>CM060321.1:39887055-39924555 GCA_030674155.1 Stramonita haemastoma
GCCTGGGTAAGTAAGTATGGAGGGCAAGCTGTTACCCATGTAGCAGACACACACCCCCCCCCCCCCTCTCCACGCCACTGGAATGATCTATTGGAAAGGCAATGACCGATACGAATGGTTCCAGTACCGTCGCAGGAGCCGCCAGAACGTTGCCATTATAGGCTACCCCTAGTCGCCCTGGGGACTCCAACTCCCCGATTTTTCCTCAGGGATGGTGTCTAAACACGACACCTGTGTGCATGCTAGTTTTGTGTTGCTTTTTAAAAAATAATTTTGTCATTTGCTCCTACCTGCACGGGATGGCCTGATCTTCCGAAAGGCAGAACGGGGTTTTAACGTGTGCGCAAGATGTTCTGCGTGCGTTCGCACACGGGGCGATGATGATAATGATAATGATGATGATGATGATAATAATAATAATAATAATATAATAATAATAATAATAATAATAATAATATATAATAATAATAATAATAATAATGATAATGATATAATAATAATAACAACAACAACAACAACAACATCAACAATAATAACAACAATAATAGTTTGTGTTGTGTGCTTGTCTTTGCTAGCCATCTTGTTCTTAAGAAAAATACGAAGGGGGACGGGGATTTAAGGGTATGGGCGTGGTTGGGGGCCGGGGACGCTACTACATGTACTGTTCTTTGTGTATTTCATATGAATAAATATACTGTACTGTGCAATAAAGCAATAATTCTTTCTTTCTTTCTTTCTTTTATTTCATTCTTTGGCTACAGCTCCGAGTTTCACACATGGTGAGATCTTGCGTATGCAACCTTTTTTGCCCACCACGAAGGCAGCCACACTCTGACTTCGGGGATGTATGCTGGGTATATTCCTGTTTCCGTAACCCACCAAATGCTGACATGGATTACGGGATCTTTATCGTGCATATTCAATCTTCTGCATGTGTATGTACACTAAGATAATTAAAGCACTAGCAGGTCTATACTTGAAGTTGACCTGGGTGATGGTAAAAAATCCCCACCCTTAATCCTCCAGACGCTGCCAAGATTCGAACCCACGACATCATTGACACCTGGGATTGAAGTTAAACGGTCCTAACCACTCGGCCTTAGCGTCTGTTCAGTTATTTCACATACAAAAGCAGAGTCCAACCTATTCATACTGTTGATAAGCTCTGCTAACAATACAGACTATATCAGGGCAGTAGGTAATCTCCTGAAAGATTGGAATCTCAGATTAAAACGTGTACAGCTAACAACAAATTAAAACACTACTCAAAACCACATCTGCATTGTTCCTCGCAGTCTAAGCACATCAATAGGGGTCACGCCTGGACGATCCACCCTTTCGGAAAGGAAACATCGACGTTTTTAGAAACAATGAGTGATACGGACTATGGACTTTACAAAGTAAAGATACAGGAGATCTTATCTTCACTGCCCACCCACCCACCCCCACCCCAACGGTCACTGATTGATTCCCTAATCCTCTGGTCCCTCAATGACCGTCTGAAGATAGTGGTCTCCGATCAATTAGGGGCTGTCTGAGCTTGGCTGGTGAGCTTAACGTCCAATACTGATAGTCATCCTGTGGTCTTTGAAACCGATACAATCATATAAAATAAACAGTCATTTCTTCGGATTTAAAATCTATCGAAGATATACATGTATACACAATTTAATCGCTTTGTTCTGCAGACTGTAACAGGAACGGACGGTCGTATATAAATCGCAGAGGTTTGTCTGTTTGCAAAATCCTTTCTTGTTCACCAGCGAAGTCTCATGTTCGCCAAGATTTCCTTTTAGTAAATGATCGACGACCTCCAGGCAGTTGTCAACCAGTGACAGACTTCTTCCCAACTTTACTTGCGGCTCTAGAATCCAGGTCAGTACAAAGTTTATTTTGTTCAAGCATGAATTATTACCTACGTTTCTTGTGATTTGTTTTCAACTAAACTTGCACGGTTAATTTCAGGTATTTGTTGTAAACTTTAATTAACGTTAAGAGTCGTGATTATCTGCAAGAGTTGATTTTTTTTTTTTACCTGTTAGAATTTATGTTCAACAATCTACTGGTACACCTTTGATGTGTCTTACTGTTTTAAGTCAGTTTGTAGAACAATTTCACCATATTATGACTATCAGCCCCAATGTTGCTGTGTTGCCAGTAAACTCTTAGGAAAGCAGCACGTCAAAGAAAAATATGGTAGTTGACTACAGATAATCTAAGAACAGCAACGAAAAAAAAACTCAACTTTCTCCAAGATATATGTTGGTAGCTTGTACAAGATTTGCGTAGTCTGAAGTTCATAAAGGTGAAAAAGGGGGGTTTGGGTTGTTTTTTTTGTACTTGTTTGGGGTTTTGTTGTTAAAACACACGCGCACGCGCGCGCACACACACACACACACACACACACACACACACACACACACACACACACACACACACACACACACACAACGTACGTGGTTTGATCTGGGAAATCAAAAAATCACATACCACCCATCTCGAAAGTCGGAATACCGGTAAGAATGGTTGAATATACCAAAAGTCTTACCATTGGTGAATCCGGGAGCTCAAGCCGTAGAACAAATAAATAAATAAATAAATATATAAATAAATATATAAAATGAATGAATGAATGAATGAATGAATGAATGAATGAATGAATGAATAAATAAATTAATTAATAAATTAATAAATAAATAAATACCACCTCAGTATCTGTTAAACCATGGAATATTAAAAAATTATACTCCATCAATAAAGCTGTTCCATATTAATCGTTCAGAACGAAAAATTGGAACCAGAGCCCCCACTCCATCCCTTACCCCCAAAACGGACCTGAAAACGGTTTTAGACGAGTCCAAAAGGTGGATCGGTGGTCTAGGTGGTCACGCGCCTTGCCTAGAAAGCAAAAAGTCCGGGTCGGAGTGTGCGGGGTTCGTACCCCGTTTGGACCCAAAACTTTTCCCCCATCCATTAGACCCTGAGTGGTGGTCTGGGCGCTAGTCTTTCGGATGAGACGATAAACCGAGGTCCCGTGTGTTACACATCACTATTTAGCGCACGTAAAAGAACCCACGGCAACAAGGGGGTTGTCCCTGGCAAAATTCTGTAGAAAGAAGCCACTCTGATAGGGAAACAAATACATTTGCATGCAGGAAAAAAAAAAAAAAAAAAATGGGTAGGCGCTGCACATGTGGCGACGCGCTCTCCCCGGGGAGAGCAGCCCGAATTTCACGCAGAGAAATCTGCGTGACATAAAGTGGTACAAAATACAAAATACAAAAAAATACAAAAAAGTCGCCACTTGTAGACTTTGAACCTGAGCAATACCTAGTCCATAAATTTTGACACTTTTATTATCTCGACCAGCATAGTATTTCCAGACATGTAGTTGCTTTAATGCTTTCGTGGAGACCGGCCTACGGAAGATATAAAGTCCGCGTGTAAAAAATCTCACTACTCATGTCAGAACTCGGTAGATAATCTCAATGTGAAAATAGCCAATAATTCTGCATCCCAAGGTTTACCGACCTAGTGGGTTATACAGTTTGAAGTATCTGTTCCTGACAGGTGTGGTGGTAATGCGTAATATATATATATATATAAGAGAGGAGAGAGAGAGAGAGAGAGAGAGAGAGAGAGAGAGAGAGAGAGAGAGAGAGAGAGAGGGAAGGCAAATTCTTTTATTCGAGGATAATAGATAAGCACACATGTGCTTTTTTACATCCAGTCCCCGCCCTTTTCAGGGATAACATCAAAATAAAAGATATTAAACAATAAAACTATACGCAGTATCAAACAACATACGGAAATAAGTACACTGCATATAATAAGGTAAGAGAAATGCGACAGTACACTACATATAATAAGGTGAGAAAGGTGCACTCATTCAGAAGAGAAAATCAGAAGTCACAATAAAATAATTTGGATTATTAAAGAAGAAGAAAAGAAACGAAAAAACAACAACAACAACAACAAAAACAGAACAAAACAAACAAACAAACAAATAAACAAACAAAAAAAGAAAAACAACAACAACAAAAAACAAAGAGAGAGAGAGAGAGATATATATATATATATTGGTAATGCGTAATGTTATTCTCCACAGGAAGATACATAAAATGAAAACTGTAGTTTTGGTCTCGTGTGTGTGTGTGTGTGTGTGTGTGTGTGTGTGTGTGTGTGTGTGTGTGTGTGTGGTGTGTGTGTGTGTGAAAATAGGTATGTATTTTTCATGTTAAGCGCATTTAAGCGCTTTGATTTGTTTTACAAGATATAGCGCTATATAAATTCCATGTATTATTATTATTATTATTATTATTATTATTATTATTATTATTATTATCATTATCATTATTATTATTATTATTATGTGGTACGTGTGCATGATTTGTCTGACATCATGTGCTGCTGTGTAAGCGATGTTGGTAAAACGTTGTTTAAGTCACAGTTTGTTTATTTCGCTGTTGTGTAGGAGGTTCGTTGTGCTAGTAATTGAAATTAAGGATGTTATGAAATGGTATTTTGAAGTTTTCTTATAGTGTAAAATGTTTTGTGCTTTCCACACAAAAGGGAAGGAAAGCGCTCAAAAAGCATCCATTATTATTATTATTATTATTATTATTATTATTATTATTATTATTATTATTATTTATTGTTATTGTTATTATTGTTTTTGTTGTTGTTATCATCACTGTTATTATTATTATTATTATTATTATTATTATTATTATTATTACGTCTTACACCTAAAGGATCGCAATGTAGGTTTAATCAAGCAGAAACTCCAATGCGTTGCTGAAATTTCTTGGATAAACATTTATCAATGATGGCGTTTCAGAAGTGCTTACATTTTTTTTTTTTTTTAAAGTTTTGAAGTATCACCACAAACAACAGCATCAACAATCAAATACCCCCCCCCCCCCCCCTCATCGCCTTTAACACTTCTGTGAAAATTCTTGTAGAAAGCAGTCTTCATAATTAAATTATTCATGAACACAACAGGGCAAAACATCGTGCCACACCATTTAAAAACTTCTTGAGGCACATTACACTTTGTCAAGGAGTGACACAAAATTTACCTAAAACTACACTACGCTAACCCTGGACTTGGTGTGAACAAAATGCATAGGCTTAGCAGTGCCTTGTTTTAGTGTCCTCAAACTAAAGACTACATAAATAAAATAATAATTTTCTAGAGTTTCATTGTCCTCAAACTAAAAGAATGAATAAATAAATTAATAATTTATTCTAGAGGCGGCTTCGTGCTCAAGTTCTCCTCCAAATATGCTGATGTAGCTTTCTATATGAACGGCAAAGTGGACAGTTGACTTATGAGCCGGGGAACAGCCATTCAAGTCAAGTCAAGTCAAAAACACTTTAGTCATCCCTGAAGGGCAATTACAATACTGACAGGCATATTGATACAAATCATAATCAAACACACGAAATAACTACATTTCATATTTGTTCAGACATTATATGATAACTTCAAGTAAAAATGACACAAACACTCACACTCTACAGCGCGCGTGCTCGCACACACGCAAACACACACACACCAATATTTAGATACAATGTTCTTAAAAATAAAACATAAAAAAACATTGACTAGAAAAGACATACGATCAGCATTATTTACGCATTGTACGCGCGCGTTCGCACACGCACGTACACACACACACACACACACACACACACACACACACACACACACACACACACACACACACACAAACACACACACACATTCACACACAGATTCCATTGTCTCAAAAACAATACCCATCAAAGACAACTGACGCGATAAGAGTTCTTCATATCTATTCAATTTCGATGATGAGAATACCAGACACTTAATTTATGCAGCAGACTGTCGCAAATAAACCGTTGATTAACAGGTGTAACATATTCAGCTGATAAGGATAATGAGCGGTTACGCTCATTGTTCATTGATACAGAAACCTTAACTGCGCATGTGTGTTAATTGTCATGTGATCATCGGCCAATAGATATTCGATGACAATAAATACTGCAAAAAGTGCGTCCCTAAACCAGACCGCTCCGCTAGAAGGCTTCTCAACGCAAGGAAAGTGAACAGTTCTGATCTCGCTGCAACATATACTTAATCACAACAACGGGAAGACTTTACCTAGTCTGGAGTGGTGAGCAAGTAAGTAAATGCTACGAGAACACATTCCTTGAAAAAAAAAATCTATTGTGCATGATGGTACTAAGAAAGCTTACTTGCTAGAACTGAATTATTCTTCATTTGACAGCCGTGGGACAACACTTAGTTTAGCAACTCCTGAAAACATGAGATCCCTGATTATAAGAATTATTTATTTCATCTATGTCTGAGGTTTGAATCAAGGCTCATCTCCCAATTTGGACAGGATATGACATTCTTGGCCTTTGAATTGCAGCTGGCATGTAAATATATATAATTGCTACAATCTGGGATCACCATCTTCGTGATTTGAGCCTTAAAAGCTAGATGGTAATTATTTTTCTCTCTTTCTTGGTTAACGAAATTTTATTATTTCAGGACAACGTTGCACCAGTGCAATCAGAAAATGCGTAGCCTACAACAAGCAATTAAAAAAAAAAAAGTGTTATCTGCAGTCTGGTAATGTGCATTATTATTATTATTATTATATTATTATTATTATTATATCATTCATCATCATCATCATCATCATCATCATCATCATTGCAAAAGCTAACTTGTAGAAAATCTGAACAGATTTTATGTTGGTGTGTCTTTGTTTTTTATGCTTTCCCCCCTAGTGTCAGTAGTTATTATCATCATTGTCATCATGGTCTTGTTGTGTTATTTTTTAAAACAATTGTAGTGATAATGATTTTTTTTTTCATTCCTCGGTTTGAGCTCCTAGATGAACCAATGGTTGAACTTTATGAATACACCACCGGATTTAGCCACGATTAAGGCAGCCGCATTCCGACTAAATACATGTTTAAACACAACACCAGTGTGTATGTGTGTTTTGTGGCTGTTTTTTTGTTTTTTTTCTATCTGTTCCTATCGGCACGAATTGGCCTACTCCTCCGAAAGGCGGAGCGGGTTTTAGTGTGGATTTCAGATATTCTACATGCGTTCACACATAGACCTCGGCTTAAAGTCTTATTACAATGATTTGTGAGATTATCCCACTGTCTTTTATCATTATTATCATAAGCAGTAAAAGTAGTGGTAGAGGTAGCGTGGGCGTATCTTGAGCAAGGCAGTAGTGAACTGATAACACTGATAATTTATCTGAAATAAAACCAAGAGAGTCAGTTACGTGATCACAGTGTTATCAGAGAAAATGTCGATAAAAACCATAAGTGACCGAAAATTTCCCGTGTTCCTAGCCATATCATGACGCATGCATCGGCGTAGCCTTTAACTGAAGAATTATTAATTTATTTTCCTGTGCCTTGGCGAGAGCTCATTTACCAATGGCAAAATCTTGCAGAATATGTGACCGTTAATGCCCACCTAATATTAATTAAAGTAGCCGCAATCTCACTTCAGGAATGATGTTTTAAAACACACCTTTTTTTAAAAAAAAAAACTTTTTTATTGGCACACATATGGATTACAAAAAAAAAATTGACTTTTTGTCCAGACATTTCACCATTTCCATTTAACCGGCGAACAAGAATAATTGCTAAACAAAGTACAACTAATTATCACTTTCGATGTCAAGACAAGATTTATAAAATACATACAGACTTCGACTAATATTTTGAAATGATACTTAGCTTTCTACTAAGTTTATGTACTGAAACCATTTTCTCAGAAAATCGATGAACTGCATTTGTTTGCATCTTAAACACACCTGTTTGCGTGCGGGTTTTTTTTTGTTTTTGTTTTTGGTTATGTTCTCCATGCCTATCGGCACGAACTGGCCTACCAATTCAAAAGGCAGAACAGGTTGTTTTTGAGTGGGCAAGATGTTCTGAGTGCGTACGCATACAGGGTATCGGTTTGTGGTTTCATCTGAAGGACTTTTAGATGAGTGGACTCAGTACTGATGTTAACTACAGAGTAAAATCTCATAAAACGGGTGCCTCCGTGGTTGCTAGATTCCCGGCAAACAGTCCAGGAGCGCAGTGGTTACACTTATTTATTTATTTATTCTTTTATATCAAGGATAATGGAATAAGCACTCCTACGCTTTTTTTTTTTTTTTTTACATCGAGCTCCCGTGTGTATGCAGTTTTGTAAATCTTGTCATCTGTTCCCACCGGCGCACGATGGCCTACTCTTACGAAAAGCGGAACAGGATTTAACATGTGCGCAACATGTTCTGCGTGCGTTCGCACACGGGGCCTCGGTTTATAGTCTCATCCGAAAGACTAGCTCGCCCCCCGCCCCTTCCTCCCTCTAAATTTGTTCATCTGGGATGACGGGTTGTTTTTCTAGATCTAGATCTATACCAAGCCTCACAAAGCTGTCACCGCAGTCCGAATTCAGAAAAATCTCAGCTTTCCATTTCTCCATCCCTCTTTGGTCAACCAGTTTAGGTATTTTTGTGTGGTGTTTTTTGTTTTTTTTTTTAACAAAATGAGTGTGTAGCCTACTCTACGCTTTCAAACTCGAGATCACAATTTTTTTTTTTTTTAATAGAAAAGTTTGTATTCACAGTGGAAACGGACATGCGGTCTAAATGATCGTTAACTTGGGTTGGTTATACTGGGGTCCCAGCGGAGTTATCTATTGGCTCGGCACACGCTACCACGTTTTAGTTGCGACCATCTTTTATTTGTTCATTTATTCTTTCCTTCAGCCCTCGCGCGCTTTTTTATATCCAGTCCTCGCGTGCATGCGGTTGTGTAAATTTTGTAATCCATTCCAACCGCCATGCCATAGCCTACTCTTCCGAACGGCGAAACGGGTTTTAACGTGTGGCGCAAGATGTTCTGCGTGCGTCTGCACCTGGGACGTCGGTTTACAATCTCATTCGAGGGATAGGTCTAGTGGTACACTACAGTTTGACGTAAATAATCAGAAGCTCGCTGAAGACGCTGCCAATTTAAATTTACCACAAAGTAGTCCCATGCCTATTTTTGAAAACACTCGCAAAAATTTCCGTTATTCCTCCAATACTTTTTTTTTTTTTTTAAATTTTCAGCTTTCATTCACAAAAAATTAAGGACATAAGTTTCGAAACAACGAAATAAGTAACAAGACAGTACAGATATAATTTATTTTGCTAACCAGGTAATATCAACTGCTTTTCAAGTACTTAATCAACCAAAAAAATACACACACACACACACACACACACACACACACCGCGCGCGCGCGCGCGCGCGCGCGCGCGCGCCCCTGGAGAGTAAAATAGTGCGCGCACAAGTCCTATCTTTTTTTTATATCACATACTTGTTAATCAGCAAAAGCACATGGTCAAACACTCATCTCAATTTCATGAAAAGAGCACAACAAACAATGCTTATGAGTACTTAAAGAAAAACTTGGGGGGGAAGGGGACTCGTGTTAGTAACTCGAGGGGAAAATCCCCTTGAACGGGAGTCTCAGCAGTGGCTCCATCTCAGACCCTCGAATCCCGAGTGCAATGCTTTAATTAATCCACTAGGCTATCCTACCCAGCCCCCAAGTTATTATTCTAAACATGTTGCTTCTGATTACAGCGGACAAGAAACCGAGGTTTTCTTATCTAAGAGCCCGTCTTGAAGCAGATGATGAATCCGGACAGTCGTCCAGGTTCCTGCCATTAATGGACCCCAACCAGTCAGGTGTGTGTTTTTCTTTTACGTGATATTAGATGTAAGGTGGGGTGAGTGGTACACGTTTTGTGTGTGTGTGTGTGTGTGTGTGTGTGTGTGTGTGTGTGTGTGTGTGTGTGTGTGTGTAAAGGTGGGCGCCGCGGCGTGTGTGTGTGTGTGTGTGTGTGTGTGTAAGAGGGTGGGGTGGGTGGTATAAGTGTGTGTGTGGGGGGGGGGGGGGTATACGTATGTGTGTGTGTGTGTGTGTGTGTGTGTGTGTGTGTGTGTGTGTGTGGTTTCTTTTATAACGAGGATCATGGAATAGGCCCTGTGCTTTTTACATCCAGTCCCCGTGTGTATGCAGTTTTGTAATGTCATCTTTCCCACCGGCACACGATGGCCTACTCTAACAAAAAGCGGAACAAGATTTAACGTGTGCAAAAGATGTTCTGCGTGCGTTCGCACACGGGGCTTCGGTTTTTAGTCTCATCCGAAAGACTTTTGGGGGGGAGTAGAGTCAGCACTGATGTTAACTCCAGCTGTGTGTGTGTGTGTGTGTGTGTGTGTGTGTGTGATGCCCTTGCGCTTTTTTTTTTCATTCAGTGGAACTTTTTTTTTTAAGTTCTTGGCTACAGCTCGAAAGTTCTCCAAAGTGTCATTTTGCATATGCAACCGTTTTTGCCCACCAGTAAGGTAGCCACGTTCGACTTCGAAGGTGATGTCTAAACACGACAACAGTGTGCATGCATTTTGTTTTTGCCATCCCGTCCTAACGGCAGTAAATCGCTTACTCTTAGAAAAGGTGGTAACGGGTTTTTAACATGTTTGCAAGATGTGTGTGCTCGCACACGGGACTTCGGTTTATGGTCTCATCTGAAGGACTTTCGAAAAAGCGGACATGGCACTGATATTAGCTCCAGGGGAAAAAATATCCCCCAACAGGTGCCTCGGCAATGGCTTAAACTCGGGCTGTCAGATCGCGAGTTGACAGGCCATCAGGCCATCCAGCCGCCCTCATGTACTGGAACAAAAAAAACTTCCTAAAGCAAGATTTCGTGTTAAACCACAACTTCTGTTTCTCAACTTTTGTTATGACTAACAATATGTTGATGTTATTTTTCTTTTGTTTTATCATTATACGCAGTGCTTGTTAATATTAGTTATTGTTACTATCATCATTATCAGGTAACGGCAGACCTGCAGCTCGGCAAGGCCAACAGCACGCAGCTGTCAGCGTTGCAACGGTCCCAGCACAGAATGACAGCCTTTCCAGTGATGACCTGTGTCAACTGTTATATCTGCTGGACTGCCTTTTTGCTAATGCCCGGGCCAATACAACCCAGCACCAACTGCCATTCCTAACGGCTACCCTACCACAGTAGGTGGTGACCATAGTGGTCACACAGCAGCAGCGTCTTTTAATACCTCTACAGTAGGCCCACACCCCAACCAACATACAGCACCCCCTCAACACAGCAGCAGGGATCCCCCAAGCACAGCAGCAATACACCCCTGCAGGACAGCAATACACCACAGGACAGCATTTCACCCCTGCAGGACACAGCAATACACCACAGGACAGCATTTCACCCCTGCAGGACAGCACAATACACCACAGGACAGCATTTCACCCCTGCAGGACAGCAGCAATACACCACAGGACAGCATTTCACCCCTGCAGGACAGCAACAATACACCACAGGACAGCATTTCACCCCTGCAGGACAGCAGCAATACACCACAGGACAGCATTTCACCCCTGCAGGACAGCACAATACACCACAGGACAGCATTTCACCCCTGCAGGACAGCAACAATACACCACAGGACAGCATTTCACCCCTGCAGGACAGCAATACACCACAGGACAGCATTTCACCCCTGCAGGACAGCATTTCACCCCTGCAGGACACCAACATACCCACACAAGACCACCAACACACCCACACAGGACCCCAACACACCCACACACGACACCACACCACACCCACACAGACAGCAACAATACACCCACACAGGACAGCAACAACACACCCACACAGAGACAGACAACAACACACCCCACACAGGACAGCAACAACACACCCACACAGGACAGCAACAACACACCCACACAGGACAGCAACAATACACCCACACAGGACAGCAACAATACACCCACACAGGACAGCAACAATACACCCACACAGGACAGCAACAACACACCCACACAGGACAGCAACAACACACCCACACAGGACAGCAACAATACACCCACACAGGACAGCAACAAACACCCACACAGGACAGCAACAACACACCACACAGGACAGCAACATACACACCACACAGGACAGCAACAATACACCCACACAGGACAGCAACAATACATCCACACAGGACAGCAAAACATCCACACAGCACACACACACCCACACAGGACAGCAAAACACATCCCACAGACGCACATCCACACAGGACAGCAACAACACACCCACACAGGACAGCAACAACACATCCACACAGGACAGCAACAACACACACAGCCCAACCACACAGACCAGCACACCTCACACAGCACCATACCCACAACAGCAACAACACACCCACACAGACACATAACACCTCCACAGCACCCCACCTAAACATCCCCACAGCACCCCACCGAAACATCCCCACAGCACCCCACCGAAACATCCAGCACCCACCTAACACCACAGCACCCCACCGAAACATCCCCACAGCACCCCACCGAAACATCCCACACACCCACGAACATCACAGAAACATCCACAACCAGCACACACACAACCAACACACACACACAACCCTGCCCCTAGTGTCCTCACCACTGCTGCCCCAGCTTCCACCCACCATTGTCCCCCCTCCCAACCCACAACTGAAAAAACCGCCGGAGGTTCCCTCTTGTGTGAGGTTTGTGGCCTGGACTTCAACACGAAGACCGGGCTCAAAAACCACAAGAGGAACCACAAGACAGTCATCCCCTGTACTGTCGCTGGCTGCTCGGCGGTTTTTTCAGGTCCGACGCCTTCCGACGACACCTCAGACATCACTGGCAGGAATAAAAGGCACACGTGCCTTTTCCCTGGCTGTGGGTATGCGAGTGGTCGAAAAGACCACTTAAAAAACATATCAGGTCGCAACATGCGATCTGATATGCACTCGCATACCGCAGTGCCCACCGTTCTGCAGGTGTCGAGATGAAACGGAATAGTCGACCTCAAAGGTTTTGTGAAGTTGGGAGGGGGAGGGGGCTGGGGGGTGGGGGGTGCTGAATGAGGCTTGGTGGTGTGGCACTAGCCCTGTGGATGGTGTAAAAGAACGCTGGTGTTTTGCATCAGCCCAGAAGACTGTGGTTAGGGTATCCGTTATGTTTTGACGCTGCGTGCCTGCTGTGTAAATGTGTAAATAGTATTTGATGATTTTTTTTTTTTTTTTATCTGTATCGGCTTTGTAAGTCGGTACATAATTTATGACTGTTATTAACGTGTTGGCTCTTCCACTTTTACAAAGAGCGGGGGTATTGTGATGGGTGGTGCTAATGGCCTCCCTTGTGTACCAGTGGATAATTGATTTGGCTGTTTCTTTCGGTTGGAGTTCTGCCATATTCTTACATAAATTTCGCCTCCTCGGTGAAATACAGAATAAATACAGTCTCGCTTCAGAGGTCAGGCTGTTCTGATCGTGCTCCGTAGCATGAGCGTGTTGCAAAGATGGGAGATAATCTATGTCCGCACTGTTACAGTTACAGAATGATTATTGTAGAACAAAATGCATTAAATTAGCAAATGTTAGTGCTAAAAGGGTGATGACAGTTATGTTCCTGCTGTTTTTAAACGACGTTGACAACAAAATTCCTGCAGGGTACAAACAAATTTTGAGACTAATGTTGTGCCTTGTTCAAATACCCATACTTAGAATTTTATTCTTATTGTGTTCAAAATATGACATTGAGAAATGAACTCGTGCTGTGTTGTGATGCTGAGAAGGACATTCCTACTGTGTTGAGATAGCCCAGTGATCAGAGCACTTCCTCTCCTCAAGCTATGCTTAAAATTTAACAGCATTCTTGCCTCACGTATGGGTGACAAGTTCGTGGGCCTTGGCTTCTAGTCCCCCAGCTGTGAATGGGTAGGCCCTACCTGCCCTCTTTAAGGACAGAGAAGGTAGGGTAGCGAGAGAGAGAGAGAGAGAGAGAGAGAGAGAGAGAGAGGGAGGAGATGGGCTTCGCCCTCAAGATGCTGATCGTTAGTTGAGTTTGGAGACACTTTGCTCTTCAACGACCTCATGGATTGTGGTACACCTTTACACTTTTTTTCTTTCTTTTTTTCTTTCTTTTTTTTTTTTTTATAAGAATAATGTTTCTGGTGAGCAATAAGGCTGAAACTTATCATGATTCTTGATGTGCTCAATTTTATTGAGAATTATATTTCTGACGTGCATCGACATACCAAGCGGCTGATAGTCTACTTATAATCATTCTGATACTTAGAATGATATTCTTGCTGTGTTCAATTTAGCAGAGAATTATATTTCTGACGTGCCAAGCCGCTGATACTTTAATCATTCTGGGACTTGTAATTATTCTCGTGTTCAACTCTGTTGAGAATTATATTTTTGACGTGCCAAGCCGTTGATACTTGTAATCAGTCTGAGACTTATAATTGTTCTTCTTGCTGTGTTTAATTTTCTTATTACAATGACGCCGAGATTATTCCGAGGCTTATAATTGTTTTTGCTGTGGGGTTTTTTTTTTTTTGTGTTTTTTTTTAGGAATTAGATCTATATTTCTGATGTGCAATGACGCCGAGACATAGATCTAGCTATTCTTGCTGTGTTTAATTTTGTTGAGAATTATATCTCTGATGTGCCATGTCAGGAGACTTATAATTATCACAAAACACAATTATTCTGAGACTTAGCCTTACTGTGTTCAATTGTGTTGAGAATTATATTCCTGATGTACTACGTCACGGAGACTTATGATTATTCTGAGACATAACACTATTCTTGATGTGTTTAATTTTGTGAAGAATATATTTCTGATAGACTATGCCAAATTATTCTTGATGTGTTCAACTTTGTTGAGAATTATATTTCTGATGTGCAACGTCACCGAGAATTATAGTCTTATTATTCTGAGACATAACAATATTCTTGATGTCTTTAATTTTGTGGAGATTATATTTCTGATATGTCAAATATGTGCCTAGTCGCTGAGACTTATAAGTATTCTGAGATTTATAGATCTAATAATTTTTGCTGTGTTCAAATTTGTTGCGAATATATTTCTGATACAAATTATTCTTAATGTGTCCAATTTTGTTCAGAATTATATTTCTGATGTGCCGGTCACTGAGATTTTATCATTCTGAGACATAACTATTCTTGATGTGTTCAATTTTGTTGAAAATATAGATCTGAATCTGATGTGTTCAAATGTGTTCAGAGTTATATTTCTGATGTGCTATGATGCTGAGACATTACTGTTTTAGCTGTGTTCAATTTAGTTAATGACTCGACTGTAGACCGCGTATTAGAGTAAGGGAACGACGGTTTTCTTCACTCGCGATCTCTACAAGCTGATCGTATTATCTCTATCTATACCACAGCCATGGGCTGGTTTTGAAAATCGGTGTAGGCCACTCGGTGATAACATGTTTGCCCTTCATGGGATTCCACAGATTGTCCTCAGTGACAATAGACCTGAAGGTTGTAAAAGCGTTTGATTTTGGAGAATACACACACACACACACACACACACACACACACACACACACACACACACACACACACACACACACAGAGGTCTATATAGGGCCTATACAAATGTCACCCGAGTGTTTCATCATTTAAAAAAAAACAACCAAAAAACTTAAGGCACAAGACTGAGTATATCCCAAAAAATATCTTGGATTATGTTTAATTCTTTTTAAAGGATTATTATACCAAGTCAAAATTGTATTTCCAGATGGTACACCGAATAAGCAATGAATTTGCTTTTTATCATCAAACCATCTAGCTAGGAACAAAAAAAAAATATCAATAATATCTCACTACATTTTTACGACAGCCAGTAACAATAAAATAGAGTAAAAAAATTTTTTAAAGCAATAAACTGCAGAACACACACACACACACACACACACACACACACACACACACACACACACACACACACACAGAGTGAAACTAGATTGTATGGGAATTCCATTCGCAATGCACTACATCAGTTGGGATTTTTGTGGTTGGCTTGTTTGTTGTTGTTCCCCTGTCAACCCAACTCAACGTAGCAAAATTCAATGATCAACCCTTTGACACAAGAAGTATACACGTAGCCATTTCAGTCACGTGGTCGTTAGTGTCAGTCATTTAAGCCACGCCTCCTTCACCCCGAAAAGTCGCTTCTCACAGGTCAGCGCTTCAGCGGAACTACCCGCTTTGATTGGTCGGTCGTCACATCAAGGCAACTAGGCGGTATTGCCGTCAAAGAAACGGTTGTCTTTATCAGCCGATAGAGACAGATTCAAGCACGGATACGAGGGTGGGTGTCAAAGCGTATCAATCAGTCATTGGGCTATCTGAACTCACTAGGTCTCTGTACCGTATCTGTCGCAAACACCACAATCCTCCCCCCCCCCCCCCCCCCCCCCTCTCTCCCTCCTCCCTTTCAATGAGACTTAAACCGGCCTGAACTGAGAGACGGCGAACGATCCGTTGCTATTTTGGAAGCACTCCAACAATGCACATACAAAACTTAACGGGATGAGAAAAACAAATCCCCCCTCTAACCAACCCAAAAACACTCCCTCTCTCCCCCCCGTTCTATTAGCACTCTCTCTCTCTCTCTCTCTCTCTTCTTCTCTCTCTCTCTCTCTTCTCTATCTTTATATATATATATATATATACTCTACGACTTGATCGTTTGGTTACTTGTACCTCTGTGTGTGTGATAATAACAGATGCCTTATACAAAAACTATAAAATCGATTTTGGTATGGAAAAATATATAACTTGTCTACCGGATGTATGTTTACTCTTATGAAATTTCGTTGCAGTTGTCTCAAACTTCCTATTGAGGTTGGACGTTTCCATAACATACTATGGGAAGAAAGAGTATGTTCAAAATGCAATATGTCTGTTATTGGGGATGAATTTCATTTTATCATGGAATATCCCCACTTTATACATTTATAGGCAAGATTTTATTCCTGAGCATTTTCGTCAACCCATGTCCAGTTTAATTTTTGCAGGTGATGAAATGTAAATCTCGAAAAGTTCTCCCGTCTCTATCAAAATTCATAATATTTGCAGGTTGTTTTTTTTTTAAATTTGATTTGATGCCTTTAACCAGTGTAGATTGTGTCTTTCACAGAAATGTAATACCTTTAAAAAAATGTCCCGAGTCATTATATTGTTTTTTTTTGCGATGAATTCTTGCTTTTCAGTTCCTGTTGATATTGATAATACTTTTGGATGCATTGCGTAGATATCTGGATGCATTGTTTGTGTTATCCTGCCATGCTGGCCCAAAAAGGTGAGTTAAAGAGGTAGGAATTAATAAATCTTGAATCTTGAATTGTTCGTGTGTGTGTGTGTGTGTGTGTGTGTGTGTGTGTGAGAGAGAGAGAGAGAGAGAGAGAGAGAGAGAGAGAGAGAGAGAGAGAGAGAGAGAGAGAGAGAAGCAGAAGAGAAGAGAGAGAGAGAGAGAGAGTAACTTCGAATGAATCATTCACACACAAAAATAATGGCCCATACATGAAGAGGGTAGCTGACTATTCAGCATTTCTGTGAATTAGACCATGATTAAAAACAATTATAATTAAAAACAACAACAACCAAATACGCAAAACCAACAACAGCAACCAAACAAAAGCAGACAACATGAAGCAAAAAAAAAAAAAAAAAAACCCAACGGCAATACAGCAAAGCAAAACTGGTTTGTGACAAGACTGGTCTGCTACCAGGGCTGTAAATTAAGACAATAAGATGATCTCTTATTTCAAAAGCTTTACACAAATATAGAGCAAGACAACTCTTTGCCAAAAATAAACAGTCTCGATGTCTGCTGTATTTTACTGGGATATATTTTTGTCTAGCTTCCTCTAATGCTGGACAACAAAACAAAAATGGACATCATCCTTCTGCTTACATAATGGGCACAGGAGCCTGTGGTCAGAGAGAGAGAGAGAAGAAGAGAGAGGAGAAGAGAGAGAGAGAGAGAGAAACACTGAACAATTTTGATATGTACATCGGCCTTAGGCCACAATACACGGAGCTTGGGGGGAATATGGAAAACCAGTAGACTGGTATGCAAAATGTGATCAAAAAAGAAAAAAACAGAGAGAGAGAGAGAGAGAGAGAGAGAGAGAGAGAGAGGAGAGAGAGAGAGAGAGAGATTCTTTCCTTCACCTTTTCATACAGCTTAACAAAACAATTTTACACACATCTGTCCATGTATCCATTTATTAAATGGTTGAAATTTTTTAAACATGTTATGTAGGAACCATGTAGATTTTGCCCTGACGTTTTCTCCAACTGAAACAAGCAAATGAATCCGAAAATCAATGCAAAAAGCGCTAAAAAAAACAACAACAACAAACCACAAAAAACACAAAATAAAATATGAAAGAAGAGCTATGTTGAACTCAAGCAAATACAACATTTTATAAACTACTTACCAAGTAGCCTCTCAGCCAGCCAAATTTCAGGACAGGCAGAAGAAAACTTGGCCGTCACGTGTGGCAATGGATTTATGATCAAACAGCACATAATTCCTGGGAACTGACGATTTCATTGTCAATACAGATTATAATAGAAAACCTGCCAGTCTTGCCATCGCGCACATGACTTGCATCACTTTTGAAACCTGGGCAGTTCCAGTCATCACAAAACAGCTTCCCGCACTCCGTAGTGTTGACCCTGTGCCTTTGAATCGTGTGCTCTTTTCCCCTTTTGTTCAAGCTTCCTCTCTTTCTGTCGTTTTGACTCCAAAATGTTCATCAATTACAAAATGAAAATTTTCTTACTTCTTGTTGTCTTTTTTTTTTTGGTCGTTTCTGGGCTAGAACTTCGAGGTTTAGTATCAAAGGTGAGATTTTGCATACACGCGACTTGTTGTTTTTATTCCACCATGTAGGTAGCCGCATTTTTACTTCGTGGATGTCATTTTTCATGTTGAATTAGTGACGAGGTTGACTCTGAATGTATAAGTATGTCATCAATCGAAGTTGCTTTGTTGTCAGGTCAGCCAAATTTTCAAATGTGCAGTCAATCAATCTTAATCAAAAAAAAATTTAAATACTAAATTTCAGCCTGTTGTTACTTACGCATGTTTAATTTGACCATAAAATACTTACGCCACAATTATTATTAACTGTGCTTACATAAGTTAGAAAGAAAACGCCGTTTGATTGTTTGCCGTCTGCGCTTTCTTTCATCACAACTGAGCAGACGACAATCCTGAATGGGGCCGATGACGTCACGTAGACTATCAAATAATTATACCACACTAAGACTGATAAGAATCATCATTATCATCAAGAACAACAACAACAAATTGACTGGGGAAAAAATAGCAGTTTTCAAGGAAATTATGAGCAGATAGGAGTCTTCATTTGGATAATATGGAACTGAAATATTAATTTTGGACGAGGGACATTGAAGGGTCGATTGATCTATCAGCACCGAACATTTGGACTTGGGAAGTCTTCACTCTAGGCCAAGGGGTGACAGGTTTCACAAACTTGGCCTACCAATACGAAATTAGTTGGAATTGGTTTGGCTTGCTTGTATTAGAGTATCAGCATAGCCACTCCATTTCGGGACTTTACATCAGTCAACCATCACCACCATCGATACATTAGCCGGAGAGAAAACCTAGAGACTTTAATACAATCCTCCACCCCTCGAATGCGTGCAATTCGTCTTGATCACGTGACTTTTAGTGTCGCGGTTGTTTTGAGTTTGGGTGGCTTGCAAAGGTGTTAGCCTAGCTAGGTCGCGGGAGGGTTTTGTTTTTTTGTTGTTTTTTGTTATGTTTTTGTTCGTATGTTTTTGTTGTTTTTTTTTTTTTTTTTGTGGGGGGGGGGGGGGGGGGGGGTTGTGGCAAAAGCTGATTTTGGTTAGTTTTCAGATAACTGTTATTGTGTTTTTGAATAAAGAAAGTGTCGAGTTGTGTTACCCATTTCATTGATGCCATACATGCAATGTGGACTTTGGGGGGGGGGGGGGGGGGGGGGGGCGGGGGCCGGGGGAGTAGGCAGTGAGCCGCACCCCATGGATACAGAATTACTTTGGGCCTATAGTTTCACACTGTGAATATATTTTCTTCAATAACTTTTTTTTTCAGTGTTGGTCTTTCCTACAAAGTTGTCTGAATAGCGCAAAAGTTCTACACAAAATGATGATTTTCAATGCCTCAGCCCGCGCTCGCGAAATGAAGGGTCGGATTAACTGTTATCAAAACAAATACAACTTTTTTTCTTCTTTCTACCCCCCCCCCCCCCCCCCCCCCTCTCTCTCTCTCTCTCTCTGTCTCTCATTGCTCCGTGTGCATTCCAGTTCACGTGTTTGTATTACAAAACAGAGCCAGACAGTGGCCTACCTGACAAATACATTGCGTGACATGGAAACCTTGTCACAGATCCGATTATGTCAATGTATGATGTGAATTTGAATATGTTGCTACCCTTTCAAATGGGGCAATTGCCTTTTCTTGAATAAATATCGTTATCGTTATCTCTCTCTCATTGTCGTTCATGTGGTGTTCAAGTTTTTCGTTTGTTTGTTTTTACTTCTGACTTGACTTTCTTTTCTTTTAAAATTCTTTCTCTCTTTCCTTTTTTCTTTATTTTTTTTATTGTTATCTCCTTGTTTTTGTTATTGTTTTTTGTTGTTGGTTTGTTTTGTTTGATTGGTTTGTTTGTTTTTGTTTTGATTTGGGGGGGGGGGGGGGGGGGGTTTGGAGGGGCGTTGTTGCTTTGCTGGGTTGTTTTTTTTTCTCAGTCTTTTCAACATACCTTCAAAGCAGAACCAAAAAAATCCAACTTTATACGTATCGCCCTCTTATTCCTCATAATTATAACATCTTGACCAATGTCCTGGGTGACATGCAGTATGTTGTCTATGAGTATACAGCTATGAACAGCTGACTGAGTTTATTGTTGTTGGGGTTTTTGTTGTTGTTGTTGTTGCTGCTGCTGCTACATGCGTTCACATTGCAAGACAATAAATACATTCATCAGCATTTATGTTTCTTTTCTGCTGTGTGTTGCAGTGTTATGATTTTATTTTCAAACAGATGAAGATTATCCCTGCCCCCCCCCCCCCCCCCCCCCCCCCTTCTCTCTCTCTCTCTTTTGATGGTTTCATCAATAAGTATTCATTCTTTTGTTTAAAACCCTGAATGGGTAAGATTGTATTTTCATTATGGTTATGATGGTAGTGATGATAACTTTTTCCCTCTTTTTCACATAATTATCATTGTTATTGTTACTATTGATGTCATTTTCATCATCATCATTATCATCTTTTTCTTAGTCATCATCATCATTGTCGTTGTTGTTGTCATCATTATCATTTTATATTATTGTTGTTGTCATTGTTATTATTATTATTATCATCACGATTGATATCATTATCATAATTATTATCACTGCTGAAAAAAGACAGAGTACCAATACTACTTTGGCTTCAAGCCGAAAGCTCAGGCTACATATACACACACACTGAATTACTCATCCACACACAAAAACACAAACACAGGCAGATAAAAAACACAAACATGTGGACTTTTTTTTATTGGTTGAGGGAAAAATATTCTACAACATTTTAAATACAAATCCCACATTTAAAAGTTCATTTCTGTCTCCTGTCTTTCAACAAATCTCTGCAAAATGGTTTTCATTCTTAAAAAAAAAAAAGGATCACATGGGACTTGACTTCTGGACGGAAAAGAAACACCAAAAAAAAAAGTCATATCTAAATATATGTGTAATAAATTAGCATAATTTTTTGAGAAAAGTATCATCTTTTCTCTGTGTGTGTGCATGTGCGTGTTGTGTGTGTGTGTGTGTGTGTGTGTGTGTGTGTGTGTGTGTTGTGATGTTTCCTGCATGCAGGTACTCATGCTAATATACACATGTATGTCCATGTATACAATTTTTGTTACTGTATTATTATGCACACTCCTGCTAATTTTACACAAGTTTAGTAGGAGTACATAGTAGTCACTCAACAGTTTCCAGATTCCATAAGATTTTATCAAACCTTCATTCCGATAAAATAGCTCTTTTTGAAAAGAATGTTAAAAAAAGAGTCAAATTAGTCAAGATAAGGTAGCCTTTGTGGTGGAAAAATTGTCAGTATCGAAACAGTATACCAACAAAAACCACTCAGTTAATTCAAGGAATGTAACCTTTTATCACAGAAGCTGCACTGGAGTTCTGATCACAAGTCAAGCCAATAAAACTGAACCACAATAAACCTGAAAATGTTGTTGCTTGCAGTTAACAAATGATTTGTTATCATACTTGTGTGTTACTGTCTCGTTTTTGAACTGATGCCACATTAGAGTTAACCCACAAAATCTCCACCTCCACACCCCCAAAGAAGGAAAATGTGGCATGAATTTAAACCCTTAGTCAGAGTGCAACTACCTACATGGTGGGCAAAAACAGTCACATACTTAATAAAATCTTGCCTTTGGTGAACCTTAGGAGCTCTAGCTGAGGAACGCAAAAAAAATCCGTTATATTATGCAACGCTTGTGATAAACTCATTTTTATTTCATTCTAGCACATGGATGTGGATCCAGTGTGACACATATCAAGACTGAAGACTTGGTGTGAGTGAGTTAATGAGCTGTGTTTGTATATGTCAAACATGTGTTATGTACGTTATTTCACAAATCCTGTTTTTTAATTTTAAAAATGTAAACAATACAATATAAAGATAGATACAGCAACACCCCATAAAACTTATATAAGATGAAAAAAACCAGCCACATTCAATACAAAAGTACATCAGGTTTATACCGTCATAGTCTTTTGCTTTGTCAGAATAACTTATTTATATAAGAGTACAAACAAAACATCACCGAGGCTTTCTTTTCAACACAACATAAAAAATGGTAAATTATACACACTGTTGATGCCACAAAGCAAATAAAAACAAGATTTTTGATTGGTCTCATTTATAAATGCACAAAGAAAAGAACAAATAGGGAGTACCAATAAAAAGCTGAAATAAGCTAAAAATAACAGAAAAACCAATGAAAGAGAAAACTGAAACATGAAAACCTAATCTAACAGATTCACGATTCTTTTTCTTTTGCTGCACTAGACATGAAAATGATCTTTAGACTCAAACAAATTCTAGAGAGTGGCAAAGCTAAAGGAGTCTAAAATTATATGATGGTGATATCCTTTGCTGGAATCCTCTTGTGCTCTGCAGTCTCATCTGTCTACACTTTCGCATTACCACTTCATCTCCACCTTTTTCTCTTCTTCAGCTTTTTAATGAATAGAAAACTGCACGTGTGTCTACATCCTCCTCCATCAAATGGAAATTACACAAGTGAGACAAAACTCAGCAATTCAGATGATAACAAAGTAGTCTGAACATTGTTTTTGGAAGAAAAAAGAACATTACAATTATTTTTGCCCCAAAGGCTAACTGCGAGACAGGTTCCATGATGGACTTCAATGCCTTGTAAATTGAGTACATGACTACAGTCATATAGGAGGAGTAACAGGTGAACATAAGAGAACTTTGTCTGTCCAAAGAGTCATGTTCCCTTGCTTCTTGATTTAATAGCAGACTGATTATAACACACTGCAGTGATAACTAGTTCTACTGCTTTCCTGTATTTGACATCAGCAAACAGATTTCCTGTTGTTGTTATAGTTAGTATTTTACTGGCTGTTAATGTTCTGTTAATGTGCTGGTTGTGTGCAAGTGGCAACTATTATTCACTACAACAAATACACATGCTAAAAGAGACTATTTCTAATTGTTTAAAAATCTCCCCCCAAATGACTTTTCATGTAGAGTAGGATGACGGATGACTCGGTATGGTTGTCACAACATGTATGTAACATACATCATAATGAGTATGAGCACACAATGCCCATCACTCCAACAACTAACTGACAATGACATGGGGTAAGACTATGAATGTACAATCAAGTGTATCCAGTAAGCAGACAAGACTTGACATAGTTGCATCATTCATTCCAACAATAGGATTTCAGTGAAAGGTTTAAAAACAAACAAATCAGATCACAGAATCAGCGTCTTTAAGGCAGGCATGGGAATGGCAACTTGAGTTGGACATTTCTTTTCTTCATGGAGGAAACATATAAAAGTCTCATAACATACAAGTAAAATCATGCTTTCCAATCAAGCTTACAAAAACATCACAGGAAAAAATTCAAATGGAATGCCTGACGCTATCATTTTCAATTATTGATCATCCCCACTCTCCTTCCCCTTCTCTCACCTGTTCATACCTAACACTTATTCACAAACCCCACATGGGTTCTTTAAAAACAACAACACCTATGCCATCTTGAAACTTGTCTCTTTCTCTTTGAGTTGCAGCTGCAAATACAACCTTCTATGGGGCAAGTTTCCATACTGAAGTTAGTTAAAAGAACACAGACTGACAAGACTCGACGTTAATGCCCCAATGTTGAGATTTTATGACAATATTTTTACAATTCATTTCTCACAATACTTGTGACTAAATGAAAGTTCCTGTTAACTCACATTTTTTCTCATCTGAGCATATATAGCATACTTAAACTGAGTTTGGAATTGATCAACACATGATTAAAATCCAAGAATTATGCTTAAAGAAATAAAGAAAAAGATATCAAACCAGCAAAAACTCCCAAATTCTGAGTGACAGGATTCAGCAATGCCTAAAGTCGGTTGATTCTATCCAAGAGAAAATTAGGTAAACACAGCATTTCAAAAGTCCTATTTGTGTCTATGCTGAACAATCTGTGAATTACAAATTGACAAAATCCCCTGACACATTTTCTCTTCACACAAAACAAGGCAAACATGCTTGAGCAAATATTGCATTAACAGGCATTGTTTATATATATACAAAAAAATGAAACAGATGATAAGTCCACAAAAATTCTTTCTCTGAAGTTGTCTGCCCTTCTGTAATGTTGTCCAGGACTTATAGATACAAGGCATATCTCATTCTGCATTTAAATACAAAAAATGTTTTTAAACACCCTTTATCACGTGTCTGATGGAAAAAAAAACCAATAATTTAAATCAACAATCAGAACAATTGCAAGAAGGTGTGTGTGTGTGTGTGTGTGTGTGTGTGTGTGTGTGTGTGTGTGTGTGTGTGTGTGTGTGTGTGTGTGTGTGATATACACACTGTATATGAGTATACAACTGTGTATGTGTGCATATATGAGTGTTTTTCTGTTACCTTTTTCAGTTCTTATGGTTTACAGATCTACCAAACACACTACCTCAAGACAATCATAAAATATACTTTTATCACATAAAGCATAAAAATCTCAACAATGATAATGATACAGCAGTACATCAAAAGCATAATTAAACAACGCTATTTTTTTCTGGCATGGAATACAGTCTATGGCAATCACAGCACAAGCAGGCAAGCTAGGGAAACAGCCCATCTTTACACCCTCCTGTACAATTCATCACAACAGGTGTGATCATGATGAAACGATTAACGTGTCAAAGTAAAAAGAAACAATAGGGACATCTGTATAGCAGAAGGCCCTCAGAGAAGAAGACCCTTGTATCAAGAATTTTGGCCCTTCACTTACTCCACTCTTTGGGGGGGGGGGGGGGGGGGGCTGTTATGAGGCCAAATCCAGGTCATGAGCTCCAGCTGCCTTCTGCTACTGCCTTTTGTGATATGTGATTTATATTACACTATCACTCTCCAACATCAAGTGATGTTGTTATTACTCTGATATGCAGCAGGACAGAAAAGAAGGCAAAAATAGACTAGCAGGCAAGCGAAAAAAGACCTGCTTTGAATCATATCTACATCAATAATAAAATCATGGTCAAAAAGCTTGAAAAATTGTAAAGCCGGATGGAATGCATAGAGTTAAAAAATCATTTTTAAAAAGCCAGAAAAAAAAAGAACAAAACACATTCTGGCATGTTAAAAAAAAATCAAACTTATAGAAATGAAAAGTAGAGGTCTTCCAAAAAGGTTTGATATAAATGGAGTGAACTTTACCATGTAAAGAAGGTATGCATGGTTTCATGGGGGGGGGGGAGGACCAAAAACATATAAACACTACATAGGTAGACTTTTGTTGGCAAAAGAACTGGTGACATAAAATTCTTCTTAACGGTGCAACAAAAATCAAAACACAAGTTGAGGATATGCCTCATACATAAATAGAAGTCAGACATATAAGCCTAAATCATCTTGAAAATGTCTGAATTACAATCACAGAAATTAAAAACAAGGGGAAATAAAGGAACACCAAGCAGTTACAACATTATGAACAGTTCACGTGACTAGTGAATCCCGACATTATTACCACAGGTATATATCACTGGTAAACTGTCATAATACTGAGAAAACGTGGGAATAAACATGTGTTAGATGTATTCCGTTTCACCAATAAATAATACATAATTCATAGACACATTTATAGGTATTTTGACCAACAAACCATTAACAAAAAGAGAGAAGAAGAAATTTTCTTCAAAGTCTCCTGGTTTTATTTATTCTTTTATTTATTTATTCTTTTATATCGAGGATAATAGAAAGATTGTGTAAAAGTTTAAGCTCTAGGGACACTGAAGAGTGGAAGGTCTTCAGAGAAAACTTGGTTTAACTACCAGTAATCTGGCTTTGATCAAATCTCATCAGCTGTAGTACCACCACTGCACTAAACTGAGGCTTGGATGTCACATGTATATCAAATCCACATTGAAACCAAATGCCTTTTGTTGACTGGTATGAAATTTGGTGCCTTTGTTTGGAAGGAAGGCTTACTGTGTTTTGTTCTTGTCTCCCAAAATAGTTAAAAACAAGTTGAGGAAAGTGAAAAGACAGTGTTGGCAGTATTGAATGATCATAATAAACTGTGCTGGCTTTTCTGAAAAGTAAACCTGGCAGAAACTGGAAAAGCTATATCATTTTTATGACAAGAATCAACCATTAAAATCAACGTGATGATTTTATGAATAAATAGAAAGGACTTTGAAAATGCATTAAACATAGGGACATAAAAATAAAACACATGCGACACAAGTGTGCATACACATGAAACCACAAGCAAAACATACCTAGCCAGCAGTACCACCACAATTACCATATCGCAAACAGTAACAACATATATCTCTACATGGGCGGAAAGACTGACAAGAGGAGTAAGCTAAGCCAAAACATGCACAGTATATAAAAAAAACGCTAGCAGAAAGACCCATATGACAGGGAGGAAGGGAAGGGAGGGGAAGGGGTGAGTGTGCAGTGCAAGGGAGGGGCCCAAGCTTTGTGCAAAAAGCAGATTTCAATGAAAAGAAAAAAACAAACCACAGTTAGCTGTCACAGTGCATGGGAAT
Organism: Stramonita haemastoma; assembly: GCA_030674155.1. NCBI lineage: Eukaryota > Metazoa > Mollusca > Gastropoda > Neogastropoda > Muricidae > Stramonita > Stramonita haemastoma. Next base: position 39,914,383 of record CM060321.1, read on the forward strand.
ATTCCATACACACTACACCACAATCCCCTTCAGTCATTCACAAAATCCCACACCTCATGCATTAGTGAAGCCTTACTGTAATCTGGGTATTTACACAGACTTTTAACTTGAATATTTGACTTTTCAGCACTGGGTACACACATGAGGGGAAGTGGTTCACTGAGAGATCTGTACACAAATTACCTAGGAAATAGTAAATAATAATAACGTTTTGATCTAGAAAATATGAATAACAATGAAAAACAGATTCCTTAGTTCATGAAGAAACTCAGCTTAATCATTTTATCTGAAATACATAATCATTAGTAAAGGGGTTTTCATTTTTTGTTTGTTCAAATTCTCTTAATCATCACATCAAGGACCTTTTCTTCTACTCTTCTCTTCCTCCTATGCAGTTTATTTCTCCTTTGTGTTTGTTTTTTTATCTGCTTCTTCTTCTTCTCATTTGTACCCCTTTCTTTCTTTACAGCTTGCAACTTTACCAACACAGTTCTACTATCTGCAGAGCTTTGCACAGACAGGATGCAGTCAACTAGTCATATACACTCCACTCCCAGATTTTTGATGACACAGTTCTACACAACCCACCCCCCTCCCCCTTTCATCACCTCCCCCACCCCTCTTGGGTTAGTGACTGGTTTTATTCACAGAAATTCAACTCTTAAAAAAAAAAGAAAAAAAAACCCAAGCCATTTTTATACAAGTTGGAATTAACATATCATGATAAAGTTTATACGTTTTTCTGATTATATTGTTTTTAAAAAAAAAGTCTAAAATCCACACATTGTTATGCAATATTTTATACAAAATCTATATACAGTAATCACCCACAACCATCACTACTCCACCACCACCATCCCCCAAAAGCAGGGGAGGGAATACCCTGCTGTCATCAATCACAATCTTTTTGTATATCAATTAAAGAAATGAACAGTATCAATAAAATTTTGAAAGAAAAAAAAAAAAACCCAGAAATAAAGAAAAAAAAATAGCATCTACAAAATAATTTTCTCCTTTCTTCATACATTTACAAATAAACCTGACAACATACGGATTCACAGCTGTTTTCACAACAATCTCATTCTTAACCGAACAAGGAAGCAGCAAACAGCAACAACAGCATAATAAATAAAACCACCAACAACCTGAAAAACAACAACAACAAAAAACCCCAATAACGACAAATAAATGAAACAAGTGACAAAGTGACTGGATGTGACGGTCAAACTTAAGGAAAGTGAAATGTTTGTGCTTTGGACGGCAAGTTGAGAGCCTGAGGACCCGCCATGGTCACACTTTGCTTCATGAACAAACAGTGGTGAGCTGTCCTGGGCAGAGGGGCTAGTCCTTTGTCCTCATGCACTGGCTGAAAAAAAACAAACAACATCAATTTCATGATCAGACTGAACTGAATGTCATCTCTCTTTATATATAAACAACAAAACACGGTGAACTTTATCGCTTCTTTTTACAATTATAAATACATAAGTGCATGTAGGCCTGCAATAACACAACATACAAGCTGCAATACGCATGCACGCACTACATATATGAATGCACACACATACGCATGCATGCACACACTCACAACACACACATACAAACACACACACACACACACACACACACACACACACACACACACACACACACCACACACACACAACATGTCATCTAATATCACTTAGTGAAGACTTATGAGAAAGACACATACAACAACACAACCAGCAAGTTTACAACAATCTACCAACAGGAGATTTCAAATGACAGAATAATCCAAACAAGATGAAAAAGTCAGAAACTACAGTAAGGAAGGAAGATGGAAGTGTGGTTTAGACATTCACCTACCTAACAAGAAACCATGAGGTTCTGGGTTCGATTCCAGCCTTGCCCTTTCTTTCCAGTTTGATAGGAAAATCAAACTGAACGTCAAATTTTTTGGAAGAGACTTTAAACCAATCAGACCCATATGCTTGCAGACTTGAGCATAGAAAAAAAAAACCCACAACGATAAAAAATCATAAAGAGCAGGGAGATACCTCCAGACTATCCTGACAAAAATGGCAGGTACAATTCCTAACCTTGTCCCCAAAGTCAGAATGCAGCTACCTTAATGGTGCAGAGAAAATACTTCACCTTCACCTTCACCTGTCCCTTAGTCCCGTGGACCGTGGGGGCACAACTGAAGATTTTGCAACCAACCTTCCTCCACTCCCCACGGTCCTCCACCCCCCCCGTAGTAGATCGTTCCAGTTGCACACACAAAAAAAATCTCACTACTGGAGAACCTGGGAGCTCTAGCCAAGGACAACAAAAAAAACCAAAAGAAGAAGAGGACAGAGACTACAGATACGTACACAATAATAATACCTGCCCAACAGCGGTGTTGCATGACAGGTGGAAAGATCTGGGTACAGGTGGCGCTTACTGCCCCCAGCAGTGGTGACAGCGATGTCGGTCTCCTCGCCAGCTTGCTCTCTCTCCTCCTTGCAGGCCTGAGCAAACAACGCTGTTTGTCCTGTTTCTGTGCTTACACCAACGCTTTCTGTCTCTGTTTTCTCTGCTTACAGGGTTGAAGGGATAGCCTAGTGGTTTGTCTCTGTTTTCTGTGCTTACAGCTGTTGAATGGGATAGCTAGTGGTTTGTCTCTGTTTTCTGTGCTTACAGCTGGTTGAATGGGACAGCCTAGTGGTCAGAACATTGCGCTTACAATTTGACGACCCGGGTTCGATTCCCACTTGAGGGGATTTTCTCCTCGGGTTTTTTTTTTTTTTTTTTTTTTTTTTTTTTTCTCTCTCTCCTCGGAGTTAACTTCAGTGCTGACTCCACTCCCCCCAAAAAGTCCTTCAGGTGAGACTTTTAAACTGAGGCCCTGTGTGCGAAGACACGCATAACATCTTGCGCACAGTTAAATCCTGCTCCGCTTATCGAAAGAGTAGGCCATTGTGTGCTGGTGGGAACAGATGACAAGATTTACAAAACTGCATACACACTGGGACTGGATGTAAAAAAGTACATGAGTACTTATTCCATTATCCTCATACAAAAGAATATTTAAAAAAAAAATTTTAATTTAATAAATTGAATCAATGAGGATTTATGTTTATCTCTGTTTTCTGTACTTAAAGCTGATTGAATCAATGAGATCTTACTTTTCTTTCTTCAGTTAGTGAGGATGAGAATGACTACCATGTTAGACTTAAAACTATTTGAGATCGCTACTAAATCCAAGTGTATAAGACAGTTTGACTGTTGGTCCATGAAGTCTTTGATTCCACTTTCAGTAGGCAGAGTCTGATGTATTAAGGATGGGGGGACTTTTATGATGTCCCAGGTCATATTTAAGTGTAGACCTTCAAGTGCTTTAATTCTCTTTATGTATATGCACATGCAGAAGATGAACCATGGACATCAAAGATCCTGTTATTCTTGTCGGCATTCAGTGGGTTATGAAATCACAAGTTAGTTAGTTAAAGTCTGTCCCGAGCCTAAGGCTCATCAGGCCGGTGCTTATCCCGGTTTCTGTGGCGTTAAGCGACTGAGAGTCATAGACTCCCCCCTGGATAGGACGCCAGTCTATCTAGGGTTAACCCCCAACACAAGGTTGGTACCCCTTTTACACCTGGGGGGTGAGAAAATAGCTGTAAAGTGCCTTTTCCAAGGGCACAACGCCATAGCTGAAAGCTGGGATTGAACCAGCATCCTTAAGATTACGAGTACAACGCCCTAACCACTAGACGACAGCGGCGGCTATGAAATCACAAACACACCAAAAAATGAGCTACTCTGACGTCAGTGGACAGACCTCATGCAGAGTTACAAACACAGGAAAAGACCAGGTACTGCACATCCCACCCAGTAAGGGAACACAAAGGAAGAGAGGAGAAGAGAAAAGGATGTGACACAGAAAGGGTATCCATATACCATGATCAGGATGTGCCCTCACCCTCCCTCAGGGGGACGGATAGCCTAGTGGTCAGAACACTGCACTGGCAATTTGAAGACCTGGGTTCGAGTCTGGTCGAGGAGATTTTTCTCCTGGAGTTAACATCAGTGCTGACTCCACTCTCCCTAAAAGTCCTTCAGATGAGACTTTAAACCAAGGCCCCGTGTGCAAATGCAGCAGAAAATCTTGCGCACACGTTAAATCCTGTTCCGCTTTTTGTAAGAGTAGGCCATCATGAGCAGATGGGAACAGATGACATTTACAAAACTGCATACACATGGGGACTGGATGAAAAAAAGCACAAGAGTGCTCATCCCATTATCCTCGATGTAAAAGAATATTAAATCAATCAAATAAATCAATCAATCAATCAGTGTACAGAGTTAAGAGACAAAACCTTTGCTAGGAGGGGCCAGCTTTGCCCTCTGAGTACTGACCACTGTCCAGCTCTCTTTGCCCTCAGGGTCCTTCTTCCCTCCTCTGACCTACCTACCTCTAACATCAACATGCACACACAAAAACTGCACACACATGGGGAGTGGATGTAAAAAAAGAAAATGAGTGCTTATTCCACTATCCTCGAAATAATAAAAGAATTAAATAATCATGTCTATGTGTGCTCATTTGCCTATGTCACACATGTGAAAAGCTGTAAATGAAAGTGCTCCTACTACATACACCTATCTGCATGAGAACAAGCAAAGACACACATAGACACACATGCTTGCACACATGCATACACAATACAAACATGAAATACACATACAAACATGAAAACACACACACACACACACACACACACACACACACACACACACACACACACACACACACAGGCACACACACACAGGCACACACACACACACACCACACACACACACACACACACACACACACACACACACACACACACACTGTTTAACTCTCCCCTCTCTCTGGTCACAGTTCCTCTTATATTTCCCCCTCCACTCCCCTTCCTCTCCCTTCTCTTCCCAACCACCTTCCCCACCCCATCCTCATTCCACCCATCCCCCCACACTCCCCATCAAAAAGACATTAATAAAAAAAAATATAAAAAACCACCTTCAGACATCAGACCTGTATGGCTGTGTAGGCTTGCAGAAACCTGTCCACTCCAAGCTGTGTCTCAAGCTCTTTGCGCTGTTGTGCCAGACGGCTGGCAAGGTCAAGGTCATCATCAGCCTTGTCCTCATCCTCATCTCCAAACACTGTTTCACTGTCAGTGTCTGATTCAAAAACAAACAAACAAAAAATCAGATAATGATGTGTCATGTCATTGTCCTCATCCCCATCTCCAAATACTGTCTCACTGTCGGAGTCTGATTAAAAAAAAAAATCAGATACTTATGTGTTATGTTATCATCCTCATCCCCATCTCCAAATACTGTTTCACTGTCAGTGTCTGATTTAAAAAACAAACCAAAACAATCAGATACTAATGTGTCATGTCATTGTCCTCATCCCCATCTCCAAATACTGTTTCACTGTCAGTGTCTGATTTAAAAATAAACAAACAAAAAAGCAGATAATGATGTGTCATGTCACTGTGGAGTTGTGATATAAACGACAGACAGCAAATGTTAATGTCAACCCAAAACACAATAGCAAGAAAACAGGAAACAAAGTGTCTTAAAGTAAGAAAACTGAATTATTGCAAGGATTTTACATTGTAACTGGATGACTGCATTCTAGATTACAAAGATCTTTTTGTGCATCTATGTACAAAAATGATGAGTGAAAATAGCTTTTACTCAATTTTTGTTTGTTTGTTTGTATACCTACATACATATTATTGACAAGATATTCTCATTGAGAATTTTCTCTCATACTTATATCCAAATAGGATTTTTTTTTATAAATTGTTACAAAGGTACCAGAAAAATTGTCTTACCTTCAGCATCCTCCTCCTGATCATCCTCCCTGCTGCTCATCTTCCTTCCCATAGTCCCTTCATCTGAAGAGGGAGACTCTCTGTAATCAACACACAGCATAAAGGTGAAAAAGGCAAAGGTGTTCCATAACCTAGGCAGTCGTAGGGGAGCAAGGTGCTGAGACCTCAGCTTCTCTAAGGGCCAGCAGATTGAGGGTGGCGCCCATCTCCTCTCTCTTGCTGCTTTATCTTCCCTGACCCTAAAGAGGGCAGGTACCCATTTATAGCTGGGTGAACTCAGGGGACTGTACTGAAGCCAAGGTGTGCAAACGGTCACCCATCCAATTGGTAACCACGCTTTGACCTGGGGAAAGTGAGAGTTCTGACCACTGAGCTATCCCACCTCCAATACACAGCATGCTTTGGTAACATTGATCATCATCATTGATACACAGCATGCTTTGGTCATTGATCATCATCATTGATACACAGCATGCTTTGGTCATTGATCATCATCATTGATACACAGCATGCTTTGGTCATATTGTTCTTCATCATTGATACACAGCATGCTTTGGTCATATTGTTCTTCATCATTGATACACAGCATGCTTTGGTCATATTGTTCTTCATCATTGATACACAGCATGCTTTGGTCATATTGTTCTTCATCATTGATACACAGCATGCTTTGGTCATATTGTTCTTCATCATTGATACACAGCATGCTTTGGTCATATTGTTCTTCATCATTGATACACAGCATGCTTTGGTCATATTGTTCTTCATCATTGATACACAGCATGCTTTGGTCATATTGTTCTTCATCATTGATACACGCATGCTTTGGTCATATTGTTCATCACTGGTCATGCTTTGGTCATATTGATCATCACTGGTCATGCTTTGGTCATATTGATCATCACTGATCATTGGTCATATTGATCATCACTGGTCATTGGTCATATTGATCATCACTGATCATTGGTCATATTGATCATCACTGATCATTGGTCATATTGATCATCACTGATCATTAAAAAAAAAAGTTAAAGTCTGTCCCGAGCCTAAGGCTCATCAGGCCGGTGCTTATCCGGTTTCTGTGGCGTTAAGCGACTGAGAGTCATAGACTCCCCTGGATAGGACGCCAGTCTATCTGCAGGTTACCCCAACACAGAGTGGTACCCCTTTACACCTGGGTGGGGTGAGAAAATAGCCATAAAGTGCCTTTCAAGGGCACAGCGCCATAGCCCAAAGCGGGATCGAACCCGCAACCTTTAGATTACGAGTCCAACGTCTAACCACTAGGCTACAGGGCGGCTATCACTGATCATGCTTTGGTCATATTGATCTCACTGGTCATACTTTGGTCATATGATCATCATGGTAAAGCTTTGGTCATATCTTTTTCACTAACAGAACATAACTTGGTGATTCTCTCTCTTTCTTGTGTCCCTTACCTCTGCCAGAGTCATTGGGGGGAGAGAGTCAAGCTTACCATCTGATGGCTGGGTTTGAGCCATCGCCATTCAAAGGATTTTCTACCCTGGAATTACCCTAAGACTATATATAACCAAGGTTTCATGTTTTGGATGCATGCAGAACATTTTGTCACACAGTCATTAAACCTGTTCCGCTTTTCAGTACAGTTGAATATTGTATGCTGGTAGGAACACAATCATGACAAATGTTTTTTTTTAAATGCATGCGCACTGGTGTTGTGTTTAGACACCATCCCAAAATTGAAAGCTGCTACTTTAATGGTGGGTGAAAATGGTCACATACAGAAAAACTCACCATTGTTAAATTTAGCCAAGGAACAAAAAGAAAAAAAGGGCAGGAGGGGGGGGGGGGGGGAGGGGGCACCACACTCATTTTTTTTAGGCCATGTCTTTTGGGCATATTCAATTTTTAAGTTTATCCCGAGTGATGGTAAAAATTAACCAAAACCCATCCTTAATTCACCTGACATGACAGTAAAAATTCAAACCCACAACCCCCTAAACCCACAGGATGGAAGTCAACAGCTAGATTCACTAAGCCATTGTGTTTGTGGTACAAGTTGGCATACAAAACATTTTGGTGATCTTCCATTACCCATCAATCCGCAACATGCGTTGATTATTATCCACTACAAACTGATTCACACCAAGTTTAGGTGGTAAGCCACTGAACAGTGGTTCACACTATATTCTGTTCATTACCCATTACTTAGGTTGATTATCCATTGCTTCTATTCATTATTCATTATTTCTTTTATCAATTACTTCTAACAATTGTCCATTACTTAGGTTAGCTATATATTACCTATGTCAATTATTTATCATTTCTGTAAATTTTTCATTACAAAATGGCTCACAGTATGTTTTGATTATTTTCAATTGTTGAATCAGTATCCTGCAGATTTGGGAAATTATCCAGAACAACTTTGTACACTCAATCATACATGCACACACAGACATACAGAACACCAACACACACACACACACACACACACACAACACACACACACACACACACACACACACACACACACACACACACACACACACCCTAAAAATACTGACCTCAACTTGTCCAGTTCTTCATCTGGTGATGAAACTGGAGAAATACTGCCCTCCTGTTGAACATAGGCACATGTGTCAGTGCTCACATATTCACACAACACAGCACCAAACACCACACAACACCACCCCCACACACACACATCACACACACACACACAACACAACACACACATCACCCCATACCACACACACATACATTTATAGCTTTCTGCATGTATCACAAATTTCTTTCCAAACACAGTTTAAGTAATCTATTTCAATATGGTGTCCAGTTTGCAAAATATATACTGGATATGTTGAGGTACTATACAGGAATGTTTCAAGGCAAGCTGGTGCATCAAAGAAATGACATATCAGTTCAGTTATCAAATCCATACATAGCAGTTTCACAGCAACAACAACACACACACACACACACACACACACACACACACACACACACACCACGCACACACACAACACACGCACACCACACACACACACTCTACACACACACATACCACACACACCACACACACACTACACACTCACAATCACACACACACCACACACACACACACACACACACACACACACACACACACACACACACACACACACACACACACACACACACACACACACACACACACACACACAACACACACCACAGATCAACACACACACCTGAACAACATCCAAACTGTGGGAGCGAGGGAAGGAGCTCTTGGTGCCTCCAGACTGTGTTGTTCCTGTCAGACTGCCCAGGTCAGGTTCAGAGCACGTCCTCAGCAACTGCACAGTCACACACCTACCTCAGTACTGCAGTCTGTGATGATGACTCCTAACAGCTACATCCTTTTCCCCCTGTTCCTTAGCTAGAGCCCTGAGGTTCAGTAAGTAAGATTTTGGTATGCACCATTTGCCCAATTTAAGTAGATACTTTTAATTTCAAGGATTCATACAATCTGAGGTCTCTGACCTCGCTCCCCTATGACCACACAGGTTATGGGACACCTTTACCTTTTTACCTTGACCTATACATCTAAATACTTGATTCCTTGAAATTTGTTTACAACACAAAACAAGGATAAGAATCCTTCAGTTTCCTAAGACTATGGAGTTGCGATTCTCCTGTTTGTTCTGGTACAGCATTGTTGTGGCTGGCCAGTTTGACATGAGAATGACAGTCCCATCAGAGAGGCACAGATGAATCTGATGCTGGTTTGTGTAAAACTGTTTACAACAACACACATATCATGATCTGACACATGGTTCCACAACACACACACATATATCCCCAATACTTGATTCCTTGAAAACTAGTCACAACAATCTAAAAACTTTATTCCTTGAAAATCATTTAAATTTCAATCCTGAATACCATTTGCTGTTTACAGCCCACCACTACCAAAGAGGCCATATTGGGGGTGTCACCTCATAGTGAAATTTGTGACACACAAAATAAGAGATGATTAAAAACAGAAATGGCAACGCTGCAAAGTGGAACTAAAAAAATTCCTGAAATGATGTACAGATCTTGGTTTCAAATTCTTCCAAGAGAGAGAAAAGAGAAAGAAGCTTCAAATCCATCCAGGATTCCATAATCCAGCAGGTTGGCAAGGCACAAAGACACAGGAATAGTCCGACAATAACAGACTATATAAACTGTCTTTTTAAGATAGAATATTTTAGAAACAAGAATAGAGAAAGAATTCAAGTCATTTTATTCTGTCAGACTACCTTAGTTAGCTTCTCTGGCATCACTGAAAACAATGGAATACCAAAGA
>CM060321.1:39929555-39952055 GCA_030674155.1 Stramonita haemastoma
AAGTGTTGCAGACACAGAGACAGAGAGAGACAGAGACAGGGAGAGACAGAAACCGATGAAGACGGAGGCTGAAAGAGACAAATAGAAACAGACAAAACAGAGAGACAAAGAAACGGTGAAAAAAAAGTGAGGAAGAGCCAGGGTCGTACAGACAAGCAGTCTGATGGAAGCCTAAAGACAGACAGACACACAGACAGACAGAGACACAGGCAGACACACAGTCAATAAAGGACTAAACAAAAAACTATAGAAAAAAAAAGGCACTCACTGTGGTTGCTCATCCCCAACAGGGTGGGGTTGTGAAGGCGTGTCTTTGCCGTCACTGGCACCAATCACATCCAGCACACCTGTGATGGACACTGCTGGGGCTGGCTTCACCTTCACCTTGGCTGAGTCAGGTCTGCATCACACACACACAGGTGTGCATTTCATTATGTACATGCACATCACACATATCATGCACGCACGCACGCACACTGGGTGCGCACTCACACACATCATATACGCATGCACACACACACACACACACACACGCATCTAAAACCACTAGACTTGAACAGCTATTAAACTGAAAATACTACTACTACTACTCTACATACTACTACTACTACTACTACTACTACTACTACTAACTACACACAACACACACACACACACACACACACACACACACCACACACACACACACACACACACACACCCTTGTGTGTTTTTGTTTGTTTTTTTTGTTTGATTAGTCTAATATCACCAAGTGTGAATAGACTTTAAATTAAACTACAACAACAACAAACAACAACAACACACACACACACACACACACACACACACACACACAACACACACACATACATGTATGTATGTACACACATGTACACACGTACTTATCCATCTCATTTGGTCTTGATAAAAAAAAAAAAAAAGCTCAGCCAATAATTTCACAGGCATAGACAACAATGAAGAAAACACACACACACACACACACACACACAACACACACACACACACACACGCATGCACGCGCACGCACACCACACACACACACACACACACACACACACATGTACAGAAGTACATGTTAAATGTTGTTCTATGGCTATATGCCTGCAAAAACTGAATAAAGTTATTGTATTGTATTGTTATTGTTATTGTTGTTGTTATTGTTATTGTTACACACACACACACGCATGCACAGTGACAGTGAGAGCAGTGACCTGGAGGGTCCGTCACCAGGATGACCTGGTGCAGCAGGGGGTGTGGGGGGTGTCTGCTTCTTGTGGGCGCCAATCGCGTTCAGCACGCCCGATATGGGCACTGCCTGGGCTGGGCTGGCAGGGGCTGAGTCTGGCCTGAAAGAGATAAAGGATTGTGTGTTGTGTTGTGTCGTGTTGTGTTGTGTTGTGTTGTGTTGTGTTGTGTGGGGTGGGGTGGGGTGGGGTGGGGTAGGGGTGGGTCAAGTTGAGGTGAGGTGAGTTGTGTTGTGCTGTATTGTTTTATGTTGTGTTGTAAGTGAGTTGGTGTGTGATTGAGTTGGTGAATGTGTGTGTGTGTGTAGTGTGTGTGTGTGTGTGTGTGTGTGTGTGTGTGTGTGTGTGTGTGTGTGTGTGTGTGTGTGTTTGTGTGTGAGCATGCATGCGTGCATGCATGCATGTGTGTGTGTGTGTGTGTGAATGGATGCATGTGTGTGTGTGTGTGTGTGTGTGTGTGTGTGTGTGTGTGTGTGTGTTGTGTGTGTGTGTGTGTGTGTGTGTGTAAGTTGTGTGTGTGTGCATAATTTTTAAGTCAATAACTTCTTCAAAATGTTTTACTTGAGCAGTGTTTTTCAGGGTTTGGGAAATGGAAAGAGCAGACAGAAATATGTACATCAGTTCTAAGAAATGTTTTAAAATTGCATATACTGAAACACATTATATGAACAAAAGTAATGAGGGCTATTCTACCCTGCATATATCAAAACAGCAACAACAACAAGCACACATTTTTCATTTAGCTTTGCTGTTACTTTCACCTGTGATATAGACTCAATTGTAACAATACTGACAAATGACAATGTTTTTCTTTCTTCTTGTATTTTTCTTCCTCTGTGACAATGATGACATGGTATTTTCCCTTCATGTTTTGATTCTTTCTCACCTGTTTTCGTTCCTCATCACTTCTGCTTGCCGTTGCAGGAGTTGCTGCTGTCGTTTCCAGTACTCCTCTAACCGCTGCTCTTCCTTCTTGCGATCCCATCTCCCCTCTGGTCCCTGTTACATCATGGCATTGACAGGTAAATGACAACTGGCACAGGAGCAATCACACATGGGATGATGTAAAAAAGCACATGAGTGCTTATCCATTATCCTTGATATAAAGAATAAATCAATAATAAATCAAATCAAATCATGCATGCAAGCAAACACAGACATGCACATATATGCACATATTCTCTACCCCTCTCACAAACCTGACAAAAACACAAGCTGCCTCTATTTTGGCCATCATGTGGCTATGGTTGGGTCTCAGGAAAGTTTTTTGGGGGGTCTCTCATTGATACTGTCTCTCCCTGTCTTTTTTCCAGGAGCACACTGTGTTAACAGATGGTTAAGCATGTGTGATGAAAGTTTCTTGCAGGTGTGGTTTAGTGTCTGCAAATGTTTAGACTGCATTTAGTAATTTTACCAGGAAAAAAAATCTACACTGCAATGAATTGTAGCTACAAATCTGTGAGACTCTAATACACCTTATATTTTTTTACACTGACAGAAATTCTGGTGTTGCAAGCGTCACAAGCGAATATGCGCAAGAAAAAAAAACCATGATAAAACACAATGTAACAGAACACAATATGATACAATTCTGTATGCTGTACTATAACACAGCACAAAACAGTATTACAACAGAATACAATAACAACAAAATATAAATTTTATACAACAAGATTCATTGCCATACTGCATAACACAACATAGAAAAATACAGTACAGTGCAGTACCATAAAACACTGTCAACAACACAGCCTAAAACATCCCAACGTCAAAAAAAAAAACATAATAATAAAAACGTTAGATGAAAAAAAAACCCAACAAAAACACACATCCCAACACATCAGACCACATCACACCACACAACACCACAGCAGGAAACTCACAGGGCTGTCACTTCGTTGCAAAAGAGCGCGGCGTTCACGCATGTTCTGTTCACGAATCTGACGCAGTTTCTCCAGATATTCCTGTGTGCCAGACAAAAAATTTTTTTTTTTTTTTTTTAAACAGTGTTAGTGCTTCTGCTAAGAAAACAGCATAAAAGCCTAAAAAATATCCTCCCCTCAACCCCCCCCCCCCCCCCCCCCCCAAAAAAAAAAATTTGATGAAGACATTTGGCCAGACACTTGACTGTAAATACAGAATTCAAATTACTAATAATGGATTAATCAAAAACTCTGGGTAAATATATGACCATTTAATGAGATTTTTATGTATGCTCTGACACAATGCCCACATGTTCAACACAATCAATATGCATTTCTAAACCAAATCAGCGTGAACAAATTAAGCGTATACCTTACAAGTCAAAAAGTATATACTTTGCTCAACTTTTCCCCAAACACTAAGTTGTATTACCATTTTGTAGTACAATACACCATATCCATGTCATACCTGATTTCTATGTAAAACATGGGTTGCTTTCTGTAGGCTAGTGCACTGCCACAGTACAGTACTACCCCTAGTTTGTTAGTATTTTCCGTCGATTTTTCAATGACAGCGGCTTATTTTTCCTACAGAACTTTGCTAAGGGTAACTCCCACTGCTCTGGCTTGTCTTACACACACCAAATGCCCTGCTATGGGATCTCAGTTTATCACCTCAGCTAAAAGGCTCGAAGTAACAGCTTTGGGGTGGGACAGTGGAGAGGCTAGAGCATTGTGCTCGTGATCTGATGGTCTGGGATCAAGCCACCATGAAGGTGCCTGTTTCAGGGATTTTACCCTAGAGTCAACGTCAACACTAACTCCACTCCCCCAATACTTTGGATGAGACTACACACTGAGGCCTTATGCGTAAACCCATGCAGAACATCTTGCACACAAATTTAAAACTTGTTCCACCTTTCAAAAAAGTAGGCCATTTTGTGCCGATAGAAACAGTGAATATTTTAAAGAAGTGCATTCACATGTTTAGACATCATCCCTGAAATCAAAATGCAGCTACCTTAATGGTGGGCAAAAACTGTTGCATACACAAAATCTTACGATTGAAGCTCTAGCCAAGGAACTAAAAAAAAAATTTTTTAAAAAGGAAATAGAATAAATAAAAACACATTTAATCTAAAATCAATCAAACTGATTCAGAAAAGGGTCTCACCTGTTCCTCTCTGTTGCGACCAATGGCCACTCGCTGTTTGATGGCCGCTAAAAAAGACAGACAGAAATCAGCAGGCACTGTTACATTTCACTGTTTTCTGCATGACAAAGAAGGTGAAGAATTGTGGAGTAACGCCAAAGTTACCTGCGCCTGTTCTTAACTTTGTCTAGTTAAAGTAATACAAATAAACATACAGTTTTGACCCCCCAAAAAATCAGCATTTAGGGTATTTCACCATAACAAACAAACATCATTATGTATTCAACCTAAATTTCCACATTGGGAAATGATTCAGACACTCCTTTCTGCAATATGGACATACTTGCTTTTGCAGTGACATCAGAAACATATCACAAAATCCCCTCCACACATATACACACAGAGAAGATTACAGCACTGGCTATCATGATTTAATTCTTTGATCAATACTATCAAAATAAAGCAACAAATGCAGAGTATACAAAAAAAGTAATAGCAACAATGTTTGACCTGAAACCAAGAGGGTCAAAGTCTCGATTAGGAAAAGTAAAGGATGGCTACCACCTCCAACAACAACTAAATAAATGTACTGGTGCAACAAACTGCAACATTTTTTACTTTAAAAAAGCCATTGTTTTCATCATGATAACCATGTCATTCCTGCGATCATTGTAACCCGTTTAATTCAATACTCAGAAAATGCTGCATGGATTACCTGCTCTTGGTACAGGAGAGTTAACTCCCTGATCAAAAGGTCGTCCCTGCACACAGAATGAATTCCATTATTTCATGCTCAACAATTCTTTGGCAAGCAATTTAACTGCTACAATCTCTTTTTCTTCCCTTTTGCCTTGGGCTACAGAGTGATCAAGCATCTGCTAAATGCATGGATTTTTTTTTTATAGAAAACATAGTGCAGTCTGCCTATACTGACACCTCAACTAAACAAAACAAACAAAAAAATAGATAAACAATTTTAAAAAGACAGCTAAACTGCAAAAAATGGACAACTTTCTCTGTCTGTCTGTTTTATGATGGGAATGATGACATATTGTATTTTCAGCAATTCTCTCCTTTCCTTTCCTCTTCTTATGTAGTTCACACATACCCCATACAGGTCGTGTTGCCCTCGTGCCTTGTGCAGTGCAGCAGCCACCTGTCTCTGTCGGAAATCCTCTAGAACTCTCTCCTTGTCCATCGCTGCATTGCGGTTTTGCCTGTCACACACACTATTCTCAGCACTGTGGACCCTTTAGCAAAGCAATGACTGATGCATATAATTCACCTGTATCAGACACACACACATGCCAATCCCAAGATTTTGTAATCAGGAGCAACTAATGTTAAAATCAAGAGTAAACTGGAGTTTTCAATACTGCGGAGTAGGTGGGTTAAAGTGCTTTGCAATAACTTTTGCCTAAATCTAAATATCACATGCAGTATTGCATAAAATCTGATTGCTTAAACAGTTGATGCTATAAAGTGTTTAATCCATCAAACACTACTCAAAACATGCATGTCTTCTAAATTGTGTTGCAAGGCTTTCTGATTTCTCCTTCATTTAACAAGGCCTTCAAGATAGTAGAGGTAATGTTTGTTCATTAGAGTTTGCCAGAATGAGGTCTAACATTTAGCATGCATCAAAGAATTAATGGGGAAAAAGACAGAATCACCCTCACATAATTCTTCACATGAACCCACTTCCAATCACACGCACGCATGCACACAGGCATGCACGCAGGCAGGCAGGCACACACACACACACACACACACACACACACACACACACACACACACACACACGCACACACACACATACTACACACACACACACACACACACACAAAACACACGCACACACACACACACACACAAACACAACATACACACACACAAAACACACACACACACACAAACACACACACACACACACACACACACACACACACACACACACACACACACACACACACACACGTACACACAACTTTCTCACCTGTCCAGCACAGCCTGTTGTACAGCAGGAGGGGGCCACACACCTGGCCAGTCATTTTTATGAGGAATCCCACCTGCAGCAATGGTGTGCAACGGTTATACTCAACATCATAAAAAAATAAACCAAACTTAATCATAATTTCACATCATCATCCATCATCATCATACAAGAATACTCAGTAACTTTGTTACATCATACATGAAGATCAAACTTACTGGATATTTAACAAATTGCCAAACTTTATTTTCCAAATCACCCCTGTGGCTTATCCTGTGCAAGAGCTTTGCATACAGAAAAAAAACATATCCACAAATCTGGATCACAACCCATGAGAATCATTACACTGTATCTATTTCTTTTGGGTTTTCATTTACTTCTTAACACATCTAATGACCTATTGGCTGAAAGTATAAGCAGAGCCAAAGTGTACATTGCCTGATGAATGTTTTAAGAAAAAAAAAAGCAATGGCCAAATGATCTCAGGATTAAATTACCTTTTCCAAGGTGGCGTACATTATCTTTGTCAGTTGAACCAATGATTTTATTAGCTAACATTCAGGCAGAAGCTTTATGCTAAAAACCCTACTAATGCCAGAGGGTTCAGGCCATAGCTTGGAACTGTCCATTTCGTTCAGGGAATAAAGGACAAAGCAGAAATTCAAGAAAACCAACTGTTGCTGTCTCTCCTTATATGAATATAAGAAACATTTGATACACATCAAATATACATGCACCATGCCCATGTGCGGAGCCTGCCTGCAAGCACACATGCACGCACGCACACAATGAACGCACGCACGCACAACACACACCTGCTCCCATGCGGTCCAGCTGTCTCTCCCTCAGGTCTCTCTGGGCCTTCATCTTGTCCAGGTAAGCCATGTAATGGTCGTAGTTCCCTGGCCCCCTCTCCTCTCTCCTGTCCAGGAACTGGGGCTGAGCAGGTAACAAGAAAATGGCGATGCAAAGAATGCTCAAAACACCTTCAATGTGTCAAAAGTAATGACAGATTATCTGTATGTTCAGGTTTAAAACAAAGTCAAAATACAAAAACCAAAACAAAACAAACAACAAAAACAACCCAAAGACATTTCCAACTCAGGTACACAAATGCATTCTATAAAACAGAAAATATCCCAATGTATCAAACAAACAAAACTCACTCAAACACATACTCACATACACACACAGAGACACTGACACACACACACACACACACACACACACACACACACACCACACACACACACACACACACACACACATGCACACACACACACACACACACACACACACACACACACACACACACACACACACACACACACACACACACACACTACAGGATTGTACTCAAATGAATGGGTTGATTGGGCTGCAAAAAGAGGTGCAAGTAACAAAAGTGAAAACATTGAGCTACATATTCCTTTGTCTATCCAAGAAGGATACCACATGTTAAAACAAGCATCCTCATATATATTCACTGAAATAATACAGCAAAGAACAGATTGTAAAATGGGTTCTAACCAGAAAAAAAGCGTTTGTGAAAGCATACATCAGTTAAAGACTTATAGAAGTGTGATCAAAGAAAGACAGCTTGAGGCATTATTTTATAGAATCGATTAAATGCTTATCAAAATTTAGCAAGGATGTAATGCTTATGTGGAAAACAAATCAAAATACAAAAACTCAAAGTATAAGAAGCAAGACTTAAAACTATTACCCAGTTTTATGACATTCCCTTGAACCAGTTTTGGAATCAAATGTTCTATTTCAAAAGGTTTATGTTAAGTCCTATAGGGCATTTGTTAGTTATATCAAATGCTGATTCTGTTATGAATTATCTCTCTGCAGTAATTTAATCTTAGCATACAGTTCCCTAAGAATGAGGACTATCGTACAGTCACAACTACACACCTGCACCAACACACACCACGCACACACAGCCACGCACCACCACCACGCACGCACACCACACACACACACTCAACACACACGCTAACATTTTTTTTGGGTAGCAATTTTTCACTGAATCGTATTTATCTTTAGTCATTCCATCCCCCAACTATTCTCTGTCTTTGTCTCTCTCTTCCCTCTCTTTTTACCAATATTTCAACTGTTATTATTATCATTAGATTTATGTTAAGGGGTTGGTTTGTTATTGTTTCTTTTAAAATTATTAATTTCATTATTTATTTTATCTATTATTCATCTTTACTTATTTTTTATTATTTATTATTATATAATCATCATCATCATCTTTTTATTATCTATTTATTTTTATTTTTATTTTTTAGTTTATTCTATTTTTAAATTCCCTCCCCTACCCGTCCAGTATCACTTTATGTGGAAGGACGTAAAATTGAAGACTACTACTACTACTACTACTACTACTACACACACACACACACACACCACACACACTGTGGCAGAGGACAGGAGGGGCCGTTGACATTGGCAGAGGGCGGTTGACAGTGCTGGAGGACGCCAGTTGACACTGCATCAAATGGTTTCTCTCCAGTCCCCCATCCTCCTCTTTCTTCTGCTCTCCGACAGTCTGCAATGTGAGTACATGATTATGGGAGTGGTAGTGGATAGCCTAGTGTTAGAGCACTGAGCTTGTGAGCCACTATCCAGATGCCCATTTAAGGGTATTTTCCCCTGGAGTTAACATCAGCACCAACTCCACTCTGCGAAAGTCCTTCAGAAAAGACTATAAATCCAGATCCATGCACAAACACATGCAGAACATCTTACACACATATAAAACATTTTCTGCCTATGGAAATAAGCCATTGTTTGCTGGTACGAACGAATAAACACATTTAAAAAAACAACAAAAAACATCTACACTGTGTCATGTTCAGACACATCCCAAAGTTGAATGCAATACCTCAATCATTAGAAGATCTGATCTAAAGAAAAAAACAAAACCTGTATCATTAGCTAACATTGCATAAGCAAAATATCACCACTGGTGAAATCTCAGAACTCTAGCCTAGGACACACACACACACACACACACACACACACACACACACACACACACACACACACACACACAACACACACACACACACACACAACACACACATCACACATACACACACATACACACATACACACACATACACAAACACACACATCAACACACACACACACACACATACACACAATACACACACATAACACACACATACACACACATACACACACACAGTGACTCACCTGTTGGGGTTAGGACGGTGGCAGGGCATGAGGTTGTCATGGGCAGGTTTGATGCGTGCTCTGCCTGCTGCCCCTGGTCTGCCTGCATCCACCTTGTCTCCTGACAACACCAACATCTACCTCAACAATAAACATCATGGGGGATAAATAGCATGGGAGGAGGGAGAGGGTTCAACCCAGTGGTTAGAGCATTGAACCCATGATCTGTCATCGCAAGATTGAGCCACTACAGAGGCGCCCATTCAAGAGGATTTCTCTTCTGAAGTTATCATCAGTACTGACCCTACTCCCCCAAAATGTTATTTTGGATGACACTATAAACCGAAGTCCCATGTACAAATGCGCATAGAATATCTTGTGTTACATGATGTGTGGGGGGGGGGGGGGGGGGGGGGAGGGGGATGTGCAGACATGCATGCATGTATGCATGGGTGTTTTGAGAGTGTTGTGTGCTAGTACAAGAGGAGGAGGAGGAAGAAGAAGAAGAAGAAGAAGAAGAAGAAGAAGAAGAAGAAGAAGAAGAAGAAGAAGAAGAAGCAAAAGGTGAGGAAGAAAGACAAGATGGCATCCCCCCCCCCCCCCCCCCCCCCCCCACCACACACACACACAACCGATACAAATAAAAGGATTGCATACCTGCAGCAGCATCAAGGGGAACATTCTTCTTCAGCCTGGCTCCATGCATCACTGTGTGACTGAACTCCTCCGCTACTTGCTGTACAACACACACCACAGAAAACAACAGCAGGCATCATGGATTGAAAGAACTTGGTTTCAATTAAAAAAAAATTAAAATCAAGTAAAAATCATCTTGTGCCTAGAAAACAAGTTGTGGCAGATTTCAGTGCCTGGGCAAAGAAACAACAAACAACAACAAACAAAAAAACCCACTAAAAACCACTAGTTACTAGAAATAAAAATGATTTAGTATGTAAAAAACAAAGTGTGTGTGAAAAGAAAAACAACATCAAACACCGCTCCATATGCACATGAATATTTGAAAACACATTAGATCATATACACACACGTTTGACACACACATACAGTATACTCCTTCTCTTCCTTTTTTTTCTCTTTTACAATATTCTTTCTCATTCACTAACCAGCTCACTCACACGTACGTACATATAAACCACCACCGCTACCACCACCCATTCACCAACCACAATGCCAACATTACAAATGCGCACACACACAAACACCACACACACACACACACACACACACACACACACACACACACACACACATTTACCTCCGGAGACATAAACTTCCTAACACGCTGCATGATGAAATTCTTCCTCAGAATGGAATTGATCGAGGGACGATCCCTAAAACAAAACAAAAAAAAAGATGATGAATAGAAATACACCACCAAATTACAGAGACCAGATTTTTATGAATAAATAAACATTTGCCCATAAATCATAAATTATGAATCAAACACAGAGAATGATGACAGACACATAGGTTTGAGTTTAACACATCCATGTTACCATTCACCACCGCCCACATGACTCAGGGCAGAGTCTCACCTTGGTGATCTTTTGAAGAGCTGTGCAACCAGTCCCTTGAGATCATAGCTATACTTGTTGGGGACAGGCATGTAAGACCCTCTGAAAATGAAGTGGAGAACATGTCAAATATGGTATAGAATGTATCAGTTATGGCATAGAACATGTCAGTTATAGCTCTCTCTCTCTCTCTCTCTCTCTCTCTCTCTCTCTCTCTCTCTCTCTTTGGATGAGACTTTAAACCGAGGTCCTGTGTGCCTACGCACGCAGAACATCTTGCGCACAAGTTAAATCCTGTTCCGCTTTTCGTAAGAGTAGGCCATCGTGTGCCGGTGGGAACAGATGACATTTACAAAACTGCATACACACGGGGACTGGATGTAAAAAAGCACAAGACTGCTTATCTCATTATCCTCGATATAAAAGAATAAATCAAAAAATCAATCACTCTCTCTCTCCCTCTAAAAAGCTGTCATTGTATGGGATATCAGATAATGTCCTACAACTGTTGAAATCCTTTCTTGGAAACAGAGAGCAATATGTGTGTATCAATAATTCCAAGTCCTGTACATTACCAGTCAAATATGGTGTCCCCCAAGGCTCAATACTAGGCCCACTTCTATTTTGTATATATGTCAATGACCTTCCACTCCATATCAAAGACCCATGTCAGCTTTTTTGTGATGATACAACAATACATACTAGCCACACCAACATAGATAGAATATCAGTTTCATTACAAAAAAGTATTGACTCTCTCGAGAAATGGTGTCAACAAAACCATATGTCCCTCAATCCACAAAAAACCAAACTAATGCTTATCACCACAAGACAAAAAAGACAAAATCTGACAACTCCACTCCCCCCTGTATTCATAAACAAAACCCTAATTGAAGAAGTGGACAATCACAAAGTCCTAGGTATTACAATAGACAATAACCTCTCATAGACAGCACATGTAACCAAATTGAGCAACACTGTGTCCACACAAGTCTATCAGCTTTGTAGAATAAAACACTTCTTAAACTTACATGCTAGAAAACTATTTTTACAGGCTTATATTTTGTCTTCAATTAATTATTGCTCTACACTCTTTGACACTGCCAGTGCAAATACATTAAAACCTCTTATTAGTAACTATAAACGAGCCCTCAAGGCAGTACTCTTAAAGTCCTCAAGTTTAGTTGAATCTGACTACACAAAATTGGGAGTCTTTCCATTACGAGAAATGCTTGCTATAAATAAAGCTATGTTTATAAATAAAATCCTCTATGGGCAAGCTCCTACAACATTGAAATCAACATTTCACTTGAATTCTCGAGATTCAACAAAACTTCAGCGACCCATACCAAGAATTGATCTATTCAAATCAAGCCTCTCCTACTCTGGTAGTATGCTCTGGAACATGCTACCATTGAACTTGAAGTGCTCCCAAAGTAGAGAGGTCTTCAAACGAAATATCCATATCCACTTTAATTCCAACAGACTCTAACCCTACCCCTCAACCCCCCCCCCCCAAAAAAAAAAAAGGAAAAAAAAAAAAAAAA
This sequence comes from Stramonita haemastoma, assembly GCA_030674155.1. NCBI lineage: Eukaryota > Metazoa > Mollusca > Gastropoda > Neogastropoda > Muricidae > Stramonita > Stramonita haemastoma. The sequence goes on from CM060321.1 coordinate 39,942,160, forward strand.
AAAAAGGAAAAAAAGATAAACATCTTAGTCAATGCCCCTTAAGTTAATCCATTGCCATTCTTATGTTCAACATTCTTATCAAAACTGAGACATCAACTGTAGCCTACATGGAAGCATAGTAATGCATAATTTTAAATAATCTTTAAGCATATTGACTTATCTCCAACCTTCACAGAGTGCCTTATAACTTAGTCTTACTATTTAGGTAGTTCATTTGGATTCATCTATCAGCATAACCAGGTGGCAAAAGGTGACTGGATGACCACTTTGGTAGTTCATTTGGATTCATCCATCTGCATAACCAGGTGGCATATTTAAAATTGTTCTAAAATTTGTTTGATTGAACTATTTGTAATATCTTTTGTTCTTCTACAATATCAATTTCAAATACTTTATTGACTGAGGTGGTTTTTTTTGGTTTTGTTTTTGTTTTTGTTTTGCTTATTTTTAATTGTATTTTTATTTAAAAAATATTTGTATGATGATGTAATTTGATGATGCTCTCTCTCTCTCTCTCTCTCTCTCTCTCTCTCTCTCTCTCTCTCTCTCTCTCTCTCTCTCTCTCTCTCTTCCATCCTAGACTTATCACTGTATAGATGTTTGGTTGCTATGTTGAATTAAAATTGAATTACTGTTTGATATAGTGATGTGATTTTATTTAGTGTTTTGTGCTTAAGGGTTTTTTATTTTTTATTATTATTATATATATATTTTTTTTATCATGTGTGTGGGTTTTTTTTTATGCTGTCTTTGCTTCCCCTCCCTCACACACCACACACACACACACACACACACACACACACACACACACACACACACACACACATACATACAACACACACACACACACACACACACACACACACACACACACATGGAATGTATTATTTTTCATATGAATGTTTTGGCTTATTGATTTGTAATGCCTTATGTACCATTGTCCTGAATAATTCCATTTTCTCTTTCATCTTCATTAGTAAATTTTGTATCTCTTAATGTATCGGGTTTGATTTTAAACTGTTTGTGTAACCTTAAATGTTGTTTCACCCCTATTTGTCACTTCTTTTATACAATTTTGCTCTTTGTTTGTTTTGCCTTCCGGATTTTTATTTTCATTGTTAGGCCTGGCCACATTGTGAGCCTGGGCCTATAGGTTTCATTGATGATTTGTTTACAGAAGTGTTTTGTGGGCGTTTTGAAATACTTTGTTGACTGATTTGTTTTGATCATGATGTAATTTAAAGATACCTTTCTTTTCTTTTCTTTTATTTTTTTTTTTTATTTTTTTTTATTATTTTTTTTTTTAACTTTTTTTTCTTTTATTTTTTTTCTTTTCTTTTTTTTTTATTTTTTTTTTCCATCTTCCACTTCTACATATGCTATCCTAGTCTTATTATTGGATAGGATAGGAAAGTTTCGGTTCTTAAAAATTTGAATTGAAATTGTAGTTTTACTGTTCAAATATAGATATACGAATTTTATTTTATTTTATTTTTTTTTGTGTGTGTCTATTTCCTCCTATGCTTTCTTTACTTGTTTTTCCCCCCTCACACACACACACACACACACACACACACACACACACACACACACACACACACACACACACACACACACACACACACACACATACAAGCATGTATGCACGCACGCACGCACACACTTACACACACACACACACACACACACACACACACACACACACACACACACACACACACACACACACACTTACACACACACAGAATATATTAATTTTCATTATGAATGTTTTGTGAGTTTATAGGTTTCATTGATGATAATTTGTTTACAGAAGTGTTTTGTGGGTGATTTGAAATATTTTGTTGATTGGTTTGTTTTGATGACGATGGAATTTGATGACTCTCTCTCTCTCTCTCTCTCTCTCTCTCTCTCTCTCTCTCTCTCTGTGGTCCTGAATATTTGCTATTTTTTCATCTTCATTAGTATACATATTATTTTTTAATGTTTAGAGTTTGATTTAAAACTGGTTTGTATTTATAACCTTAAATGTTGTTTCGCTCCTATTTGATTTTAAAAAATAATTTTCTATACAATCTTGCTCTTTTGTTTGTTGTTTGCCTTTTGGGATTTTTTTCTTGTAAAAATTGGCTACATTATGAGCTTATAGATATTTGATGATTTTCTTTTTTTTTTTTTTTTTTTTTTTTTTTTTTCAGAAGTGAGAGTGTTTTGAAATATTGACTAAATTGTTTTGATGTAATTTGAAGATACTCTCTCTCTCTCTCTCTCTCTCTCTCTCTCTCTCTCTCTCTCTCTCTCTCTCTCTCTCTCTCTCTGGGTTTTCTTTTCCTTGTTAGGTTTGGTCAAATTGGGAGTTTTTAGGTTTCATTGATGATAGTTATTTTTTATGGAAGTGTGAGTTTTTTGAAATATTTTTGCTGACTGGTTTGTTTTGATGACGATGTAATTTGGCGATGCTCTCTCTCTCTCTCTCTCTCTCTCTCTCTCTCTCTCTCTCTCTCTCTCTCTCTCTCTCTCTCTCTCTCTCTCTCTCTCTCTCTCTTGCTTCCTTTCCCTTTCCTTTCCCCTCCAACTTCCACCTTCAGATATTCTATCCTAGACTTATTATGGAGAGGAGTATTTTGGTTGTTATGTTGGATTCAAACTGTATTCTTACCATTTGAATATTGAAATGTGTTTTCATATAGTTTTTTGTGTTTAAAGGATTTTATGTTGTTGTTGTTGTTTTAATCTGTTTTTTTCCCCCCTTTTATGCCTACTTTGCTTGTTTTCCCGCACGCACGCACGCACGCACGCACGCACGCACGCACGCACGCACGCACGCACGCACGCAGCGCACGCACACACACACACACACACACACACACACACTCATGCATTATAGATTTGTAATGCCTTCTGTTTCATGGTCCTGAATATTTGCTATTTTTAATCTTTTTGCTATGTTATTTTTTGTTTAAATAATTATCAGTGTATACAGTTAGGATGACGCGTTTTGTTTAATGTATTATGTTGTTGTTTTTTTTAATATATTGGTTGAACTGCTGCTGGTGGTGATGCTGGTATGTAGGGGTAGGGAGGGAGTTTCTTAGCTTTATTCCCTGATCAGGGCAAGGGCCGGATGAAAAAAAGTATGTAATGATTACTTACTCTGTTACCCTTGAAAAATAAAGATTATTCATTCATTCATTCATTCTCTCTCTCTCTCTCTCTCTCTCTCTCTCTCTCTCTCTCTCTCTCTCTCTCTCTCTCTCTCTCTCTCTTCTGATTGCTTATTCTGTTATCCTCGATATAAAAAGAATAAATAAATAAATTAAATAAATAAATATTCTTTCAAAATCTATTCCTTTCTATAAGATCATTGGTACAAATATGTTACAGTTCTACATTGCAGACTGGTACACAATGAGTTGTGAATTTGTAGTACATTAATATCAGTATAAACAGATGAATTACCAGAAACAATTCTTTTACACTGGTAAAAAAAATCACATAAAAATATCATATATTTGGGATGTGAGTATCATAATTGGTGTGGTATGTGCTATGTATTACATATATTTTGAAAAAAGAAACTGCAAGGGGATAAAAACCAACAAAACTAAGAAGTGTTTCAATCATTATAAAGTCATATTCCCTTTCCACAAAGGTATCATTCTACGTTGAAGTACTATAAAGCATTGTGAATATATTCCGAATTTGGAATAACATCAAATTTAATTGTAACTTAACTCATATATGGTATGACGAGAAACAGGACACAGCAAGCTATGGCCCCTTAAAATATGTTGCATACTTTGGTTGATATTAACAGATTTAAAAGAAAGAAAAATATATCTTGATATTCAATTTGCTTTATTTGCATAACTGATAAGATTAAAATGGAGTAATGTTTGACTAAACAAAAAGAAGAGAAGTGATTTCACTGCTGATTTGAAACATATGACCACAATCCTGTCTCGAACTAATCTACAATCTCACCTTATGATTTTCAGCACCAAATTTTTCATGTTCCCAGCTTCAAACTGAAAAAAAGATAAAAAATGGTATAAAAAGACATATATATATATATATCATAATGCACCGATTAATCATTCTGTTGAACTTCAAGATGTACAAGTACCAGCTGATGTATAAAAGCTATCTCAAATAATTAAAGCATCACCTTTCCTTGTATTTACCATTTGGATCTTTTCATGTACATTTGAAAAATAAAGCAATAAATGAAAATCGGTTTTTACTTATTGGTTCACCGATATAATTAATCTCCAAAATTTGTTTACGTATCTTTATTATTTTACCCATCAAAAATCTTTTGAGTTGTTCACGAATGATATAAACCTAACATGTTTGTAAAGAGACAGATTTGCATTCATTTAAGCCTGCAATAAACTCAACAATAATTTATGCATTATGGATAGCATTATGATACTTTCAGCAAAGCAGCAGTTGACAAAGTTTTAATTTGAAAACAAGAGGAAATGTACAAAATTCATCAAAGAATTTATTGAAATAAGTAGAAAAAAAAATAATAAAAAATTAAAAAAGCGTAACTGAACCTTTTTGCGGTGTTTACTTACTTAGCATACAAACTGACTTTGTGTTCTCTTAAAAACAAATATACAGGACATTTCAGTGTTGTAAACATGCATGGCACTAGTGAGGGCCCTGTGACTCCCTTAGAAATACCTACAACATACGTTACAGCTATCAATTCAGAGAGAATATACACTGGTTTTGCACCAGATTTAAACACACTTTTTACGGTATTGTTAGCTCATTTAGGTCTCTGAATATTACAGTGTTGTAAGCTCATCTAGTATACAGTGAGTGACTTTGTGTCCGCTGTAGACAAACTAAACGTCCAGCATATTACAGCCGTATTAGTTATTACAGCATATATAAATATCTATGGGACATAGAGAGAATATTTCAAACAGAGAATATTTCAGTAATGTTAGCTCATGTGTACTAATATTATATTCCTTTTATGTGAACTGACAGATTCTTTAAGAACTCTGACCTCATGTAGCATATACAGACACTTAGTGCCCTCTTATAATGGACACAGCATGTTTCAGCGTTCCTAACTAGTATAGAATATACACTCAGTGCCCTCTTATAATGGACACAGCATGTTTCAGCGTTCCTAACTAGTATAGAATATACACTCAGTGCCCTCTTAAAATGGACACAGCATCTTTCAGCGTTCCTAACTAGTATAGAATATACACTCAGTGCCCTCTTATAATGGACACAGCATCTTTCAGCGTTCCTAACTAGTATAGAATATACACTCAGTGCCCTCTTATAATGGACACAGCATGTTTCAGCGTTCCTCACTAGTATAGAATATACACTCAGTGCCCTCTTATAATGGACACAGCATATTTCAGCGTTCCTAACTAGTATAGAATATACACTCAGTGCCCTCTTATAATGGACACAGCATGTTTCAGCGTTCCTAACTAGTATAGAATATACACTCAGTGCCCTCTTATAATGGACACAGCATGTTTCAGCGTTCCTCACTAGTATAGAATATACACTCAGTGCCCTCTTATAATGGACACAGCATGTTTCAGCGTTCCTAACTAGTATAGAATATACACTCAGTGCCCTCTTATAATGGACACAGCATCTTTCAGCGTTCCTAACTAGTATAGAATATACACTCAGTGCCCTCTTATAATGGACACAGCATCTTTCAGCGTTCCTAACTAGTATAGAATATACACTCAGTGCCCTCTTATAATGGACACAGCATGTTTCAGCGTTCCTAACTAGTATAGAATATACACTCAGTACCCTCTTATAATGGACACAGCATGTTTCAGCGTTCCTAACTAGTATAGAATATACACTCAGTGCCCTCTTATAATGGACACAGCATATTTCAGCGTTCCTCACTAGTAAAAATATATACTCAGTGCCCTCTTATAATGGACACAGCATATTTCAGCGTTCCTCACTAGTATAGAATATACACTCAGTGCCCTCTTATAATGGACACAGCATATTTCAGCATTGCTAGCAAGTATAGAACATACAGACACCAAATTCTGTCTTTTAAAATGGACACAGCCTACTTCAGCGTTATCAACTAGTATACACAGACACAAAGTGTTCTCTTGAAATTTGCTCACAGCATGTTTCAGCATTGCTAGCAAATGTAAGATATACAGACACCCAGTTATCTGTTTTAGTATTGACTTACAGCACATTTCAGCATTGCTATCTATATACAGATACCCAGTTATCTATTTTATAATTGACTCACAGCATATTTCAGCATTGCTACCATATGTAAGATATACAGACACCCATTTATCTATTTTAGAAGTGGCTTACAGCATATTTCAGCATTGCTACCATATGTAAGATATACAGACACCCTGTTATCTATTTTAGAATTGTCTTACAGCATATTTCAACGTAACCAGCAATGTAAGATATACAGACACCCAGTTCTCTATTTCAGAATTGACTTACAGCACATTTCAGCATTGCTATCTATATACAGGCACTCAGTTTTCTCTTTCAAAATTGACTTACAGCATATTTCAGCATTGCTACCATTATAAGATATACAGACACCCAGTTATCTATTTCATAAGTGACTTACAGCATATTTCAGCATTGCTATCTATATACAGACACCCAGTTATCTATTTCAGAAGTGACTTACAGCATATTTCAGCGTTGCTATCTATATACAGACACCCAGTTATCTATTTCAGAAGTGACTTACAGCATATTTCAGCGTTGCTATCTATATACAGACACCCAGTTATCTATTTCAGAAGTGACTTACAGCATATATCAGCATTGCTATCTATATACAGACATCCAGTTATCTATTTTAGAAGTGACTTACAGCATATTTCAGCGTTGCTATCTATACACAGACAACCAGTTATCTATTTCAGAAGTGACTTACAGCATATTTCAGCATTGCTACCATATGTAAGATATACAGACACCAAGTTATCTATTTCAGAATTGACTTACAGCATATTTCAGCATTGCTATCTATATACAGACACCCAGTTATCTATTTTACAATTGACTCACAGCATATTTCAGCATTCTATCTATATACAGACAACCCAGTTATCTATTTTAGTATGACTTACAGCATATTTCAGCATTGCTATCTATATACAGACACCCAGTTATCTATTTTAGAAGTGACTTACAGCATATTTCAGCATTGCTATCTATATACAGACAACCAGTTATCTATTTTAGAAGTGACTTACAGCATATTTCAGCATTGCTATCTATATACAGACAACCAGTTATCTATTTCAGAATTGACTTACAGCATATTTCAGCATTGCTATCTATATACAGACACCCAGTTATCTATTTCAGAAGTGACTTACAGCATATTTCAGCGTTGCTATCTATATACAGACACCCAGTTATCTATTTCAGAAGTGACTTACAGCATATTTCAGCGTTGCTATCTATATACAGACACCCAGTTATCTATTTCAGTAGTGACTTACAGCATATTTCAGCATTGCTATCTATATACAAACACCCAGTTATCTATTTTAGTAGTGACTTACAGCATATTTCAGCGTTGCTATCTATATACAGACACCCAGTTATCTATTTTAGTAGTGACTTACAGCATATTTCAGCATTGCTATCTATATACAGACACCCAGTTATCTATTTCAGAAGTGACTTACAGCATATTTCAGCGTTGCTATCTATATACAGACATCCAGTTATCTATTTTAGAAGTGACTTACAGCATATTTCAGCGTTGCTATCTATATACAGACAACCCAGTTATCTATTTTAGAAGTGACTTACAGCATATTTCAGCATTGCTATCTATATACAGACACCCAGTTATCTATTTTAGTAGTGACTTACAGCATATTTCAGCGTTGCTAGCTCATATAGCACACAGCCCAATGACCAGATGTCACTGTAAAAGAGTATACCAGTTGTAAATATATTGGATTAGTACATTTCATACAAAAAAGGTTTACTCATGAAAAGGAATATAAGATGTGAATGATACATCATGCTTAAAATAGATAGCAATGTAACGTATTATTTACCGATTAGTATCAAGAAGAAAAAGAAGATGAACTGTTAGCATGGCAAAAACAGAAATAAAGACAGAGAGCAATAAAGAAAAATGTTTGACTGTTATTGGTATCATCATAACTGTTATCATCATTAGACAGAAACAGTTAAGGATATGTGAACATGCGTGTGGAACGTGTGTGTGTGTGTGTGTGTGTGTGTGTGTGTGTGTGTGTGTGTGTGTGTGTGTGTGTGTTTATTGGTGTCTGTGTGTGATGTGCGATGTGCATGCATGCATGTGTGTATACATGTGTGTATGTGTGTGAGTGAACCTGTCTTCATTATATTGGCATTGAAGAATGCCAACATATAGGTGTTTGAAAAAAAAACCCTATACAATCACAATAAAACAAATTTAGCAAACTAAAAGACAGTAACATTACCTACATACCAACATCAACATGATTCTGTTCTTGTCCACAAAAAATATCAATCAATTAATTTTTTTTTTTAATAAATGCAAAAGATCTAACACAAACAATGTTAAACAAATTTCACATAGGCTGAAAAACAATTTAAAACAAGAGAGCAGCCATCAGTTTGAGGTATGTAACAAAAGTAATGTATAATCTGCTTATTTTAGCAAAACATTTTGCTTTAACTTCACGTAGTTTAACAAGCTGATGTAAAAGGTTTTCCTTCTCTGCCAATATAAATTTCTACAACAACAACAACAACAACAACAACAACAACAACAACACAACAACAACAACAACAACTGCTTTCTTAATCTGTCTAAAAATGTCAGTAACATAAGGTGGAACCTTTACTTTTTTCTTTTTAGTAGTTTATTTCATTTTTTACCAAAGGAAGAGATTTTTTTTCACATTATGTTTCCTTTAAATTTCAACAGAAAGGTTAGTATGTAGATCCAACATCTAGTCAATAGGGGAAAACCCAAACATATGATTTAAATAGTAAATCTGAAACTGTCATGCAATTTTGATAAATGAACACTAAGCTGCCCCCCACCCCCCCACCCCATCCCTTTTTTTCAAAAATAGAAGAAACAGTAAAAACCACAACACAAGTTTTCACCTTTTGTTGTTGTAGGGTTGATTTTCTACAACTTCTGGAGACAGGTAGTATGGTGTTCCTATACAGGTTCTGGCCAGTTCAGCTGTGCTGTTAACAAAAATAAAGCAGAGATTTTTACAGGCTGTCAACTCCATCTCCACCTTTACAGCCAGCTTAAATCAGGGAATCAGTTTACAAGATCACAAATGTAAAGGCATGCACACACATGCATATACACACACACACACACACGCATGCATGCACCCCCCCCCCCCCCACACACACAAAACCATACATGCATACACGCATGCATGCACACACACAGACACACACAAACACACACATACACACTCTCACTCACACACACACACACACACACACACACACACACACACACACACACACACACACACACACACACACACACATGCAGCACAGACTTACTTGTTCAACACTTTGGCTATTCCAAAATCTCCAAGCTGAACTTCACCTGCAGATGTCAGGAAAATATTCTGGAACACACATATACACATATGCACACATATATATATATAAGCATACATACATGTACACATGTGTGTGCGTGTGCACACACACACACACACACAGAGTCCTGAAAGTAACGGATATTTCACATGAATCATGGTACTCTGTGGATCACTCATCAGTCTGCCTATTCTTTGAAAAATCTTAAGACAGAAAAGTCTTAAAGATGTGTGACAGCATGCTAATGTGCATGCATATACTATGTGTATCCTCGTATC
>CM060321.1:39957055-40014555 GCA_030674155.1 Stramonita haemastoma
CTGAAGAAAAATAGAAAAATGCAAGAGTTTGAAGAAGCAACACATGAAAATAGCTTTCTTACTCTGTTAATAATCAAAGAAATGCACAAGAAAAATATCAAACAGACACTCTTGTAAAAAAAAAAATTGTTTTCAAAATTCAACAAAATGCATAGTTCTGATCAATCATTTACAACCAATGTATCCATCATACAAAAAGGTAGAATAGAGAGAGGAATGGAGGGAACTGGTTGTCAAGTCTTCGGGAGTGCCTCCAGATAGAAAGATATATAGATAGATAGATAGATAAATAGATAGATAGATAGAGAGAGAGATAGATAGATAGATAGATAGATAGATAGATAGATAGATAGATAGATAGATAGATAGATAGATAGATTCTATCAGAAGATTCTATTTACTCAGCCTGTTGTGTTACATTTGGAAACACTTTGTTTAAAGTAAAAACAATCAAGGAAAATAGGGTATACCACCACCCTTCCCCCCCCCCCCCCCCCCCCCCCCCCGGCCTACACACACACACACATCTACACACACACACACACACACACATTGGTTCCTAAGCTTGAGCTCTGAGGTTTACTAAAGGTAGGATTTTGCATTTGAAACCATGTTTGCCCACTGGTAAGGTAGCAACATTCCAACTTCATGGATTATAAATTTATATCTGAACATGTCACCAGTGTGCATAGCAGCAGCACCAACACCGCTACCACCACCACCAACAACAACGAAAACACACACACACACACACACACACACACACACACACACACACACACACACACACACACACATACACACACACACACACACAGAGTTCTATTTTCTCCATAACCACGCTGTAAACTAACCTTCAAAATGTTGATTTCCTTTATTACACATTGTTGGTTTGATTTCTTATTTCGCACGAGGATGGCTTTTCCAAAAGCCCCTTCTCCAATCTGCCGTATCCGCTGGTACCTATTCATGATGAAGCAGACAACCCAGTCTAAGCATGCAGACGATTTGTCCCTCGTCGCTGGTTCAGTGCCCTTAGTGCGTATCCAGTCACAGAGCATAGATCGTAGAAACACCTGTTTTTCTGGACAGATTAATCATTATACGTTGTATGACACTTTCTACCATTTCACTTTCCATACTTCATCCAAACATACGGTTTGATCTGTCTGAAATCTGCCCATCTTAAGATGAAAACAACACAATTATCCCAAATCACATCGCTGTCGTGCCGCATCCTCAGTGACCAATGTAAACTATCTCTCCAAACTTCCGGTTTCTGAAATCGAGGCTCGACTTCGGAAAAACTGTAATCGGACATGTAACCATTTTGTTTCAACATTTGATTTTTTGGTGGAACTTCTGTTGTTTAATTATGCTGGCTGTTTATGTTTGTTTGTTTATTGACAGACTTCAATAATAATATCAAACCTATCCAAACTAAGGGCTAACAGCCAATGAACGTTGGTTGTCCAAGGATGCAAGAGTGTCTTCCCCTGGCTAGTTTCTGTGTCATGTGTGCAGATGTAAACAAAGACTAATATTAAAGGTGTGGTCTACATAACGATCGATCACCCTATTGATTTGTTTTCTGTTTCGTTACACAGTTTCATCTATCAAGTAGAATTGGAGACCCCATTCATGACTTGCTATTAAAGTTGTTTACAAAGTAGGTTATTGTTTTCAACAGCTTCTGTCAAATGTCATGATATAATAATAATAATAATAATAATAATAATAATAATAATAATAATAATAATAACAAAAATAAGAAAATGAAATTAAAACAATAATAATAATAATAATAATAATAATAATAATAATAATAAATAAATAAATCTCGTGTCGTAGTATTGCTCTGCCCCAGGCTCTACAGTCTTCTCTCTTTTTTCTTTTCTTTTTTAATACTTTCGTCAGAATGCAGACTGCACGCTGTATGTTCATGATTGCCAGACTACGAGCCTCACCTGGCATATTCTCCTAGAGATGGCTGGGTTTTACATGTGTTCACGTGCAAGATGTTAGTTTTGTGTGTTCTTTTGTGTGCAAACAGGACTAGACTTGCAGTTTATAGAGACTTTTCACCCGACTTTTGCACTTGCAGGGAAACTTAGGCAAAACCAAAGTAATGCATGTGGGTTAATCTCAAACAGATTGCTGAGACAAGACTATGTCTTCAGGCCTAGGAAGTACTAGTTCGATGCGCTAACCATTAAAGCCTAGAGCGCAAATGGAGGGCAAGCTGTTACCCACGCAGAACTCCTCCACCCCCCCCCCCCCACCCCACCCCCCTTCCCCTCTCCACGTCACTGAAATGGTCCATTTGAAAGACAGTCACTGATACGCATTGTTCCAGTGCCATCGCAAGAGCCGCCAGAACGTTGCCAAAAACAGCTAGCCCCGAACTGCCCTGGGGACTCCAATTCCCCCTTTTTTCCTCAGGGATAGTGTCTTCACTATTTGCTCTACGGCTGCGAAAGTTGGACAATGACCGCTGAAACCACCAAGCGGATCCAGACGTTCGAGACAAAAGGCTTCAGGCGACTGCTTGGAATTTCCTGGAAGGATAGGAGGAAAACAAACACCTTTGTGCGAAGTCAAGTCGCACTGATGGCTGGTCCTCAGGAACCCCTACTAGCCACTGTCAAGAAAAGGAAGCTGGCATGGTTCGGCCATGTCACACGCCACAACACCCTCCCCAAGACAGTCCTACAAGGAACGCTAGAAGGTGGCAGACGCCGAGGCAGACAAACCAAAAGCTGGACGGATAGCATCAAGGAGTGGACCCACCTGGACAGTCCAACACTCATTCGGAAGGCGGAGGACAGGGCTGGATGGCGACGGCTGGCTGCAGAATCGTCTCTCATGTCTCCTCCACGACCATCCCGGTCATGAGAAAAGAAGAAGTGTCTTCACACGACACATGTGTGCTTGCTTGTTCGGTTTTTTGTGGTTGTTGTTGTTTTTTTGTTTTTAGGGCCTATATACTTTGTTGTCATCAGCTCTTACCGGCACACAATGGCCCCGCTCTTACGAAAGGGGGAACGGGTTTTTTAACATGTGCGCAAAATATTCTGTGTGCGTTTGCACAAGGGGCCTCGGTTTATAGTCTCACCCGAATGACTTTGATAGTCAGTTCGATTTTTTCGTCAAACTGGGGAGAAAGGGCGAGGCTGGGAATCGAACCCAGAACCTGATGGTTTACTTGTTGGTAGGCGAACATCTTAACCATCCTGCCACCTGATGGGGGACAATTCACATAAGCCGGGGTAGGGTGGCTTGAACCAAAATTAGAAGCATGTATCAGATGGCAAGCCCAATGCTCAAACTACTGGACTATCCCGTCAGAGAGAGAGAGAGAGAGAGAGAGAGAGAGAGAGAGAGAGAGAGAGAGAGAGAGAGAGAGAGAGAGAGAGAGAGAGAGAGAGAGATTTTCTTCTTTTATATCGAGGATAATGGAATAAGCACTCATGTGCTTTTTTACATCTAGTCCCCGTGTGTATGCAGTTTTTATAAATCGTGTCATCTGTTTCTACTGGCACACGATGTCGCGGCCTGCTCTTACGAAAAGCGGAACAGGATTTAATGTGTGCCCAAGACGTTCTGCATGCGTTCGCACACGGGGCCTCGGTTCATAGTCTCATCCAAAGGACTGTTGGGGAGAGTGGAGTCAGCACTGATGACTCCAGAGGAAAAATCCCCTCGACCGGGAATCGAACCGGGGTCGTCAAATTGCGAGCACAATCTTCTGACCATTAGGCTATCCCGTCCCCCACAGAGAGAGAGAGAGAGAGAGAGAGAGAGAGAGAGAGAGAGAGAGAGAGAGAGAGAGAGAGAGAGAGAGAGACTCCGGATGGTGGTTGACAAGAAGAAGGGGAAGGGGGGGGGGGGGGGGGGAGAAAAGCTAGCTTTGAACTCTCATCTTATAACGTCAGTGTTCAGGTTCAGTAAAGCACGTGGTAAAAAATATCCTCTCATTCACTGGCAGAGGGGGCGCTGCGTTGACCAGCCAGCTCACTTCTTCACGAAATAAATTAGATCACCTGAGAGTGACAAACACAACTTGAGCAATGCAGCGACAGGGCAAGATGTTCAGCAGTGTACAACTTGAGCAGTGCTGCGACAGGGCAAGACGTTCAGCAGTGTACAACTTGAGCAGAGCGGCGACAGGGCAAGACGTACAGCAGTGTACAACTTGAGCAGAGCGGCGACAGGGCAAGACCTTCACCAGTGTCGCTGTCCAGCTGTTTCCACCTGAAGCTACAGGTAGGCCTGATCAGTGGTGTTCTTGTTTGTGATGCAGATTTGCTTTTCATAGTTTTATAGTTGGAAATAAAAATGTAATGTAAAGCTACAGTTTTGCTCTATGACAGCTTTCAAAATGGAACTTGCATCAATTCATCATAAAGCAAGATTACCGACCAATCCCCTGTTTGTTATTTACACGTGTCCTGTGACTGGTTTGGAGTAGTTGGGCAACTGCAGTTAATTATTCAGATTGTCTGGATAATGTGATACCTCTAACTTTATCCATCTGAGGATAATCTCACTTTTCAGTTTTAACTTGTGAAAACTTTGGAAAAAAAAACACCCACAAGAATTTCGAGCACAATTCCAATTGTTGGGAAGTAAACAGTACGAAAACATTTTTTTTTTAGTGTTTAAGACTAACTGTGTTTTTTTTCCTGTTTTTTCGGTTGTTGGTTTTTTTGGAGGGGGTTACGTTTCTCCACTAAAACTCGGAGGTTTACCAGTTGGAGATTTTTGTGGATGTGAACATTTTTGCCCACCATTTCGACTTGGGATTAACTGGTATTAGTGGATGCCATGGTCTCATTCTTATGTACTTTAGCAAAATAGGAGAAATCGGCAAGAAAACAATTGAAAAACATCAAAGAATAAATCGAGGAAAGGGAGGGTGGTGTCAGTGTCTGACCACCCAAATGTTTACACCTTAACAGCTTGCATACCTATGTTTGCCCGTCTGTCTTGTCTGTCTTGTCTGTCTGTCTGTCTGTCTGTCTGTCTGTCTGTCTGTCTGTCTGTCTGTCTGTCTCTCTCTCTCTCTCTTTCTCTCTCTCTCCTCTCTCTCTCTCTCTCTCTCTCTCCTCTCTCTCTCTCTCTCTCTCTCTCTCTCTCTCTCTCTCTCCATCTGTCTGTCCGTCTCTGTCTCTCTGTCTCTGTCTCTGTCTCTCTGTCTCTGTCTCTGTCTGTCTGTCTCTGTCTCTGTCTCTGTCTCTGTCTCTGTCTCTCTCTCTCTCTCTCTCTCTCTCTCTCTCTCTCTCTCTCTCTCTCTCTCTCTCTCTCTGTATGTGTCTGTCTGTCTGTCTGTCTGTTTGTCTCTGTCTCATACTAAAATTTTTATACTTTTTACAGTTTGCATACATATACGTGCCCTTGTTGTTGATACTGTGAAGTCACACGTCAATGTATGACAGGACTATTAAATTTCGCTTGTTATCCTTCAAGGTAAATGCTCTTTTGAGATGCCTCGATTTTATAAACACTTTTTAATTCAAGAAAAGTGACGAGAACATTTGTCGATATTTTAACCGGGAAACTATAACCGTAGCATACCTTATGATTGGCAAGTGTTGCCGGAACGGCAGGCTATGAAACATACAGAGCCTTTCACAAAACATAAACTTGTCGCTAAACAGTGCGTTGTGGTCAACACACTGGTTTCGTGTTAACACCATGTTTGAAATATTGGAGTCGCTCATTGTGGAAGGATTGTTGGGCCTCTGTCGCCTACCTCCTGGTGTGTAGATAGCTTTGGAGACTTCGCTTTTTATCGTAAAACAGCAAACAAAATTGCCCGCTATAGCTAGGCCTACTTACTGCTTCAAAACGATTTGGCCGAATCCTGTAATATTGTGATGTAGTTGTGAATTAGAAATGATGCACCTGCCAAAGAAGGAAAGTGTGGAGATAAGTGTGGGTTTGATCCTCATGTGTGCCAAAATTTTTGCCCCATCCAGTAGACATTACGGCAGTTGCATTTGGACGGTAGGGAAAATGTTTAAATAAAACACCACTGTGCGTGCAGGCCTGGGGTTTTTTTTGTTAGCTTTCCATTCATACAAGCATAGTATGGCCTACTCTTCCGAAACGCAGAACGAGCTTTAACGTGTGCACAAGCTGTTCTGAGTGCTTTTGCACACAGACCCTTGGTTTATAGTCTCATCCTAAGGACTGTTTAGGGGAGTGGGGTGAGTACACATGTTAACTCAGGGAGATATCCCCTTGAATAGATGCCTCGGTGGTGGCCCAATCCTTGGCTATCAGGTCACAATCACAGCGTTCTACCCACTAGATGCAACCCTCCTCCCCCACCCCCGTCGATGATAAACAATTTAGAAACAGCGATAATTTTATCCTATGGCAGTCTGTGCGTCGGTGTAAAATTTCGCTGTTTACCAAGCCACTCGCTAAAACTTGGTCTTCAGTGCTGGTACCAAATAGATTTTAATGCTCAGATAGGCCTGTGTAGACGCGCGCACACACACACGCGCGCACGCACACACACACATACGCACGTGCGCGCGTGCGCACACACCGCGCGCGCACGCACACGCGCACCGCACCGCACCACACCGCGCGCACGCGCGCGCACGCGCACACACACACACACACACACGCACACACGCACACACGCACACACGCACACGTGTATGCATGTGTATTTTTGTTTTTCAATAGACAATGTTTGTGTTTATCTTCAGACTTTTCCCAACAGTCTCGGACCTTCATCACAGACGCCATGACAATGCTGTGAACTGAATTAGTGAGGTAGACGAGGCCTCTGAACTATATGTCCACATGATTGATTAGTTTCTTTTTTGTCAAGGCCCCCTGTAAGGGAAGGATGGAGGATGGAGGAAAAAGGAAACCTTCCACAAGGCCCTGAAGGGCTTTGTTCTCTTGGGATCTGAGACTTGAAGATGTTTTAGTCTTCAAAATGGGGATATTTCGTTTCCCTTGCGCGTGCAGATTTCATGCAGACCGTTGCATGCTTCCAGATCCTGCAGGACTAAGCTCGAACTCCGAAAGATATTTGACTTGTCTGCAACAGAGTGGAGACTGTATCGGGCACTGACCACATCGGAAACACTCAGGGGTGACTTACAGAGCAGTGAGCATCTGCCGAAAATCTACCGTCGGACGGACAGTGAATGAGGTAAGCAAGCACAGCCACTGGCTAAACAGCTGCTGCCTTACACAGCCCACGGGCATGTCCCAGAAAGGGACGATCGTTGAAACACGCGTTGACATGCTCACAAAGGGAAGAGACTCGTGTCTCATCTTTACATTTCCCCATGCTCTAACCCAGATTGTCCCCCGAAGTTCTGTGTCGGGCCTACATTTCCGTTTGACTACCCTGGCAACTACGTTCGCATCAAATCGAAATATGACGAACGTGAAACAAAAAGTTGCGTTTAAATGATCACTGGGCACCAAACTTCTGTGGATTGCAACAGCTCTCCTTGCTAAAATGTAAAATAGAATAGGAAAAAATAGCAAATAACCATATGAAATAGATTAAAAAGACAAGCATAAAAAATAAAACCTAAACTATTAAAACTTAAGCATAAGAAAGCAAGTCCAGCAAGGATAAAATAGTAAACACAATAAACCAAAAAGCAGCTGCCCATCCCCTTGCTAAAACCAACCCAAACCAACTTCCGCATCTTCAAAGAACAGGGGATGTGGCAGGACTCTGTACAAGATCAAAGGAGAGCAATCCCGGTGACAGTGATCCTGGTGTCCGAAAACACCACCTGCAAAACAACAGAGCTCATGAGGGGTTGTGGTTCCGTCACCCCCTCCCAGTCCTCTAGTGTTTCCTAAACTGACAATCTTTGTCACTCTGTCCAATCCTTCGTGTCACAGGGGTCCTAATCCGGTTTTAAATCGTCATGTGGATCATATAGGGAGGAGGTCTTTAGAATCCTCTTTAGGGGTGTGAACATCATCTGGGCTGGGAACATGCTCCACGAAGACTTGCATACGTAAGTACATTGAAAACTGTACAGCCACAGTTGAGCTTCTTGTTTTATATGTATACACAATTTGTAAAGTTTTTTTTAGCTCTATTTTATGAAATGTTCATAATAAACCTTAAAATACATCTTCCTTAACTTTTTACTCTACAGATGTGTGGGGTAGCTCCAGAAGACAGTTGCTGCTGTATCTGTAATGGAGCACAGTGTAGAATAAAGCTGTTTTGTTTGCAGATTACTAAGAAACATTGGACTACTTATGAATAATCTATGGTCTGTTGTGTTCAAAGTTTCACTCCATGAATTGACAGCTTTCACATTTGGCAAAATTCGTGAAATTTTGAAAGGTTGGGAAAAAAGTGAAGTAAATCTCTGAAAAAAAAGATCAAATTAGACATTGTGATCTTTGAACAAAAAAACTTTTCCTTCCACATAGAGTACACTGTTTTATTAGTCGTTTGATTATTTGTCCATTATTGCTTACTATTTTGTGCCCCCCCCCCCCCCCCCCCTTAATCCAAATTTGACATTTAAAAAATGTGAGCTTCAAAAGTGAAGATGTAAAGCTTTGATATGGTCTTTGTAGTTGGCATGACTACAAACATTAGATAAAGACTTGAAGAGAGGTTTGATAATTATATACTTCATTCTGTCCATGTTTTTACTGTCAACAGAGAGCTGTTTCCAAGCCGCCATCTCCTGCCTTCCTACGCCTGGAGTTGAACCAAGAGTGGCATGCTGCTTGAAAGTCCAGTGAGAGGAAACCCAATATCAACACCAGTACTTTATCATCACAATACAACACAACTTCATGAAAATATGCACAAAGAAATAACAGTAGTCATCACAGTTTAGTACTACTTCTTTCATGCACACTACCCTATAGAGTCGGCACCCCTTGCTAACAGGTCAAACAGCAACACACACAGAGCTTGTAGCCCTGCAGCTGACCCTGGAATGGACTACACCCTGGCATCTCTACACCCCTGGCATCTCTACACCCCTGGCATCTCTACACCCCTGGCATCTCTACACCCCTGGCATCTCTACACCCTCCATCCCTGACGTCATGTTGTCCTGCACAGAGGTGGTACCTGCACGTTGCAGATTTCTTCAAAGCCAGGTAACAATCTCCGAATTATATAAACCATTGGGTTAGAGCTCTGAAGCTAAGTGTTTCTCTGTCGTTTCTGTCGTGTGTCTCTGTCGTGGTCTCTGTCTGTGTGTCTCTGTCTGTGTGTCTCTGACTGTGTGTCCTGTCGTGTGTTCTGTCTGTGTGTCTCTGTCTGTCTCTCGTCCGTCTTATATTGTTTGCAAAGTAAACGGATTGCATTAAATTTGATTTAAGATAAATTTTGGGAATGTATTTGAAGAATACTTGGAACTCTATTTTCTGGTTAAATCAAGTAATGGTGCTATTCTAGCTTAGACAACTTAAGCGTGACACTTTTCTGTTGAGAAAAGTTATAAAGATATGTTTTAAGGTAATGTTAGTGGAATTTACACGTTTGGGTAATTCAGGATATCAGAAATGTTAGTGTTAATAAATTTTTGTTTTTATGGAATTGCAGAACTGGAATCAGGTGCCAGTGACCACACATTAGGAACTGGAATCAAGTGCCAGTGACACACATTATGAATGGAATCAGTGCAGTGACACACATTATGGAACTGGAATCAAGTGCCAGTGACCACACATTCCTGACACAGTCAACGTGTTCTACAGCTTCAGAACAAAGGAGGCTGCCGGCCACATACATCATGTTCACTTCTGTCAGTCTTCTGTCAATTTCACGATTCTGCCTCGCCCAGTGTTAGTAAAATATTTTTTTCCAACAACATAACTAAAATGAATACCCAAAAATTATTTCTAACGGAACAAATGGAACAAAAGAGGAAGAGAAGTACAAAACCCTTTCTCTTTTAGCATTTATGGCCTGCAGTTATTTCAACACTAATAAAGAAAAAAAATAAAAAATCGTTTCCAAAACGTACAATTCTACCAGCTTACTTCCCTTTAAACGGAACCTTTTCATAAGCATTCAGTCTGATTTTGTCGTCACCAAGGCATTTTTTTCTAATAAATCATTTACAAATCATTATTTCACATGTGCACACCAAATATCCTGTATACATAGAATTAAGCAAATTTCATCCACAAATTCCGAGGAACAAAAAATAATAGTCGCTAAGATGGAATACCTTACAGCACAAATCTGGAGTTTTGCAGTTCAAGTCCAAGAGCCCTACGTGGCAAATACTTTAAAAAAAAACAAGTACAATAGATTAAAAATATTAGAAAGAGGAATTGAAAAATACTGGAAATTAGAAATTAAAATAAAGATTACATAGTAGCAGTCTGGACTTGCAACTGCAACGCCTTACAAAAGTGGTAGCACTCCTAAAAAACTAAAAGAAGGGGTTAGAGGTGTTGGTTTTGAACTTTAAAGTTGGTGATAGTTAAAACAATTAAGAAAATACAGATGACATATCAAACGCTGTTACATTTTGTTTTCAGACCTTCAGACCTCATACTGCGGAAGACCAGCACATCAAGAACAGCCAGTCCAGGACAAGGACAGCCCCCCATTGTGGAGACCCTGCACATCCTGTGAGAAGGAGGAGGAGGTCATCATCATGAGCAAATAACTGACAAAAATAGTATTCTTAAAAGGCATGCAGATCACACTAGGACAGTTACTACTGTAGATGTAGAGCACAATGAGGGAAAACATGTTAATTTAAAAATATATATTCATTGCTCTTGTTTCCTATGAAGTTAAAAAACGCGATTTACCTGAAAGATATATATTTAAAAAAAGGTGGTAATTTTTTTGGCCAGAAATCCAAAACAAACAAAGCATCTTTTATTTAAGAACCGAAATGAAAACCCCCCAAAAGTTTACCACCCCCCCCCCCCCCCCCCCTTGAAAAGACAGACAAATGGGTGTAAACAAAATGACACAGAAAATCAAAAGAAAAAAGCCGGTGCTTTACAATCTGCATGTAATAAGGCAAAGTAGTAAAACATAACCACAGTAAAAGGAAAAGGCTTTTTTCAGAAGAGTCAACAATGAGGAAAAAGCTAGCAGACCGAGACAATGTTTTCGTATTTTTTTCCACATAGATTCAAACTTATTGTTGATCAAATAAGCAGAAGAGCTGGCATCCTCCGTACAGCCTATTACTTACCCTAAAAAAGATGAGTGTAATATGCCATTGACATTTAACGTTTAAATGAATCGGGGTTACAGAGTTGGTTATTCATTTTGGATTTGTAATCGATTTAATGTAAATCTGTATTTTGATTGCTGTGTTGATAGCATATGTGTTTTGAGTTGGTTTTCTTTTTGTTTTAATTGGTTTTAAAAGTAGTCTGCTCCAAATGTGCTTTGAATGGTTCGTGTTTTGTTTGGTCTGGGTTTTTTCCGACCCCGACTTTTTGCTTTCTAGGCAAGGCACGTTACCTCCTAGACCACCGATCCACCAGTTTATAATCCCACCTGGACTTTTGGGGAGAGCATGTCAGCACTGGTGTGTATGTGTGTGTTGTGTGTGTGTGTGTGTGTGTGTGTGTGTGTGTGTGTGTGTGTAAAGGTGGTAGTGTTGTGGGTGAGGAGACATCAGGTTGGAAGGACAGACAGGGAAGGGAAAGGGTGTGTTCAGAAGGGGCTGGGATGCACATTTAGAGCAGTGGGAATAGAGGACAGAACTGGCAGATTTTGTTCTATGGCAGATTTTGCTCTCACATGGCAGATTTTGTTCTATGGCAGATTTTGTTCTCACGAGGCAGATTTTGCTCTCACATGGTAGATTTTGTTCTCCAGTGGCAGGCTTTGTTCTCACATGGCAGGTTTTGTTCTCACACGGCAGATTTTGTTCTCACATGGCAGACTTTGTTCTCACATGGCAGATTTTGTTTTATGGCAGATTTTGTTCTCCCATGGCAGACTTTGTTCTCACAAAGCAGATTTTGTTCTCACATGGCGGATTTTGTTCTCACATGGCGGATTTTGTTCTCACACGGCAGATTTTGTTCTCACATGGCAGACTTTGTTCTCACATGGCAGATTTTTTCCTATGGCAGATTTTTTTCTCACATGGCAGATTTTGTTCTATGACAGATTTTGTTCTATGGCAGATTTCATCCCATAGATTTTTTATCCCATAGCAGATTTTGTTCTAGGATATATTTTGTTCTATAGCAGATTTTTGTTCTCACATGGCATTTTGGGGCTTTTCTTTTTAATAGACGCAACTTAAAATGTCTTCGGCCTGAAATTACTTCAACAGAAAAACTGGAAATTTGTGGACACCAAGTCCGTTGCACATCCTTAGCTGTTTTTTAACAGCCCTAGCTGTTGATACAACTGGTGATTTTGGTGTAAAGTTAGTCAATTGCCAGGTACGTACCATGTGTCTAAAGCTACATACTACTTGTCTAAGTGCTATTGTGTCCACATGAATTCTAACATTCAGACCGACCATCTGACAGACAACCCTCACCCGCTACTAACACTAACCCTTACACTAACCCTAACATTAACCTCAACTTTAACCCTGGCCCCTATGTGGACACAAAAGGCAGGCAGATAAGTTGGTATAGGCTGACACACTGGCTGATCATTTCTGCTTCACATCCATTTGCTTTAAAGGGAGGAAACCCCACGGTGTGTGACTTGTAATGTGCCAATCATCCAACATCTACTTCTGGATTGTCGAGAAGTCCATGATCCAGGATATAAGGAACACACGTTTTACAGCAGACTCTCTGAAGATCATTTTTTTGCAATGTTCCCTCAGACAGCAATCTTGACATTTTGACAGAATCAGCATTTTTCGTCTAATAGGAGTTACAATCGCAGTTACTGGAGGAATTGGGTTTTGATTTTATTTGTGTGTCGTTGATGTGGTTCTCCCTCAACGCGGTGACCCATATTGTTGGCCAGGGTGTATTGGGGAACGATAGCAGTGTTGGTTTTAAACCTTCACCTGCACTTCATTGCACAGTTAAAATCTGAGATGTATTTTACCAGGTGGCAGCCCTGACATGGTCTTTGTGGTCGGCGGGGCTATACACCACATGATTGGACCTTTTTTCTTTAGGGTTGGTGAGAGGAGGGTGCTAGAACTTTAGGGAAAAGGATGCAGTGAAGGGGTGGGGGTGTGTAGAATGTTTTGGTATACAGGGAAGGGGAAAGAGGTGTAATGAAAGAGGATGGGGATAGGGGGCAGGGAGGCAGTCACTTTCTGATTGGGTTCTGGGGATGGTGGAGGCTTAAACAGGAAGCATTTCTAAAACAAAGTTTATTTGTAAACAAAAGTGAGTTCTGGTTTAAGAATGTTATTGAATAATCTTTTGAAAGGAGAGGGATGCATTTCGGATACAGATTTATCTGAAAACAGATAGTTGTGGGCACTGAGTTAAGAAAGCAGAAATGGGGCATTATTGAAAAGGAGGGGGTAAAAAGTAAGTTCAGATCAGTGGAAGAGAGAAAGTGTGTGTGGGGTGGGGTGGGGTGGGGTGTGTGGGGGTGTGGGGGGGTGGTGTGTGTGTGTGTGGTTTAAAATCTTTTTAGATTTCTTTTTTTGCTGATATAACCAGCATTGGCTTTTTTTAAATGTTATTTTTAGAAAGTATTGAAACGTCACATCTATGGAGATGCAGTATTTTAAGCAAACAGAATAGTGTATATCTTTAACAACCTTGCATTAGAAATATTTTTTATGAAATCTTGTATAAGAACACAGTCCCCACGGTTTTGCCTTAAATTCTATCATTACCCAAGTCATATCATTCCCAACCCATTTATAGACCACTCTATCTGCATCTCTTCCAGCAGTCTTTTCCTTTGTCAGCACACATGTCCACAGTTTCAGCCATGTCGGGGGTGGGGGGTGGGTATTTTGTTTTGCTTTGTTAAATTTAAGGGGGAAAAAAAAAAGAAAATTGAGACCCCACTATGCGATAAAAAGCCCAGAAAAAAACAAAAGTATTGAAAAATTTTAAAAATCAAGAAGAAATCGGTGGAAAAAAATTGAGGCCTTAAAATATCTGGTTGTATTGGCAAAACTAAAATGAAAGATTTTATATAGATCAGTGCTCATTGCTGCATGATTTATTGCCCGCTTTTTGCAATAGCCCAGCTTTTGTGGTGTATCTGTTATGCCCATGTGTTTCTACTGATAACTTCCATAATGCAGTGTTCATGTGCTTACAGGTTGTGGTTCGGTTTTGTTATGCCTTCTTGGTTTTAGTTTTGTGCTCTCATCAAACCTGAGTTGTGTAAAACCAGAAAATGGTTTAAATGTATGTAGATTTTTTTTTAATGGTTGGTTGTAAATTTGACAAGCAGTTGTACAACATACGTGTTGTATTGGATTCCTTTTTAGTACTTTGTCACTTTATTCAAGTGGAAGAAAAACCTGCATTTTAGCTAAGAATGCTGGTGGAAAGCTAGTCTTGTAACTAAAGCTCTTATCTTTTACACTTTTCTCTTTATGTTGATCACATCTTTGACATTTTGGATTGAAACATTTAGAGTAGTTTTCTGGGATTTGATTACTAAAAGTCAGTTCTCCCCCTTATTCTTGCTTTTTTATGTACTCAAAGTACTGAGTAAAAAGTGAAGCAGTATATTTCTGATGCCCTTTAATGTTTCATTGTGGATAGTAGTGTTTGAGTTGTCAGCTGCTGTTACCCACTCTACCTAAAGGTCCTTTATCCAGCACAGCTTGACATGAATCCTGTCAAAGTTTATAGTGACTTTTTTTTTCATGAAGCATGGCCTATCTTAGTTTTATCTATTCACTAGCTTAAGGGATAATTTTTTTGGTTATTTTTCCACTATTGGGCTGCCTAACTTTAATTGATTTGTTGGCTAGACATGCTTTTTAGTCTACATGTTAGGTGATTTTTTTGGCATTTGATGTAGTATTTATTTTGGAGGCTTGAAATTTCTTTACTTTATCTGTGTGGTTGTTTAATTGGTTTTCTTGCATGTAATTATTCCAAGCTATGCCCGGATTTTTCTCCTTCAAATGAGGGATAGTGTGTGTGTGTGTGTGTGTGTGTGTGTGTGTGTGTGTGTGTGTGTGTGTGTTTTGGAGTGTGTGTGTGAGTGTGTGTGTGTGTGTGTGTGTGTGTGTGTGTGTGTGTAGCTTGTATCAATTCTTGATCATAACAACCTGAGGAACAAGTATAGGATCATGTCTTTGATATCACCTTTATGTGAATTTCTTAAATGTTGTGCATGTGTATGGTTCAGTTTTTTATGCAGTTAATGCCTTCCACTTTTTTGCTGTCCCCTCTCCTGATCTACTATCATTCCAGGGTCAGAATTAGTTTTATGTGCATTATTTTAAGTTATATTATATACATTTAAAACTGATTTCCAATTTTACTCCCATGAAAGGGTGAATTGGATACCTTACTTGTCAGGCCTAGTTTGTGTGTGTGTGTGTGTGTGTGTGTGTGTGTGTGGGGTGTGTGTGTGTGTGTGTGTGTGTGTGTGTGTGTGTGTGTGTGTGTGTTGTGGATGGGGTGAGGGGGGTTGCTTTTGGGTTGCCAGTATTATCAGTGGTTTCCTTGCTATGTTAGTACACAAACCTGATTTGGAAATGTCTGAAAATATGGATAAATTCTTACATTCCAATGTGATTACTGTTATTGTATGTGCTGATAAAAATCTACGCTTGCCCATCTGAATGAGTAGTTAAAATGTTGCATGTTTCTTTAAAAGATCAAAGGTTTTACGTAACCAGTATTGGTTCAAGTTTTCCTGTATAACAGCATTGTACAATTGATAAAACATAATTACAGGCTAGCTGAAGTTTTAAAATTAAGTGGTGAGCACACACCACTGGCACCCGACAACACAACTTTCTATACTGAAAAATTAAGTTTTGCATAATTCCCTCTCCAGTGAGAAATTTGCAAGCTGTTTTGCACTTACTTATTCATGACTGCTTTCTGGCTGTAAAGATAACATGGCTGGATATAGGAAACTTTTTGTCACTTTGTGTTTTGAGAGCATTATTGGAATGAACACATCATTCTGGTCTGAAATGTTTCAAATGATGGTGTAAGAATTCACAAAACAAACAAAAATCATTTGGTCGGTTATTGTGTCACTGCTAGTCAGAGCATTGGGAAAAGCCTACCTCCCCCTTCAGCGGAAAAAAAGGCTGGAGTTAGGGTTGGGTAGCCGGCTGCAGTTGAAATAAACAAAACATAAAAAACAAACTTCAGTATGGCCTGTGGAAAACTTGAAGCAAAGTAATACAAATATCTGCAAAAAAATCCTGAACAAAAATAAAACAAATTTGTCCCAGGTCTGTTTATGAGTTCCTTTCATGACTGACTGTGTGTGTTTACAAGTGTGGAGTATGTACACAAGATCTCGGATGCATACCCCCCGCCCCCTTCCCTCCCTTCCTCTCTCTCTCACTATCACTTTAGTTTTTGAGCAAGCGGATTCCCTCGGCATAAACATATTGCAATGTCAATGCCATCTTCGTTGGACTGGTCGGGTACTAAATTTTTTAGCATAATGCTAAAGGGACTTGCACACGCGCACGCACACACACAGACACACACCTACCTGAATCACACAACACACACCTCAACCACACACACGCACGCACACACACGCACGCACAACACACACACACACACACACACACACACACACACACACACACACACACACACACACACACACACACACACACACAACACACACACACACACACACCCGCGCGTGTGTACCGGTGGGAACAGATGACAAAACTGCATACACAGGGGGACTGGATGTAAAAAAAAAAGCACATGAGTGTTTATTCCATAATCCTCGATATAAAAGAATAAATAAACTAAATAAACGACGCACGCACGCGCGCATGCAACACCACACTATAATGCGCGTGTGCGCACGTGCGCACACACACACGCACACACACGCGCGCGTGCGCACTTATACACATCCACGTGTGCGCTCATGCGTACAAAAATGCATGTGCGCACGTGCTTATAGGCACGATACCATTTCAGTATGTGACACACATACATTGCAGTAAAATAGAGGGGAGACAGTAAGGGGAGAGAGAGAGGGGGGGAGGGGGGGGGGGGGGGGGCAGGGCAAGGCAAGGCAAGGCAAGGCAAATTCTTTTATTTCGAGGATAATGAATAAACACTTGTGTGCTTTTTTACATCAAGTCCCCGCCCTTATCAGAGATAAGATCAAGAAAAATACCGACAAAAAATAGAGAGAGAGATTAATTGATTTGATTGATAATCTTTATTCTCAAGGGTTGCAGATAAGTATTGGCATACTTCTTTTCATCCAGCCTTTGCCCTGAGATGGGACCGCCCTTAATGATGAGAGAGATCAAATCAAACCACATCAATCAAATCAAAATTTTATTTATTATTTATTTATTTATTTATTCATTTAGAGAGAGAGAGAGAGAGAGAGAGAGAGAGAGAGAGAGAGAGAGAGAGAGAGAGAGAGAGAGAGAGAGAGAGAATTTACAGTAATTACATTTTTAAACAAAAAATTTGTAATAATATGAAGTGCTATGCATCGCCAAAATTTAAAATAACACCAAGAGCAACGACAAAACCAAAAAGAAAAAAAAGAAGAAGAAAAGAAACAAAACACGACACAAAAATCCCTGAAAGACCCCCCCCCCAAAAAAAAAAAAAAAAAAGCCATGAAGAAAATAAAAACGGAGGAAAAGCACGCATTATTCCGAACAGACTGACCTTGATCATTCTAAACTATCCATTGTCAATTGAAGCAAGACTTCTTGTCGGCCCCAATAATTTATGTGAATGTTTGATTTAATCTTCTCAGACTAGCTAGGCCTGAGTCACCCAATGTAGGACATTTACTCTTGGTATTCTGATGGGACGATTTAATCTGTTTGTTTGAGATTGCATTAGAGTCCCGGCGAATTATCGAATTTAGGGAGTGTGGCAGTAAGTCATTCCACTTCCTCGCCTCGTAGTGTATCGGGCCACCCCAACAGTAGGCCTAGTACGATTCTTTGAAGCAACTTCGCTAGACCCCGCAAGCACAAAAGTACTACTGCACGAGCCTGAGCATGATAATGGCGATTTTATCTTCGTGTTTGATATTTTCTTATCGATAACTAAGTAAAGAGTTGTAATGTATTCAGCGTGTGGATGGTATATTTTCCGCGATTGGAACGGTGTCATATTTTGGGCAAGGCTAGGGACAGCAGAAGTTGATAATAGATGTCATGCGAGTTTCTCAAATTAACTCCCTTAATCGAACGATCCGTTATGATTTTTAGTAGCCCCAAAGAAGGCGACAGTGTTCTGTCATCAAGGGAAATAATTTGAAAGCTCTGCGCATGCGCATGAATTAACTCCCATGATAGAGCGAGCCTTTATGAATTTTAGTCATCCCAAAGAAGGCGACAGCGATCTTTATCAGGGGGAGACTATTCAAAAGCGTCGCGCATTGATTGCAAGCGTACCGTAGGGTACACATACACACACAAGAATGCTGTAAATATTTGATATCTTGTTCTTGGTCCCTAACACTTTTTTGCAATGTTGTCAACCGTAGCGGATCATACTAGCGCAGTTAATAAATCAGTGTTACGCACACTTTGATAAAAGTGAGGCGTGTGTGAGAGGTAATATGCATGTGTACATCTTGCACAAAAGTGAATGAATGAATGAACATTCTTTATTTTTCAAGGGGTACGGAGTAAGTGTTCACACATTTTTTTTCATCTAGCCCTTGCCCTGATTAGGGAATAGTAAAACAATTTAAAACAAAACAAAAACAAAAAAGAAAAAGAAACCAACAACAAAAAATTGAACGCGCAGACAGCTGATATACCCACATCTACCAACATCCTTCACACACACACACAACATCTTGCGCACACGTTAGATCCTGTTCCGCTTTTCGTAAGAGTATGCCATTGTGTGCCGGTGGGAACGGATGACAAGATTTACAAAAAATGCTTATACGTGGGGCCGGGACTGGATGTAGAAAAGCACACGAGTGCTTATTCCATTATCTTCGACATAAAAAAAAACTAAACACACACACACTCACTCAGTCGCTCACACTCAATACCACCTACCCTCCCCCCCAACTCACACACCACACACACACGCACGCACTCACACACACACACGCACACACATTCATTCACACTCAATACCCCATTACCCCCCTCCTTCCCTCAGCATACACACACACACGCACGCACACACACACACACACACACACACACACACACCACACACACACACACACACACACACACACACACATGCACTTTTTCCAGTCATGTAATAATCATACACGCATTTGAGTGAACCTTGATTTAATAAAAAGTACAGATGGTTTTTCTCCAACAAGCAGATTGGCAGGAATGAATAAATCCCGATGCAACCTGAAACAAGGAACAGCTATAAACCTGCCTTGTTATTGTTAAATTCTTTTATATCGAGGAAAATGGAGTAAGCATTCGTGTGCTTTTTTTCATCCAGTCCCCGTGTGTATGCAGTTTTGTAAATCTTGTCAGCTGTTCCCACCGGCACACAATTGCCTACTCTTACAAAAAGCAGAACAGGATTTAACGTGTGCGCATGATGTTCTGCGTGCAGTCGTACACGGGGCCTCGGTTTACAGTCTCATCCGAAAAACTTTTGGGGAGAGTGGAGTCAGCACTGATGTTAACTCCAGGGGAAAAATCCCCTTGAACGGGAATCGAACTCGGGTCGTCAAATTGCGAGCGCAATGTTCTGACCACTAGGCTATCCTTAGTGCTGTTACTATGTTACAAGTCCGTTGGTGACAGCACACAGGCTAGCCAGCACACCCCACTTGGGCCTACATCTACTACGGGCATAAACTCTTTGTCCAGCACAATATAGGCTAGCTATATAACCTCGAACCAAATTCAGATGAAAATCACTTGTCATCTAAGTCATTCGATGAGAGGAGCTCCACTGAATGTCACCATGGTTCTTCGTCTTTCTCTGTCTCTCTCGAGCTCTGTGATCTTCTGTAGCCACACACACACACACACACACGCAGCATACACACACACACACACGACACGCACACACACACCACACAACACACAACACAAACACAACACAACACACAAACACAACAAACACAACACACACCACACACCAACACACACACACGCACACACACCACACACACACACACCACACACACACACACACACAACACACACACACACAACACACACACACACACACACACACACACACACACACACACACACACACACACACACACACACACAAAATCTGTACACCACGCTGTTACAATCATAACCGGAAATCAGGATCTGTATTATCAATCACTTTATTTACACATACATCTGCAAAACAAACAAAACAATAATAACAGTATTTCATCAATCTGGCCATTAAAATAAACAAGCACTTGTCTGTTAGCTTCTGTATTTCATACTGAAAATAGTCGGTAGTTATTATACCTTATCTTACTCAAATAAAGGTACAGTATAAACATCAATGTTAATTTTACTCACAAACAGTGTGCTTAAAATATTCATTTTGTTAAAAATAAACGAACAAGATAATCATGGGGCCGCGTAGTGCCAGCAAAGACTGGCCCAACGATCATGTGTGTGTGTGTGTGTGTGTTGTGTTGTGGTGGTGTGTGTGTGTGTGTGTGTGTGTGTGTGTGTGTGTGTGTGTGTGTGTGTGTGTGTGTGTGTGTGTGTGTGTGTGTGTGTGTGGTGGTTTGTTTTCCAAGAAAAAAAAAAGAATTACGCATACATCCTCATGACTAAAATGCGTCCCTTCAGTAACAGCAACGGATTATGCACAAACATTTTCACTGAATGGACACGATTTTCTATTCAATCGATTCCTTAAGTGAACATCTGATTATTACAACAACGAGAATAACAATAGAAGACAGCACTTTTTCTCTGCATGTTTATCCCTGAGGAAATGCCGAGGGCCTGTCAGTAAAAATAGAATCAATTCCCACATTCTAAAAATTCGGTGCTGGGAACTCCCTCATTTCTATCCCTCTCTTTGTTTCTACCTTGTTCATTTTCTTCCTGTCACCTCCTTTTCATCTAAGCTCTGCCCTCATGGTCCATTCTTTTGCCCTTTTTTGCCAACAAAGATTTAACAATTCTTTCCCACGCCGAAGTCGGCTGTGCTGGGCCTGCCTTGCAGGCACTTAATGGAAGCACAAAGCATTTTGTTCATATGACAGCCAATAGTTGCTGTCTGAGCTTTTGAAGAAGAAGAAGAAGTCTGTATGTTTGTACCTTTTCTTTCTTAGGTGTGTTTTTTTTTTTAAACCCTTTGTTTTAGTTTTCAAGTACTGGTAGACCACAAAAGAGCCGTGACTCAAGAGTGCAGAAGTGGCAATTATACTGACAGAGAAAATTGGTTGTTGTTGCTGTTGTCTTCAATTTAACGTCTGTTCACACTAGGTAATAATTTTTATTGACGAAAAAAGTGGAAAGTGGAATGAAAGTTAAGGAGCTGAGTGGAGGGAGTGGAAGGAGAAAAGATTAAGATATTAGCATCAGTGGAAATTATATATAAAAAAGATGAAAAAAAAAACACATTACATTATAATAAACAGGAGCAACAAATTCCAAAACTCACAAAATTAAAGATTAAGATAAATTAAGTAGCAATGTAAAAAAGTGATAATGAAAATTAACTAATGGTTTATGAAATAAACAAATTATGAAATGTAAAATTATTTTAATTGGTTGTGATTGAATAAAAGTTTGTATTGGAAAACAAAGGTATATTATGAGTGTGTACTCAAACAGAGACAAAGTAAACAAGAGAGAGAGAGAGAGAGAGAGAGAGGGGGGGGGAGGAAGATGATTCTTAATTTCAAGAGTTACAGATGAGCACAGAGAGAGAGACTGTGACAGACAGAGACAGACACAGAAAAACAGAGAACGACAAAGACAAAGAACAAAGACAGAGCATACCTACTGAATGTCAATATATTATATACATCTCCAGACATAATCTTTTTTTTTTTCTTTTTAAATGAGTAATACATAACCCCACACCAAATGCATAACTGAAAAACAGAACAAGCACACATCACACTCGGGTCAACATCGAAACCAGACTTAAGTGATGGCTGCAAAAAAGCTTGTGAAGCCACAGGCTGAAAAAAAGAGAAAATTGAGCAGATGGCTTGCTTTACGACTTTCCATCATCTGCATTTCATCTTAGCTTGTATCAGGCCAGCCTATAGATCTATCTATCATGCAGCTTTTCCTTCTTAAACCGCCGTCCTGTAACTTTCATTCAGTTCGTCAAACTGGTAAAAGTATCAGGCTTTAAGGATACGTCAAAAGATAATTAAGTTAAAACTGATGGGAACTGTCTAATAAAGATTATGGCAAAGTGCCACCTGGAAAGTAATGAATGATCCAGAAAATGGATAATGCGCTGTCTCATAGTATGAACAACATAATCAACTATTGATGATCTGTTACGAAAAAAACAACAACAAATCCAACCATGCACGACAGTCACAAATCATATATCAAAGTCAAACTTTTGTTTTCTGATTCAATACATAATTTGCCTTTTTCGTGAAAAAACACCCCGAAACAACAACAACCAACAAAAAAACAAACAAAAAAAAAGTGATGCTGGTTAACGGTGATCAGAATGTCGCTGAAATATGGACGACTGGTGTACAAAGATAACATGGGCAGAAGTGACGGTTAGTGGCAAAAATATAGCGAAAAAAAGCAAAACGATTAAATAATAATGCAAACACGAACAAAGCATGGTTTGTGACAAAACGTATAGATCTACATGGAGCCTGTCATACATTAAAAGACATCATGCAATCGTAATGATAACAGTGACAAAACGTATCGTAGCTTTCATACTCCAAGGAAGACAAGCCATGGTCAGTGCATGGTAAACCAAGTTCGAAGTTGAAGCATAAAGGGTGTTATAATCAATCAAACTGATGACGAAGAAAACCAAGACGACAAAGGAACTCATGACACGAGTGACGTAAGTCATTGTCAATGACATCAAATGTAAACAATCGTCAGTGACAAAAAAAAAAAAAAAAAAAAAAAAATCAGATTTACACGATAGTCTTCAATAACGGGTAATGAGGTCAAAAATAGTTATCCTTGGCTAAAAAGCCAAACATTATTATGGAAAACGAAATGATCAATAAACAATGGCGTCCATCAGAACTTTTCGGTCGTCCTCACTGATGGTCTCCCCTTGCCTCTCCTCATCCGCCGCCCCTGCCTCCTTCCTCTCGCCATCTTTGTCATCGTCATTGTCATCGTCGAGGTCATCATGGGGGTGGGGGTCGATGTCATCACTCTCGGTGGCCCTGCGGAGCTGCAGAATGGCCAGCAGCTGCTTGAGCTTGGCCTCTGACTGATGAAGGTCGTCCAGTTTCTGCTTGGTCAGCTTCTTCTCTTCTGCCGCCACCATCTGCACACACACACACACACACACACATACACACACATACACACACACACGCACGCACGCATGCACGCACGCACGAGCACACACACACACACACGCACGCACGCACGCACGCACACACACACACACACACACACACGCATCATACACACTGCTATTATTGAGGGCGTGAGGAGAGAAGAGAGAGAGAGAGAGAGAGAGAGAGAGAGAGAGAGAGAGAGAGAGAGAGAGAGAGAGAGAGAGAGAGAGAGAGAGAGAGAGAGAGAGAGAGAGAGAGAGAGAATCAAATCATATCAAATCAAATCAAATCAAATCAAATCAAATCTAACTCTTTTCTTTTGAGGATAATGAATAAGTATTCATGTGATTTCTTAAATCCAGTCCCAAGAGAGAGAGAGAGAGAGAGAGAGAGAGAGAGAGAGAGAGAGAGAGAGAGAGAGAGAGAGAGAGAGAGAGAGAGAGAGAGAGAGAGAGAGAGAGAGAGAGAGAGAGTACCCAAGAACAAAAGTTCTGGACAGGCAATAAGTTGCAGGCTGGCAATATATCGTGGTCTTTTAGTCGCATCTGCATCGTTGAAAGAAGCAGCAGCAGCAGCAGCAGCAGCAGTAGTCGTAGCAACAGCAGTAGTAGTAGTAGTTATCGCAAGCAGCATCAGCAGCAGCAGCAGCAGCAACAGCAGCAGTAGCAACAGTAGCAGCAGCAACAGCAGTAGCAGTAGTAGTAGTAGTAGTAGTAGCAGCAGCAGCAGCAGCAGCAGCAGCAGCAGAAATAGAAACAGTACTAGCAGCAGCGAAGTATAAATGATTGTAGCAACAGCCGCCGCCGCCGCCGCCGCCGCCGCCGCCGCAGCAGCAGCAGCAGCAGCAGCAGCAGCAGCAGTAGTAGTAGTAGTAGTAGTAGTAGCAGCAGCAGCAGCAGCAGCAGCAGCAGCAGCAGCAGCAGCAGCAGCAGCAGTAGCAGCAGTAGTAGTAGTAGTAGTAGTAGTAGTAGTAGTAGTAGTAGTAGTAGTAGTAGTAGTAGTAGTAGTAGTAGTAAAGCAGCAATCTTTCTTGTTCTGTGACGAATCTAACTTTTGTTGCATTTACATGTTGCAGTTACAGGCTAACAACGACAACCACCATGTTATACCTTTTGCAGTTTGAGGTCGTCCATTGTTCTCTTGATGCGTTCTGTCTCCGTCTTCTTTTCCAGGATTTCATGTTCCAGTTCTTCCAGCTTGACCTTGACCCCGTCAATGTCGTCGGGTGAAGGACTAGCTCTGGCTGTGGAGGGAGTCTTTACGCCCTCAGTGAGGTCCTCAGGGTTGCCGAAGATCTGCCTGTGGTAGAAGTCAGGATCCATCGGGTCCATCTCCACAAAATACTCATCAGAGTCATCAGAGGAGGAAGCTTCAGAATCGAGGTCGTCCAGATCATCGTCGTCGTCCACAAGACCGTTGTCACCGTCTTCGTCATCGGCAGCCTCCATCATGGAGAGGAGATCCTCCACGGACTTTCTGAGGTAGGCTGATTCGGCCCTCTTCTTCACCACCTCAATTTCGATCTGCTCCAGCTGTTGTCTGGTGCGAGAGATTTCCTCCTCTGTGACTGACAGGATGACTTCCTCTTCCGTTTCTTCTTCGTCGATCATGTCTTCTTTTTCTTTGTCTTCTCCTTCTGTGTCAGCTTCTGCCTTTGTTTGGTTAAGCTCTTGCTGTTGGTCTGTTTCCATCTCTGCTCTATCTTCCTGTTGGTCTGTGACTTGTGTCAAAGCTTCAAAACTGTCCGCATCTGTCGGCACAGGTTCAGGCAAGGTTGACTTGGCAAGGCCTTCTGGTGCATCACATTCCTGGGGGTGTGTACCATCTGGCGCATCTTGGGCAGGTATCGCATCTGGTGCATCAACCTCCTGGAGAGATGGGGCGTCTGGTGAGTCGTTCTCTTGGCCAGGGGTGACGTCCTTCTCTGCGGGAGGAAGACGTGCTTCTCCTGCACCTCCTGCTCCCTCAGCAGGTATTTCTGCCGGAGCTTGTGCCTGAGGGCCTCGTTCTCAGAGATGTGGGGCATGGGCGTGAGGACACTCAGAGGGGGAGGAGGAGGCATGACGGGAGAGTGGGGGCGGGCTGGTTTGCTGCTGTGACCAGTCGAGACATCGGTTGTGCGAGTCTGACTGACTAATTCCTGGCTCCCTGACCCTGAAGAATATTTGCGAGCAGATGAGTTGTCTGATGATGTGTCCATGCCGTTTGCCTCTTGGTGATCTTGGCCATGTTGGTTGTCATTGCTGAATGATTGCTCTTTAGTGAAGAAATCATCGCCTAATGCCAGTGATGGTTTCGTCAACAGATCCTGCACGCCTTCCCTGCTCACTGTTTCTTCCCCATGCAGGTGATCCAGAGAGGTTTCTTGCTGCAGTCGAGCCCTGATCAGTTCCAGCTGAGTCAGTTTCTGCTTCAGCTCATAGTTTTCCGTGTCTTTCTTGGCTACAGCCAGCTGCAGTTCTCTCAGCTGTCGCTGCTTCTCTTCCTTCTCTTGATCCATGTCTGCATTCCGTTGCTGAAGAGACTTGGCCAGTTGCTGCAGTTCCTCACGTTCTGCTTCGTGTCGCATCATGGCGGCTTCCAGCTCTTCTAGTTTCTTCAGTTTCTCCTCTGTTTCTTTGTCCAGCGTTTGTGACTGGCATTCAATGTCCACTCCATTGACCTCATTTTCAATTTGCTCCTCTTTTGTTACACGCTGTGCTTCCAGTTTTTTCAGCTTGTCCTCTTTCTCTCTCTTTTCCTCTTCGATCTGCCGATTTCTGGCTTCCAGCAGAAACACTCTCTTCCTCCAGGCCTTTCTTTTCTTGCTCCTTTTTGTGG
Source organism: Stramonita haemastoma (assembly GCA_030674155.1). Lineage (NCBI taxonomy): Eukaryota > Metazoa > Mollusca > Gastropoda > Neogastropoda > Muricidae > Stramonita > Stramonita haemastoma. The sequence goes on from CM060321.1 coordinate 39,983,412, forward strand.
ACCCTGTCCTCCAGAGCTGTCAGCCTCTCCTGTTTCTCTTCTTTCTCCTTCTCGATGTTCTCTGTGAGGTTTTCCAGGCTGAGGACTTTGTTCCTCAATTCCCGGCTTTCCCGCTCCTTGCTGGCGATCTCCACCTCCAGTTCTTTCAGCCTGTACTCCTTCTCCTCCTTGTTCTCCGTGTCCGCCATCTTCTGGCGCTTCAGGGCGAAGACTTCTTCTCGGAGCTCCGTTTTCTCGCGCTCTCTCTGGTTGATTTCGTTGAGGAGGGCCTTGAGCTTGGCCTCCTTGCTGCTGACCTCCTCCTCCACACGGCTGTTGTGGATCTCCAGGCGACTAACGATGTGCTCCAGCTCCCGCTTCTCGGCCTCCCTCTGGGACATGAGCAGCTGCAGCGACATCATCTTGGCCTGCTTCTCCTCCTTCTCGTCCTCCATCTTGCTGTTCAGCCGTTCCAGCAGCTCCACTCGTTCCTTCAGGTCCAGGATCTCCTTGTCGCGCTGGTCCGGATCTTTGTCCCACAGGTTCAGCCGCCTCTGCTTCTCCTCGATGTGTCTCTCCACCCGGGCCACCTGGGATCCGGGAAAGGAGGAGCGGATCTCTTTGGGGGCGGATCTGTTCTCCAGCTTCTTCAGTCGGATGGGGGCAACAGGGCCTTGTCTGCCTCGGCCAGCCGGGCTTTTTCCGCGGCCAGCTCTGGGATTCGCCTGGGGTCATAGTCTGAAACAGACAGCAGCTGGCATTGCCAGGAGGAAGGGATAGCCTCGTGGTTGAGTTTTCCATATTGCGATCGTAATCTGCTGACCCGGTTGCGAATCTCGTTCAAGGGGATTTTTCTTTCTGGAGTTAACATCAGCGCCGACTCCACTCCCCCTGAAAGTCCTTAGGATGAGACTATAAACCGAGGTCCAGTGTGTGAACGTACGCAGAACACCTTGCACACACGTTAAAACCCGTTCCGCCTTTCACAAGAGAAGATCATTGTGTACTGGTGGCAAAGGATGCCAAAATATACAAGCCCCATACACACAGGTACTGGATGCAAAAAAAGCCTACGAGTGTTTATTCCATTATCTTAGAAATAAAGGAATAAAGTAAAAACAAAAATTGCAGGTGTCCAAGGAGTGCTGGCAGACACTGAGAGCAAACACTCTCTGACTCCTGATGTGTTTAGTGAAATCCCAAAGTTTAGTCTGTTCGTATTCTTAAAGTAGTCAGTGCGTTTGTTTACAGTGCATGTTCAACAAAATTGAAACCGAGTTGAAGAACCCCCCTCCCCAGTCTCTCTCTCTCTGTACTTTCTATTGTCTGCGAATTTATTCTTTTTTGATGTTCCGAGGCGTGAGCGAAGACATTTCTATTTAATATCCTGAATTAAAAAATGCCATGTTATCCCTGACTTCCAGCTCTTTGATACTGCATCCTTCACGCCCTCCTGCTGCTTATTCTATTTCCCTCAATCAAAAGACACTTTCACTTCGCCCCTTGCACTGAACCAGCCTTGACACAGCCATGTCCCACCCCACCAACATGGCATCCCTCAACTTCGCACACTCTCGCACAGTACTCCTCGTTCCTTTCTAATCTGTCTTGTCCGTGCATACAATCAAGCATTCAATGCTTCCTCGGAGGACTGTGTACCATCCCGTACATCTCCTCGAAACAGAAAAACACAACACAACCACAAGCACACGTTGAACATCAACATACACCACACAACACACCACAGAGACATCAACAACAAGGGAAATCAGTTACAGTGCAGCACGGGATATTTGCCATCCACTGTAATGTCTGATGCTGTTGTCTGTAATGTGCCATTGTGTGTTTTGCCTGGTAACATGATAAATTTTATGCATCCACGGATATGTAAAACAGTACGTGTACTTATGCATATCCCGTAAGAAAAGCAAAACAAACAAAAAAACACACTAAAAAGTGTGGTTCTATATCGGTTGAACATTTCGATCGAGTTACACCACAATTTGCCTGACCAACATGATTGCTTGATCCAACTGAATGAGCTGGTTAAATATAGTGTACATCAGGGGCAGGGTATTTATTGGTGCCAGTTCGCGATCTTCTTAATGTTGGCATGAGCTGTTGAATCTGTAAGTTGCCTTTTTTTTCTTTTTTTTTTCTTTTTTAAGATTACTGTTGTATATGCCTATCCTGTTGTTTCAACGCAGCTCATTTTGACCTCATCAGCCCACCCATGCCCAGGCTCGCCATGATTGTATTCTCAGAACCAGAAGTTCAAAGGAAATTTTCAAGTGTTAGGCTGGAGATACAGACACCTGCAATGCATGGAAAGTAATAATGAACAATATGCCTTCAGCGCCTGAACTTTATCACAAATCTTGAATAAACCATTGATTCTGGGGGCAACAACAAAATGAGAGGCTGTATGATCAGTGGCTCTCTCTCTTATGGAATTCCACTTTACAGCTCAGTCTTTAGTGATCGACTACGACTCTCTGACTATGAGGCTTGACTTGCACAGTCCTTATGTACTGCAGTCCAGGGAGCTAGTTGACCTTTGGAGAACATCTCCAATGCTGACTGTCATTATGCTCTCTAGGCCGAGAGTAAGTGGTGTGCTGTGGGCAAGGCATCTCCACTATAATCAAATTTCTGCCCAATTTCCAAAACAGCAGCTGCCTCCTCTGCTGTTTTGGAGGTCATCGTCGAACACGACGGACAAACAAACAACAATAATGAACAATACGAACTCTCAAAACTATATCCGAAAAGTGGGTGATTCTCGACTGCGTGATCCCAGTTTTCCCACTGAGCCTATGGCCAACTAACTTTGGGTAGCAGTCAGCCGGAGTCTGAAAAAGAAAACTCCGTCTCATGCGGGATTCGAACTCACGACCTTGCAGCCGGGAATCCAACATGCTAACCACTGCACCACAGCGGCTGGTTAAAGTCAATTTCTTTTGTTTGTTCCTCGGCTAATGCTTCAAGGTTCATCAATGGTGAGATTTTGCCTATGCGATGGTTTTCCCCAATCAAGTAAATTAGGAGCAGTCCGACTTCGGAGATGGTGTCTACACATGACACCTGTGTGCAATAAATTTTGTCATCCGTTCCTACTAGAACAGAATACCCTACTCTTCCCCAAATCAGAACAAGTTTTTAAACGTGTACACGAGATGTTCTGCGTACATTTATACAAGGGGCTTCGGTTTATAGTCTCATCCGATGGAATTTTGGGGAGTGAGTCAGTACTGATGTTAGCTCGTGGGGAAAGTCTCCTAAAACGGGTGCCTCCATGGTGGCTCTGGTGGCTCGTTTCCAGGCCATCAGATAACGGGCGTGAGGCTCTAACCACTCGGCTCCCCCCCCCCCCTCCCCCCCCTACATATTTGTTCTGTTGCATGTGTAAAAAGATGCAGAATTACGTTACGTCATGTTGTTTCATATTACAAAGATCAAATGGTTTCTAAGACAACATGATGTATTATTGTATTGTAAAAATTGTAGTTCTAAACATTGCAATGCAATACTGCATTGCACAGTATTGTCTCAGTTGAAGATATGACGGAGTTGTATCTTGGTTTGTTACTTCTTTTACAGCGAATAATCTCTCTCTCTCTCTCTCTCTCTCTCTCTCTCTCTCTCTCTCTCTCTCTCTCTCTCTCTCTGCTTGTGAGTGCGTGCGTGCGTGCCCCTGTGTGTGTGTGCTGTGCCCCTGTGTGTGGTGTGTTGCTGTGGTCGTGCGCACGTGCGCGTGCGTCGCGTGCAGCGCGCATGTGGTGTGTGTGTTGCTGTATAAAACCAGGTACCAGCCAGATCACTTACATCAATTTCATGCTGTCCTGTTCTTAGTCTTTTTTTTTTTTTTTTAATGCACATCAGCGACAGTCTGCATGCAGATGCCACCCCCCCCCCCCCTCCCCGTCATCTTCCTGAACATGCAAGAAATCTAATTAAAATTTTTTGGTCAAAGCTATTTTCATTTATGTTATCTAAATGTTCGACTCTATAAACACAAAGGCGTGAAGTTAAAGAAAAAAGTTCAGTGATTATCGTAGAGTAATTTCATAGTTTAATCATGGTTCCAAAATGTGAGGAAAATTTTTCAAAAAATAAAAAGCAACAACAACAAAAACAAATAAAAGTTTAACAGACAAAACAAAATTGCACAACACAAAACAAAAAATTATAAAAAAAAATAAAAGAAAAATAAATGACCTGACCTTTAGCCCCTCGCGCAATCGTAATGCGCGTGACTGGCGGTTTCCCTGGCGTGCCGTTTAAGTTAGGTCGAAAAACAGAAGACGTCATTCTTCGTGTTAAATTTGTAAGAAAACTGTCTAAAAACTTGTTCTTTTAAAAGAGAACTACAAGAGAACATAAGCACAATCAGCTCCGACCTTTTCGCCTCGAAATATGTCCTGGGATTGGCAAGGTTGTGTGTAGGCAATAACGTCTTATTTTTTCGTCTGCTCAAAAGAGATGGTGCTCTTCAATTAGGGTTCTTGGTGATAGGCAGTTTTGGAGGCATAATTATACAGGCTGACATGGGACCCTAACGCTTTGCTGATATGGGTAGCGCCTGAAGGTTAGTTGTTTGTTCTTGATTATGGGTTGGATATTGACAGTTTGGCAGTTTGAGATGAACCGTGTTAGTGTGACTGACTGTTCGCTCCTCTCATTCTGGGTTTTTTTTTTGTTGATATGATGTAGGCTAAACTGTGTGGATTCAAGGACTTTGTATTGCAAAAGTGTGTATAGGTGCAACTCTCTCTCTCTCTCTCTCTCTCTCTCTCTCTCCTCTCTCCCTTCTTTCTCTCCCGCCTTGTTCCTGCGCGTGTGTGTAATATAATATATGTGTGTGTGTGTGTGTGTGTGTGTGTGTGTGTGTGTGTGTGTGTGTGTAATAGTATGCACGTTAGCAACACCTTAAAAAAAGTGCATGTGTGTGAGGTGGCGGTGGGGTGATTATCTTTTTTCATTATGATGAAACACAGAAACCGAGGCCTCGTTAACATGCATTTTACGTGCGTGAAAGAGCCCACGATTGGAGACAATTAAGATAACATTCTGTATAAAAAAAAAAAGGAAAGCAGACAAACATTGACTACATTCTGTATAAAGAAGAAAAGCGCACCAGGACAGACAACATTCTGTTTTGGAAAAAAACAACACACACCATCAAAGGAAACATTCTGTATAAAAAAGGAAAAATACACCAACATAGCCAACATTATGTATTATAAAAAAAAGCATACCAACATAGAAAACGTTCTTTTTTATATAAAAAGCACACAGATATGAGCATGTATTATAAACAAAGAAAAGCACACCAATATAGACAACTTTCTGTATAATAAAGAATAGAAAAGCAGCATAGACAACAATCCGTTATAAAAATGAATAAAAGCACACCAATGTAGAGAACTGTCTGTATAAAAAAGAAAATTACGAAAATTACACCAACATAGTCAACATTCTGTATATAAAAAAGACAATTTGAAAATGACACCAATATAGTTAACATTCTGTATAACAATGAAAATTTTTACCCCCCCCAAAAAAAAAAAAAAAAAAATTTTTTTAGTGAATTATACACGAAAATAATGTGATGCACCTTTATCTAGGTCAACCCAGTGCAGTGCAATATAGGCACACTACATACATACTACGCTACACTCGCTAGTAGGCTAGGCTAGCTACACTACACTACACTACACTACACTACACTACACACTACACTACACTACACTACAAAAGAAAAATATAGTATAGTGCTCAGTACAATACAGTCAGTACAGTCGAGTGTCTAATTTGCTCTCTCTATTAGACTAGAGGCCCTTCCTACCTCTGGTCACATTGCAGGCCTATGCAGGCTTCAGTTATAAAAGCTCAAGTGGCCTAATCGTCACTGTCAAGCTAGTGTGTGAGTGATAATAGTGTGAATAGGGTGACTGTGTACGACTGGTTTATAAATTATTATTATTATCATTATTGTTATTTTTTTTTCGTAAAATTGACTCCTTTTCTTTGTTGTATATGAGTATTGTGTGATGGACGGTGTAGGGTTATTGTGAGACAATAAAATGGGAAATCAGTTTTTCATGATAATGTCAAATAATGTCATACCAATGTCATATCCCATGTTATAATGTTATGATCAAATGTCATACCCATATAGTGCGCTTTTAGCTTTAATAGTTTTAATGAAAGCGGGAAACAAAATTCTTTTAAAACAAAAAAGTGTTGTTATTACCACTATCACCAGCTGTATTGCGTGATCTTAACAGAAACATGTTCACCTGTTTTTCCTTGAATACGCAACTTTTTAACAAGTGCATCTTTAGATCTATATCATGCCCACTTGACAAGAAATAGGTTGCATGACGAAAGGACAAGGTTTTTTTGGTTCCTCCCCCCCCCCCCCCCACAGGATTATGACCAAGGCTGCAACCATACTGAAAACCAGTTTTACTAGATATGTTTTCACATGATGTTGTTTAGCAATCACACATAGATCTATCTGCCTAGCAGTTTTTTTTTTTTTTTTAAACAAAAGATTGGCCAGGCAATGCGGCACAAGCCAATATAATTATGTAGTAACCAAAGGCTTTTCATGCTGATACAAGTTAGTTTGCCTAGATCTAGTCTAGTGCATAGATGCACAGAATCGATGCACGTTTGCAGAGTACATATGAGATTAATATCGGAGCGTGCTTGTGGACCTGTGTAAACAATGCACATTTCTTATCATCCTAGAGCCAAAATTTTACCCTGTCTAACTTTTTAGAGCAGGTGCACACATCGATCCCTTTAAAAAATGTTGCTTTTTGTTAGTTTTAACTAGATCTAGCAGCTAGATTGCCTAAAAATACTTTCTTCAGTCAGTCACTGAGGGAAGTGTGTGTGTGTGTGTGTGTGTGTGTGTGTGTGTGTGTGTGTGTGTGTGTGTGTGTGTGTGTGTAGGAGAAGCACACTGCAAAATCCTGGCCTTTAGGGCCAAGGGTGTGTTAGAAGGACAATAGTTAAATGTATCCGGTGTCGTATGCTGAGAAATTACTCTTTGCCTCACTTCCCACTTGATCATGTGTAGGTCCATTCATGCTCAATATCTCCCCTTATGATTTTTTTCCAATTGATTTAGTCCCCCCCCCCCCCCCTCTCTCTCTCTGTGTTATTGTTGTTAGTTAGAGGTGTCTTTATATAGATGTAATCCCTGATAAGGGCGGGGACTGGATGTAAAAAAGCACACGAATGCTTATTCATCATCCTCGAAATAAAAGAATTTGACCTCTCTCTCTCTCTCTCTCTAGCCCTGACATATGTTGAATATATGCATATAATTATTGTTGATTGCAGGTGTTTACTTTCTGGCAATGCTTGTTGTATTATGATTCTTTTCATATGGCCATACACGATTTTGTATGTTCAGTTTTCTAGTCGATGTGAATGCGTGCGCCTGTTCAAATGTATGCACACAAAGTATCAATTTATGCATCCCCCCCCCCCCCCCCCCCCCCCCCCCCCCCCCCCCCGTAGTTCCTCGACTTGAACCTTAAGGTTCATCAAAAAACAACAAAAAAGAGATGGTGAGATTTTTGCGTATGCGACCGCCTTTGCCCACCATTTATGTGGTCTCATTTTGGCTTCGGAAATATTATGCAATCAAAATTTTTGTATGATACATATTTTGACAAAGTGATACCACTCAACAGGTTAGACCAGCCAATTAACATAATCAAGACTGCATGAGAAGGGAACTCAGCAACAATTCCCCTCCCCCTTCCCCGAAAACCCCCGCACCCAAAAAGCTGTCAACTTACAAGATTCTTGCTTGGCTCCAAAAGTCAGTCCTGACGTGACTCTTGTAGTCGGCTGGGGGTATAGGCAACATGACTGATTGACTCTAAAAGTCGATCTCAAGTACTTATTACCCATACAGGGCCTCTCATCTCAGTGCCTTTTCCAATGGCCAGATCAGTAGTTTAGGGCAATTACGGAGTCTGGTGTATAATTTTCGCGTTTAGAATTCTGCTATCGTATACGGCAGTGATTCACCACACACCCACACACACACACACACACACACACACACACACACACACACACACACACACACACGTGCCCCTGCGCACGCGCATACACACACACACACACACACACACACACACACACACACAAAACACACCATTAGGCCCTACGTAAAGTTCCTAGGTCTTCGTTTTGGTGTCAACAAATATTTAGGGGGTTGGTTTCGACTTAACTTCTAGTCCTTTCTTGAGCTGTATGTATTGTAAATGACTGCAGCAAGTACCACCCAACATCTAAGAATGTAAAGTATGTGTGTACATTATTCTTGAAACAAAGAGAGTAGACCCTTGGTAAGAGAGGGAGAGGGGGGAGGGAGGGATATGGGAGGAGAGGGAAAACATTCTTGTTAAGTGTTCTAAGTAGATTTTCTGGATATTTTGTGTTGTAGTAGTGTTCATTATGCAGTTGATGATAGTGATAATGACGACGGCACACCATTAATTAAACTTAGCCAACAGTTTCCATTACCATTACACTTCAGGGATGATTTGGTGTTAAATCAATTGGTGATGTTGTCATTTTGTTTCTTATTATTTGTAACAGTTTTACTGTTCAAGTTTTTCATATAACATACTGTATTGTATTGTACACCACTTTAAGCCACAGTAGATTTCTCTGTGAAATTCGGTGTGTTCTATCCCGGGAGATTGTGTCGCTATATGATCTGCACTTCCCATTAATAAAAAAAATCCCGTCTGCATGTGTGTATTCATTTTCCCATTTTTCACCATAATTTTGCTAGGGACAACTCCCATATTGCTGTAGGTTTTTTTATGTGCACTGTGCATATGTTGCAAATGGCACTTCCGTTTATCATTTCATGCGTAACTGTAAGACAAGCACCCAGACCACTACTCAAGGTCTAGACAATGGGGGAAAAGTTTGGGCACTAACAGGGATTGAACTTGCTCTTCTCGCATAACAGGCAGGTGTGTTACTTCTACACCCCTGGATCCACATAGTCCTGTCAGTTAATCAAACCAGAAATCATCCTGGTAAAGCTCTACTTAAAAAATGCTTTTTTTCTTCTCAAAATTCATGACTGAAACTCCACAGCATTATATGTCAGAATTCATCAAATAGCTTTCATTCAAAAATGTTCCTTTTGCACAAGAACTCATCACACACACAACCGTTTAATTAATCTCACTCTTCTCTATATCATCTGTATTTACAGACAAACTGACAGATAAACAGATAGATAGATAGGCAGAAAAACACAACAAAAACTGAAGCAAGATCTCTTTCACTCCTCCGACTACAAACTCTAGTCAAGAAAATGGAACTCTGCCTTTATTCTTTATCAATATAACATTTCTCATGTCAAGTAAAAAGGTGTGGATATTTAATACAGACATTTACAATTATCACAAATCATTTGTCATTATCATTTTACAAAACGGTTAGCAACAATCAGTTCATACAAACATCACTCACATCACAACCATCTCACTCAACTCTATGCAAGAAAGACTTCGTACGATTATCCCTAACTATCACTCACAGTCACCTCACTCAACTAACCATACTCATTCAGTAATAACTCACAATAACCTCGATTAATCATCATTCACAATCATCTCATTCAACTTCCATGCACAATCATATCAATGCACATTAAGTGCCAAGGCTGACATTAAGATGATGCTATGCTCCAAAATGTTGCGTTGAGATTGTCTTCATGATCATAACAACTTTAGCATAAAAACCTGTACTCTGCTTTTTGTACTCTGCTTTTTGGGAGTAAAATCCTCTGAAGGAGTATGGTACTAGTAGGATAGGTGAGTGCTGGATGTTTTTATGTACACATAGCAAACTCAGTGATACTGAGGAAATGAATTAGAGGACCTTTTGTGTGCACATCTGCTCCTGCATGTGTGCATACTTAAGCAGGATAAAGGCACTGGCAAGTCTGCATTTGATCTGACCAGGGAGACTAGTTTAAAACTATATTTAACATATCCACCATATGTCACTCGAAGTGAAGTATGTTTGTCATACGCTTATGATACAACTGTAATCCCCCCCCCCCCCCAACCCACTCCACCAAAAAACCCCTAAAATTCTATCAAACAAACAAAAAACAGTAAAAACAAAAAGAGAGTAAATCAAACCCAAAAACTAATCCACCATCCATCACAAAGCAAACAAGCAATCACCCTACTCAAAATATCAGTGTTTCATGTGGATCCAAACATTTAGAGTTTGGAGGATCCCTCTCCACATTTTCAACTTCCAGTTTGTTTCACTGCGGACTTAAAACTTCTTTTTCCAGTACTTGGTTTAATTTTATTCCACTGAATCAGCTGTTTTATGACAATGCATATAAATCATATGCAATAGAGAGGCCACTTTCCTTACTATTAATTGGAAAAGTAGGCCTAAATGGAAACTTGATACTCCCTCCCCAAAAAACAAAATTAAAAAAACCAACCCCAAAACAACCCCCCCCCCCATGTCAAAACAAATGGAATGTATAATACAAAACATCAATATCATGCTTCACAAACAGTGTGGCCACCATTCTGATCACTTTAAAACTGAAAATCAGATCACATTCCATCTAATTTTATTGGACCACCCCTTTGTTGAGCCTATTCAACTAATATACTGAACGCTGCTTACAGCATCTAGATCAGGATCGGCCATGACAGCATACACACTTTTGCAATTTCTGAAAGCAAATGAGGAAAGGGCCCAAGAAACTCTGGTCAAAATCATTGCAGTATGAGCTAAAAATTCATAAAGTCACATTAAAAGAAATCTGTTAGCAAGTCCTTTTCCCAGGTCTATGTCTAAATCTTTGATAAGCTGCTATGTTAGATTGCTGACAATAGCCATGATATGGGAGAGGCATCAGATGGAAATTTCAGAGTAAAATGTGGTGAATTCTTGGTTCAGAGGTGTTATTCACTTCAATCTGTTCTCTCTTTCATGGGTGAGGGATTACACATCAAATTTAAAATGTCGCACGGAGTATTTTTGGCTGTCAATTAGGAAGACTGAAATGGGCAACATTATCAATGAAAATGTTATCAGATGCTCTGACAAAACTGTGCTGTGTGTGTGTGTGTGTGTGTGTGTGTGTGTGTGTGTGTGTGTCTGAGAGACAGTAGTGTGTACTTATGGATGGTTGTTTTTTCTTTCTAGGCATGGAAATATTCACTGCACTATAAAAATAGGAACAACGAATCATCAATTCTAAAACTTCCACAATGCTGCCATTTTATTATTTTTTTTATTGAACAGGGTTAAACACTCTCCTAAAAAATTGTTTTATCTTATTTGATCATAATTCCATTTTGCTGCCTCATCCTGTGTCAAACAAGTATTTTCTTTATTCACATCTTTCCTTTGATCTCACCATACAGGGACATACTCAGGATCATTACTACATCAATATCCAAAGCCAACTATCCACAAGAAACTATCATTGTTAGGCCACAATGAGGCCACTAACCAGGACAGGCCCTGCACTGGTGATGATGACCCTATGATGTTCAGTGGTGCCTGTTCTGATCCTACAGGACACATCATTTCAAGCCCTCTACTGTCAGTCATAACACCATGGGTGTAAAATCAGACTGGGTGGGTAAGATCCAGTCCAGTTCTGTTTATAGCCCTGCTGACAACAAAGTGACATGGCCACTGTGGAGTGTTGAGATAACCAGAACAACATGGCTGTAAAATCAGATTGAGTTGGATGCCCTGTGTCGAATATTGCTGCCACCTTCCTTTAACAACAGTCTGCTTGAGATTATTATCTCAAGACTCTGAAGGATTTGATAAGCACATACCACAGGCCTGGCAGTGGAGGGAAAAAACAAAACAAAAATGAGACTGAGGTCACCATGAGACCAAGGTATCAACAGACTAGCTGATGAAAATAAAGATAATGGTGACTCTGTGTGTGTGTGTGTGTGTGTGTGTGTGTGTGTGTGTGTATGATATAAATGTGTATATGCAGACCTATGTGTAAGAGCTAGAGACTTCTCCCTCAAATGTTTGACGAGTCAGGAGAATGGATTGAAATTTTCAAGCAGTGTGTCATAAGCAAGTTGAACCTGGTGGAGCCCTCCCTTTCTCTCTCTACAAAAACAGGATGCATACTGAGCATGTCTGTGTCACCCATCCTACCACAACTATCAGCTAGCAGAGACTGAAACCTGCACCTTCGGTTTCCATCAAAATACAGTGCTCTAACCGCTAGGCTGTCCTGTATGTACCCTTGTGTTGGAGAGAGAAAAAGAAAAGGGAAAGAAAGATTTATAAAGAAGAAAGAAGAAACCTATTATGTCTTGTATGTGCAAGAATTGTTTATGTCAGAATGTAGATGATTGTATTTTTGTATGTAGGCATACAGGTCTGTATGAACTTAATAATGAACTTATGAACACATTTATAAATGCTAAAAATCTGAAACATCAGTAACTATTCCCATCCATTCCTGAACACAACTGAACAAATTCTTTTCAAAAACAATGAACACAACTGAACTGATTCTATTCAGAAAATACTGTTCGAATGCCGAAACAAACGCATGTAATCAGACAGGTTTTCTTTGTGATTATTTACAAAACCTGTTCCTACACAAACAATAATTTTAATTGCAATCACAGGCACTGATATGCTATCTTCTCATGGTCCCCAAATTCAGTGCACACTTAACTCCCTATCACGACAAGGGATACATGAACCGACCCCGACTATCTCTCTTTTTGGACAGTTTTTCAGACGGATCGCGTGAAACCCGACTAGCGACAGACTTGATACCAGGCTTGGAAGGACTAGAATTATCGTCTTTGGATCTGCTGTGTGGCACTGCATTGTATTTCTTCAAATAAGGTTCTTTGAACGTGTGAAAGCTCCGGGTAGACCCTCGGCCCGAGTCTCTCCTGGGAGGTTGGGATCTTCCCCAAGGTGGGGATCTGAATCCTGGGGGTGGGGGCAGTGCCCAATGTGGGGGAACAGGTCCAGGGGAGTGGTAATGGTGAGGCCCCCACCAAGAGTGGTGTGGAGGTATGAAATGGACAGGGTCATCAGGGGGGGCGAAAGAAGAGCGTGGAGGTGGGATAACTGTTGTAGAGTCCTCTGAGTCTGAATCTTGTGAGTCTGAGTGTTTGGAGTCCACATCTTTCCTCTCTCTCTTCCTTCTCTTCTCCTTGTGAACAGTTTGCCTGATCTGCACTTGAATATCGGGTCTTTTCTTGGTGGGTGATCTGGTTTTGGTGCGTGATGTTGTGTGGTGACTGTGGCCCCCTGCATGTTTGGATGCAGCGCCCCAACCTCGTAGTCTGTTGGACTTGAGCACCTTTTCCATGGTTGTACTGGATCTGAAAACAAAATGTTGCTGATGCTGAAAAGCTGAAAGACTGAGGGAAAATATCAAACAGAAAAAAAATCTGAAGAATGAAATAACAATACCTTTAATGAACATCCACAGAAAACACAAAATAGCGGTTATGAAAAACAATGACAGACAAAACTGAGATAACAGTGGTGTCCACTGACAGTTTTAAGCCAGTGTTTTTTTGTTGTTGTTTTTTTTAAAAGAAAAGACAACCACCCAAAAAAATTAGAAAAAGTGACAACAAAATGACTACTAAAAACCCAACCACATATACATACAAAGCTTAACGATAATTCAATCTTCATAATTCTAATGTTCCTAAGGAATGATTCGACATTTATCTAGATACAACAATTTGCACATTAGAAGTACTTAAAAGCAAAAATCAAATTTTCCTTAAAACTATCATGTACATTTCTTGAAAAATAATCTATGAAACTGACAAAAGAAATTAGGAATGAGAAAATATTTAAGGCAGGGTCATCAAAAAATATCTTTGAAAAACAGATTCCTGGAACATTTTAACAAGTATGCTCTGTGCAAAATACTTTCAAACTCATATCTACCACCCCCCCTCCCCCACCCCACCCCACCCCATCTCATTCACCATTCTGGCATATGAAAAAGGAATTCTACTTGCAAAAATTGACAAATGAAAAAATGAGAGATGAACTCAGAAGATGGTGATGATGATCATGACGATGATGGCAATGAGAGAGAGAGGCACACACACACACACACACACACAATCACAGAATATCCTACTCACTTGAACTTTTTTTCAGGGGTGGGCTCATCATCACCACCTCCACCATCATCGGACGAAGAGAGAATTTCAATGATGCTGACATCCTTCTCCTTCTCCAGAATGTTCTCCAAAATTTCAACATCGTCGTCAACACCCATGTCAGCTTTTCTCCCCTCCTCAACAGATGATGAAGGCACATCCCTCTCAGGTGAGTCATCTTTGGAACTGTCTCTATAGGTTGTGGTTGGCTCTGTGGATTCTCTGGTGTGTGATATATCAGACAGGCAGTTCTTCATGATGACTGCACTCTTCAGACGAACGCTGCCAGACAGCTTCAGACGTAGTTCTTCCCTCTGTTGCTCCTTCTTCTGCTGCTCCTTGGCCTGGGGAAACACACAATCTCTCTTTAGTGGTAGAAAATGATTTCTGAAGGGTGATGTTAGTGATGGGATGTCATCACTGAAATCTAGCATGTATTCATGTCTCTGAAGTGAGCTAACCAATTAGAAATTATTTCACTTGGAGTTAAAACCCACACAAACTTGAATGTGGTGAGCATGATACACTCTTTGATACAGAATATTCATAAATCTGCATAAAGCATACAGCTTCAGAGGGAGAGAGAAAAATGTGAGAAGATGGGGTCCTGTGGGCTGTTTGGTGGGACCAAAGTGCATAGTGGGGGTTCAGGATTCAACACACCTAGAAACTATTAATCGATTGTACATTAAACAAACAGGTTGAATGCAGAAAAAGACAACAATAGAACCAGAGGACTTTCTTGAATATATTTTGAGTGAAAGGTAATTTTATGCCCCCCAAAACTTTTTAACTGACATACATAGCTATGAAGTTAAGTCAAGGTTGTAACTACTGAATTTTACTCTACACAAGATAGCAACAAGCCATCCTACCATAACCTGTACAATTCCTGACTGGTTAAAAACTCTGTCACTCTATCTGACAAATACAAACACTTGACAGAACAGATGCATCCACATTATTCTGTTATGATGAAGAGTCGGGAAGCCTTTTGTTGATTTTGAAATGATTTTCAGAGGGCAGGATAGTTTGAAGGTTCAGCTTCGGGTGTGTGGACATGGGAAGAATTGCAATGAGATGACTGTTTCACTCCATTCTTTCAGCTCAGATTATTATATTGCATACTCAGACTAGGTTCCTATGCGCAAGCATATTTGTAACAGTTTACACACACATATTAAGGTCTAATTCATCTTTAGCAGAACAATGGACCAGCTACAGGCAATAGTATGGATGATAGGAACATACCCAGCAAGCAATCTAAAACCTAAAGAGGTACAGGCTCTGCCAGATCAGTACACTTTGCCTGTGACACACTTCACTTTCTGACATGTTTAGTAAAGAGCCCCTACAGCTTCTTTATATGAGACTATAAAACGCTTTTTGGAAGAGTAGACCATTGTGTGCCGGTGGGAATGGATGACAAAATTACAAAAACAGAATACACACCAGGACTAGATGCAAAAAAGCACATGAACGCTTACTCCATTAACCTTGATATGAAAGATTACAAAAAAATTCCCAAAATTTGAAGTACTCCATTTATGACAAGAATGGTTCCACTTACCAGGAAGTTTTTGAGGATCTTTTCCCTCAGATCTTGTTCCTGCTGCCTCAGCTGCAGCTTCTTCATGATTTTGGCCTCTGCTTTTTTCTGTTCCTCCTCCAGGCGGCGCCGCTGCTCTTCCAGCATTTCCTGTCTCCGCTGTTCCTCAAGCTCTGCCTCCTGCCGGGCCAGTTCCTCCTTCACTGCGTCCTCCTGCAAGGTACAGAGGGGATCTGGCGAGGTTAGTCATTTATTTCTGTCTGAAGCCAGGCTTTTACCCATCCAGTACAACACAAATGCTGACCTGAGTGATAGTTTCTTGACGAGTTCACAACTTAGGTTCAATGAGCAACACACATAGTTTATTTACTTATTCATTCATTCTTCTATGTTGCGGATAATGGAATGAGCACTCGTGTGGTTTAAAATTTTTTTTTTTAATTTTACATCCAGTCCTCGTGTGTATGCAGTTTTATTAAATGTTGTCATCTGTTCCCACTGGCTCACAATGGCCTACTCTTTCAAAAAGTGGAACAGGATTAAACATGTGCACAAGATGTTCTGCATGTGTTCGCACACGGGTCTTGGTTTATAGTCTCATCAGAAGCCTGGGTCCTAGTTTCTGGATGAGAATATAAACTTAGGTTCTATGGGCAACACACATATACTGCACATGAAAAAGAACTCGTAGCAACAGGAGAGTTGTCTGTGGCAGAACTCTATAGAAAAAATAACACAAGTAAAAAAACTGGCCAGGCCGCACATGTGACGTGCTCTCCTCCCTGGAGAGCACTGCTCAAATTTCACACACAGATATCCACAATGATTGAAGGTGGTACACAATACAGTATAGCTGTTACAGACTTTTCCCTGCAAAATTCAAGGACCTCCAATAGTTTTGAAGCAAATGTATTCAAAATTAACGATCAATACATTAAAAGACATAATGCAACAACAAAAAAACAAACAAACCTATAAGTAACCAACTGCTTCACTATATAACAAATGTTTTGACATATGATTACAATAAAATGAGCAATAAAAACAATACGCATAAAACTAGTCCTTAGGGGAAGAACTTTTGAAATTCTCTCCCTTGTACACGAAATAGGTCTACTTCTTCTATCAATGAAAATCTTGACATATTTGGATTTTCTTAGGATATTTTTAGTGCCATTACTTTACTAGCTACATTTTCCAAGAATTTATATGAGCCAGTCTCTCTCTTACATTTCCCAAAATTTTATAAGAACCAGTTTCTCTCTTTCTCTCTATATATATGTGTATCTCTCTCTCTCACACATACCCCACACACACACTCTCTCTTATAATATTCCTCACCTTAACTTCTTCAAAAAGCTCCGACAGCAGACGGAGAGACTCCAACTTTCTCTGAGCAATCAGCAGTCGTCGTTCCTCCACAGCGACGTTGTGTCGCATGCGAGCTTCTTCTTCCCTCTGCTTCTTCTCCATCTGTTTTAGACGTCTCTTTTCTGCTCGTTCCTTCCTCCTCTTCTCCTTCAGACGCTGCTTTTCTTCTTTCTTCCTCTGTTTCTCTTTTTCCTCTTCCAACTTGAGCAGCCTGAAAAACATTATTTTTTCAAATAAAATTCATGTTTGGCTTGCACACTGTGCTGTGTTAAGATGCATTTTTCTATGATCACTTTTCTTTATGCAAAGGCAGACATGTGCTTGGCAAGGTTGGATGCAGCTATGCTAATGAAATACACACATACATCATACACTCCTTTTGTCTGGACTATCAAGGAAAACTCTCTGAGAACAAACAAGTTATAGTATATCACACAAAATCCTTATTTTGGTGATTTCCATAGCACAATCAGAAAGTATACCCAGGCTGTCATTTGTGCAGAAACACTTCATGGATTTAAGGACTTGTTTGATTTTTTGGCAAAAGTTTTACAGCATTCTAGACGAAGAACAGTCTCAAAGTCAAATTCCAAGTTCACCTAAGGGATAGTAATCACACATGTCTGAATTGTGAACAAATGGATAGTAATCTCACATGTTGGAAATGCAATTTATCATCTTTTCTTTCTCTCGTCTAATTCACATGTCAATTTTTTTCCTGTAATTCAAAACACAGAAACAGACACACAAAATAAAAACCAAACAGAAATCTAACCACATTCCCCCTTTAATCAATCCCTCCAATACTAAAAAACCCAACCAACCAAAAAAAACCCCAACCTTTAAAATACACCATCTTTCTTCTTATTTTTTTTACCTTTTCTCTTCTTTAGATTCTCTCAGGACTATAATTGGCTAACAGTATATTTTACTTGCTTACAGCATGTTTTAATTTTTCTATCAATTCTCTCAGGACTAAACTTGGCTACATTATGTTACCTTTCTTCCTCTTTCCTCCTCTCCTCCTCCTCCTTGGCTAAGCGGGCCTGTTCCAGGCGCAGATCCTCCAAAGCCTGAAGTCGTTCCCGCTCCTGCCGTCGCTTGCGGATCATCTTTTCTGACAGGTGCGGGTCTTGTCAAAATCCACCTGCACATTACATTAACAGTTTTGATTCTGGCACTTTTAGCTGAAATGTTAAGAATTTATGTCTTTTATTTTACAATTTTGGTGATAATAAATGAGGCAGGAACCCCTATCCCCACTCTCTCATCTCTCTCTCACAAAAAGTGAAACACACACACATACACAGATGACAACATTAACAATTTAACCACATGCACACAGGAACTGGATGTAAAAAAGCGCACAAGTGCTTATTCCATTATCCTCAAAATAAATGAATGTATGTAAACATACATAAAATAAAATCAACCACACTTTATCATGTACCTTTTTAGTTTTACAATTTTGGTGAAAATAAATGAGGCAGGAAAACTTATCTCTACTCTTAGGCATACGCAGCAAAGGAAAAACAAATATGAGAAACTTCCCTGCCCAATACAAACAAACAACCCCCCTCCCCCCAAAAAAAACCCCAAACCAAACCCAACAAACAACAAAAAAACCCCACTCCCTCCAAAGCAAACAGAAATAAACAACACAAAAAACAAACAAAAAATCCCAAACTACAAAACAACCTCCCCCCCAAAAAAAAGAAAAAAAAAAAAAAACCCAAACCAACCAATACACATTATACAAAATGATGTCAGCACTGTCTACACAATTTAATGATGATTCAATTCCCAACTGTATCCCTGAAGTAAGAATGTGGCTTCTTAATCAGTTAATGGTGGGGAAGATGGTTGCATGTTTGCAAAAACTCATGATTGGTGAACCTTGGAACTCTAGCTGAGGAACAAAAAACAACAAACCCTGTGGGGGGTCTTTTAAGAAGAAAAAAAAAGACCCCCCACGGGGGGTTTATGATAGTGATGATACTTGCATGACTTCTCTACTTCAGACAAAACACTGTCAGAGGCCGTTACCTTAATGTTGGCAGTATGGGCTTTGTCGTCATCTTCCTTGTACATCAGCTTCATCCCCCTCAGAGCATCCATGGCCTTTACAAAGCCAATGTACTCCTTGAACTGCACATAGGCGTCAAACTGGATGTCCTGGCCATAGTTGAATGTCTGGATGGTGCCTGGCTTGGCTATCACCCCCATGATCTCCTTCCTGTATGGATCCAGCATAGGGATGTCCACACAGCGTATTTCCCCAAACGTTTCAAACACTTTCCGCAGAATCTCTTCACTGGGACGGAGTTTGGACTCGTTGCTCTGGCTGTCCTTTTCTAGGCGCTTGGAAAACCAGCGGGTGGGCAGGTCTTTGAGGTACATGGTGTCCGGTCTTTCTCCCGGATACATTTCATTCATGTTTCTGGCATCGCGGAAGTAAGAGTCCCAGTCATGGCGCACTGGGAAAGCAACTTTGGTTTCTGCGGCCCTAACTTTAAGAGATTCTGGGAACCCACTGAGTTTGATTGTCTTGCCATCCAGTTTGACGATCAGGTAGGACAGCTTGCTCCTGTTCTCTATCTCTCCCTCCAGGCGGATGAACTCCATTGTGCTTTTGACTATCTGCAACATGGCAAACATTCCACTATCTAAAAAAGTACCACAAAGTGGCATTGTGCCAGACAAAGGCAGACTGTATCTTTATAAAAGGTAAAACAAAAGGTATGGTAAACTTTACAAACTTTCACACTGTTTTCAGTAATTTACTAGTACTTTAGGATTCGAAGAACTTAAGAATAACAAGAAAGAATTTAACTAAAGCAGGGTACATGTATTTAATAATAATTAATACAAGTTGTGATTTTATCTATGTCATTATCTGCCTAGACTTGGGGTGATCTTTGGAGCTAAAAGCCTGCACAAGCAAGAATACAGTAGAGTAGAAAAAGAAAGTGTTCACAGCTATCTCATACCTACTGTTTACAAAATACAGTAACTCTTTAATCATACTCATAGATTAGTCCCATATTTCAAGGCCAGCATCTTCCCCCCTTCCTCTGACAATTTCTTTCTTAACAAGAACAGTGAATTCATACAGGAAATTGATAAACCATTTCACAAATTAAGTGAGCGTGTGGGTTGATATGAGAGAGAGAGAGAGAGAGAGAGAGAGAGAGAGAGAGAGAGAGAGAGAGAGAGAGAACTGTTGTTTGTTAATTTCTTTCAAAAAACATACTTGACTGAAAACAAAGATCTGAAACAAACAAACAAAATAACAATTGTATTAGTCTATCATAAATATTGCACCACAAAAAGCTACACTGTAAATCTAATGACAGTGAGAAATAGGATTAAAAAAAAGAACCCATAATATTCAGTAATTGAAATATTCATGTAACTCCCCCATGGGGATGCCAGGGACCTCTCAGTAGAAATAGCATCCCCTTATTCTAGAAATTCAGTGCCAGAAATTTCCTCTTATAAATCTATCAATCTCTTTGTTTCTGCCTTGTTCCTTTTCTTCCTGTCACCTCCTTCTTGTAAATTTTTTGCCTTCTTGGTCCATTCTGCTTCCTTTTTTCCAGAAAGATTTATATAACAATTTCTTATGCTGAAGACGAAGTTGGATGCGCTGGGCCTGACTTGTCAGGTGCTTAATGGCAGTATAACGCATATTTGCTCATGACAAACAATAGTTGCTCTCTGAGTGTTTGATGATGAAGAATTTCAAAAAGAAGAAATTCGAGTACCTTGACATATCTTATATTTTTATAACTTAGAAGATGTTCCATGAAAGACCTAAGTTCAGAAGACCATGCTCTATTAAGATTACATCACAGATTTGTATGCCTCTGTGTGTGTGTGTGTGTGTGTGTGTGTGTGGTGTGTGTGTGTGTGTGTGTGTGTGTGCACTCATACGCTTATGCCATACATATTTCTCAGCTGTTGCCACTTCTCCAGTAAGTAAATCATCCGAGTGCAGTTCAAGCAAAAAATATGATCAAGTGCTATATATACAAGTTGCCAACACAAAACTTTATGCCCTGAAAATAATTGAACATTAAGACATTGTCAATATCATCAATGATCAATATCATACCTTGATGGAGAGAAAAGATTCCGGACGGATCATCACCTTGATCTTTTCCATCACCTCCCAGTTGGAGATAGTTTTCCCTGGGGTCTTCAGCTGTGGCAGCTGAGCACAGATGTTGATCTTGGCCACAGGCTTTAGGAAAAGGCCATAAGAGTCACAAAGCTCTGTGGCCTCTGATGTGTCATTGCAGACTGCTGTGTTTGCCATTGTTGAGTTTGGAGACTGGGAGAAGAGTCTCCGATAAGAACCTGAATCAGAAGAAAAAATTGCCACTGTTGAAGTTGTCGACATTTGGCTCTGTCTACAAATTACAATGCCGCCGCTGTAGTCTAGTGGTTAGGGCGTTGGACTCATAATCTAAAGGTTGCGGGTTCGATCCCAGCTTTCGGCTATGGCGTTGTGCCCTTGGAAAAGGCACTTTACGGCTATTTTCTCACCCTACCCAGGTGTAAAAGGGGTACCAACCTTGTGTTGGGGGTTAACCCTGCATAGACTGGCGTCCTATCCAGGGGGGAGTCTATGACACTCAGTCGCTTAACGCCACAGAAACTGGGATAAGCACCGGCCTGATGAGCCTTAGGCTCGGGACAGACTACTTTAACTAACTTTTAACTAACAAATTACAATGAAAAATGGCCATATACTGATACAGTCTACTATTACTACAGTCTTTCATTAGAAGCTTTATATTGAAATACAACAGAAGCACACCACTGCCATAACACTTAACACTTAACAGTCACTGAGTCAGTGCTGCCGAAATACTATCACTATATCATAGTATAGTATCATGAGTATGACGAGTATGAGAGTATGAGTAGTATGATATACTAGTACAGTAGTAGTACTAGTAGTAAACTAAAGTATTTATTAGTTCTGTAAACTTTTTTATTTATTTTATTTATTTATTATTATTTTTTTTATAGTTCTGTAAACTTATTAAGTTATATTTGATAAGTGCTGATAATCAAAAACATTCATTAAATGAGCAGCACACATGGATGATACTTACAAGAATTTAGTTGATGATCACATCATCAATACACTTTATACAGCGCCCCCCTTCCTCCCCCATGCCAGGCTATGGCACTAGCGGGGGGAGGTTATTGTTAATTATAATTATAGTAATTTACTGTTATTGTTAACAGCCTATATGTGTATCACTGTACTATTTACTATTAGTGTATAATATTCAATCTGTTTATTAAAAATAATCCTACAGAACTTACTCTGAATATTCAGTTGTCTCTGTTGTTATCTGAAATTCCATTGCTTAAAGTTAAGATGAGACACGGGTCCAAAAGTGGCCCAAAACATGTTTTTTTAGAATTAAAAACTGCTGGATGCATTTATGGAGATTTCCCTGTGTAAAATTAAAGAATTCAGACCGTATAACATGTCTGTAGAAACAGGTTATTCATACTTGTTATCTAGATAAAACTAAAAAAGGCTTAGGATTATGAAATATTGAGTTTTGGTGGCCATATTGGATTGTTTCCATGGCAATAGTGCAGAAAACTGAGTAAATCTTTTATTTTTATGCTTTACAAGTGATGCCCTTTCAATATATCAATATATATATTGGCATAACTTTTAATATGGGCTTGTAAACAAAATGTCATCATTTTCGACCCCAGTGTCCCACCTTAAACTGTTACATGGTTTTGTATATTAATGTTTTTATTGACACAATCAGTGAAACACCCAAAACAACTAAACTGTTGACACTCTTCTCAGCAAATCCGCCAAATGTCACAGCAACAGCAATTAACCCCCCCCCCCCCCCAACCATATTCTGACAAATAAAAAAAAAAAGCCCTAAAAACCAGAAGAATAAGATGCCAGAGGGTAACAATGTTCTCTCTGTCTTTTTTTAAAATCTATTTATTTTTATTTTTTAAAGAAAATATTTGAATTAGGCCTACTCAGGCTACTGATTCAGTGTCCAGAATGAGTTGGTATGATTTTTAAGTATTTTGGCAAACCTAACTCAAATGAAATCACAATGGACAATCGTCTTTCATGGCGTCATCTGCAGAGAGTTTACATGTGTATTCCATTCTATACATGTAATTATTTTCTTACTTAACTTAAAAGTTAAATCAGAGTGAAGACTTTGTGCACAGATCTGAATATACAGTAGAGAACTCACCTATAGAGAGAACCAAATCTCGAACTCCTCTGAAGAAGAAAAGCTCTCATAACATGATAGCGGTCACAAAAACATCACACATTCCCACTTGTTTGAGAATATGTAGCATGGATATCATTATACAAGCGGTAAGAAGAGCAGTTTCCTTAAAGAAAGAAACAATCGAGATGTTTTACACCATAACAAACACTACGATGGGACTACGACTGTAACAGGAAGTTTGGTCTAGTGCATGTTTTTAATTGACCTTATCGGACTTTCATTTAAAACTAAGATAAAGCATATAAGATAAACAGATTTACAGTGCAATAAGACTAAGATACTAAAAGAATTATAGATACATATAGCTATTTTAGACAAACGCTATGCTGTTAAAAAACGACTTTTAAAAAGAATTTTATTTTTCGTTTGTTTTCGATTCTGGAAATTACACTTTACTTTCTTTCTCAGCTAGCACGTTGCTGTTTTCTTTCATCATATAGGATGGCAGACGAAATGGACCAGTATTTACTGCGATTGGAGCAGGCAGTGAGTGAAAACTGTTGGTTATATTGAATCAATTGTCTTGTCCTTGTTTATAAAAACAATAGGTCACTTTTTGGCTTTGAAATGTGACGTATTTCAGTCTGATGCCGGTCATCCAACTTGTCAAAATCGCGGTTACTTCGCTAGCAGTTTCGGAGTTAAGCCTGAATGATAGACTCAACGAAGAATGTTCGTAGGCTTGGTGACTGATAGATAGATGCTGCAGAAAAAGCCATGGCTAGAAATGTGAAAATGCATTTTACATACACTTTCTCAGTTGCAGATGTACGCCTCACGTACACATGTTTACAATCTCGCACGTGTTACACACACACACACACACACACACACACACACACACACACACACACACACACAACACACACACACACACACACACACACACACACACACACACACACAGTGACACACACACACACACACAGTGACACACACACACACACACACACAGTGACACACACACACACAGTGACACACACACACACACACATGACACACACACACACACACACACACACACACACACACACACACACACACACACATGTATACACACAGTGACACACACACACACACACACACACACACACACCAACACACACACACACATGTATACACACAGTGACACATACACACACACACAGACACACACACACACACACACACACATGTGCACACACACGCATGCACACATGTAAGCATGCATGCACGCACACATGACACATCCTTTGAAAAAAACAGCTTGAAAATTAAATCCCCATGTAGATTGTAAAGCCTGCCAGAATTGTCTTGAAACTGATTTAAAGTGTGGACAGTTAAAGGGCCAACAGTTTAGCCTCTGCTAGCTCCCAGATCCAAATCCCAATGGATTGTTTAATGTTGTTATGATTTTATCTATAACACATCAGAGATTTGTGATTCAGAGACTACAATAGGATTCGTCATGAACCCTAAAGATACATTGTATCGCAAGCGGCCTGAGGTGTCAGGTTCAATACACACACAGACACAGACACAGAAGCAAGCACACATGCACCCATACATGCATGCTCATATGTATATATGCACACACAGTCACACACGTAGTTTGCCTGCAGATCAGAAAGGGAAAAACAAGAAGGAGAGTGGCAGGATGGTTAAGAGGTTTGCCTGCCAACAAGTAGGCCTAAACTACATTTGTGAGGCTCCAGGTTTGATTCCCAGCCTTGCCCTTCCCAGTTTGACGAAAAAACCGAATTTAATGTCAGAGTCCTCCAGATGAGACTGTAAACCAATGCTTCATGTGCTATTGCATGCAGAAATCTTGTATGCATGTTAGAAACCCTTTCCACCTTTCAGAAAAGTAGGCCATTGTGTGCTGGTAGGAGCAGATGACAACCCCCCCCCCCCCCCCCCCCCCCGAAATACAACCAAAAAAGAAAAGCCCCCAAATGCTCTCAGGTGTCATGTTTCAACACATTCCATCAAAAATCTCTCCATTGATGAACCTCAGAGCAGTAGCAGAAGAAGAAGAACACCAAAAAAAACCCCAAAGCAAACAAACACAAAACAAAAAAAGAAAAGAAGCCTAAAAAGGGGAAAAAATTCAATAAAAAGATTAGTGGACTCTGTGAATGTAGGTAATGTGAGTAGTAGTAGTAGTAGTAGTAGTAGTAGTAGTAGTAGTAGTAGTGATTATGTCAGTGCAGTGTCCCCTTATCCACATGTTGGCCAAGGGAGTAGAGTACCACTTTAAGTGTAATGTGTGATAGGTGGGCTGGGAGCTGGAGAAACTATAGAAATTTCGATTCCTATCATATATGATTATATTGCTATTTTGTAGAAGTTCAGTTCCTGTCATATATAATAAATTTTGCATATTACACATTGATGTATATTTTTTGTTTTTTATTTGATTCTATTTTCTGTCTTGGTTGTTTGTCATCATTAGGAGTCGGAAATTGATCATCTGAAGAATGAGATAGAAATACTGCAGGACCCCACCAAACTGCAGGCCACTGGCATTGTTTCACCTGCCGTGGAGAAACTTCAAGTGGAGAATTCCAAGCTGAAGTATCAACTGAATCACCTGAAGAGGGTATGCATGTAGACTCTGCAAGGACATTGTATATAATCAGGTTGTGTAGCATATTTGGTATATTATTTAGTTAATGTTTTGCATAGTAATATATAATCAGTTGTGTAGCATATTTGGTATATTATTTTAGTTAATGTTTTGCATAGTAATACTAATCAAATTCAAATGTTGACTTTTGCCAGTCGCAGGCAGCATTGCTTGTATAGTTATGATCTGTAAATTATTTTTCTGTGTGGTTCCAGTCTTCCCTTAGGAAACTCACTGTGGGTAGGAGCCATTGGAGTCAGAAAAACCTCTGTGATTATTGTACTTGAACATGTGATCTTCCAGCTCATAATTCAAGGCACTAACAACTTTTGCCGTAGTGGCTGGTGTCTTTTGTTTTGTAAAATAATGTTAATTTTTAGTACTACTATTGGGGAGCATTGCAGTCTCTTTTGCATGGTGATGGAATATTTACTTTTGGCAGTATAGCAGCTTTTAATTTTTTTTTTTTTTATCTTTCTTTCAACTGTGGAGTATTGAAGTTTAATGATATTTTGTTTGTGATGTATGTGGTTTCTTCCCTTTGGAATACATTGAAAATGTGGATTACTTTTTAAATGGGTGTTAGTGAATAATGTTTGTTTTGTAGAATTAAGTGTAAACATTAAGAAGAGAGTGTTTATTATTGAATACTTAGTTTCCATCAATTTGATGATGATGACTCTTCTCTAGACATAGTATGTTGTTCAAAAGTCACACATGTATCATTTCCAAAAAAAACTTGTACGCATCACGTTGTTTGTCGATACAGTTCCTGATGGAAGAACAAGCCAAGCAGCGCACTGGCGCCATCAGCATGCAGCGGATGTTGGAAGACGTCTTCCGCTTGGCCATCACTTCCGCCTTCCCCCAGCTGCCCAATCCTCCGGTGCTGGTCACCCCCAGCGCCAAGATGGCCGACTACCAGTGTAACAGTGCCATGAGTCTTGCTCAGGTACTGAAACTGGAAAAATAAGAGCTTGATTTTTTCTTCAAGTAGTTGTTTAAGTGCATTGGTTTTGTGTGGATTTTTTTTTTTGAGTTTTTTTTTTTTTTTTAAGTGGTTGGGGTAGGTGTTTGTGTGTAGTTGTGTGTGTGTGTGTGTGGTGTGTGGTGTGTGTGTGTGTGTGTGTGTCAAAAGTCAAGTCAAAATTTTATTTCCAGATGGTACATTGAGTAAGCAAAAATTTGTTTTTTCATCAAGCCATTGTGTGTGTTATGGTGGTGTGTGTGTGTGTGGGTGCGTGTGGTGTTGTGTGTGTGTGTGTGTGTGCATGCGCGTGCGTGCGTGCATGCGTGCGTGTGTGTAAGTCAGATTTTAATTTTGAGATGGTTCATTGAATAAACGGTGCATTTGCTTTTTTTCATGTTTGGGTGTGTGTGTGTGTGTGTGTGTGTGTGTGTGTGTGTGTGTGTGTGTGTGTGTGTGTGTTGTGTGTGTTTTGCATCATGTACTCGCATGCACTGAGATGAGAAAGGGATGTTTGCATGTGATAATGTTGGTTAATTGTCGTGCAATGTTGCAGCAACTGGGCAGCAGCAGTGGGAAGAAGGTCAACCCTCGGGAGGTGGCTGAAGCCATTCTGAACAAACTGCCGGAGACTGATTTCTACGAAAAGGTAAAGTTCTATAAATGTTTTTACATGTAGAGATGTTTGTAGCTCTTTTAGTATAAGTAGCCTCTGTACTTTGTGGAAATTTTGTGCTAGAAATTCCCCCCTGGACCCCAATAGCATTTCAGGGAAAAGTGCTTTTCCTCCAGTACCATGCCTGTATATATAAAACATTCATTCACTCATGACTTTTTGTTGGCAAAACTAAAAAGTGGATTTATCTATGTATTTTTTTACCTGTTCTTTTTTTTTTTTTTTTGCAGGTGGAGGTAGCAGGGCCAGGCTTCATCAACGTGTACCTCAGCAAGCCCTTTGTGGCCAGGGAGATCCAGACTACCTTGACCTTGGGTGTGCGACCCCCGACCTTTCCTCAGAGGAAGCGCATCGTGATTGACTTTTCCTCGCCCAACATCGCTAAGGAAATGCATGTTGGTCACCTGAGGTAAGTCATAACTCATGAAAGAACAAAAAAAATTACAAAATCATGAAATAAGTGTTTCTTGGATTGTGCGTTTGTCAACTTTTTCACCATGTCGCCTCTTTAAATATGTGTCTACTGTGTTTGGAAGTGGACAGTTGTTTTATTGGACAGCATTGAGATCCATTCAGCAAACTATATATATATAGTTTTTGTTTTATAAGATGTTTTCTAATGGCAGCAGTTTTGATCGTAAATGTAAGTGAATGGAAGGGAAAGACAGTTAAGTTATGCATGCAAAAGTATGTAAGTCAGCATCCCACAAAGAAATAACAGTGAAAGTGGAGCTGTAAGCCCACCAACAAGAAGAGACCATGCACTACTGCTGATTCTCTGTTGAGGGGTAGCACGTGCCTGTTTTACTGTTATTGTTGATTGTGGAAGCTTGATGTTGCAGGTCCACTATCATTGGAGAGAGCATTTCCCGACTGTTGGAGTGGGTGGGGCATGACGTCCTTCGTATCAACCATCTGGGGGACTGGGGCACGCAGTTCGGCATGCTCATCGCCCATCTGCAGGACAAGTTCCCTGACTTCCTGTCCAAGACACCTCCCATCTCCGACCTCCAGGCTTTCTATAAGGTCAGGGAACTTGCCATCTTTTTTGCTGTTGTAATACCAATTTTTTTGTAATTTTTTTTAATGTGACATTTATACATGAAAAATATTATCAAGGTCAACTCTGCTCAACTGCCTCTATCACTGTTGTGGTGGGTAGGAATTCCAAGCAGTGCCACCAGGGTTTGACACTTTTCTCTGTCTCTGCTGAGTCCTACGATTTCCTGTGGCCCTCCCAAACCTCTTATTCAGTGATGTTGGCATTGTAGGATGTTAATGGTTTTCCCCTTTTCCTTCTGCATCATAAGCTGAAGTAAATAACTGATATAGAAGAATATCTAACCTGAAAAAAAAATTATGCAGAGAACTAGACAGTCATAGAAAGACTGACAGACATATAACTGTTCAGACTGACCATACAGACAGACTGATTTACAAGAACACAGAAGGGCAACTATCATCACAGTCATATGAATTGAAAGTCAAACAAAAAGGGCTGTTAAACAGACGTACATAATCTGCATATTAGTGTGCCATGTATACCCCCTTTGAATGTTGTCTTTTTCACTTCTGGGGATTTTTTATCTGGAGTTCACACCATTGCCAATTCCTCTCCCCTGAAGGTTCTGTGGATGAGACTATAATCTAAGGTCACATGTGTGGACACATGCAAAACATCTTGAGCACACTTTAAAAACCTGTTCTGTCTTATGGAAGAGAAGGCCATTGTTTGCCAGAAAAAGTGGATGACAAAACAAATGTATGCACAGAATGTTCTGTTTAGACATCATCCCCAAAGTCAGAATGTGCCTACCTTAATGTTGGGCAAAAACCGTTGCATACCCAAAATCTCACCATTGGTCAACCTCAGAGCTCTTTTCAAGGATTGGAAAAATAAAAGGGAGAGTCAAGTTGACTTTTGGCAGGCTGGGAAATAGCGTCATTGTGTTTTGGATTCACACTGTGGCTGTTGTTGCAGGAGTCCAAGAGTCGATTTGATGTGGATGAAGAGTTCAAGAAGCGAGCCTATCAGTGTGTGGTGCAGCTTCAGGCCTATGAGCCCTCCCACTACAAGGCCTGGCAGATGATCTATCAGATCTCCTATGAATGGTATGTGTTTGTGTGTGTGTGGTAGTGTGTGTGTGTGTGTGTGTGGTGTGTGTGTGTGTGTGTGTGTGTGTGTGTGTGTGTGTTGTGTGTGTGTGTGTGTGTGTGTGTGTGTGTGTGTGTGTGTGTGGATGTGTGTGTGGTGTTGTGTGTGTGTTGTGTGTTGTTGTGTTGTGTGTGTTGTGTGTGGTGTGTGCTGTGTGCTGTGTTGTGTTGTCTGTTGTTGTGTCTGTGTGGTGTCTGTGTGTGTGTGTGGTGCATACACATGTGTTTGCTTTTGCTGTTCTTTTGTTTGTTTTTGTTTGTTTTTGTTTCATTTAATTTTTTCCCTTTTTTTTGAAAGTGAGGCAGAGTTTTGACAGGGGCAGCTCTCGCTGTTGTGGGTTCTTCTATGTGCACTAACTGAATACTTTTTTTTTTCTGAAGTGTGACAGCATGTGGAAAATTGTTGTGTTGCAGAGTTCAACAAAGTGTACCAGCGACTGCAGGTGTCCTGACTGATCGCGGAGAATCATTTTACCAGGAGAGGATGAAGACACTGATGAAGGAATTGATTGACAAAGGTGAGGAACCAACCTATGTCACCTTTTTTTTTTTTTGGTCTTCTTTTTAAAAAAAACAAACAGTGGTGCAATAATATCTACAAGTGTTGAGATTTTTTTGTTTGCATAATTGATGTATCATACATATTCTTTCACTCATTTTTTTCCGTGTATTTTATCTTGACACTAGTGATGTAAATGATTCTTTTTTTTTTTTTTTTTTGAGGTTGTGTTATGAATGAGACTTCCTGTGATATTGTGGTCTGCTTAAAAGTTTTGAATGAAAAAAAAAAAAAAAAATCCCACAAAAGAGAGCACAACTACATCATATTTATATCCCCCCCCCTACATCCCCCACTGTTTAGGAGTAAAAGGAGGGTACCCATTGACTAAAGGAACAAAGGGTGAAAGATTTGTGAAAAGTTTCAAACAGATTGTTTGAACTTTTCATATCATCAAAACAAGTCATTGATGGTTATAAGCGTACTAGGGGACATAACTCAGAAAAGCATGAAAGAAAATTTTCTGATTATGCCCCTTAGATTGTTTTGGAATAATGGGGAAAGGGGGTGGTGGGGTGTTTGTCTTGTGTATAATTATACACGAATACAACTTAACGAATTGATCATTGCATATATGATACAAATGAGGGCATGCATATGCTTACACATGCATGCACGCATGTGAACTCTTTGCATCACTGTCATTGCAGAGTAGTGTAAATTGTATGCACACGAACACAGGTGCACGCGTTGCACGAACCCACGCACGTTTCTGACCTTCTCTGCCCCTCTTTCTCCATATGAA
>CM060321.1:40022055-40027055 GCA_030674155.1 Stramonita haemastoma
TCTTTCATGTTTGCTTTTGTGGTCTTACGTTTCACATACGTACAAAAATATGAACATGACCATACTAAAAGTAAAAAAGTTCTTGAAAATGAGGCAATAAAACCCGAGTACATCATAATCTAATTCCTACTTTGTTTTGAAGGAAGAATTTGAAACTATGGTGATCACATAATTTATATGCATTTTTGTATTTTCTTCTGTACAACATAAAACCAGAAAAGAAGTGATTTAGAGTAATGTGGTGGAGACCGATAATGTCTCGGCTGGAATATCACTGGCCTCGCTTTGTTTCATTGCAGTCAATAGCAGGAAGTCGGCTTCAGTCTACTTAAATGATCAGCGTTCTTGGTTTTTAAGTATGTGCTGCTTAAGTTTTCTCTCTCTCTCTCTCTCTCTCTCTCTCTCTCTCTCTCTCTCTCTCTCTCTCTCTCTCTCTCTCTCTCTCTCATTCAGTCTAGACAGTTTCCTTTGTTGTGAAATCTGAAAATAAGAAACTGTTTTTAAAAGTAGCGTTGGCCGAATGGTATATAAACTTACCGCATCAAAAACTATGGAAAGTACTGTCGGCCCAAACCCCTGGAACTGCAAGTATCACATCGTGTGGATAGTCTTAATGTTTTGAAAACCACAAGTTTCAGCTTACATCAAAAGTGTGCTAGCTGAACGAATTACAGAGAAGCTCTCCCGTTTCAGTATTGGAAGTAAATCTTCCCCTAATAGAACACAAAATTCCCCTCTTTTGTCCTCGGGTGAAGTGTTAAGTTTCCTCCCAAAGCAGTAAGTTAGGTAAAGTAACCCCATGTAGGTATGAATTGCCTCCAAAGATGGAGCGCAATGGTAGTAAAAGGATGATAAAAGTGGAACATAAAGGAGGTGTATGCAATACAGACTCTCTCTCTTTGGCTGAAGGATATATGTACCGGAGTGAAGAGAACTGGGAGTTCTATGGTTACTCCAAGTACACCTATGCAGGATAGGATACATTTTGCAACAACACCATAAGCTGAGTATCATCCTCCACTTCTTAGCACTTTTATGTCTGCACCTACTTTTTTTTTTTTAGATGATAGAGAACGTAGGAAAACTGCTCCAATAAAGTAAAAAATCAAGACACAAAAGAAAGCAAAGAAAGTTATATAAACAACATCAGTGCCGACTCCATTCCCCCTTTGGATGAGATTGTAAACCGTGTGCGAGCGCGTGCAGAACATCTTGCGCACACGTGCCAGTCTGAAGCAAGAGAGAGAGAGAGAGAGAGAGAGAGAGAGAGAGAGAGGAGCTGATGGATGGATGAGGGGGGTTAGAATGGAAAGTTGCAGGGGGAGGGGGAGCGAGGAAGAGGACGAAGACACAATGGGTCTCACTTGACCTTCACGTTTCACAAAGCCCAGAGGGGTGGGTGGCTTCAGACCAATAATGGGTTACACAGTCTGTCATTATGTCATTGTCTTGCACGTGCTACTTGCAGCCTGCCTCAAACACACAATGAACCAGCGCTGCTGCAGCGGACAACGTGCACGGTCGCCTTTTCCTTCTTTCTGTAAAATTTATTTTTTAGGTGGCGGTTTTTTTTGGAGGGGGGGGGGGGGGGAGGGGGGAACGATGATGTACGCTTGTACAGGCACATTTGATGTTAATATGTTTGTATACACACAGTCAAAATGAGGTCATGGTCGTGTAGAATCACTCGCGTGCCGTACGCACGTGTGCATACACGTGCATGTGTGTGTGTGTGTGTGTGTGTGTGTGTGTGTGTGTGTGGCGCACGCAGTTTTTGCAAGTCGTTGATAGAATTACTGTCTGCATGAGTATGGACGCGAATACGCGTAGAAAGACAGACATACAGACAGACAGAAAGGACAACAGACAGGACAACAGACACAGACACAGACAGACACAGACAGACAGACAGACAACAGACACACACACACACACACACACACACACACACACACACACACACACACACACACACCCACACACACAACACGCAAGTTTTCATGAGCAGCAGACAACAAATTGCGGTTATCAGATGATAAATGCAGGAGACAATAGAAGGGAAGGTGGGGAAGGAGAGAGAGAGAGAGAGAGAGAGAGAGAGAGAGGGAGGAGGGAGAGAGGGCCTCGACGGCAGAGGAGTTGGTGGGTGTCTTGAAAGGAAAGAGAAAGGGGTGCAGTGAGAAGTGGGGAAGAGACAGTGACAAAATGGTTACACGAAGCAGAACTGTTTCGTAGTTCATATAAGAGAGAAAAAAACCCTCTATGTGTGTGTGTTGTGTGTGTGTGTGGGGTGTGTGGTGTGTGTGTGTGTGTGTGTGTGTGTGTGTGTGTGTACGTACGCGCTTGCTTGCTTGCATACTCAGAAAGATGTGATTCAGACTTCGAAGTCAATATATATATATATATATATATATATATATATATTATAATATAAATTTTATACAAGTGCTTATCTCTAATGCACATGCCGTAACGGAAACTTGGTTGGAATTTCAGTGGATGTATGATTATGCATTGTTTGCAGCGATGCATCAGAGTGCTTTTAAACATGTTTTACTCATGGTGGAAAGAGGAATCAATTAATTTAAGGAATAAAGAAAGGAATGAAAGAAGGACAGGAAGATAGGTACCTTAGATTCCTTGACCCATTAGCCATGCAAAGGAGATCATTGATTTTTGTCTGAGCCGATCCAGGGGTCTCCAGTGAGGGGTCAGAATAGAGACATGTATGTTTCCAAAGCTGTGACACGATTTTTAGGTTCACGCTACACTGTGTTATAACAGGTTTCCAGACTTTCGAAAGGTCTGTGTCACACAAAAGGGTGTGAAAACAGCGTTTCAAGCTTTCGGGATGGCTGGTCACTTTCTGACCAGTTTTCTTGCTTTTGTATATGATCTGCAGTTTAGCTCTGAGTTGAACTGACGAATATGTTCCTGTTTATATTCATCCTGCTTACAACGTCACGATCAAAATAATATATTTTGTGGGGATTTGTACGTGCTGTATAATGTATCATTCATTCATTCATTCGTTCATTTCGTTCATTTTTTCACTCAATCACTCTCATTCCTATAGCCATGCTGATCACAGAAACCGTGCCATGGCTGTTTAGGTAAGAAAATTGATAGAGATATCAAAATTACAACGTCTAAAAAGCAGAATAAACTCTTACAGGATTAAACCCTGTACCTTACTTTGGTCTCTGATTGATTATAGAGATCATGAATGATAAAATTAGCCTGGCCATTTGAAGAAAGAAACCCTTTGTAGTATCTCGTGAAACATCACCACCGAGACCTGGAGAGTGGTTTTTAGGAACTCTTTATCGATTCATATATTCAGTTTTTTAACAGCCAGGAAAACGTGTTCTGAACGAAAGATCATGTGTGGCAAAACCCTCAGCGTACTTTGTCAACGTCTGTAGTTTTCCCTTGTGAATCGCGCGTCGCTCTTCTACCATTTTTATCCCCCTTTGTTGTTGTTGTTGTTGTGTCAGCCGTATCTGTCTATCTGTATTTCTTTTTAAATGTTAGTGTGTTTACCAATCTGTTTGTCTGTAGCTAGTGTCTTTGCTGAGAGAGAGAGAGAGAGAGAGGAGAGAGAGAGAGAGAGAGAGAGAGAGAGAGAGAGAGAGAGAGAGAGAGAGAGAGATTTTCTGGTGTGTGTGTGTGTGCGTGTTTGTTACATTATCTCCTGTGGCTACTCCCTTGCATTTCATCCCTATCTCACACACAGCCCACCCACGCGTTTCTGTTCTGCCACATCCTTTGAGCGAACAGTCCGCAGGGAGCCATTAATGTCGAGCCTTCGTCATGCCACCCATCAGAGGAGCCCTGTAGTTTTGCTACGTTAATTCAATGGATTTGGTCCTGCCTGTTGTACTCTGATTTAATTAATATACGCTGCATTCTATACAGTAACCCCCGTATCGACAATTTAAAACACACACTTGAAACAGTTGGGAAGGGTTGAAACTATTTTTTGTCTCCATATTTGGCCCCACGATGGGAGAGAGAGGAGATTGGTTGGGGGTAGTGGGCTTGCAATTTAAGGAAACACGAACGAAACGTGGCGGGAGTCATTGTAATAGTATAATTATACTATTGATGGACAAACACAAGCAGCCCCCCCCCCCCCCCCAACCCCGCACACATACACAAAGACCCAAGCTTATGAAGAAACAATACATGAAAGCTAAGGAGTTACAAACAAAATTGCTTGGCGGAAGCTAGGTAAAACTTTTGTATTTTCTCTTCTTAGACTAGCTTGGGCAACAAAACCACTGAAGTAAAAAGTTTAACACTACAGAAAACATGGTCAGCAGTATCAGAAAGAATTCAAACTGTTAAAGAGGGTTCATGTTCACTTTACAAAAAAAGATTGCATAGTTGTGAAGGGAAACACGAGTAAAATGCTTTCGCAAGAATGGCGACGCAGCCACGACTTTGACCTCCATGAATATGCGTGTTCTGACACGAACTCCCCACAGGCACGAACTCCCCACAGGCATGTTGGGAAAGGAAGAGAACAGAAACTGAGGTCATCACGAGGCAGAACACAAAGGGCTTCTGATACTGAGGCATTTCCCCCTTTATTGCATGAAAACCAGCGGGAGTGAGGTTAACAAGGAATGTGTAATGGAGTTCTAATGAGGCTTGAGATACATGCTTGGAAATGTAGTGAGGTTCGAGAAACATGTATACTAGTGTTTGCTTCGTTTCATATCGCATCCTTTCCATCAGCTACGTTGGAGAGATATCAGGAGAGGCTGTCAGCTAGCTACTCATGAGGAAGATGCTGAAATTGGCATCCATAAAAATGGGTGATACTCGACTTGTGTATCGCTTCTTCCTGTTGAGCCCATAACTCTGTCATTTTGAGTAGGAGCGGAGCTTGCAAAACCTCACTGATTTGTTACTGTGACGGGGATTGAGTGTTCAAACCACACACACCACACCCAGCAGATTTTCATGTTCTTTCATTTTTTTTTCTTTCTCTT
>CM060321.1:40032055-40039555 GCA_030674155.1 Stramonita haemastoma
TGAATTTCTTTGCATTGTATGTATTTACAACTAACGATAAAAACCTACATGTAGGTGTCATTGATCAAATGCATATGAATTGTAAGACGTTTAATTTGAATATGTAATACCCATTAATGATAATCAATATCATATATTGTTATTCATTATCATTGTTGTTTTTCTGAATTAACTTGGAAAAAAAAACACTGTAATTATAAATAAGGCAGTTTCCATTACTAATGAACGTGATGCTCCGTAAAAAAAAAGCCGTCTGTATTCGTTAATGACAAAGATTGTTGGAGAGCTCTGCAAATAAAGCATTTTGTCTCCCTTGATAATGAAGCACACCGGGATATAAAAAAGTCCATACATCTTCTCTGTGTCATCAGCCGAGGTCCTCTGTTTTTTCTGGCTTCCTCTCAATTTCCTGATCTCCATTCCCATTTCTTTTTCTTCCCCTTCCTGTCCCTGCTTTTGTGTCCCTCTATACTGCATTTGGCCGCAATATACAGTTTGTGATTTTGTCCATGGTTCCAGGTTAGAACTTTTTGTCACACCACGCCCATACATGTAGACAGCATTTGCCAGCACATCAACAATAAAAGAACCAATAAACAAACACAAAAACCAGCTCTTAATTCAAAAGGAATAGGATCACGAAGCAGTCTTTACTCGTGCGAACTGTTTAACAGTTTTACACTCATGCAAATATTTATTGCTTATATTTGTCTCCGTCATCTGCTAGCCTCTTGACCATTACATCCCTGTGCCAGGTCTTGGGGAAGGAACATATTAAGAGGTCCATGAAAAATGATCAATACTGTAATCATAACGTCAGTTTTAAACTATTGTAATTCATGACAGCAAATTGTTGGTAATTACTTTTGATTCAGCTATACATAACGGCATTTGCATCAACCAGTTTTGCACCCTCCTTTATTTCTTCTGCCCGTGTTCAGCCTGCTTCCAATCAAAAGAGGAGAGAAAAATAACAACCCCAAAACAGTACTGTCCCTCATTACCCAGACAAGACTCAGTATTTCTTTTTTTGAAATGTCTGAGGAGAAATACTTGCTACAGAAAGAGAAGACATTCAGAGTCGCAGCTAGTCGTACGGAACCCATTCCGATGAGAAAGGACCACTTTTGAAGTCTTGGGACACGGCCGATCAATATTGACATTGACTCCGCTGCTGAAGTGCTATGCTGGCAGTTGTTTGAAGAATTTAGTTTCAGATCCTCTGCTCAAATTTTGCATTTGAGAAATCTGCTTATTTTTAAGTTGTCTCTACATCTTTGGAGTGTCTCGTGTTACTTTGAAGTGGCATATTGTAGAGACATCGATTTCAGATATTTTAAGAGTGACTGAGATCGAGACTCTAGGAACGATGCAGAAGTTTTCTTTTTCAGTTATGGTAAAGATTACAAGGAATATGTGGATTTATTTATGATAAAAATGTTCACTTTAATACGTTCCCCACATTCTTATAATGACAAGAACTGTATCAACACTGGTAAGCAATTATTGTTTTCACAAATAAGGAAAATGTCACCAAATCGTGCATTTAAGGCAATGTATTAAAAGAAAAAGTGTCGAATCCATCAGTTGTTTTAATTGATCAGAAACCAGGGCATCTTAGGTTTTATCATTGTAAAAAATCTGGCCTGCAAAATAATTCTGATCTGTAAACAAAGCTGTATGTTTTTTATTGGTGAAGAAGTGATCTAATCTTAAGAGAAAAGTGCAGTATGTTTTCGTTAACAATATTGTTTGAGTTGCAAATGAAGCAGTTTGCTTGCATTGATAATGAATCACGTTTGGATGGTTAATGATTTGATAATGATAATAACAATAATAGCAATGATAATGATGATGATGATAAAAGCCTATATACCTCCTGTGTCACTGCTGAATCTGTTTTACTAGTCCTTCATTTTTTTTTTTTTATTCTCACCCCTCCACCCTTCCTTCTCCCCATCACTTTGCCTGTGTTTTCGTCTTCATACGTTTGGTCGTAATATACAGTTACTGAATCGGCTCAGATTTCGATGTATGTCTTTCAATTTGGCACCCACACCTGCAGGCAGCTTTTTCCATTTTGTAAGAGGCTTGCTCTTATTTGCATTTGGTTTGACTGAAAAGCAATGACAATAATACAAATATTGCACCCCACAGCCGATCATCATCAGCAAGCCTATTTACCAGATTAACCAATGTGGATTAACGGTAGTCCATTGTCACGATAATTTCTGTCGCCCTCATGACATTATTTTAATCTTATTCTTAACCCAACATGCAAAATTGTACAGCGTTGAACAGTTCATTTCTGAATATTTTGTAAAGTCATTGAATAGTGAAGGTGAATTGTTGATACTACCTGACAGTTGACTTAACAATTGGTTGCAGCCTTTGCATCAATCAGTCCTGTAGCCTCTTATTTCTTCTGCTGGTGTCCAGTCTCTTTCTAAGCTGAAGGCGAGAAAAAACCAGTGCTGTTTCTCATTACTCAGACAAGAACAGGTATTTTGTTTTTTTTTAAATGTCTGAGGGGAAATGGTTGTCAGGGAAAGAGGAGACATTCAGTGTCACAGCTAGTCATATGGAGCCCATCCTGACAGGAAAGGGCCTCCTTTCCAAGTCGTGCCACACAGCTGGTCGATAATGATGTTGCTGCTGTTGTAGCACTGCCGGCAGTTGTTGTAAGGGAATCAGCTTCTGATCATCTGCTCAGATTTTGCATTATGATGTCTGCTTCTTTTTTTTTTTTTTCTCTCTCTGATTTGTGTATACATTTTAGATGGATTTGATTTGGTTCAGTATTTACCTATTGCAGACATCAGTGTAAGACTCCTTGCAAATGACCGAGTCTATTAGAATAGTTACAAAATATTTATTCGTTTTTTTTTTAAAAACTGGTACTATTGACTACATAATGGAAACATCTTTTTATTCATGAAAAGCTATACATAGTAGCCCTTTCTTTCTATTCTGATAGCAGTAAAAAGCTCTTTCACAAAGAAAGGTAAATGTCATTAGTTTTACGTTTTCTTCATACTATTGAAGATTTTAAAAATAAAAATAAATTATATACAAATCGTTTTCTTTATACTAATGAATGTTTTTAAAATGAAAATAAATTAAAAACAAAATCTATAAAGAAAAGACCCATTAAGTCACAGTGTTGATTGTTTGGATGTGTCGATTAATGGTAAGTTCCATTTTATTGTTCTGATTGACCAAAACCGTGATTAAACTAGCTAGTATAATATCATTTTTATCAGCTAAAAAAATGGATCTGCAAACAACGCAGTTTTGTTTCACCATTGATGAAAATAATCTGATCTAAAAAGAAAAAGAAAGCGGTATGATTTCACTAATGGCAAATATTGAATAGCAAATAAAGCAAGATGCCTGTCTTGATAATGGAGCACTTTAGGATTTAAAAAAAAGCTATACATGTTGTGTCATAGATCTTATGTCAGATTCCCATCATGTCATCAGCCGAAGTTCTACTTCATATCTCTTTGTCATGCACTGGCATCTTCGCTCCAGTTTATACATATACCTAGGAAAATGAGTTGTTTATAAATAGATCACAACCACTTCCATTGTTCTTATGACTGCTTGCATTTATCCATGTCTCAACTCTGAATGCAAACACAAAGTTCATCTTGAATGGGACCAGACAATTTTTTAAACAGCACTTTTGTCATTAAAACTACCTGATCTTTGAAGCAGCTGCTGATCACAGCCGTTGAATCAACCGGTTCTGCAGTCTCTTTTATTTCGTTTGTCCGCGTTCAGTCTGCTTCCAAGTTCAAGTGGGGGAAAAAAGCAAACAGCACTGTTTCTCATTACTCTGACGAGAACCCCTATTTCGTTTTTTTTTTTTTTTTTTAAAGTCTGAGGCGAAATACTTCTTTCAGAAAGAGAAAACATTCAATGTCGCAGCGAGTGTCGTATGAAGCCCGTCCTGACAGGAATTGAAAGGAGCTCATTTGAAGTCTCGGGACACAGTCAATCGATATTGATGTTGACTGGGCTGCTACAGTACTATTCTGACAGTGTTTTCAGAGAACTGGCGTCAGATCGTTAGCTGACCTTGCGCATAATGAAACCCACTTCCCTTTCTGGAGTTGTTTGTTCATATTGGGTCTGTACTGTGTATCGGTGTATTTACTTGTTGCAGTTGTCTGTTTTGGACTGTTTGTGAATGATGGAGATAGTTAAGATTCATATGAGATGCCATTGTTTTCACTGATGGTAAAGATTACTTAGTTTAAAAAATCACTGAAGATATTCTGGTTAGAGTCATTAGCAGCTACGAGTTCCCTCTATTCTCATAGCAGTAAGGACAATCATGACCATATACAGAACATCCTTGGGTTAACATTTGTCTTTTTTTGCTAGTGAACAGATATTTTGTAACCTTAGGTACTTACATAAATTTTAAGATTATAACTTCTTGAAAAAACATCAACGAAAGGTCCAGAACTTATAATAAAATCTTTAACATCTTTTTAGATACACATAATGTAAAAAAAAAAGAAAAAAGAAACCAGTCGTTTTTGTTAATAAAATAACCGATCTGACCTGTAGTGAACTCATTTTTGTTAAAGAATCTGATGTGTAAACAAAGCAGTTTGCTTTCATTACTGACAACGGTTATAATCCGTAGAAAACGCAGTTAGTTTTTGGTAATGATAAAGACTGAGCTTTAAATAATGCAGTTTGCCTTTCTTCATAATGAATCACCTAAGGGGGGCGGGGTTGTCCTTATAATTATCTTCAATATTAGCTGAAGTTCTTCGCCTCTTCCCCCCCCCCCCCCCCCCCCCCCCCCCGCTATGCTATTTTCTGATTTTAACTTATTTTCTTCTTTCCTCTCCTGCTCATCCTTTCCTGTCCTCAGCTCCGTTTCCAGCTTGGCAATCATACCATCCCGTTAGTGCTTTTGCCCAGAATTTCAGCTACTTTAGATCAACCGCTTCTGTGTATGCTGACAGGATCTTCCTGAACACCAAGTCAGCCTTCTTTCTATGAAGGACCAGGTTTTAACTCTCACATGACTCAACTGTGAAGCAGTGTAGGCTGTTTTATTCTTCCGCATTGTATCCCTTTCTCGCCCTCATCTGCTAGCTTCATCAGTTACCCGTGTGCAAGCTCTCCAGCATAGGAGGACAAGACCATTGATCATGGTCATTTTACATTGTCCTCACAACTTATTTTGCATTTTTTTAAAAAGTCAAAAAGTACACTGCTTCTTGAATATTTAAAAACACACAAAATGTTTTGAATTAATGTGATTTTTCGTTGAAACTGATTGTCTTCGACATACTGTTTGTTCCTATTTTTGTATACCATTTTGCTGCGTCTTCTATTTCTTCTGCTGGCGTCCAGTCTTACCTAAGCAGAAAAAATAACCC
This sequence comes from Stramonita haemastoma, assembly GCA_030674155.1. NCBI lineage: Eukaryota > Metazoa > Mollusca > Gastropoda > Neogastropoda > Muricidae > Stramonita > Stramonita haemastoma. The sequence continues at coordinate 40,037,464 of CM060321.1, forward strand.
AGCGGCAGCGCTGTTTCTTGTTACTGAAAAAGAATTTTTTTGGTTTTTTTTTTTTTTAAATGTCGGTGGCGATTTTTTTTCCCTTATGGTAAGAAAACATTCCGTGTCACAGGTAGAGTGGTACAAGTCCATCAGAAGAGGACATGGCCTTCTTTGAAGTCTCTGGACACTGCAGATCGATAATGACGCGGACTGCGCTGCAGCACTACAGTTGTTGGCCATTGTTTTAAGTGAATTGGCTTCAGAGCGTCTGCTCAGAATTTGCATAATTAAACCTTCTTCTTTTTCTTAGTTGTTTGTACACACTGGATGTATCTGGCGGGATTGTGTATTGGCTTGTTGCAGAGATCGACCTTGGACTGCTTTCTAATGAATGTTTTTGATTGTTGATAACGCATTTTATTTTGTTTCCGTGGCAGGAATGATTGCATCGTACATACATTCGGTTTAAAAAAATATTCATAACGATTGTCCTCTGTTCTATTAACAGTAAAGACTTGACTACAGAATGGTAAAAAATCCCCGAGTTCATCGTTTTGTGTTTACTGATTTAGGCTATTTTTGTCACCATAAAGGCCAGTATAAACCAGGCAGCCAGTTGATGAAAAGGACCCATCGAAGTCCTAGTTTATAGGGCCAAGAACTTTTTGTTTTAGAATTAAAGATAAAAATCAATGTATTTTTGTGTTTGTTTCGATCAAAACCATCCGAACTGTGATTGATGCATTTGTAGTTGTGCTCCCATTTAAAAATCTTTGTACTCCATCTCAACTGTGATGAGTGTATTTTTAGTTGTATTTACTGTTCAAAACCGGATTTGTAAACAAAGAAGCTTGCTTTCATTGACAACGAAGACGATCTAGCTGTGAAAAACAGAAGTTTTCTTCCGTTAATGATAAAACTTGCTTGAACTGCAAAATAAAGCAGTTTTGATTTCCTTGATAATAAATCACCGTGCGTGGGGGAAAGTGTCTGTGCATCTTCAGTGTCATCTGGACCCCCCCCCCCCCCCTCCCTATTTTTTCCTTTCTCACAATTTTGGCATCTCCATCTCTGCTTATTCCATCCTTTCCCTGTCTCTGTTTTCAGCTTTAAACTATTTGGCCATAGTATACAGTTAGTGTCTTGGCCTAAGATTTAAGACAAGTAATTTAAATTGCGCCACTTTGATTATTGCAGACAGTCATTGCCTACCATCAACAGTTACGTTTTTACAAATAAAAAATACATTAAGAAAGCTTTTGAATCAAATCACACGTGACTTAATTATTAAGATGTAAAATAGTAAAGGTTAAGGTTTTCCCATAACCTGTGCGGTCGTCAAGGAGCGAGGTGTCGAGACCTCTGCGTTCTCCAGGGGCCAGCATTCTGAGGGCGGCGCACATCTCCTCTCCGTCGCTGCTTTACCTTCCCTGACCCTAAAGAGGCAGGTTCTCATTTACAAGCGGGTGAGCTGGGGGACTGTACTGGAACCAAGGCGCGCAAACGGTTAGATCACCCATCTACTTGGTAACCACGCTTGGTGCTGTTTATCCTTAGCTTGAGGAAAGCGAGTGCTCTGACCTCCGAACTATCCCGTCCCCATAAAGTAAAATAAGCTGTACTCCCACGGAAACATTTACTGCTTATCTCCCTGTCATCATTTAGCCATTTCAAAAAGTTATCCATTTGCCAGGTCGCCAGTGTAGGAACACAAATAACTTTATAAATCATGATCATCGCCATTCTCATAATTTGAATATATCTAATTCTGAACCTCAGTGGCAAGCTTGCAAGAATATACCTCTTGACATTTTGAATATCAAAGAAAAGAACCCAACCCAAAAGATATTTCTTGTACTTTTACATCGATGCTACTTTTGACTGGACTCTTCTTTGAGGCCTTTGTATCGATTCCGTCTGCTGCTTGTTTCATTTCCTCTACCAGCATCCAGTCTGCGTCCAAGCTAAAGTGGGCAAAAAAGCAAACAGTCCTGTTCCTCATTACTTAGATGAGACCTGGTATCTTTTTTTTTTTTTTTTTTTTTTAAATGTCTGAGGCGAAATGCCTTTCTTTCTGGGAGAACAGACATTTCAGTGTCGCTGCTAGAGT
>CM060321.1:40042055-40052055 GCA_030674155.1 Stramonita haemastoma
CGCGCGCTCATGTGCTCGTACACACGTATGATTTCATGCATCTTGCGTGTTTGTTTTTTTCATTTAATGTCTTTTCACCTACGGTGAAATTGCATAGTTTTGTGTGTGTATGTGTGTGTGTGTGTGTGTGTGTGTGTGTGTGTGTGTGTGTGTGTTTTGCACGCGCGCGCGAGTGCGTGCGTGCGTGCGTGCGTGCGTGCGTGAGTTGGTGCGTGGTGCGTGAGTGGTGTGTGAGTGAGTGAGGGAGAACAGAGAGAGAGAGAGAGAGACAGAGAGACAGAGACAGAGAAAAACACACTGAGCCTGTCATTGTAAACAGATGCGTTTTGACAGGGGAGGGGGTGGGGGTTGGGAGACAACAATAATTGAATAAGGAAGGACGTAGTGCATCAATTTTGTTATCTTTTACATTTTTGTGTATCCATTTATTTATTTTGCCCCGCACCCAACAAAAACGCGCAGAAAGCAAGCAAAAACCCAGTTAATATCCAAAAGTGTGGGGAAAAAAAATCAAGACAACTACAAAGCTGATCGATATGTCTAATAAAACCAGTCAATATCCTAAAGAAAAAAGAATACATCTTCAATGCAAACCCAACTTAATCAATAAGTCTCAGTTTCGGAGATAAGCTAGACAAACTATGTTAGTGGGTTGAAGCAGACGATGGTGGGAAAGACAGGAAGGATGCGGGGAAGAAGATTTGGGGAGGGAGGGAGGGGAGCTGAGGGGGAGGGGGAGAAGTCGCTAACATGGGGACAGAATCAGCGAGTGATGTGCTTTCTTCCCTCAGGCAAGAGGAGAAAGAGGAGCCAGGACATTAGGGGACATCATTTCATCATTTAGATATGAGAAAGAGGGAAGAAAAGAAGGTAGTGGAGAGAGAGAGAGAGAGAGAGAGAGAGAGAGAGAGAGGGGAGAGAGAGAGAGAGAGAGAGAGAGAGAGAGAGAGAGATTGATTTTGACAAGGGAAATCAAGCTACATGTATAAGTGGTTTTCTTTTATTTCCTTTTTCCCCTGTAATATCTGCTCACTAAGCACACCCAAGAAAAGCACAGAAAAAGACATGGAGTTATGGCAAGGAACATTATTACATTTATAATCCAGCTCACCAGTCACAAAATACTTTTAAATGTAAACCTTTGTCAACCCCTCTCTTTTTCATGAAATCGACGTTAAGAACGCACCCCTTATGACGAAAACAGAACATGACCTAATACAACCAAAACAAACAGTTATCCATTTCAAACATAAACAAGAGAAAGTGCATTATATGGACTTTTTTCTTTTGCAAGTGTGTTTGTTTTTTCACTTGATAATAAAACTTAAGAGAAAGTGCACATAAACTTTAACGTGTGCTTGTTTGTTTCTTCACTGAATAATACAATATTGAAAATGGAATGGAAAAGTATCAAGAAACATTGCTACATACAAAATACTGTAGCAAAACTTAAGAGAAAGTGCATATGAACTTTTTTTTGTTAGTGTGTGTGTGTGTGTGTGTGTGTTTCTTCACTGAATAATACAGTCTGGAAAATGGAATGGAGTAATATAAAAAAAAACCCATTGCTACATACAAAATAATGTAGTAAAGGAAAAACAAAACACAACCAGAAACAAGCAAACAAACGGACAGTCATCTGTCTTAAACTTAAGCAAACCACAAACACAAACATACACCCAAGCAAATGTTAGCAAAACCCTCCCCCCCCCAAAGATCGATGACTGTAGCATTTGGAGCTGAGCAAGACAAAGTGTGTCAGCGGGATACTTTGAAGGTGGGATATGGAGGGATATGGGGGAGGGAAAATGGGAGGGAATCTTGCTTAATGAGGGAACAGCCCAGCAAAGGAGCGATGTTTACGTCCGACCCTCTGGCGGCTCAGAGAAAAGCGAGTTGGAACACGTGACTTAACTCAGACACGAGAAGAGTGGAAGAAAAAAGAAATCCGTGAAGAGTGTTGAGAGAGAGAGAGAGAGAGCGAGAGAGGAGAGGAGAGAGAGAGAGAGAGAGAGAGAGAGAGAGAGAGAGAGAGAGAGAGAGAGAGAGAGAGAGAGAGATGCAGAGACAATAAAAGAGAAATTGTAGGAGATGGATTTCTGACAAAGTACTTACAGACTTTTGTTTGTTATAAGTTGCTTTTTTATTATTCAAGACAATTATCAAACAAGTACAAAGTGAAATCACATCAATGAACATCTATTACCATCACGACAAACATAATGTGGCTATTATTTTTCTCATACTCACCTACCTGATTAAAAAAAAAAAGCACACTTGCTCCTTAAATGTAACCAATATAGAGCAATCCCCCTCCCCCCCAAAAAAAAAGTAAAACACAACAACAACAAAAAAAAATAAAACACCAATCACACCAACAAACAGCCCCCCCCCCAAAAAAAAAAAAAAAAAAAATCCACAACAAAACACCAACCAAAAAACGAGGGAACGATCGAAACCATAACCTGCTACGAATCTGAATAAACCATACTCACATACATGTAAACAAATAAACATTCACGAAAATCCTTCATAGTGACACCCTTATTTCCACACCAACCTAACCGCTTAAATATACCCCAAATAGAGCCCAAACAAGAAAACAACCAAGCCATTACCCATAGAGAATGTAAGCAGACCATTTACACATACATGTAAACAGAAAAATTCACCCGAAAATTCCCTTAAGTGATACTCCTGCCCACCCAATGTATCCAGACTAAAGCCAAAACAAATAAACAAGTGGCTCATAATCCAGACTGGATTCTAAAGAGACAACACACACACACACACACGCGCACACACACACGCACCACACACACACCACACACACACCACACACACACACACACACACCACACACACACATACACACACACACACACACGTGTGCACTGACAAAACACCTCCCAAAAGATGGACGAAGGGAATGCAGCATTGCAAGCCAGCACGAAAGTATGTCATCAGGACGGAGAGAAAGTGGGAGAAGGAGAAAGTGTGGGGAAGTTTAGCCAGGGAAGATGGGAAAGCTTGTTAATGAGGAAACAGCAGAATAAAGGAGCGATGTGTCCGGCAAACCCTCTAGAAGAGATGTGTAAGATGAGCAGGGACATTATTGCATAAATCAAACGTGAGAAGGAAGGAAGGGGAAAAAAATCTGAAAACAAATGTTAAAGAATGGAAACATTATTGAGTGGCGAAGGAAAGAAGAAGAAGAAGACGAGAGAGAGAGAGAGAGAGAGAGAGAGAGAGAGAGAGAGAGAGAGAGAGAGAGAGAGAGAGAGAGAGAGATGCTAGCATGTACTTTCTTTTTATCCGTAGTTCTTTCATACCAAGAAAGAAGAATGTCGCTGTGTTCCATTCTCGCTGTCTGTCTGTCTGTCTGTTGTCTGTCTGTCTGTCTGTCTGTCTGTCTGTCTGTCTGCTGTCTCTGTCTGTCTCTTTCCAGGTTTGTCAGTCACTCTCTGTCTTTGCCTCTGTTTCTGTTTCTGTCACACACACACACACACACACACACACACACACACACACACACACACACACACACACACACACACACACACACACACACACACACACACACACACACTCATCACACTCACACCACACTCACACACATATTCATCATTATTGTTATCAACACACCACAGCGTATTCAATGTAGGTGGCATTCGGGGTTGTATATCAGCACCCACTGTTCGTGAACTGGCTGACAAGGTAGTTTGCCTCAGGAGAACGGAGGGACGTGATCTATCTAACACTTCGGTACAACATTATCGGAGCGAGAGGTTAAGATATGCAGTGAAAATACCCATTCTTTTTATTGGGCAGCTGGGAATTGAAACGGCTGCCATCAGAGTGGTATTTCTGAGTGTGTCTAGTGCTTTGCCAAATGGATGTAAAGTGTTCCGTACATGACATGCCTGGGGGAGTATCTCAAGGTGATGCGAGAGAATGACCTTTTGTGCTTGTTACAGCGTTCATATTAGAAATATTACGAGGAGAGAGAAGAGAAGAAGAGAGAGAGGCGAGAGAAGAGAGAGAGAGAGAGAGAGAGAGAGAGAGAGAGAGAGAGAGAGAGAGAGAGAGAGGCGCAGAGAGAGAGAGAGAGAGAGAGAGGCGCAGAGAGGAGGAGAGAGAGAGAGAGAAGAGAGAGAGAGAGAGAGAGAGAGAGAGAGAGCGCGAGCGAGCTGTTGGTTAACTTAAGGCGCAAATCGGTGTGGGTTTGTTTTGTTGTTGTTATAGTGTTTGTTTTTGTGGGTGGGTAGATCATTATTTATGAATTAAAGTGTGGACAAACTTTCTAGTTAGTCTGTATGTAACGTGATCAAACTTCCCATCCAGTTTATATTTACGATCCCACAATGATTCCCATATGTGATGAGTTGAGTCAAAGTGGATATTCTGTGTGACCCTTAGGGTGTTAAGCTGTGGAACTCCCAACAAGAACATTAAAAACAACAGCAGCAGTAGTAAGAACATTAGAACAGCTATTAACCGGTATTTTCGAGTTTTTGTCCTGTTCTAGATTCCGAAATGGCCTCCAGATGGCAGCGAGGAGAGCAAAGCAGAGTGAGCCAGGAACTGTGGTTAGTTGTTGGCCAAACCGGGGACAGGAAGTTCTGTGTGGTACCTTCCTCAGGGCCATCAGACGGAAAGGTCACCGGAGTCAACTGACTCCTGGTGGACACAGACGGCAGGAGAAGTGGAAAGGAAAAGTTATATGTGAAGCCATTGCTGGCTTGTGATACTAGCATAACTTCAGCGAGAGTGTTGGGGTTGTCTGTTATTAGTTTTTATTTAATTTTTGTTGTTGACGTATAAAACTTTAATTTTCTGTGTGTGTGTGGTGTGGTGTGTGTGTGTGTGTGTGTGTGTGTGTGTGTGTGTGTGTGTGTGTGTGTGTTGTGTGTATCATTCATGTAGTATGTGTATATTTTTTGTATCTTATCATTTTAGGTCTTTTTGGAAGCGATATCTGTGCACATTGTTTAAACCCCAATTTTTTTATTTCCATATATTAATTTACATGTGTGGTATTGAGTTGTTGCATATTATTTGAGTGTATTGTTATAGACGTTTTCTGTTATAATGTAAAGCGCTTTATGCTACACTTACAAAGGAAAGCGCTCAAGAAATGCCCCTCATTATTGCAGTTATTTTATAATTATCAGGCATAAGAGCACCCCAAAAACAGCAACAACAACCGCCAAACAAAAAACACGAAAATAAATACCCCTCAAGACCCCCCCCCCCCCCCCCCCCCCCGAAAACAAACAACAAACAAACAAAAAACAACCAAACCCCCACAAAAACAAACACCCCCCCAAAAAAACAAAAAAAAATCCGATCAAACAAAAAAACCCAGCAAGCAAACAAATACAAAAACAAATGCAATTAAAAAAACCCATCCAAACAAGGAAAAAGTTAATCCAAAACCATAACAAGAAGCAGCCAACAAACAGTGGACATTTGTATCTATGAAACAAACGGCACAGCTTAATTGCACATCGTGATGTCTGTTGTGAGAGACGATTTCCCCCTCTTATGTGTTCTGTGCAATATTCTTTCATCATGGCAATGGTTTATACAGTTGGTGAATTATTGTTGCCTTGTGAATTCCCTTGCTGATAACATAATGTAGTGTATACTGAAACATTGAACCTTCCTTTGCAAATTTATTCTGAAAATGGAACTGAGAAAACTGAAGTTGTGCTTTTTACTTTGTATGTCTGTGTGTTTGTTGATCTATCTTACTATCTGTGCGCATGTCTGCCTGCCTGCTTGCCTGCCTATCAATCAATCCAATCTATCTCTTCTTCTATCTATCTATCTATCTATCTATCTATCTATCTATCTATCTATCTATCTATCTATCTATCTATCTATCTATCTATCTATCTATCTATCTATCTTCTATCTATCCTATCTACCTATCTACTACCTACCTATCTATCTATCTATCTATCTATCTATCTATCTATCTATCTATCTATCTATCTATCTATCTATCTATCTATCTATCTATCTGTTTTTCTTTTCTGATCAATCCAATCTACCTATCTACCTATCTACCTATCTATCTATCTATCTATCTATCTATCTATCTATCTATCTATCTATCTATCTATCTATCTATCTATCTATCTACCTATCTATTTATCTATCTATCTATCTATCTATCTATCTATCTATCTATCTATCTATCTATCTATCTATCTATCTATCTATCTATCTATCTATCTATCTATCTTTTCTGCTTTTCTTGTCTTTTTCCCCCTTCTTTTGTACACCTGTCAACTGTCATGGGGGACGGGTAGCTCAGTGGTCAGAGCACTCGCTTTACCCCAGCCAATGTTAAGCAGCATAGAGCGTAGTTACCAAGTGGAAGGATGACCGTTTGCGCCCCTTTACTTCAGTACAGTCCCCCAGTTCACGCAGCTGTAAATGGGTACCTTCCCTCTTTAGGGTCGGGGAAGGGAAAGCAGCGAGGGAGAGGAGATGGATGCCATCCTCAATATGCTGGCCCCTGGAGAAGCTGAGGTCTCTGACGCCTCGCTCACTTATGAGGGGGGCGGATAGCCTAGTGGTCAGAACATTGCGCTGGCAATTTGGAGACCCGGGTTCGAGTCCGGTCGAGGAAATTTTCTTCCTGGAGTTAACATCAGTGCTGACTCCACTCTCCCCAAAAGTCCTTCGGATGAGACTTAAAACCGAGGCCCCGTGTGCGAACGCACGCAGAACATCTTGCGCACACGTTAAATCCTGTTCCGCTTTTCGTAAGAGTAGGCCATCGTGTGCCGGTGGGAACAGATGACAATATTTACAAAACTGCATACACACGGGGACCGGATGAAAAAAAGCACATGATTGCTTATTCTGTTATCCTCGATGTAAAAGAATAAATAAATAAATAAATGACCAATTAGGTTATGTGTACACCTGTACCTTTACCTTTTACCAACTGTCATGTAGAGGGATGGGGCGAAGGTAGAGCATTCCACACTTTGAGGGGTACCTGAGCCAGCAAATGTACATCCCTGTTTCATCTATCCATGAGTGGTGGTCTTGGAAACCTGGAGGACTGAAGACAGAAGAAGACGGAGACATTTGATGGGGCATGCATCAGCAGCTGCCATCGAGAATGATGGCGCCAACATATGAACAGAATTATGATCTTGGTTCTGATCTGATTTAGACAGTTTAAGTGCCATTCTAAATGCCACATGCTATGAGCAACACGCCAGAGAACGCACATCAACAACGGGGTATGTCTCTAGCAATTTTTCTTTTGCAGACAAATCCATTCTGAACAGAAAACGAATGCCCTAGCAGACATGGAAAGAAAAAAAAACCCAAACAAAAGCAGTAGCAGCAACAGCAAACACACAAACCAAACCGCGACAACAAATACCACAGTTACAATCCTTTACCACCACCGTCACCGCCATCACCACCGCCACTGCCACCACCATCACCGGCAGTAACAACAGCAACAACAAAGACAGAGATGCACTTTTAATTAGGGAATTAAGGAAACTCAACTTCTTTCGTTTTTTTTCCCTTCTGTTCAGAGACATTGCCAGCCTACACCCGATCACCTATTTAATCTTATATATCACTGAGCATGTCTCTCTGGTCCTTGGTTAAACAACGCACGAAGAAGGGAGGGACAGGAGGATTAACTGGCCAGGCTACATAGTAATTAGCAATGAGGGATTAGTGATGAGGCAAAACAGAGAGAGAGAGAGAGAGAGAGAGAGAGAGAGAGAGAGAGAGAGAGAGAGAGAGGGCAGGCAGGCAGGCAGGCAGTCAGACAGATAGGAAGACAGACAGACAGACAGACAGACAGACAGAGGTAGAAGGCTGGATATGGTTTGGAAACCTCAGCTTTTATGGATACAAGTACATGTATTGCTATGGAAGAGAAAAGTACTCCAGTGTAATTGGCGAAAAAAGACTCGAGAAAAAGAAAACAGGAGAAAGATTAAAAAAAAAAAAACCCTCACAGGGATAATGATATGGATGCAAACATCTGTTACACGCACGCACGCACGCACACACACACAGAGGACAACTGCTTTAGCTGCTTCTGCTCACGACATTGTGTTTCTTTTTTAGTGTCTTCCTGTCCGTCTATGTCTCTGTCTGTCTGTCTCTGTCTCCACAATTGTCCAACTGTTATTTCATTACATCGTTGAAAAGGAAATGAGTGAAACCAAATGACACGACACCAAATTATCCCCGAATTCGGGGGGGGGGGAGAGAGAGAGAGAGAGAGAGAGAGAGAGAGAGAGAGAGAGAGAGAGGAGAGGAGAGAGAGAGTAAGCATGTCTTTTTTTTTCTCTCGGCCTCTTAGTCTCATTATTTTCCACATCTGCCTGTCTTCCCTTATCTCTTCTCTCATTCTCCCTATCTCTTTTTTCCCTTCTATATCTCGTATCTCTTACCACCTCTTTCTCCGTCTACATCTCTCTGTCTTTGTTGGCTTGTCTGTCTGTCTGTCTGTCTGTCTGTCTCATGCTTGCAAGCTCCTTAGCTCGCTTTCTCTCTTTTCACGCTGAGATAATTGGGTGTCGTTTTATTCGGTTTCGTGTGTCACTTCCTTCTGAACCAGTGTCAGATTTTTTTTTCTCCTTCTGTTTTGAATTGTTTACGGTAATTCGATTATTCCTTCTGTTTTGTCAGTTGGAACCTGTCTTGCGCTTGTCTGAGCGCTAATTCCCGCCTCCCTTCAGCTACCCGCCTTTTTGCTTTCGTTTTTGTTTTTTGTATCTTCTAGCCTGCAAATCACTCTTCGATGCTGACGATCGACCAGTCGTCTGTCGTTTATGAGCTGCCTCGCTAACGCTCCCTAGGTTTCTCCTTTCCCTTTTCTGTCTTTCTTCCCTTCTCATACCTCTTAACTCTTTACTTTTTTTATAATCATCTTTTCTTTCTGCCTCCACCGATTTCTGACCAAGTTCAGATATACAAGTCGACTTTTATGTGTAACCTTAGCAGGTGTAAAAATTGGTTGTAGATTGTATGCTTAATTGTAGTGTATGGGGATTTAAAAATGGGAGGTTACTATCTATGAATTCCCAGGTCAGTGTTTAGGGAAATTGCTCTGAACATTACTTCCTTTCACGTATACAAACTCTCTGAAGATGACGATGATTTGTTTCCTATGACTCCAATGGTTTATGTCAGTGTTTGGTGGGTTTTGGCGACACAAATATGCCCATGTGTTTTAGAGACACAAATATGCCCATGTGTTTTAGAGACACAAACATGCCCACAGGTTGTGGAGACACAAACATGTCTATAGGCTGTAGAGACACAATCATGTCTATAGGCTGTAGAGACAATCATGTCTATAGGCTGTAGAGACACAATCATGTCTATAGGTTGTGGAGACACAAACATGCCCATGGGGTGTGGAGTCGCAAACATGCCCAGCATGCACCAGAAGATTGACTAGCACAATTGTTGTGAGATGGCCTGGTAGGTTCTAAGTGAATTTTTTTGGCCGATGTGTTCTAGCGTATGTAAGCTATCTTGTGAAAGCTCAGAAAATAATACCCATGAAAATGGATGAAAACTGCACCTGTTCTTCCTCTTTGAGAAACTGTAGATCATAATGGAATATTGGCGCATGTGGCTGGGTGGGTACTGGTGTATGTACATGGTTCTTCCTTGCAGGGAGTGGCTAATAATTATTGCCAGTGAAGGATGGTATTGCTGGCAGGAGGTGATATGTGGCTCGACCTTTTGTCTGGTGATCTTGTCCATATTTCTTCCTGCCGTCAGTGTATACTTTTTTTTGCGTCGTATTTTGCTGGGCTCAAGGGAAAGAAAGGCAAAGAAAGGGATTTCCCACGCTTTTTTATCCTTGCTGAACCTCTTTGGCGTCGAGAAAGGCTCGTTCAACTTGTCTTGTCCTCTCTTCTCGGCCCTCACTCTTCAGTCTTTACTCGCACGTAAGAGCACGCGCGTGTGTGTACGTGCGCGCGCGCAT
>CM060321.1:40057055-40059555 GCA_030674155.1 Stramonita haemastoma
ATCCCTCTCAAAAGTACACTTTTGCGTAGGGACTTTCTTTCTTCTCCCTGAGCTAGTGATGTTTTTTTCAGTGTCGTATGTCAATCGCTGTTGAGCTGTTGGCCGATTGGTCTCTGGCTAGACTTTGTCTAGTGAGTGTTGCTAGTTTGTCTAGAATGTCCACGTTTCTTCCTGCCAACAAGGTTGTTTTTTTTTTTTTTTTTTTTGGGGGGGGGGAGGGGGTATTGTATTCTGCTAAGAGACGGCCGGCCTAAGAAAGTGATCGGTACATTTTTTTTCTTCTTGTTTTTGTGGTGGTTTTTGTTTTGAGGGGAACTTTCTTGATGTCGAGCTAGAAAGGCATGTTGGGATTGTCTTGTCCTCTCTTCATGACCCACTTTCTTCTTCGCGCGCACACACACCCCATACACACACACACACACACACGCACGCACGCATATGCACCTACACAAACAACAGGTCTTATTCTTTGTTGTTGATAAGGCTCTTAAGAGATGCTTCCATTGACGTAATCGCATTCCATCCACTTATGTCGCATCTTCCCTTCGATTTGTGTGCGTGGGAAACAAAGGCATGCTGGCCACACACCACACACACACACACACACACACACACACACACACACACACACACACACACAACACAACACACACACACACACACACACACCACACACACACACACACACACACTACACACACACACACACACACACACACACACACACACACACCACACACACAACACACACACACACACACACACACACACACACACACACACAGAGGAGTATGAAGCATTAGGTGACAAGAAATGGAAGTGGATAAACATGAAAAATAACAACCACCCCCAGAAGAAAAACATCGAAAGCAAACGTTTTCTTTCTGTTGAGTGTTTGTTTGAAATTTAAAGAAAGCGTGACTATATACCTTGTTATATATTTATTTTTTTGTATTTTGTGCAAAAAGCGAAAAACAAAACAAAGAATATAAAACAAGACAAAGTAAAAGCTTCACCAAAAAAAAACCCAGTAGTGTTGTCCCACATTTTTGGTCAGACACACGCGCACGCACGCACGCACTCCCGCGCACGGTCTTGGTCTCTGTCTGTCCACGTGTGTTTGTCTCCCTCCCCTGCCTCTCTGTCTCATAATTATTCTGTCTCTATGTGTGTCTGTCTGTCTCTGTCTCCCTTTCTGCTCCTGTCTGTCTCTCTTATTTCTTTGTCTCTCTGTCTCTGTCTCTCTCTCTCTCTCTTTCTCTCTCTCACACACACACCATCTGGAAAAAAGAATTTGACTTGACTTGACTTGACTTGACTTCACACACACACACACACACACACACACACACACACACACACACACACACACACACACACACACACACACACACACACACACACAAGCTTTCTCATTTTCTGTCCCTACACACATTCTGTGCATGAGGTAAAAAGCTAGCCTGAACTCAAACAGACCCCTGTCCACGGATGCTGCTGTTTGGTAATCGTGGACACAGACACAAGGCTGGCTCACTCCACTGCAGGGTGCACATGAAGGGGCAGGCGGAGAAGAGAAGGGATGTGTGTGTGTGTGTGGGGTGGGTGGTGGGGGGTGGTGGTGGGGGGGTGGGGGTAGGGGGGGGTAGGGTGGGGTGGTGGTGGTAAAGGATGGGTGAGGGGGAGGAAAAAGACAAAAGGAAGGCTTGGTTGTCCAAAGGTGGGGGAAGTCTCGGTGTGTGTGTGTGTGTGTGTGTGTGTGTGTGTGTGTGTGTGTGTGTGTGTGTGTGTGTGTGTGTGTGTGTGTGTGTATTTGTGTGTGTGTGGTGCGTGCGTGGTGTGTGTGTATTTGCATGCATGTGGATGTGTGCATATATGTTTTTGTTTGCACATGTGGATTTGTGAGTGCGTGCATGTGTATGCACGTATGTAGATATTTGTCTATCCACCCTTATACACACATGTAAGCGAGCATGAATTTTTCTATAAAGCAGGCACGTGCCCATGCACATTGTTTTATGTTCAAGTGCACTAGTGTGTTTATGATGGAGTAAGACGACAGAAACTAGAGGAAATGTCAAAACATGTAAAAGTAAGTGACATGGAGGACATCTTTAACTGAAGTGAAAGAATGTCAAGTGTATGGCAGGAAAACATCCTTTTAACCCGGAAGGTTTTAATGAAGGAAAATGTCAAAGTGACATGGCAGGAAAACATCCTTTTAACCTGAAGGAAAATGTCAAAGTGACATGGCAGGAAAACATCCTTTAACCTGAAGGAAAATGTCAAAGTGACATGGCAGGAAAACATCCTTTTAACCTGAAGGAAAATGTCAAAGTGCATGGCAGGAAAACATCCTTTTAACCTGAAGGAAATGTCAAAGTGACATGGCAGGAAAACATCCTTTTAACCTGAAGGAAAATGTCAAGTGCATGGCAGAAAAATCCTTTAACCTGAAGGAAATGTCAAAGTGACATGGCAGAAAAACATCCTTATAACCTGA
>CM060321.1:40064555-40079555 GCA_030674155.1 Stramonita haemastoma
GGGTTTATATATGAATGAACATTAGGGTAGATTATGTTAATATAGATAATTTGTATTATTGGAGATGTTCATTCTTTCGATCTTACGAACTACTTTGTAAGCAAGATTGATGCGCACGCAGTAGATCGGAAAGTGTGTTTTCGCATCGCTGTTTAATTATTAATATCTCATTTCATGGACACTGCTAGCTAATAATATGCATATGTATACAATTTATGAATTACATTCTTCCTTTTATATTCATTAAGTATTAGGCTCTGCTGGACTCTTAATATTTTATTATCGAAAGTTTAGCCTAACCTGTTAAAAGTGTGTTTACTCAGAGGCTTTAATCGCCTTTAGTTCGCAGTTAGATAGTTGTTGTGTAAAGTGCATTAGTGCATTTTAAAGCTTGTGTTTCCTAGTTTATTTTGATATATAATATGTTTAGCTTTATAGCGCAGACAGCAAGATAATCCCTGTTGAAGCTGCGTAAGGAAACACAAATTTACTCCATTTTACGTTCGAAGCTGCCGAATCGTCTGCTGCCGCGCGGTGCTGTCTTTGTAGTCCGTGCGGAGGCTATATATTTAGGGGTGGTTAGGGTGCCTAGGCAGACTGGCAGACTGGCAGAGACTAGTAGAGATAGGTTTGCAGACTATGGTAGACTGAGTTAGACCTGTAGCAGTCCAGCAGAGCACAGGAGGGAGCAGAGAGATGACGTAATAAAGACCAACCTACACCCAGCTGCTGTCTTCCCCTGAGTCTTCTTTTGCCTGGCTGCTGTACATTGTTCCTATACTTTCCCTGTCCTCTCTATCCTTGCTTCCGGCTCATCACAAGTGGCGCTGCGAGCAGGATTTGGGAAATGGAACATTGTCAGTAGCTGGGTAACTGGAGGCTCAGTCCAGTGCAGGAAGAACACCAGAAGATGCCAGCCCACAGCAGGAGGAGGAAGAACAGAAAACACCATCCTGTAAAGATAAGCCCTAGCCCTGCAGCCGTGGCCTGCACACCAAGTGTACAGGACACAGAGATGCCCCAGGCCCCTGAGCTACCCACATTCTCTGGGGATGAAGACGTGGACACCTTCATCCGGGAGGCCAGGCGGATGATTGAGCTGCACCCAATGCCAGACGGAGCAGCTGCTGCCTGGCTGTTTGGCGCACTGCAAGGGCGGGCGAAGCAGCTGATCCTCTACAGGGAGCCTGCAGAGGTGGACAACCCTGAAAAAATTTTCAGCATCCTGGAACGGCACCGGGGCCTGGAGGGGGAAGCATCCACTCTCGCCGCAGTCTTCTTTGAGAGGCAGCAGGGGCTTGCTGAGTCTGCCAGCGAGTATGCTAAAGACCTGAGGGTCATCTGGGCCAAGGCCAACGCTGCTGAGGCTGACACCCTGTCTCCAGCCATGCTGAATGATGCCTTCACCAACGGGCTGCATTCCAGGTCCTTGCAGAGGGACCTGAGACGCTTCCTGAGGTACAGACCAGGGGCTACATTCCAGGAGGTGACCACAGAGGCTCAGTGCTTGCTGAGTGAAGACCCGGGCGGCCCGGACATGATTACACAGCAGGCAGCTGTACCAGACCCAGGCATCTTGCAACGCCTGGAGGCCCAGATCGCCGCCCTTGTGACAGAGAACGCTGTCACAAGGCAGATGCTACAGGAGCGGCAGGATCCAGTCACCTCGTCTCCAGGTACGCCACCACGCAAGACCAGCTCAGCCCCACCACGCCAGACCAGCCCAGCCTCACCACACCAGACCAGCCCAGCCTCACCACGCCAGACCAGTCGACAGCAGAGAGGCCATAAACCTCATGGCCCTCGTCAGCGTGACTTGACCTGCTGGTGGTGCCAGCGCCTGGGTCACTGTATGGCAGACTGCCGGGCCAGGCAGTCCTACCAGCGACGGGTCCACCGTCAACAGGTGGGCAGCAATAAAGCTGCAATGGGGGAACCCAGGAGGCTGGAAACCACTGTCACCTGCCTTCAGGCTCAGCTGGCAACCCTGTCAGCTGAGATTGCCAGCCTGAGGGTCCAGCTACAGCAGCGTGCCACACCCCTTTGCAGCCACAGCTGTGCGACGCTACAGGATCCCAAGCCTGACCCTCCCCACTGCCTGTGGTGTCAGAGGAGGGGTCACATGGAGGAGGACTGTCGCATTAAGCGACGCCACTTCAAGAAGGTGATGGGACGGGAGGCACTGACGACGCAGACGGGACGACGCAACCAAGTTGCTGTTGATAGCCTAAAGGTTGTCAAAAGCAGCAGGCCTATCAAGGGGCCCTGTACCACACCACAGTGTGTGGAACGACCTGTCCAAGTGTCACCGAAACGCCGGCGGCGACGACGAAGACAACGGTCAGCTGGGTGCCAACCCAGGTGTAAGCAGATGAGACCTACGCCTGTGCATCATGTGCCACCACTGGTAAGTGGTGGAAAGCCTAGTGTTCACCATGGACACATGCCCGCAACTGTACCATCAAACCAGTGTGATGAACAGTATCAGACAACCAGTGTTCTTCATTGTTCTGGTAGTTCTGGCTATGAGTCAGAGACTGAACCTGTTCCTGTTAGTGTTTCCACTCCAGTTTCAGCCCCGAGAAGATCTCTGCAGCCAGCCTCAAAATCAAAAGTGACAATGTCTTCAGTGAGTATGTAAGTGTTAGTTTTTAGATGTTTCAAGCAAGAGCTTTATAAATAATGGGAAAAGAAGAGAAAAAGTAAGGAGCTTAACACCTGCTCAGAAGTGACATTTTGGTATATTTATTATTTTGTTTAATGTGAAAAATTATATTTTAAAAGATTGTGACTTCTATATTTTGGTCACTTGGTATGTTGATTTTTTTAGCTGTTGATTTTGACATGTTTGGTCATATAACATGGTTATCATTTTGAAATTGAGTATTATGGATTTGGTTTTGGTATGGTTTTTGAGTACGACAAGTCTGGTCAGTTAGTATATCCATGATATTGTAAGATTTAAGAATAACCATGCTGTGGTTTATTTCATACATGAAGGGGGTAGCAGAGAGACATCCAGAGTCATGAACTGGATGTGGGCCGGCCTCCCTAGAGTGTAAGGAAGATTAAAGGCCCAAGACACTTGTTTGAAGGGGGCTTCTCCTCTGAGAACTCTCTGTTGCCATGCTCTACATGGGTTTTTTTTACCTCTCATAATTGGTAGACAAGGTAAAATGGTTTGAAGAATGAGGTAAAACTAGATTGAGAAAATTGTTTTAAGTTAACAAGCCAGAGTGAGGAAAAATGTTCAAATAACAAGTCCTCTTTACTGTTAATGTTAATTTTAAGAAAACATCAGTTGGACATGAAAATAATTTTGGATCAGAAGACATTTTTTTGTTTTGACATAAGTTTTTTTGTGTGTGTGTTGTGGAGTTTCTAGTCAAGTGTACAATATTGTTGTGACGATGAAGGTGTCAAAAACACATGGTTGTTCAACTTGTACATTTTATTATTGATTTTTTTGATTGTGGTCATTGGATACCAGGTGGAAATATTGAGTGGAATTTAAAATATTTTTCTTTGCATTGGATAGTGGTTTTGAGGAAATTTGTTAAAAGAACAAGTCCCAGCTATCTGCTATTTTTGAAAGAAAAAAAGTGTGTCGTAACTTTACCCGGTTAAAAGAACCAGGTTGAGTAAGGCTCTGATGAAATTATATTGATGTTTAGTGATATGAGGAATTTTGTTCAAAAAGCAACCCCTCAATAATCTACAGGGCAACAATATGTTTCATTAATTGAGCGGGTCTTCGAGAGAATTTTGTCAGCGGGCAGAAGAAAAGAGTTTGAAGATTCTTGCTTGAGTAGCAACCCCTCTGTAATTTGCTACAGTTTATGATTTTGTCCTGACTAGAGAAAATATTTGTCAAAATGCAAATTTTCTGTGGCCAGTCGTAACATTTAATGTTAAATCAAAAGCTGTGCTGTTGTTTATAAAGAATTTTGTTCATATAACAGATCTTTATCAGACATTAGCAGTGTGGGTACAGGGAGGTAACCCAGTATATAGGGAAATCACAAGTTGTTTTATGATTATATTGTTCAAATAACATGGATCGTAAAGGCTTAAGATGTGCTTTTCTTGATATTGTGTTGCGAAGAGTTGAGTTAGCACCACAATTTGTTTTGATGATTATAATGTTAAAAGAACATTTATCATTTTATAAACATAAATTTGTGGGTGCATTGTATCCTCTTGATGAAGTGTGGAGAGCTATTGCCAGATTCAGCTGCAGTTGTTATAACTGACAGCAGGGTTGAAAATGCTTTGAGGAGTTTGATGATTTGAGAAGTTGGCATTTGTTTTGAATTTATTTTTGTGTGTTTTGTGTTTTGCGTGTTGCGTGTTTTGTGTTTCACCTGGGTAGTTTGTTATTTTTTGTGTGTGTCAGCGCGGACGCTGACAGAGTTTGTGGGGGGAGATGTAACCAGGTGGTTTTGTGTAGCTCTGTGTGTGAGAGCTTGTTGGGCATTTAGTTTAGGTTAGAATCAGCGAAACAGATATTTAGTGTGGTCAGAACAGATAAGAACTTCTGTTCATTTTATAAAGTATTGTTGTTTGTTATGAGTACGATATATTTGTATTTTTATATGAAGTTGATGATTGAATCTTTTTGATCTTTATGATTCATATGTTATTTTGTTTTATGATTTTATCGCTAGTGGGATGAGATGAGATATATTTTATTGTAAACAAGGGAGAGAACTCTACCTTGCATTTTGAACGCAAAGGATCGGCCTGACCTAGGAAAGAAAAATTTTAGATAACAATTTTAATAAATCATATTATCTATTCATATTCATGGATATGATTGTTGAAGGACTGATCTTGACTCGATTCAACTTGACCACAGTGAAGATTCTCTATTTTCATCCTAAAGTAGTATTTTCACCTATTATATCATATCAGTAGAAGAACGTTGAAATCGCGATCGGCAAAAGCAGTTCTAATTTATAAGTAAAGAAATATTTTATATATTGTAGTGTGCGATTGAGAATCGTGTGTAATAAACTTTATTTAGATAAATGAAATATAACTTAATTTAGGTTGTAGTAGATCGTAAGGCATACGATGGTTTGAACACGATGATTAGCCTAACGCTTAGCCTAACGCTCGTTCTTTGTTCTAGCGAATTCGAATCTTGTCGAATTGAATTTTATAAAATGTAGTCATTTAATTATCGATTTATGGTATATTTTGGGTTTATATATGAATGAACATTAGGGTAGATTATGTTAATATAGATAATTTGTATTATTGGAGATGTTCATTCTTTCGATCTTACGAACTACTTTGTAAGCAAGATTGATGCGCACGCAGTAGATCGGAAAGTGTGTTTTCGCATCGCTGTTTAATTATTAATATCTCATTTCATGGACACTGCTAGCTAATAATATGCATATGTATACAATTTATGAATTACATTCTTCCTTTTATATTCATTAAGTATTAGGCTCTGCTGGACTCTTAATATTTTATTATCGAAAGTTTAGCCTAACCTGTTAAAAGTGTGTTTACTCAGAGGCTTTAATCGCCTTTAGTTCGCAGTTAGATAGTTGTTGTGTAAAGTGCATTAGTGCATTTTAAAGCTTGTGTTTCCTAGTTTATTTTGATATATAATATGTTTAGCTTTATAGCGCAGACAGCAAGATAATCCCTGTTGAAGCTGCGTAAGGAAACACAAATTTACTCCATTTTACGTTCGAAGCTGCCGAATCGTCTGCTGCCGCGCGGTGCTGTCTTTGTAGTCCGTGCGGAGGCTATATATTTAGGGGTGGTTAGGGTGCCTAGGCAGACTGGCAGACTGGCAGAGACTAGTAGAGATAGGTTTGCAGACTATGGTAGACTGAGTTAGACCTGTAGCAGTCCAGCAGAGCACAGGAGGGAGCAGAGAGATGACGTAATAAAGACCAACCTACACCCAGCTGCTGTCTTCCCCTGAGTCTTCTTTTGCCTGGCTGCTGTACATTGTTCCTATACTTTCCCTGTCCTCTCTATCCTTGCTTCCGGCTCATCACATATATATATATATATATATATATATATATTATATATATATATATATATATATATATATATGTGTGTGTGTGTGTGTGTGTGTGTGTGTGTGTGTGTGTGTGTATGTATGTATGTATGTATGTATGTATGTATGTATGTATGTATGAAACGATGTTGTACACTCCAATTAGGGAGGCTTTAATATATTGTATCCTCTATCATCGATGCCCCCTCCAACTCTATTTGCCACACTGGTATGCATGGGATGGCAGGGAACATTTGATGAGAGAGAGAGAGAGAGAGAGAGAGAGAGAGAGAGAGAGAGAGAGAGAGAGTCCCAAGTGTGAGACAGCAGCATGCCAAAAATGGTAAAGTGACAGTGACAAAATCCCCAGAGAATTGGCGTGGTGGGGGGTGGAGATGGAAGTGTGGCAGAAAGGGGAGAGCAAATGAGTAAAGCAAAAGTTAGACTCTGGTGTCCTGCGTATGTCAGTTATCTCAGAGCAGGCATCACCCATAGCTACCGAAGTTAATCCAGCACACGCCCACGGCCTTTGCTGTCTGTAGCTTGCTTTACAATGGTCGAGGCTTTGTGCCTCAAGTGGTATGGCAGAACAAAACAGGGTCTGGGTCAGTGTGTGAGATCAACAATTTGTAGCAGCAGCTTTGCCACGTCACGAAGAGATCGCTCAGAGAAGAGGATTCTAAAGAATAGTGATCGCAGTTGTGTTTTTTGACAGGATAGGAGTGAAAAACGAAAATGTTCATCCGGTATATAAATCCTCAATGCAGAGAGACACAACACAAACACAGCCTCATGTCATGGCAGTTTCTATCTGTTCAACTTCCCTATGAGATTCCATTGTAAGAGATCAGTTGCCATTCTGTTTAAATGCATCATTTACATTTTCACAGCTTCCCTCCTGTCCCCTTCTCCCAGCTCAACATTATGTACCCTAGCTCTTGTCTCTCGCGTCTTTTCAAATCTTTCTTCTCCACTCCTGCCACCCCATTTCCGGGTCGTCTGTTTACCTAGACCACACATTACATATTGAAAGGTCAAGTGGTGTCTTTAGAGTGCTGTACAGAAAATCCCCTGGTCAGTTTGAAAATATTAAGATATGGAGAATGTTATGCGGACTTGTTTAGGTTGTTCAAGAAGTGAAAGAATTTGCTGTTATTTGTGATTCTGTGCTCATGACCAGCTGTGTATAGTTTTTGTGTGTGAAGACATAGGCAAACGTGAAAAATGAAAGCGGTAAAGTGTTTGCTTGGGTATAAAAGACAAAACTTTCAAGAGATAAAGCTTTCTTTAAATTTGCATGGGTTATGAATTAGACGATGTTGGTCTTCCATGGGATATGCTTTTGTTATATTTATTGCTTATGCAGTGGTAAAGAATTGAGTGTAATCAGTAATTATTATAGTGAATTCAAGCTGAACATCCAACTGTGGTGTGAGGCCATGTAAGCCAGCTGCCTGTGAGTGGCTTTGGATGAGGGCAGGACAGTCTATCATGTCACGATTGTCTGAGCAAGAATGTCACTATTGTCTGAGCAAGAACGTCACTATTGTCTGAGCAAGAACGTCACTATTGTCTGAGCAAGAACATCACTATTGTCTGAGCAAGAACATCACTATTGTCTGAGCAAGAACGTCATGATTGTCTGAGCAAGAACGTCATGATTGTCTGAGCAAGAACGTCACGATTGTCTGAGCAAGAACGTCACGATTGTCTGAGCAAGAACGTCATGATTGTCTGAGCAAGAACGTCACTATTGTCTGAGCAAGAACGTCACTATTGTCTGAGCAAGAACGTCATGATTGTCTGAGCAAGAACGTCACGATTGTCTGAGCAAGAACGTCACGATTGTCTGAGCAAGAACGTCATTATTGTCTGAGCAAGAATGTCACTATTATCTGAGCAAGAAAGTCCCTTTCACCTACTTAAAACGACTTCTTTGTTTCTTGTTCTTGTTTCTGTTCTTTTTCTTGTTTCTTCTTCTTACTCTTGCTGTTGTTGTTGTTATTGTTGTTGTTGTTGTTTTTGTTCTTTTTCTTCTTCTTCTTCTTCTTCTTCTTCTTCTTCTTCTTCTTCTTCTTCTTACTATCCTCCTCCTCCTCTTCCTTCTCTTCCTCCCCCCCCTTTCTTTTCCTCCTCCTCCTCCTCCTTCTCAATATTATTATCATCAGTCTTCTTCTTCTCCTTCTTCTTAATCTTATCATCATCATCATCTTCCTCTTGTTTACTCTTGTTTATTCAATGTGAATTTAGCTACTTTGGGATCATCTGCCGGCCGGATCATCAAGGCTGATACAGAATCTGTGTGTCTGCTGCCTACCAGTTAGTGCATGCAGATACACGGCCTTTATCCATAATGTAAAGGGGGTTCTTGCTTTCTCCTCCCATCTGCAAGTGTGTGTGTGTGTGTGTGTGTGTTGTGTGTGTGTGTGTGTGTGTGTGTGTGTGTGTGTGTGTTGTGTGTGTGTGTGTGTGTGCGCGCGCGCGCGCGTGCGTGCGTGCGTGTGTGTGTTTATTTATGTTATTTCTTTTATATCGAGGATAATGGCACAAGTAATCACATGCTTTTTTCATCCAGTCCCCGTGTGTATGCAGTTGTGTAAATATTGTCATCTGTTCCCACCGGCACACAATGGCCTACTCTTACGAAAAGCGGAACAGGGTTTAACGTGTGCGCAAGATGTTCTGCGCACGCGTGCGCGTGCGTGCGTGCGTGCGTGCGTGCGTGCGTGCGTGCGTGTGTGTGTGTGTGTGTGTGTGTGTGTGTGTGTGTGTGTGTGTGTGTGTGGAGACAAGACAGAAGGCAGGTGGTGGTGGTGGTGTTGTCAGGCAGGGTCTGGAGAGCCAGGGGATATTGCTGTTGTCATGTTTAGGGCTGCTTTTTCTCCTGCACCACTGGTCCCTCCCACTGTTTTGTTGTTGTGAGGGGGGGGGGGGATTGAAAGATGGGGGGTGGGGGGTGGTAACCGATAGTGACACAGTGGATTGGGTCACAGGTTTTTTTTTTTTTTTTTTTTTTTTTTTTTTTTTTTTTACTCTCGCAGAGCCTACTTCGGACTAAGATTAGTTTCTTGAAAGAATGGTTTTTGGTCAGTTTTGACAGTATTTCTCAGCTTCGTTTTGTACTCATTTGCTTATTCAATCAAGTAAGTATGCATCTCTGCAAGTGCGTATGCGCACGTGGACAGTCCCACAGTCACATACATAATCAGTCATTTGTACTTGTATTCAGTGGTGCGTGTATCACTCACAAGCATGCACACTCTGACAGACAGGCACAAACACACAGATGGATAAAACACACACACACATACACGCCGCACACACACACACACACACACACACAGCACGCACGCACGCACGCACGCACGCACGCACGCACGCCGCGCGCGCACGCGCATAAAGGCCGACAGACAGAAGGGTTGGGAGAAAGAGAGGAACATAAATCCCTTTTAATTTTAAACACTACTTCAGTGCTTGTTTAATTGACAGTGTGGGAGTACTGAAGAGATGAAGAGATGTGTGTGGGTGGGTTTATTGACACAAAAAGCTGAACAGGAGCTTGGCGGGTGAGGAATATCAAATAATGAATTTTTTTTTTACCATGTTTTCTGTACTTACCCATACTGTGTTATTTCGCATCGTGGGAAGGATTGGAGGTTCTTAAACATAAGCTGTGAGAGCGTATCCTTATAAACGTGCAAGCAGAGAGGCATGGGAATATTGTATTCTGTCACATGGGCTGTATCTCTAATCTCATTTGCTCACGGTATGGGATGGCAGGCAAATTTGATATACGAGATGAGAGAGAGAGAGAGAGAGAGAGAGAGAGAGAGAGAGAGAGAGAGAGAGAGAGAGAGAGAGAGAGAGAGAGTCCACGTGACCAGGACTGGCCAATACCATTTAGTGATGGTGGAAAAAACTCCTGAGAGAATTGCTGGGGTAAGGCGGGAGTGGGGATGAAACAACGAGGGGAGAGAAAGTGTGTGAAGAAAGTAAAATATTGTGGTGTTCTTCCTGTGAGATCACAGAACTCTGAAGAGATTCCACTCCCCCATAGGTGCTTCGGATGGGAGTAGTAATTGAGGTCCCATGTGCCAAGGCACGCAGAACATTTTCCTCCCGTATGAAAAACCTGTTTGAAGAACTAGGTCAATGCGTGCTGGTAGGAACGGCTGTCAGAGCTTTAAATTAAAATAAAATCAAATTGCTTTGTTTCAGGGGTAATGAATAAGCACTCATATATTTTAGTTTTACATCCAGTCCCCGCCTTTGGGATTTAAAAAGGCCCACATCCACACTTTGTGTTGAAATATCCCCAAAGTCAGGAAGTGGCTTCCTTATTGGTGGGCAAAAATGGTCACACAGGCCAAATATGGACCTCGCAGCTCTAACAGAGAAAGATGAAGAGCTTTTTTTTTGGCCAATGTGTAGCTCCTATTGCTGACAGTGGTGGTGGAGACAGACACGTGACTTAATCAGAACTAGCATCCCTGAAACATCATTCAGGTTAACCCGGATGCACAAAACAATGAGAGCGCTTGTTTTACAGTGCAGTTTAGAGTAATGAAAGTATCAGCTAGTGCATCAGTCATTAAGAGACACAGAGACACAGTACATTGCATATTCTGTCTTGCCCTTCTTGTATCTTCTTCTTGAAAGCAATCCATTCAACTCTCATTGGGGGAAAATCCGGAATAAAAGAAAGATTTGATTGATTTGATTTATTCTTTTATATCGAGGATAATGGGATAAGCACTCTTGTGCTTTTTTACATCCAGTCCCCGTGTGTATGCAGTTTTGTAAATGTCATCTGTTCCACCGGCACACGATGGCCTACTCTTACGAAAAGCGGAACAGGATTTAACGTGTGCGCAAGATGTTCTGCAAAATGTAGAGCAAAATGTAGTAGACTGTAGAGTGTAGAGTGATAGCTTGTGAGGATGCGTCCGCCATTGGAAAAAAAAAAGGCATCACAATCAACAACAACAACAAGAGAATGATTATTTTTTCCTGACAGGAAACTTTGAGCGGGGTGTGTGAAATTGGAAGGAGTTGAAGGGGAGAAAAACAGCAGGATGAAGGGATACCATCGAGGCCGACAGCTGTGACACACGAGGGGTGTTGGAGGATGCTAGCCACCTTCTCTTTTGTCACCCCCCCCCCCTCCCTTTTATTTTGTTCATACACATTCATTTAGACCTAATCTCAATCTGTCTGTCTGTCTGTCTGTCTGTCTCTGTCTCTCTGTCTCTGTCTGTCTGTCTGTCTCTATGTCTCTGTCTGTCTGTGTCTGTCTGTCTCTCTGTCTCTGTCTGTCTGTCTGTCTGTCTGTCTGTCTGTCTGTCTGTCTGTCTGTCTCTGTCTGTCTGTCTGTCTGTCTGTCTCTCTCTCTCTCTCTCTCTCTCTCTCTCTCTCTCTCTCTCTCTCTCTCTCTCTCTCCCGCCCTCCCTCCTCTCTCTTACACTCACGCACGCATGCATTCACGTAGACACACACACATACACCCACGCCTCCACTTTGTCACTGTGTATTTCTGTTTCCGTTTTTCTCTTTGTGCATTTTTGTCTGTCTGTTTTTGGAGAGAGAGAGAGAGGGAGAGATAGATTGATAGATAGATAGATAGATAGATAGATAGAGAGAGAGAGAGAGAGAGAGAGAGAGAAGAGAGAGAGAGAGAGAGAGAGAGAGAGAGAGAGAGAGAGAGAGGGAGAATCCTCGCAAGTCTCTTTTGGTTATTTTCTCCTTCTCTTAGTTAGTGAGACACAACTTTCCAAGTTGACAGCGTGTGTAGGAAGCATAGGCAAGATGTAGAACTACGTGGGCGTGTGGATCGACACAAAAGACAGGAGAGGAGCCTGAAGGTAGAGGGACTACCAATACTGACTTTTATTGGAAGGTTTCTGTTCCAAGTCCACTGGAAGGGTTGGTATTTCCCACTGTTTGAAAGATAAGAGGAATCTGAATTTAGAGGTAGAGGAATGTTGAATATTTCTTTTTTTTGCAAGTTTTTCTTCAAATCCATTTTAAGGGTTGATATATTTTTTGTGTGTGCAGTTTTGAAAGAAGGAGGTTCTTAACTTTAAGCAGTATGAGCACTGTAGGAAAGGTTAGATAGGCTTATTCTCTTACGTCTGATTTTATTGCCCATAGCGAGGAACTTGGTGTGCGTGGGATGGCTATGTAAACTCCCTGCCCCCTCCCCCTTTAAAATAAAAGTTTACATACCAGATATCTGGTGATTTAAATGTCTGCCTTTTTAGTTTTTAGTATACTTTTTTGAAATTTTTTTTTTCGTATGCCAGGTTATTGATTGTCTGACTTAAATGTCTGCTTTCTAGACTGTTCGTTTTCTTTTAGGTATTTGTTTACTTGTTAATTTACTTAGCGTCTGCTTTCTGGAGTGTTCCGTTTAGGTGTTTACTTATTCATCTGTTTATTTGTTTATCTGTTCAATGCCTTTCTTTCTTTGTTGTTTCTCGATGTATCTAACAAAACTGTCTGCCAGGCAGCCTGTCTGGGCTGATAAAGTGTCCAATTGTCTGCTGCCTGTCACTGTGGCAGGCAGGTACTCCGCCACTTATCTACAATTATCTTCTTCGTTTTCTGCTCTGTCTGCAAGTGGCGTATGTGTCTCTGTGTGTGTGGGGGGGGGGGGGGGGGGGGGGTGGGGGGGGGGGGGGGGGGTGTTGTGTGTGTGTGGGTGGGGGGAGGGTGGAGTGGTGGAGTGTGTGTTGTTGTGTGTGGGGAGGTGTGTGTGGTAGTGTGTTTGAGTGTGTGTGTGTAGTGTTGTGTTTGTTTGTGTGTGTGTGTGTTTGTGTGTGTGTGTGTGTGTGTGTGTGTGTGAGTGTGTGTGTGTTAGTTGTGTGTGTGTGTGTGTGTTTGAGGTTGTGTGTGTTGTGTGTGTGTTGTGGGGTGTGTGTGTGTGTTGTGAGTGTGTGTGTGTGTAAGTATGTGTGTGTGTGTGCGTGAGTGTGGGTGTGGGTGGGTGTTTGTGTCTGTGTATGTGTGTGTGTGTATGTGAGTGTGCTGTGTGTGGTGTGGCGTGCGCGCGCGCGTGTAAGTGTGTGTATGGATGGATTTGTGTGGATGTGGATGTGTGTGTGTTTGTGTGTGTTGTGTGTGTTGTGTGTGTGTGTGTGTGTGTTTGTGTGTTTGTGTGTGCGTGCGTGGTGGTGGTGTGTGTGTGTGTGTGTGTGTGTGTGTGTGTGTGTGTGTGGAGACAAGACAGAAGGCAGGTGGTGGTTGTGTTGTCAGGCAGGGTCTGGAGAGCCAGGGGACATTGCTGTTGTCATGTTTAGGGCTGCTTTTTCTCCTGTAGCGTAGGTTCAGGGGAGGGGGGGGGGTTATTTTGGTCTTTAATGTCACAAGGGTTGCTAGCCAGTGAAAAGGGATCATTGCCATTTGTGTGTGTGTGTGTGTGTGTTGTGTGTGTGTGTGTGTGTGTGTGTGTGTGTGTGTGTGTGTGGTTTTTTTCTGTGTCTTTTGTTTTGAAATTTCTAAAAGATATTTTAAAATCTTGCTTGAGACTGGAACCAGGTTTGTATGAAGAATGTTTTTCAGCCTTTTTCAGCTATGACTGTTTCCCCCCTCTCCCAGTCTTCTTCCTTTAGTTTAAACATAAACAGTAGTAAAACGAGGTTGTGGCATGCACATATTCACACGCGTTTTATGTGTATCAATGTATGCATGCAAACACGTGCTCACATAGAGAGAAACGCAAACACAGACAGACAGATCCCTCCCCCTCAACAGATACAGACAGACACAGGCATACACACAGACAGACAGACAGACACAGACACACACGCGCGCGCGTGTCCCCTCACGCAAAGACAGCTTTTTATTGATGAGACAAACATGCAGAGAGTGTGGGTGAGAAAATAGATAGATATAGATAGATAGATAGATAGATAGATAGATAGATAGATAGATAGATATATAGATGTAGATAGATATATAGATGGATAGAAAGATTAGAGAGAGAGAGAGAGAGAGAGAGAGAGAGAGAGAGAGAGAGAGAGAGAGAGAGAGAGAGAGAGAGAGAGAGGAGAGTTCTTTCCAATCTTTTTGGTCATTGAAACTCCATGTGCAGAGTTGCCATTGTGGTAGCATTGGATACATACTGATCAACATCGGTGAGTAGATGGACACACAGGCAAGATAGGAGATAAGAGGAAGATGGATAGCCAATGCCGAGTTCTATTTCTAGGTTTCTTTTCAAATCCACTGCCTGTAGTGGTATTTTTCTGCAGTATAGAATGTTCTGAACCACCAGCAGGGAGTGTTCTGAAACTCAGGGTGGTTTGGGTAGTTTTGATTTGTTGTACAACAGTAACAGTGACATGGCAGAGCTACAGCGAAAAGTTGAAGACAAATCCGACTCTTCCGAAAAGTGGAACAGGTTTTAACATGTGGAACAGCTTAAAACATGTGCGCAAGGTGTTCTGCGTGCGTTCGCACACGCCACCTCGATTAATAGGCTCATCCGAGGGAGTTTTAGGGGGAGTGGAATCGGCACTGATGTTAACTACAGAGAAAAAAACCTCTTGAACGAGATTCGAACCGGGTCGTCTGAGCGCACACTGACCACGGCTATCCCGCCCCCAGGAGGAGGGGAATACAGAAAGCAGAGAACAGGAGGGGAGGGATGAAGAGGGGACAAATCAGAGAAACTGTGCAGCCTAGAAGGCTTTACAAAGCATGCAGTGTAAAAGAAAACGAAAGAATGTGATGTTTTGTGAAAAGGCAGATCCGACACAGCACAAATTGAACTCTGCGAAAGTTACCGAATAGATGTGCAGGGTCTCTTCCGGCTAGTTGGCTACAAACAGCAATCTGACTTTATAGCTTCTCGGTGGACTTAAAAAAACAATTCTAGGTGTACAACAGAATGAGACCAGGCATGGCTATGGTGCTAAGATGAGAAAGAGCAGTGTGGGAACAGCACTCTGGATTACCATAAAAGATGAGAC
>CM060321.1:40084555-40089555 GCA_030674155.1 Stramonita haemastoma
TCGAAAATTTATTTTTATTTCATTTTTTTTGTTATTTTTTATTTTATTTATTTTATTTTATTTTATTATTTATTTTATTTTTTATATCGAGGATAGTGGGATAAGCACTCTTGTGCCTTTTTTACATCCAGTCCCCGTGTATATGCAGTTTTGTAAATGTCATCTGTTCCCACTGGCACACGATAGCCTACCGTACGAAAAGCGGAACAGGATTTAACGTGTGGCAAGATGTTCTGCGTGCGTTCACACACGGGGACCTGGGTTTATATCTCATCCAAGGACTTTGGGGGAGAGTGGAGTCAGCACTCAGGAGGAAAATCTCCTCCGAAAAGGTCCAGTATGTAGGGCTTCTTTAGTCATGTTAGTACAAGACATTTTAAATTTTCGAGCTCATTATCTACAGAACATGATATGCTTAGGTCCTTCCGACGAGATAGATAGATAGATGATAGATAGATAGATAGATATAGATAATAGATTAGATAGATAGATAGATTAGATAGAGGAGGAAGATAGATGAGAAGGAGAGAAGAGAGAGAGGAGAGAGAGGAGGAGAGAGAGAGAGAGAGAGAGAGAGAGAGAGAGAGAGAGAGAGAGAGAGAGAGAGAGAGAAGAGAGAAAAAGAGAGAGAGAAGACAGACAGACAGACAGACAGACAGACAGACAGACAGACAGACAGACAGACAGACAGACAGACAGACAGACAGACAGACAGACAGACAGACAGACGACAGACAACCATACACACACACACACACACACACACACACACACACACACACACACACACAGAGACACAGACACAGACACACAAAACTGACAGTTCTTTCCTGACGCGGTCTCATGGGAATATCAGTTTTCTGTGAATGACATTCCCCCTGTCTCCCCTCAAATCCCTGGCTATTGGATTTCTTAACTCGCTACGATCTTCTGATCCCCTGATGCTCAGGGGAGAGGAACTAGATCCCTTCTTGCTCCCTGCCTTCCTTCAGTCCCTCTTTTTACACACACTCACGCACGCACGCACCACACACACACACACACACACACACACACACACACACACACACACACACCACACACACACCACACACACACACAAGTACGCGCGCACACATCGCTCGCACGCACCGAACACACACACACATTCGCAGAGAGAGAGAGAGAGAGAGAGAGAGAGAGAGAGAGAGAGAGAGGAGAGAGAGAGAGACAGAAGACAGACAGAAGACAGACAGAAGACAGACAGACAGACAGACAGACAGACAGGACAGACAGACAGACAGACAGACAGACAGACAGACAGACAGACAGACAGACAGACACACACACACCACACACACACAGACACAGACACAGACAGACAGACACAGTCACACAGACAGACACAGACAGAAAGACAGACACAGACAGAAGAAAAAACTGCAGGAAATGAAAAACGACTTAAAGGAAAAAACGGTTAACATAACAACAGATCATAACTGAAGAAAAATAAGTTCTTATATACTAGTTCTTAAAGGATCCAGGACATAATTATGTGTTTATTTTTTCATATTCTTGATTCATATCGTCATTGTCCGAATATGAAGGATTTTAAAGATATCACGAAACAAAATGATAATTGAACAACTTAGTACCATGCACTATTTGATCGTGGTATTTGAAAAACGAAAACATAAACCGGTTGCACACCCAAAGATCTTACCATTGGAGAACCTTGGAGCTTAACTGAGGATAAAACTAAAAAAATCAAGAATTTTTTTTTTTATACAGGTGTTTAGGTGGTACCTGTGTATGTGTGTGCGTGCATGCGAGCGTGCGTGCGAGCGTGCGTGTGTGTGTGTGCGCTTGCGCGCGCGTGTATGTGTTCCAAAAAGAAAACGTGAATCTTTGTCGAAAACGGAAAACAGATAAAAGTGTGATGTATGTGTTTGACGTTTGGAGTATTTTTTCCCCCTTTTTATCTTTCTTTTCTTTTTATTGTCATTTTATCATTTTCTTGTTTAATATGATTTTACCACAGTCATCCCTTTTTGTTATTGGTCTCTTTCTGATTTCTTTCTTCCTTTTGGGCTGTAGTCATGTGTATCCTCTGCTTTGCCATGATTTGCATTGCTGATTTGCAGTTATGTCTTCTTCTGTCTCCGTGCTTGCCTGTTGCCTTGTGTTTGATCGTGTCTTGGTTTTTGCCCTTGTGTCTGCAGCCTTCTCTGATGTTTAATTCTGGAGAGAGAGGGAGGAGAGAGAGAGAGAGAGAGAGAGAGAGAGAGAGAGAGAGAGAGAGAGAGAGAGAGAGAGAGAGAGAGAGATAGATAATTGTAACGTTGTTAGTAGTAGTAGTAGTGGTAGTAGTAGTAGTAGTAGTAGTAGTAGTAGTAGTTAGTAGTAGTAGTAGTAGTAGTAGTAGTTGTAGAAGTAGTTAGTAGTAGTAGTAGTAGTAGTAGTAGTAGTAGTTAGTAGTAGTAGTGTCTGATGTTTTGCGTCGTTCCATTTAATACCAGACGACCTAAAATGGAAGAAATTGGGAGAATGGTGATTGAAATAAAGAGAGGTATTACAATGTGTGTGTGTGTGGGGGTGTGTGTGTGTGTGTGTGTTTGTGTGTGTGTGTGTGTTGTTGTTTGCGTGTGCGCGCGCGCGCGTGCGCGCGCGTGCACGTGTGAGTCTCTAAGTATGTGTGTGTGCGCACATGCAGGGAATCTGTTTGCATCTAGCTATGGTCACTTGTTTGTGCATCTGTGTCTCACTGTGTATGTGTCTGTCCAGATACGTGCAAGCCTGTGTCTGTGTGATGGTTGTCGATATGCTTCAGATCTTTATTCGTTTTCAGAGACATAGTATCACGTATATTCCCATGCTGTTGTGACTTATCTGATGTGATTTGAAATGAGAATTTTTTGTATTTGTTTTGAGATTTTTTTTTTTTGTTTCTTAGTTGGAACTCCGAGATTCACCAATGGTGATATATTGTATATGTGACTGTTTTCGTCAATACGACTTGGGGGATGATCTTTAAACACACAATGTGCAGCGTTTTTTCAACTTTTGTGATCGCTCCTACTGGCACGCAATAGCATACCCCTTGGAAAGGTGGAAATATAAAGTGTGCTCCGAATGTCCCGTGTGTGTTTGCTCTCAGGTGGCTTGGTTTATAGTCTCGTCCTAAGGATTTTCATAGGATACAGATACTAACCGCAGAGGGAAAAAAATCTCTTCGAACAGGAGCCTCAGTGGTGGCTGGACCAAGGCCGCCAGATGGGCAGTCCACCACTGCAGCCATGAGGCTGGCCCGACCCTATAAAAGGGTTATAAGTGTGGCTATGATGCTGAGCACATGACATGCAGTTCTGGCATCGTGTAGTTCATCCATTAGCAACTTGGCTGCAGCTGCTAATGGCTTAATGTCTTTGTGGTTTGGTGTGGCCTTCGTGGTGGAGAGGGATTGGATGCATAGCCTGACACAGAAAGTGAGGGAGGGGGGGGGGGGGGGGGGAGGAGAGAAGTAGACTGAAAGAGGAGGGAGTGGGTGAGTTTTCAGAGAAAACATTATTAGTAGAAAAGACCCGCGGTGGTTCTCCCCCCCCCCCCCCCCCCCCCCCCCCCCCCCCCCCCCGTGTCACGTCAGGCCCTAGGCGTGTTTTTAAGAAGACAAACTGGATTTTCACATCGATTAAAAAAACAAGTGCACTTGGGGCATTACGATAGTTGGACAACTGGTGTAAGTGTGGGTTGCGGTGTGAGAAAGGTGAGGAGGGGGAGAGTGAGAGAGAGAGAGAGAGAGGAGGAGAGAGAGAGAGAGAGAGGAGAGAGAGAAGGAGAGAGAGAGAGAGAGAGAGAGAGAGAGAGAGAGAGAGAGAGAGAGAGAGAAGAGAGGCTGTTTCCTCTGGGGATGTTTTGATGATGCACAACTTTATCAGATTGTGGTTTGAACCTGGTCGTCCGTGTAGAGTTTTTGCTGCAGCAGCAGCAGCAGCAGCGGCGATGGCAGCAACTACGCAGCAACTGTCACACTGATGACGATCGTGATGGTGGTAATGATATGAGGGTAGAAACGATTACATAATTGTGTTTTTGATGCACGTAACTTTGAAAAATATGATTCCTTTGTCATGTAACTGATTCGAGGTTTTGTTTATGTCAGATCATTAAGAGACGTAACTGTGTAGATTTCAGAGAGGGAGGAGTAGGGAGGGAGGGAGAGAGACCAGAGAGAGAGAGAGAGAGAGAGAGAGAAGAGAGAGAGAGGAGAGAGAGAGAGAGAGAGAGAGAGAGAGAAAGAAGAGAGAGATCGGAACTGCAAATAAAATTTAAAGTTACAATCAGTTCTCTTAAGGATCAGACAAAAACCGGGCGACAAGGGAATTTTCATGAAACTCTGCAATCTCAGACGCGTTGCCAAGAGGTAACAAGGTCCAAACGGTTCTCCCTTGAATTATGTCATATTGAGAATTACCAGTATTCGCTGTCCATTGTCCTCGAAAATGCACAAGGTATTAAACCAGTCTCATTGGTCATGTAATCAGATATAATGCGTGCAGACATTCTTGCATGGAAGCAAATACGTGCACCTTACATACCCACGCACTCACACTCGCGCTTACTCAATCATGCATGCACACACACACCTATGCACACACAATCATGCATGCACGCACGCACACACGCTCGCACGCGAGCGCGCGCGTGTGTGAACGCACACACACACACTCGTACACACACACACCACACACACACACACACACACACACACAACACACACACACACACACACACCACACCACACACACACACAACACACACCACACACACACACACACACACACAACACAAACACACACACAATCACGCACGCGTGCAGAGACACAGAATTCAGACACCACAGTTACACACACATCACACAACACACACACACACACACACACACACACACACACACACACACACACACACACACACACACACACACACACACACACGTACACACACACACACACACACACACA
>CM060321.1:40093067-40103067 GCA_030674155.1 Stramonita haemastoma
ACACACACACACACCACAACACACACACACACACACACACACACACACACACACACACACACACACACACACACAGACCGTAAGCGGCCATTCCTTTATAACTGTACCTGAGCCATGTTAACTCCCAGCATGGTAGGTCCCCGCGAGGAAGGCGCCGACAGGTCCGCCAGTTTGCCAGGACTCTTGGCGGGCGTGGCGGGCGTGACATCCAGACCGATGATGTCGGGCAGCTTGGAGGAGGAGGCGGACATGGAGATTTTGTCCATGTCCTCAGTGGAGGCAGCCCCCTCCGTCTGGTTGACGAGGAAGCGAGGCACGGCGTTGCCGTTGTTGGACTCGTTGGACTGGCCGGAGAGAAAGCTCTCGGAGGTCTTCACCACAGCCCCCCTCCTGATGGCCAGCACCCCCGCCAGCACCACCGCCACCGCCCCAGCCACCACCAGCAGCACCAGCAGCGTCAGGATGGTGACCCGGGTGGCGGAGGAGGCGGCGTGCAGGATGAGATAGCTGAGGGGGGCGGGGTGGGGGGAGGCGTGGAGGGAGGTGGAGAGGAAGGCCAGCGCCATGAGCAGGCACAGCAGCAGCATGGACAGGCACACGGACAGCGGCCAGGCGTTGCGCAGCACGGGGCTGAAGACCCCGGACATCCTCAGCACGTTCTCCGCGCAGAAGGCCGCGATGAGGATGGCCAGCCCGGCCAGCAGGAAGATGTAGATGGCGAAGGTGGCCACGGCGAAGTCACGGGTGGGGTTGTGCAGGTGGTGGTGGTAGCTCAGCAGGTGGGCCAGCTCCATGGGCGACCACAGCAGGTCCAGGCCGCAGCAGAGGAAGAAGAAGACCAGCACCAGAGTGTAGCTGTACTTGCGCACACGCCTGCTCTGGAAGATGGCCAGCAGCAGGGTCAGGCTGCCCCCGCCCCCCAGCACCACCGCCAGCGCCAGGGCTGCCGAGGACAGCACCACGGAGTAGGCCTCCACCCTCACCGGCCCCAACAGCCCGCTGTCGTCGCTGGAGCTGTTGAGGCTGCTGCTGTTGAGAGTCATGACGGAGAGCGGCAGGACATGGAGAGCGGCAGAAGAGGAAAGGTAAGTAGTGTGTTGAGAAGACCAGGGTGGGTCCGCTGGTGTGGACACCATGAATCAGGGGTAACGCTATGCCATACCTTTTCTGGCAGTGGTACTCAATGGCCTTAGTCCTGTGTCTGGATTCAGATCATTGGTACCTTAACTTTTCGTAGACTGGAAAGACTGTGTTAAACTTCTCAGCCATGGAAAATCGGAAAAAAAATCAGAAGTATTTCGAAAATAACAAGGTTGGGATTTGGGCTGAACGTGGTATTACCCTTTGTCTTGTAACGTTGGCAGAAACGTTAGAGTGGATCTCCAGTGCTAAAAAAAGCCTTTTCCTGTTATATGTCTCTTAAACACAATTGAACTTTAGTGATGCAAACTAAACCGCCCAGAATCAAATCTGTAATACTGCTAGTCCTGTTAATCAGCATAGACTTGGCAGTGTGGACTTGAACACCGATGTTTCTCCCTGATTTGTGCTTTGATCATCAATCAGTGAGACATCTTTAGCTGACTAACGAGTTTCTAAACTTACACTTCACACTCAAGAAGCCACACACTCCTTACACCACCATTTTGAATCTGTAGACTGAAGATTTAGGCCTGTAATCAAATTGTACATGGCTGGTTTGTCTTGAGATCAAAACACAGGAAAGTGCTCTGTCTGACATGACATAATCCAGTTTCAGTAGCCTAGTAAGCCTGTCAGACAGCAGAGTGCTTTAAAACAAACATTTTTCTTGTTAATGTGACATGCATCCACCACACAAAAAACCCTTAGGGGAAAAGAAGATGAACCTCTGGATGTTGTCATTGATAAACGTCACGGAAAACGGAAATCATTAAAAGAGATGCTGCAAAATCACACGAAACTGGGAGAAAAAAAAGTTTTCATAGACAGGCCTACCATGACATCTCAACGGTGAAGAGGTCACGGAAGGGAATCGGAGAGGCTTCAGGAAGCTGTCAGACAGTGATTACAGAATGTGTCTTTCAGCTGCCAGTATCGGTGCCCAAACCAACCTGGTCCTCCGTCTGGCCACACAGCAGTTGTTACCCCGGATATTGTCAGCAGTATGTGCCGTGACTAGTCCGTGTGGATATGGAGATCACATGTCCACAGCAGTTTAAAGGGTATTTATGCTAAGCGTCTGCACACAGAAGAAGAGTCATCGATAAGTTGAAACTTCATGGAATGAGTTATGTAGATGATGAAATTTGCTGCTGTAGCGTTTATCGAGACAGGACACAGCTTTTTGATCTGGGATTTGTATTGTCGAGAACTTTGTGTGTTTTCATTGTGTCAGCAGATGGTGCACATCTAGACTATTGTTAGGCAGCAACACCACACAGTTCCCTCATTCACACGGAATTTCTCTCTCTCTCTCTCTCTTCTCTCTCTCTCTCTCTCTCTCTCTTCTCTCTCTCTCTCTCTCTCTCTCTCTCTCTCTCTCGTCATTCTGTCTCTCTCTCTGTCTCTGTCTCTTCTGTCTCTCTGTCTTTCTGCTCTCTGTCTCTCTGCTCTCTCTTCTCTGTCTTCTCTGCTTCTGTCTTTCTCTCTCTCTCTCTTCTCTCTTCTCTTCTTTTCTCTCTCTCCTCTTCCTCTCTCTCCCAATTACCCGTTTGTGAATGGGTTGAAAAACCTAACACAATCTTATTAATCTTTTCTCTCTCCTTCTGTCACTCTCTCTCTCTCTCTATCTTCTACTCTCTCTCTCTCTCTCTCACCACGCACGTCACGCACGCACGCACCACACACACACGCGCACACACACAGCACGCACACACACACACACAAACAATTTTAAATGAAACTAAACATTAGGTGTGTGTGTGTGTGTGTGTGTGTGTGTGTGTGTGTGTGTGTGTGTGTGTGTGTGTGTGTGTGTGTGTGTGTAGTTTTCTTCTTTGGTGACGTGTGTGTAATTTAAAAGAATGGTTTTCAGTTGTACAACTATTTTCTTTAGATTTTCATTCTTAGATGTGCGAATATATTATATATGATTTTTTTCTTAGATGGATGGATTGATGAAAAAAGCAACTGCACTGCTTATTCAACGTACCATCTAAAAATAAAGTTTCTTTTTCACTTTCACCCCCCCCCCCCCCCTCCACAACACACAAACACACACACTCTCTCTCTCTCTCACACACACTCACACTCACACACACACACACACACACTACCAACACACGCCGCGCGCGCGCGGTTGTGTGTCTATTTTCGTTGATCTAAAGAACCGTCGATTGCTAAGAGAAAGGATGTATAGTTATTTGTTTATCAGTTTTCCCACAGTCATAAATCGTCACCCATTTTGTCAAAAAGGCTTTTTTGTTAGCAGTGACAGGCTCAGTGTTCTCCCTGTCTGTCTCTCTGACTCTGTCTCTGCCTGTCAGCCTGTCTGTCTGTCTGTCTTCTCTCTCTGTGTTCCTGTCCATTCCCTTCTCCTGTGATCTCTCCTCTCTCCACTCCCGGTTACCACTCCCCTCTACTGAACACAGTCACACTCTTTGTGGAGGGCTGCACCGACGGAGAATATCAGCTAAACGGCACGAAATGAAATTGACAGCTGACATTTGGCTGTTCGGGGTCAGCAGAAGCTGCAGCTGCTGTCACAGTAACAACACAACAGCAGCAGCAGCCTTCACCTTGCCCCCGACTATATTTAAGCCGGGCAAAATCGCCCTTGATTGCGAACGGCTCTGTAAGGTTTAGTGGATTTGTTAGCATAGTTAAGGGCGTTAGTACACGGTTAACTTCATTTCAAAAGAAGTGAGGTTTGCACACGCGTACGCAGGTATGTGCAGACAGACCGACGCAGTTTATCCCCTGCCCCATCCTCTCTCTCTCTCTCTCTCTCTCTCTCTCTCTCTCTCTCTCTCTCTCTCTCTCTCTCTCCTCTCTCTCTCTCTCTCTCTCTCTCTCTCTCTCCCTCTCTCCACACTCACGCACAAGCGCCACACACCTCACACACACACACACACACTCACCCCCCCCCCCCCCCCCACACACACACCAACTGAGGAAACAGGCTGATAAATGTAAACTTGGTAGCAAGGAGGTTGCCATAGTTACGACAAAGAAAATGCAAATGAAGACGGGGTTGGCCTGATTTTTACGGGGTTGATTTGCCACAAAATTATACTACATGCGCGTTTCCATTCGTAACTCGATTCCCTTGCTAGAATGATATGATTGCAGCATGGTTGATTTGATTATAAAAGGGTTCATGAGATTCTGACGAGATATCTCCATTGTAAGAGAGACAAACTTATGTGGTCAGAGGGTTAGCATATGCTCAGGTTGCGATTGTTTTTGTTTGTTTTAATGTGTTTTAACCAGTAGGTGTAACTATGTAAAAAAAAAAAAAATTCTATAAACGCCGCTCCATATTTGGCGAGAAATCGCATTGTACCAGCCACCATGGCGCGGTGGTTAGCGTCTTAGATTTCGGAATGGAAGGTCGCAGGTTCATTTCCCATGAGTCATGGGAATTTTTCGGACTCCGGCCGGCTTCTACCCAGAGTGAGTGTGCTGTGGGCTGATGGGAAGACTGGACCACACAGTCGGGCTTTCTTGCGGAGAATTTGAGAGTGTTGCTCATATTATCTGACCAACTGCAGGTGTCTTGTATCTCTCGGGCCCTGTTGATGCCAAGATATATTATGATTGTAAGCCTAAGAGTACAACCCTGTCGTCTCAAAGCATATGCACTTTCACAGCAGTATTATTAGATTTTCCTATTATCATTGATCATCATAGAATAAAAAAAAAAAGCCTCTATTGGGTGGTCGCACTTGCTCTGGTCTCATGGTGACTCGGATTCGGTTTCCCCATACATTTCTGTGACTGGTGAGTTTGTGTCAAAGCCTTTGGGGTTGGAGGTTCATGGGGACGTCTTTGAGAGACGTTGGTGGTAGCCACCTCGGGTGGGAAACTCGCTCAGTCTGGCTCCACGACCGAGCTATTCCGTCGTTAGTGGGGGCTTAGAAGATGGTGTCCTGCATATGTTAGATCATAACAGGAACCACTGATCACCACCAAAGTGATCCAGCAGCAGTGCAGGGCCCCTCTGGCTGGTGGCCCCGCGACGGCCTGATATTCATAGGCCCCTTGTGGACTTTCGACCCTCAAATTGAGACATTAGGAATCTGGGTATGGCTGTAGAAGGTTGATTGAAATGAGTGGCGTGGGAACAGCAGGACAGGGACATCACAAAAGATGAGAGAGAGAGAGAGAGAGAGAGAGAAGAGAGGAGAGAGAGAGAAAGAGAGAGAGAGAGAGATGTAACCTTATAAACACCACATACACAACACACACACACACACACACACACACACACACACACACACACACACACACACACACACACACACACACAGCGCGCGCGCACGCCCCTTTTTTGATTTATTATTCTTCATTGTCCTTAGAATAAAAGGCTGAAGATATTTAAAAAAAAAAAAGAAAAGAATCTTACATGCGGCTGTACGACAGAGTGCTGAGAGAGAGAGGAGAGAGAGAGAGAGAGAGAGAGAGAGAGAGAGAGAGAGAGAGAGAGAGAGAGAGAGAGAGAGAAGAGAGAGAGAGAGCACGACATACACATGCGCGCGCGATCCACACACACACACACACACACACACACACACACACACACACACACACACACACACACACACACACACACACACACACACACACAACACACACACACACACGCGCGCGCGCGCGCGCGCACGCGTATGCACGCGCGTGCGCACACATACACACGCACGCCGCGCGCGCGCGCACACACACACACACAAATGCACGCACGCACACGCAGACAAAGAGATTGCTGTCAGGGGCATTTGCAGTAGTTTATGTGGGGTCTGGCAGGGCGGGCTAGCCTTTGCTGGTGCCTGTAGTTGTGGAGATGGAAGAATCGTGTCCTCTAATCTGTTATCTGTCGGGTTTCAGCCATCCAAATTCACTCTGTGCCCTTCTCTTTTGTGTTAGCCCCTCTCCTAAGCTTGACAGATACACTGCCCCCCCCCCCCCCCTCCCTTCTCTGTCTGCCTGCCTGTCTTTCTGTCTGTAGTATCTTTGTCTCTGTGGCATGCTGTCTCGCTTTTTGGTTCTCTGTCTCTGTCCTGTCTTGCTCTCTCCCTCTCTCTCTCTTCTGGCTGGATGTAGAAAAGCTATTGTTATGCTTACTCTATAACCCTCTATGAATAAAATTTGTTCATTGTTTCTCTCTTTCTCCGCCCTCTCGTTTAACCACACACACACACACACACACGCGCGCGCGCGCGCGCCACACACACACACACACACACACACACACACACACACACACGCAGCACGCACGCACGCACGCACACGCACACATGCACGCGCGTACACACGCACATATATATTCGTTCAGAACAACGGTGTATAGTAGCAATAAATTCGTTCAACAAGCAAAGCTTAGAAGCATACTCCAAGAACTGGTTGTGTTGTCTGAACAACATCGAGTCAAGTAGAAGAGAGAAAAAAAACAAGAAACCCCCCCCCCCCACTGTGTTTTAAGGTTATGAATACACCAGGAAAAGAACCAAACAAGAACAAACAAGGATTAACATAGGGGAAGATGTATTATGGCAACACAGCAAGGCGGTACTACCACAGGACAGGCTGCGACAACGTTTACGCCAGGAAAACGGTGCTAGGCCTAACCCTTTGAAGTGTTGTATAGGAAAATTTTATAAGAATGTAATCTCTCTCTCTCTCTCTCTCTCTCCTCTCTCTCTCTCTCTCTCTCCTCTCTCTCTCTCTCTCTCTCTCTCTCTCTCTCTCTCTCTGTGCGTTTCTGTTTCTCCTCTTTCCCCCCCTCTCTCTCCCCCCTTTCCCCTTCCTCTCTCTTTTTCTCTGTCTCTCTCTCTCGTCTCTGTGCGTTTCTCTTTCTCTCTCTCCCCCCACTCTCTCCCCCGTTCCCCTCCTCTCTCTTTTCTCTGTCTGCGTCTGTCTCTTCTGTCTGTCTGTCTGTCTGTCTGTCTGTCTGTCTGTCTTCTTTCTGTCTTCTCTCTCTCTCTCTCTCTCTCCTCCTTCCTCCTCCTCTCCTCTTTTCTCTTCTGTCTTCTTCTGTCTTCTTCTCTCGTTCTCTCTCTCTCTCCCTGCTCCCTCCCCTTGTCTCTCTGTCCCATCTTCTTTTTCTTTCTTTCTTTTTAAAGTCTGGCTTGTCATAGACCTAGTTTTTGCACTCGTCTTTCTCCCCCCTGGAAGAGTTACACCCCCCCCCCCCCCTGTCAACCTTCTCTTTTTTTCCTCGTCCACCCTTCCCCTCCCCTCCCTTCATGATCTCTCTCCCTCCCCCCAGTATCTGGCTTCTGCCTCCCCCTTCCAGCTGCCCTGTCCTGTGTTCCCATGGCCCGCAGGCTGTATGGGCACAAATGACAAGACAGGTGACCTTTTGCATCTCGTCAGCTGATTGAAAGATGCTGCTACTGGTGAGAACGAGCTGCCCGCAAGCTTGAGAGCGAGGCGAGGTGGAGGGTAGGGGTGGGAAGGACTGAGCCATTGGAGTGGGGGTGGGGGGTTGGGGTTTGGGGTTTGAGAGGATGGTCCTCTTCCTCTTCCTAATTTGTCCTCTTTTTGTTGTGGTCAGTTGGACATTTCTCTTGTTATTTGACTCTCCTTCTGTCTGTCTGTCTCTCTGTCTCTTTCTCTCTCTGTCTGTCTGTCCGACTTTCCACCTCTCACCTTCTCTTTCTTTCCTCTCCACTCTCTCGCTCTCCATCCTTCTTTCTTTGTCTTGCTCCCTTCAAGCTTATCTTTCTGCCCCCCCCCCCCTCCCCCCCTCTTGTGTTCACTCTCTCATTCTCTATCTCCCAGGCTCCCTTCGCTCCTATCCACTCTCTCACTCTCTCTTACTTTCTCTCTCCCCCCCCCCCCCCCCCACTTTCTCTTGTCTCCCTCTCTGAAGTGGGCTGTTGATGATCCTGAATTATAGATGAGATGATAGTGCCTTCTCCACCTGATTTCAGCTTTTAAATGCCTGGGCCTTTGTGTGTGGTCATTTTTCAATTATGGCTGTTGGCAGGTCATCACTTAATCTCTGCTCTCTAATGGCAGTGGCCAGCATCTGATCGTTCCGAACCGGCACTGATGTCACGACTTTTCCCCCTGAGCAGCTTTGAATTATTGATGCTCTGAGCATCCCGTGGTCACTTTGAATTTGCAATAATGTGGTGGTGATGTGCTGATTTTGATGACCGAAGTCTTGGTCATCG
This sequence comes from Stramonita haemastoma, assembly GCA_030674155.1. Lineage (NCBI taxonomy): Eukaryota > Metazoa > Mollusca > Gastropoda > Neogastropoda > Muricidae > Stramonita > Stramonita haemastoma. The sequence continues at coordinate 40,101,389 of CM060321.1, forward strand.
CTTGACCTTTGTCGTTGGGGTCATGGATGTTGCCTCATCGTTCTGGCGTGGTGATGCCGCGGCTGATTCTGTCTGTCTGTGCCCGTAGGTATGTGACATAGTTAAAGCTTGTTACTGGAGCTCCATTGCAAACAGAAACACACAAACATCTGATGACCACAGTTCTCCAAGGTAAGATAGAGGGCAGCAGGAAAAGAGGCAGACCACCACCATTCTGCATCGCCAACATCACTGAGATCAGCGGTCTGGCTAGATGGGAAAAGAGGGGAGGGGGTGGGGGGAGATGGCGAACCCTGGTGGCATTACGTGGAGCTCCTACCGTCGAAAGCGGTGATGGAGACAGTTGGTGAAGTGTAGCTACGCTGAGCACTACAGACAGTTTCTATATATATAGCTATGTCACCACAGCCTTGTTACAAAACCAGGTATCATTGCAGATTTGTAAGTTACCAAAATGTATCACTGCAGACTCGTATGTTATCAAAAGTCCATGTATCATTACTGCTCAATAATATTACCGACAGCTAGCATCATAATTTGAATTATACTACCACAGATCCACACATTACCACTGCTCCATGCGTCACAACAGCTCCATGTGTCACAACAGCTTCATATGTTGCACAAATGTTACACAGCCTCTCCACGTTTTACCACCTTTTCTTATATCAACCACAATGCCGCACATTATCACACCCTTTCGTGTATTGCCGGCCACACCTTCATATATTTTTTTACAGCGTCTACATATTTACAACGTTCATGTGTCATCTATATTTCCATACACTAGAAGGTTTTCTACCACAGGTCGTTACTGTGTCCAGGGTTGGAATGGTTATCACAGTTTTTAACGTCAAAGTATCATCCGTGCATTAAAACAGCAGGCAGTTTTCTCTAGACCTTTTGATTGTAGCTTCCTGTTAAATGTCACTGGCAGATGTTAACGCAGGCTGAAAAAAAAAGTCAACACTTTATTGCTGACCGTTTATTAGCCTTTCAGGGTTCGTTACACAGCTGACTTGCTTGATCATAGTTTTATAGAGTTCTTAATCTTTATGTTTTGATAGCAGGGAAGAGTTTTATCCATTTTTGCGATGATTGGGGATGCAACGTGTTTTACATTATGTGACAATATTACTGCTTTGTTACAGTTATTCGCAACATTTTGTTGTCCTGGGGGCGCGCGCATGTGTGTATATGTGTGTGAGTGTGAGTGTGTGTGTGTGTGTGTGTGTGTGTGTGTGTGTGTGTTGTTGTGTGTGTGAGAGAGAGAGAGAGAGAGAGAGAGAGAGAGAGAGAGAGAGAGAGAGAGAGAGAGAGAGAGAGAGAGAGAGAGTTGTGTGCGTGTGCGTGTGCGCGCGCGCGCGAGTGCAAGCGCGAGCGTGTGTGTGTGTGTGTGTGTGTGTGTGTGTGTGTGTGTGTGTGTGTGTGTGTGTGTGTGTGTGTGTGTGTGTGTGTGTGTGACGTCAAACGCTGTCAATTTGTAAGAGGCGTGCTACTCTTTAATCTCTACAGGACTTGAACCACAACCTCTGTGATTCTTAAACGTGTACATTGATTTTACGTTATTCAGTTAAAACCACGGAATTCACAAACGGCGAAACTTTGCGTACGTGATCCTTTTGTTTTGGCCACCAGTACGGTAGCCACATTCCGACTTCGGGGACTAAACGCGTACA
>CM060321.1:40108067-40110567 GCA_030674155.1 Stramonita haemastoma
GTCGTGGGGGAAAGAGAGAGAGAGAGAGAGAGAGAGAGAGAGACGAGAGAGACAGAGACAGAAGACAGAGACAGAGACAGAACAGAGAGCAACACCACCACACACACACACACACACACACACACACACACACACACACACACACACACACACACACACACACACGGATAAGAGGGCTAGCGTTACATTTTTGGAAGAAATCTAGATTGAGATGAATGTGGGTATCGAGTGTAAATACAAGAGTGGTATGCGATGTAATTACATCGAAATGTGTACATGTGCGTATGCACACAATATTTGCTCGCACGCTTTTATATGAAGTCACATGCATGTACATATTCCGCAAACTTGTGTTGACATTTTTCTTCTCCCTAGGTGCAAATAATAGGACGACAAACGATTCTTTGTCTCTTAAAAAGAAGAGCAGAAAAAGAAGAGAAAACAAGAGTGCGTGCGTCTTAGTACAGGGGAAGAAAACCCACACCCCTCCCTCATGAAAACTAGCTTTGGAAATTGACCAGTGTTGTACTTTTAATCAACCGATTTTATTCTGTTACCATACAGACAGAGCGCTCGCTTTCAATAACAACAACAACAACAACAAACAATAATAACAAAAATGATATATAATAATAATAATAATAATAATAATAATAATAATAATAATAATAATATTGAATTTATATAGCGCTGTATCTCGCAAAAAAACAAATCAAAGCGCTTTCCCCCAGTCAAGTTAAGCAGCGTCGAGCGTGGTTACCAGTTGGATGAGTGACCGTTTGCGCGCCTTGGCTTCAGTATAGTCTCCCTAGTTCACCCAGCTGTCAATGGGTTCCTGCCCTCTTTTGGGTCAGGGAAGGTAAAGCAGCGAGGGAGAGGAGATGGGCGCCGCCCTCAATATGCTGGCCCTTAGAGAAGCTGAGGTCTCTGATGCCTCGCTCCCCTACGACCGCCTAGGTTATGGGGCACCATAACCTTTACACCACACAGACAGGTAGGCAGGCTTTATACAAACCGCTAATGTGCAGGCTTAAAAAGCCATTAAAGAGCTAAACACGAAGCAGGAAAAGAAAAGATGGACTGTTGTTTGGCTTATTCCAACAGACGGAGAGCTTAGCTTTACACGAAGCAACAGCGGGGATGACAACATGACGACATGAATGAATGAAGACCTCCTGTCTAGTCCTACCACGACGACTTCTACTAGTAATCTCTCTCTCTCTCTCTCTCTCTCTCTCTCTCTCTCTCTCTCTCTCTCTCTCTCTCTCTCTCTCTCTCTCTCTCTCTCTCTCTCTCTCTCTCTCTCTCTCTCGTGCTAATGGACTACAAGATCGATGTGAGCACCGGATTTCCCTCAGTTTCTACCGTGAAAGCCCTGACAAAATTAAAACGCAGGCCGTGAAGAAAAATCGTAAAATGTATTGAACTGCTGCCTGTAAAGAGCCCTCTTGGCTCGGAATGTGAGATTTGTGTGAAGACATTATGTCTGACAATATATTGGTAGGAAGGGAAGGGAACAAGCTAACGAGAGAGAGAGAGAGAGAGAGAGAGAGAGAGAGAGAGAGAGAGAGAGAGAGAGAGAGAGAGAGAGAGACGAGAGAGAGAGAGACAGAGAGAGAAGAGAGACAAGAGAGAGAGAGGTACAACATTGATGTAATTCATATTCAATGAAAACGGGCAGTAAATCTGAAACCGTATGTTTTGCCATGAAGAATAATGAGATGCCAAGAATGAAGTGTAATGCCAAAAAAGAAAAGCAAACAAAAGCCACAACCCAACAAACAAACAAAAAACAAACAAAATAACAACAACAACAACAAAAACAAAACAAAACAAACCACCAACGGTGTTAACATCAATATAGAAGTAGAACAATAGAGGAAAAAAAGAACACACACACACACACACCACACACACACACACACACACACACACACACACACACACACACACACACACACACACACACACACAAACCCAAACCATGTCTGCTGTGTTAAAGTACACTACAGGAAAAAGTCATGACAACGCGTATAAAGAATTCCATGTACGTGCAAAGGTTTTGAAAGACTTCACTATTTTTTCCCCCCACTGTTGATCAGTAGCTTTGCAGGAAAAGCAGTGGTGAATATAAGTGACTGCATATACATATTATATATATATATATATATATATATATATATATATATATATATATATATATATATATATATATATATATATATATATATATATTTTTGTGTTGTGTGTGTGTGTGGTGTGTGTGTGTGTGTGTGTGGTGTGTTCCAGTGAGTCGCCAAGCCATTAGAAAGCAAGCAAACAGGACTGAAATAAGGAGACATGACAGCTGTAATATCTGTCAACTGATTCGCTTGGAAGACTACCCTGCAAGGGGAGAGGAGGACAGGTTCCAGGAAGGGAATTGGGTGTCTTGGCAATGCACACATGCATACGCACGCACGCACGCGCACATACACACAGACAGACACACACACATACA
>CM060321.1:40120567-40140567 GCA_030674155.1 Stramonita haemastoma
AGACTGACCACTCCGGTAACGTAGAATTTAATGCTAACAACCGGCTGCTCTGGCATTCATTTCTGCCTTCCCCTTGTAGAAAAGTTTTACGCTCGTTTTCATGAATGTTTGGTCTTTTCCTTTTGTTGCCAGTAAACGGGGTAGCGTAATCATCACTGGCTTGAATGAAGTTGTAGGCCCCTGTTTGATCACACTGATCAGATGCGCGCAAAGAGAATCACCGAATGCATTTGATTTGGCATGGCTCAGCTCTCACCCAGACATAGTTGAAGGAATTGTCTGTGTTTTGTAGAGAGAGCACGTATGAAAACTCAGCTGAAGGTAGTGTACACGCGCGCGCAGCAGGTTCTGTCTCTCCCAGTTTCTCCCTGTCTGTCCGTCTCTTTCTCTCTACCCTCTTCCTTTCCAGCACACACACACACACACACACACACACACACACACACACACACACACACACACACACACACACACACACACACACACCACACAAAAAAACAAAACACATACGTTTCCATATCAATCCAGGCTTTGTCGCAATGGGAGATTAAAAAAAACAAAACAAAAAAACAATGTGCGCTAGCGGAGGACAGTAGAAGTAGAAAAAAAACTGTATGTGTGTGCGTGCGTGCGTGCGTGCGTGCGCGCCTATGCGTGTACACGACACATTTTTGCGCGTGTGTTCGTCGCATAAAACGCTTGTGATGGGGCCCCTGACATTTTGTAGTTGTATTTTACGGTCTCACTGTCCACCTAGTCGCAACGTCTCCCCCCCCTCATCCACCCCACCTCCCCACTGTCTCTTTCCTCCTCCTTCCCCCCCTCCCTCCCTCTCTCCTGTGTGTCACCCCATCCGATCGATAACCCCGAAATTCAAGACGCCAGCATGATCTCTTTCCATCTCTAGTCTTCCTTTACATCTCTGTTTGTCTCTGTCTGCCTCTTCGTCTGTCTGTCTGTTAGTGTCCGTCTTTCTGGGACTGACTGCCCTCGGTTTGTCTGTCTGTGTGAAAGTAGCTCTGGTTGGTTCCATAGTTTGTGTTCCTGTTGTTTTAGTCATCAGTAGGATTATAAGTTTATGATGTTAGGGATATCGGCACACCAACCCATCAAGATGAACCCAGTGGGGTTTTGATGGTTGGTTGGTTTGATTTTTTGTTTCTTTGCTTGTTTGGGGGTTGAAGGTGTTTTTTGTTGTTGTTCGCTTTGGCTTTTTTGAACACGCCTTGGGTGGAGCGATCTTTACGGAGGGTGGAGGACCGTGGGGAGTGGAGGAAGCTGGTCGCAAAATCTTCAGTGGTGCCCCCACGGTCCGCGGGACTAGAGGACAGGTGAAGGTAAAGGAAGGGAGGAGTTGCATCTGTATCTTCCAATGTGTATCATCGTCAGCTTGCAGGAAAACATTATTCATGATTTATGCTATCAGTAAAATTGTTTATATCATGAAGGAAGAGGGACATTATGTGATGTCACCGTGCTAAAACAATGTCCACTGTGTTGACTTAATTATGTATCATGCCTACAGTAAGAGATACGAATACTTTGTTATCTCCAAACAGAAAAAGTAATGTAGTTTAAGAAACAGAAAGAAGCGTTTGATCGTAATCTCAAATACAGGAAAAGGGCCGTAAATACAATGTGCCCAAAACAAAACAACCCCCCTCTCTGTGTAAAATGGACCGTTTTGTGCGCAGTCCTATATATAAGATAACTACATAATAATAAAAGCCGAATTCTAAAAACAAAAAAATACCCCCCCCAAAAAAAAACAACAACAAAACAAACCCAAACAAAGCAAGACAAAACAAAAATTTCACAAAACTTCGAGAAAAGAATCCTTTGTGAAAAGACAAAAAAAAAGAAACAGAAAGAAAAAGGAGGGCGAATGGCTAAGGACAACAGAGAGAGAGAGAGAGAGAGAGAGAGAGAGAGAGGAGAGAGAGAGAGAGAGAGAGAGAGAGAGAGAGAGAGAGGGAGGGAGGGAGGGAGGGAGGGAGGGGAGGGAGGAGAGAGATGAGAGAGAGGAAGTGAGAGAGAGAGTAAGAGAGAGAGAGAAGAGAGAAAGAGAGACGAAGAAGAGAAAGAGAGAGAAGAGAGAAGAGAGAGAGAGAGATGAGGAGAGAGAGAGAGGAGAGAGAAGAAGAGAGGGAGAAGAGAGGGGGAGAGAGAGAGAGGAGAGAGAGAGAGAGAGGAGAGAGAGAGAGGGAGAGGGAGAGAGAGGGAGAGAGAGAGAGAGGGAGGAGAGAGGAGGAGAGAGAGAGAGGGGAGAAGGGGGGGAGGGGGAGTGGGGTGTGGCAGTAAGGGGAAAAGAAGAAACAGTAAAAAAGGAAATATAAATATCATAGGAAGTAAGAAAGAAGTGGAAGGAGGGGAGACTAGGGATCGGGAGAGGAGGTGGAGTGGGAAGGGAACACAGAGCATGACAGAAAAGAGGAATCTTTTACGACAGATTTTCAGAAATAATGCACAATAGAAACGAGTAAAAGATGGTGGAAAAGAGCTGTTTTGCTTAGTGCCCTGCTTTTATGTTCCTCCCAAGCTTCATTTTAGATGGAGATATAAACACCTCGCAGTTTGCTTATCTCAACTCAAAATGAACATGCATTGAAGGTCTGATCCAAATATGTGTGTTTGTGTTTTCTTGAACAGACTTCAAAATCTGTTAAGGAATCATGGTAGTAAGTGCCATCAGTACAGTTAAGTAACATGGAGATTAGTATGGTTAAATAACTTTGGTAATAAATACAACCAGTACGGTTAAGTAACATGGTAGTAAACATCGTCAGTACGGTTAAGTAACATGGTAATAAACATCGTCAGTACGGTTAAGTAACATGGTAATAAATACAATCCAGTACGGTTAAGTAACATGGTAGTAAACTCGTCAGTAGTTAAGTACATGTAATAAACCGCAGTACGGTTAAGTAACTGGTAATAAAATGTCGTACGTTAATACTGTAATATAACAGCAGTACGGTAGTACATGTATAACAGTCAGTACGGTTAAGTACATGGTAATAAACTGTCAGTACGGTTAAGTAAATGTAATAAAAGTCAGCGTAGAATGTAGTAAACACGTCATAGGTAAGAACATGTAATAACATCGTCATCGGTTAGTACTAGTAATAAATACATCGTGTAATACTGGAAATACATCTCGGTTAAGTGATGGATAAAGCATCGGTACAGTAAGTACAGAAGAATCATACGTTATAAATTAAAGCTTGACGTTAAAACATATAAATAGTTTTCCCCTCTCTCTCTCTCTCTCTCTCTCTCTCTCTCTCTCTCTCTCTCTCTCTCTCTCTCTCTCTCTCTCTCTCTCTCTCTCTCTTCTTTCGTCCTCAAACTTTCCTCTGTTAACGGTTAATAATAAAACTTATCTGGTTCTGAAAAAAACAAATTGTAAAAACAAGCAGTTGCACTGAAATTGTTCAGGCGAAAACTGTCATAATTTTTAATGTGCAACCTGAAACCGCTGTCAAAAAGAAACATGAAATAAAAGTGTTGTAGATTTTTTTTTCTTTTGGGCCCGGGGGGGGGGGGGGGGGGGGGAGACAAGTATGTAAAACCAATCCAATCTTGTTTTCCATAACCCCGCCGACCGCAGAGGCCATATCAGGACTGTCACTCTCCCAGAGTCATGTCCATAAAGGCATACATTGCAAACAGGAGGCGGGGGGGAAGTGGGGGTGGGCGAGAGAAAAAATTCAGGTGGGGACAGATGCTGATTTTAGGACAATTATGACCAGTGGGCTGGGTGATGGGACAGATAGACAAAAGCAAGTGTTAACGAGGGGGGAGGGGGCGGGGTAGGGGGGGAGGGGGGAGGGAGGGAGGGAGAGGAGGAGAGAGAGAGAGAGAGAGAGAGAGAGGAGAGAGAGAGAGAGAGGAGAGAGAGAGAGAGAGAGAGAGAGAGAGCTGTGGATGATTATTCAGCTAATGAAGATAATTTTCGCATGATTGCAAAGTCTATTATATAGCTTGTGCGCACACAGACAGACAGACAGACAGACATACAGACAGACACACACATACACATAGACACGCGTGCGCGCGCGCACGCACGCACGCACGCACACACGCACACACACACACTCACACACACACACTCTCTCTCTCTTGTCTCTGTCTCTGTCTGTCTGTTGTCTGTCTGTCTCTCTCTCTCTCTCTCTTTCTCTCTCATAAAAAGTTAGAGACGGGTGGGCAAACATTGAGAGGCGAAAGACAGAAAGGTCAACAGAGAGGGAGAGGAGAGAGGAGAGAGAGGAGAGGAGAGAGAGAGAGAGAGAGAGGAGAGAGAGAGGAGGAGAAGAGAGGAGAGAGAGAGGTAAACAGTGTTTTCAACGGTTGGATTTTTTTTTTTGTTTTTTCCCAATAGCATGTCACAAACCTGAAAATGTCACTGAAGATGTTGACTGCGCTTTGGCCAGGTCAGCGTTTCATTTGGCCAGCCGTTTGGTCCACTGCTCTCTGCTCTTTCCCTCTCTCCATTCTTTTCTAGGTTTTATTTTCTTCTCAGGACTATGTCACTAGTAGTAAACTTTCACTGGCTTTCTCCAGGTAGTGTGGTTCCCTCACATTGCTAATGTTCTCCTCTCGTTCAGTTTCTGCTGCTCAGATATCACTTTGTGCAGTGCCGAACAGTTCACAGCTGCCTCACCACAAACTAGGTGTATCATAAAAAAAAAACAGTTGCAGCTTGAGGGGGGGGGGGGGGAGGGATTGGTGATGGGGGGGGTGGGGGGGGGGGGGGGGTCAGGTTGAGACACATAAGGTAAAGATTTGTAGAATATCCTGAAGTGAGCTTTGTGGCTCTCTCTCTCTCTCTCTCTCTCTCTCTCTCTCTCTCTCTCTCTCTCTTCTCTCTCTCTCTCTCTCTCCTCTCTCTCTCTCTCTCTCCCTCCCTCCCTCCCTCCCATGCACGCGCGCACATAATATGCTTGTCTAATGCGTGTCTGTCTGTGCATTGTATACTGTCAGACAAGGTGATAATAGTGTGAAAAATGCCATCAACGAAAGAACGATTGTGCTAACTGCTATTTAGTTCAGGCTGTTTATTCCTCCATCCATACATTTTAAAAATTTTATTCGTTTACTTATCTATTTATGGTCTTAATCGACTCTATCTTTTTTTTTTAATTTTATTATTTTTGCTTTCCCAAGGAGATTTCAGTGCACGCAGAGTTTACCACATAGGCTACGCCACATCTTCTAGAAAATCCACTGAGCACATGCTTGTTGACAAACTGTATTGAACAATGCACTGCGGTAGGACAGCCTCTTTGCTTTTGCACAACCTTTCCAGAAGCTTGCACGGATTTGGGAATCTTTAACATCTGTACTTGATCTTTTAATTTTGCATATCTATATTTATGAAATGGTTGGGGAGGGGGAGGGGAAGAAGACACCGGCTGCTTTGCACCTTTAGAGATCGTTGCAAAAACAACAGCAAGGGCACCTGTAGTCCACTGGGCACCTCTGGGTTTCGAGCCAGTGATTTGTGGTTCTGAGACCATTAGATTTGCATATTCCCGCAGCATTGGGGGTCATATTCCTGAAAGTCTTTCGGAGAAAACTTTCAAATGGAGATCTTGTGTAGGAAGGCAGGCAGAACACCTTGTGGACACGTTAAACACCTATCCAGAAGAGACTTGGCCAGCAGTGTAGGGGGTGTGACATGGATGGCTGGAGCATACCCAGCATGCACCTTGTGATTGGGAGAGGGATGGGGGCTTCTCCAAGTTGAACTTGTCCCCTCCCCCCAAAAAAAAACCAAAACAAAAAAACCCTGTCTGAATAATAAGATGCAGCGCGCCCTCCCCGACTCCTCAGGGAGTTAATGCAGTTAACGTCCAGTCGGCCTTATTCACTCGACAGGCATGCGAACAGTCAATTTGTTAAGGTTTATATTTGTTTCTCTTTCTTTTCTCTCTCTCTCTCTCTCTCTCTTTTTTTTTTCAGCAAGTGATTTCCTTCCCCCCTCCCCTTTTTTTTTTTCTTGTCTCTGTTTTTCCTAGCCATGTTCTTCTCCATCCTTCCGAAAAGAAAGATAGTCCCGGTCCGGTTTGGTTTCTTTTTTTGTTTGTTTGGTTTTTTTTTTTTTGGTTTTTTTTTTTTTTTGGGGGGGGGGGGGGGGTTATCTAGGCAGTCGGTAAGATGTTACAGTTTTCTTTTACAATGTTCCTCTTGCACTTTGCTAAAGTAGTCAACTCTGCCGAAGCTCGTGTGAAATACTTCCAGCACTATAAGAGAACGAAGATGGATGGCGACAGTTTCTTAAAAGATTTCCCTAAGGCGTCTTTTTTTTCTTTTCTTTTTTTCTTTTTTTCTTTCTTTTTTTTTTAAATAGTCAAAACCACTCTTCATAGTTAGCTACTTCCAACTTTACTTGGAGTGAGTGTTTATTACTAGTATGCCATCTGGAGGGAAGAAAGAAAACCGGCTGCAAGAAAAATATAATTGGTATTGGGCGTTGTTGGGTGTGTGTGTGTGTGTGTGTGTGTGTGTGTGTGTGTGTGGTGTGTGTGTGTGTGTGTGTGTGTGTGTGTGTGTGTGTGTCTTTTTAGTAGGTTTGTAATCTTGAGCGCGTGCACGCGCGCGCGTGTGTATATGTGTGTGTGTGTATGCTTGCGTGCGAGCGTGTGTGTGTAACAGAGACACACACAAAGCAAATGAGAGAGAGAGAGAGAGAGAGAGAGAGGAGAGGGGAAGAGAGGAGAGAGGAGAGAGAGAGAGAGAGAGAGAGAGAGAGAGAGAGAGAGAGAGAGAGAGAGAAGATAGCAATCTTTGGGTAGTTTTCCTGTCTTCGCTAATTGCATCTATTTCATTCTGCCCTAGGACAATCGTAGATAATTATTGCACCCATCACGTCATCGATCATTCCCAATGATTTTTAGAGGTGTGTGTGTGTGTGTGTGTGTGTGTGTGTGTGTGTGTGTGTGTGTGTGTGTGTGTGTGTGTGTGTGTAATAACGCTATTTTTTTGTCTAGAAAATATTTAACTTGAGTTTTCTTTGGTTATCTAGTTAAACGCAGTGTGTTGTATATGCGCGCTGTGGCGTGCGTGCGTGTGTGTGTGTGTGCGCGCGCGCGTGCGTTCGTGCACACATGCAGGCATGCATTCCCACATTTGTACTTACTTGTTCGCTTGTCGACCGAATTGCTAAGGATTTTTTTTTCACTGTTCTTGATTCGTTACTGTGTCAATCTAAATGCAAATTCGTTTTTTCCACTATGAAAGAAATGATCAATCACGTACTATCTGATAAATCGGCACATTCCCTCAGTTAACAAAGTTTTTAGCTTTGCCCACCACAGAGGCCATGTCAAGGCTGCCTCTTCTGTTGACATTCCATTTAGGGATACTCCAAATCACATTTTCGACGCACAAATGGTTGTCCCTTTTCATCTATGTACTTATCAATTAGTTGATCATTTGGGTCATTGTTTTTTTTTTAGCAAAAGAAAGACATTCTCGGAAAGGCTGAACAGCAAAAACAATATTGTTCAGTAAAGAAGCATTTTGCTCGCTAGAACTTTTACCCTTAAGATTAAAAAAAACAAACCCAACCAAACAAACCCCCCCCAAAAAAAACAACCCAACAAAACTCGATATATACACTAGGGTTACGCTAACCCTACCGTAACACTCAAAAACCTCCACGCACACACACCAGTGACACGAATCCCTGCATCAATCACAAAACAGTCGGAATCTCCACGAAAAGTCACACACACTTCACACCCTCATCCACTCACTCACGACAACAACGCGCGCGCGCGCGCGCGCACTCACACACATACACACATACACAACACACACACACATACAGACACACACGCACAGAGCATCACCACTCATAGAGTCCAAGAGCAGAAGAAACTACCAGCGTTTCTCTCACTCCTCTTCTCCCTTTGCTGGACGCTCGCGGGCGAAGCGAAAGCCAACACTCGCGGGACGCACTGTCGACTCCAACATTCCTCTCCCACCGACCGACACATGTCATCGCCGCGAATGCTGCGGGTGACGCGTAGCACACCGCGTAGCTTTTCCGTCGCGGGCGTCAGTCCGGCGGTCGCTGTCAGTGTTGTCGCCGGGCCCCGTAGTGGCGGTGGTGGTTGTCGTTGTAGTTAGGTAGGGGATGGCAGTGTCGTGTTTTAACTTTCTTATTTGAGGTCTTGATGGTGTTTACTAGTGTCGTGTTGTTCGAAGTTAACTGTGTCTCTGTGTCGTTTTCTCCGCACTGGCTTTGTCTGTCTTGTCTGTATGTATGTTGTGTGTCTCTCTGCCTCTCTCTTTTTCTCAGAGAGAGAGAGAGAGAGAGAGAGAGAGAGAGAGAGAGAGAGAGAGAGAGAGAGAGAGAGAGAGAGTCCTCTTCTGTTCTGTAATCACATCCCACTCCCTTGAGACAACAATTTATAATACATTTTTTTTAAATATGCTATTCTTTTTTTTTCCTCCTTTCATCATCATCATCATCATCATCATCATCATCATCATCATCATCATCATCATCATCATCATTTTACTATATTTATCCTTTTCATCCCCATCGTTGTCATTATCACCACTGCCATTAGTGTAAGAAAAAACCCCATTGAAACTAGTCTACTATAGTCCCCTTCCTACACACGCTATAGAGAAGGCACACCATCGTGAAATGAGCCGAAAAGACTAAGACCCCCCCCCCCCCCCCCCCAGATTATACAATACGAATAGTTTCTGAGCACCACGAAATCTGGGCCTGAAGGTCTGACCACTGCAAGACCGAGGACAAAGTAGGTGATGTAAACCTGCTGATAGCACTGCGCACTGATTCCTATCCTCGCCAGCTGGACAGGATTCGTTTTCTTTCAGCATCCCAACCTTTAGAAACACCCAGGGTCGTACTCAAGCTGGTTGGCATGAGCACAGAAAGAAGAGCGTAAGGCCAGGGGGGGGGGGGGGGGGGATACCAGGCCTTGCCGGTCTGAAAAGAGGTACCCAGGTATGTAGGTGTTGAGAGTAATGTAAAGCACAAAAACTCAACCCGGAGAGAGTTTAAACCTTAAATGGTAACCTTTTATTGGCAGCTTGGCATGAGAAAGCAGAGGAAACCACAACAGCAGACCACATAAGCAGCACTCATCATCTCCTTGTTGGTTTGCCTCATTGGGAAGAATGAATGGACGTCTTAGTATATAAGAGTGTTGTACCCGCAGCTTGGAGTCCTATACTGTGGCAGAACCCCCATTCTCAACTGTTTCTGTTGGGGGTCGTCTCCAAGCAACATGCTACAGAGCAGCACCAAACATACGATGATGTGTTTTAAATCCTTAACAAGTGTAAAGAAGACTTGGAATCTATGTATTCATTATTTGTGGATCCACACTTTCACAGGGGATAGGAGATTATTGGGAGTACTTAGTCCTGTCCGATATCTGCATTCAGCTTTGAGTCGTCCCTATAAAAGAAAGCTTTTTGGAGATGTCCGAGTTGTAAGTGACTTGACCAACAACTAATCACTGAATCTGAGGTGAGTGATTCTCATATTGTAAGAAGGACATTCTGATAAAGTGCAATATTTTTTATACACAGTGTACAAAATATTTTATATGGTAACAGCGAGGATGCAAACATGCAAACTTCTATTACTGATTCGTTTTATATATGCCAAAATTAAATATAGTGACAAACCAAACTTTAGTCACACACAATTTGTTTTTTCCTTTCCTGTTCTCTAATATCACATAGTGAAGACGTAAAACGAACGACGAAGAACATGTACTTGCCAATTGAATTTTTTTTTTTTTTGGGGGGGGGGGGTGTTGTGTTTTGACTTTGTTTTATTTTATTATTATTTTATATTATTATATTATTTTAATTATTGCTATGTTGCAATGAAGAGCATGGAGCACTCCATCCCCCAAAACGGGAGGGGGAGCAGTCTGTATAATCTGCATGCAACTGTGCCGTGCTCCACCCTTGCAAAGAAGAGAAAAGAAGCCTCTTACACCCCCTCCCTACACACACACACACACACACACACACACACACACACACATCACACACACACACACATACAGACACACACACACACACACACACACACACACACACACACACACACACACACACACACACACACACCACACACACAACACACAACGTCTCCATTCTCCTTCCAAAGATACATTGGCATTTTCATTAAGGAGGCTGTGGGTCTAAATCCTTCAGAAGTATGTCGTAACCAAACAGTTTGGCCGAAGCGCGTTCTTGCCCACAAAGTCAAACACTATGGTAACAGCGAGGGGATGCAAACCATGCAAACCAGTTTCTATCTACCTTGCCAATTCTTCGGTTTTTTAAATTATGCCAAAAATATTTGAACAATGCTTTAGGTGCCTGTGAAATCCAGGTCTGGCTGTCAGTGTGATTGTAGATTTATATGAGCAGAAGCATAGAAACCTCACTGTCACAAGGTGTAACACTCTTGGGTTACCCCATGGGTTGTGTTTTTTTGTTGTTGTTTTTAAACCTCAATTTCTTTTACAAATACGGGATGAATCGAATATCGAACATGAAAACAGAGAGCAGAAGAGAAACAAAAAGGATATTAAAAGTCTTCTCAGAATTCTTCTCATATCTGTTGACCTCATTCTACTTTGCCCCTCTCCCACCCTCACCTCAACCCCACCACACTCCCCACACCCCCTGGCCCCACCCCAAGAAACTCTCTCACATTGATGTAGGGGAAATACAAGGGCTCCCTACGAGTGGTGGTAGTGGAGATAGGGGTGGGGAGGGAGGGAGGGAGGGTGGGGGGGTGATGGGCATAATCCCAGTCCTGGTGTCGCAATTTCCCTTCTGGCTGCTGCTGTTGGTGGACAGGGAATGCAGCCAAGTGCTTTGGGTGGACAGACAACAGGGAGAGGGGAGGGGGTAGGGGGAGCTTTTTGCAACCCTTGTTTTCGTTGATGTTTGTTGTTGTCTTTGATCTCTCATTGTCTTTACTGGTCTGTCTCTCGGTCTTTCTCTTCCTGTGGATCTCTCTCCCACTGTCTCTCTGTTTCTGTCCATGTCTGTCTCCTACCCGCTCTCTCCCTCCCTCCCTGATAGATGCTTCTTTCTCTCTCTCTCTCTCTCTCTCTCTCTCTCTCTCTCTCTCTCTCTCTCTCCTCTCTCTCTCTCTCCTCTACTCTCTCTCTCTCTCTCTCTCTCTCCTCTCTCCCCTCCTCCTCCTCCCTCTCTCTCTCTCTCTCTCTCTCTCTCTCTCTCTCTCTCTCTCTCTCTCTCTCTCTCTTCTCTCTCTCTCTCTCTCTCTCTCTCTCTCTCTCTCGTCCCTGCAAGAGAAAGATCTTGGTGTCTATTATGGTCTGTGGTAAGCCTAGCAGTTTACAGTGTGGGGGTCATACTCTAACCTGGCAGGGTTGTGCGTGCGTTTCGTGCGTTTGTGTGTTTTACTTCTTCAAGCACGATGATACAGAATTCCAAACAAAAAGAAATGACAACTGTCTTGAATTTTTAAAACCGTGTACGTATGCCTGCTTTGCTGATCCAAAAATGGACACCAAATTGGTGGGTGGTGGTGGGGGGGGGGGGAGTTAAAACCTTGCTGTCAGCTTCTGACAGATTAGTGCGTTTTATTCTGGTCACATTTCAGAGGTATTAGCGGAGTTTTAGCGCTTGTCTGGTTCGTCAGAGGGTGGAGGAAAAAGTGGGTCAGTGTATCCGCCAGGTTCTTAGCAGTACTATACTGGGTGGTGTGAGGAGGGATCAGTTCTGAATGACAGGGGATGACAGTGGTATTGGTCCTGCACCGTGTATGTGTGTGTGTGTTTGGGGGGGGGGGGGGGGTGTTTGTTTGTGTGTGTGTGTGTGTGTGTGTGTGTGTGTGTCTGTATGTATGCATGCATGCATGCGTATGTATGTATGTATGTATGTATGTATGTATGTATGTATGTATGTATGTATGTATGTATGTATGTATGTATGTATGTATGTATGTATGTGTGTGTGTATGTATTGTGTGTATGTATGTATGTATGTATGTATGTATGTATGTATGCATGTATGCATGCACACATGCGTATGTATGTATGTATGTATGTATGTATGTATGTATGTATGTATGTATGTGTGTGTGTGTGTGTGTGTGTGTGTGTGTGTGTGTGTGTGTTGTGTGTGTGTGTGTGTGTGTGTGTGTGTGTGTGTTCGTTTTAACGTCTCTCCACTAAAAAGGGATTTTAAACAGACTCTGTGTGTGTGTGTGTGTGCGTGTGCGTGCGCATGTGCCTTCGTGGCTGTGAGTGTGTTTACATAAAAAAAACAAATCTTGAAGCAGTAAAGAAGAAAAATTGATTTTTGAAAACCCTATAAAAACAAGACTCTTACATAAAATCGTAGAGCAAGCTTCTGCCTCTTCTGCTCTTCTCTGTCTCTGTCTCTTCTCTGTCTCTCTCTCTCTCTCTCTCTCTCTCTCTCTCTCTCTCCTCTCTCTCTCTCTCTCTCTCTCTCTCTCTCTCTCAGCCCCTAAAACTGAAAAAATAGGAGATTTGCTTCATGATTTGCGTGCAGCTGCTCAAAAAATCCACAAAATCCCCTTCTCCATCTGTCTGTCTGTCTGTCTGTCTGTTTCTCTTTTATATTGCCTATCCCATCTCCAAAAGAAAAGGAAAAACAAATTAAAAGCCTCTCCCCCCCCCCCCTCCTAAGAAATAAAACCACAGTATCCCATCTAAATAATATTATTACTTCGTTTTTTTTCGTATTGTGTAAAGTTCCATATTCATTAAGAAGTATGTTATCACTCAGAATCGGTTAACTTTTGTTTGTTTGTTTGTTGTTGGTGGTGATGGTTGTTTTTTTTTTGGTCTAGGCCAGCTCTCGTTCAGAGCTGAGAGCACTTTGCGTGCAGGAAGAAGACTGTGCATTAGGCAGTCGCATGTCAGCCACTGTAGATATTTATGAAGATTTCCCTCAAAAGATCTGGAGAAGATTGTAGGTATACTCTGTACTACTACACTATGATTTATAACAGGTGACGTAAAAGGGTTTGTTATGAAAGGCATCATATAGAGAACAAACCTTTCACATTTCTCTGTGTCTTTATAGCACTTTTTTCTGTATTGGTCCCTTGCACTAAAATAGGTATAATTATATAGTAAGGGCACACGGCATGGGGAGCTAAAGGAAAGAAAGAATACAGAGACTTCATAAAACATGCTTTGGGGCTGGATAAAACAGTGGTGAGAGCGTTGCACTCTCGATTTGATGGCCTGGGGTTAAGCCCAGGATCTCCCCTTGGAGTTATCATCAGTACTGTTTCCACTACCCTGAAACTTCCTTCAGACGAGACTATAAACTAAGGCTCCATATGCGAATGCCTGCAAAACATCTTACACATTAAGATCAGTTCCATCTTTCAGAAGAGTCGGCCATTCATGCCTATAAGAATAAAATGAATAACCAAATACTTAAGATAAAAAATGCTTGTGCACTGGTGTTGTGTTCAGATATCACCCCCCGAAGTCAGAAATGGGACGAGTGCGTATTCCATTATCCTCGATATAAAATAATAAAAACAAAATAAAAATAAAATAAATAGATCTAGGGGAAAACAAAAAAACCGGTCAGAAGCGCAAAAATCTCGCCATTGGTGAACCATGGAGCTGTAGCTGAGGAACGAAGACAGATAAACGAATAAAAAATAACACCATGAAAAAAGAGTTAATCTCATGTCTGTTGTCCTCATTTCATCCTTTCCTCTCCCCGGCCCCAGCCCATTCCCACCCTCTTGCACCCCCCCCCCCCCTCCCCCCATCCTATCTATCCCCAGAAGCTGTTATGACTCCGTGCTGAGAAAGGGTAGGAAGAAAGGCAAGGGCAGGCTGGGCTTCGTAGAAGTGGTGGTCGTCGTAGAAATGGGGGTGTGGAGGGAGGGAGTGATGGGCATAATCCCAGTCTTGGTGTCGCAATTTCCCTTCTGGCTGCTGCTGCTGGACAGGGAATGCAGCCAAGTGCTTTTCATGGACAGCTTGCCCCCCATCCCACCCCACCCCCACTCCCGTGGCCGAGATGAGTGTTGTGTGTGTGTGTGTGTGTGTGTGTGTGTGTGTGTGTGTGTGTGTGTGTGTTTGTGTGTGTGTATGTGTGTGGTTATAGATAGGCTCTTTTGCAATATTTTCCTTAGGCTTACTGCTGTTTGTTATCTTTGAATCCCCCCCCCCTCTCCTCTTCTCTATCTATCTGTCGGTCTGTCTGTCTGTCTGTCTGTCTGTCTGTCTCTGTCTGTCCCCTTGTCCCTCTACCTTCTGATTGGCCAAAGTAGAAGATATTTCAGAGTTCAGAGTTCCCTTCCCCCCTCCTTTGCCACCTGTCTCTATTTCCTTCCTGCTGCCCTGTCTCTTTATCTCTTTCTGTCTATATATGTTCGTTACTTTGTCTTTATCTCTGTATTTCTGTCAGTCTGTGTCTGTCTGTCTGTCTGTCTGTCTGTCTGTCTGTCTGTCTGTCTGTCTGTCTGTCTCTCCCTCTCTCCCTCCCCCCCTCTCCCTCCCTCTTCCTCTAGTTTACCACTTCGTCCTTTCCACATTACACTTTGTCCTTACTCTGCTGTGACCTTGCTTTCCTTTTTGGTTCAAGACAGAGATATACAATATGGGTTAATGTTGAAGAATGTTTTTTAATTGAATAAAAATCCTTTTTTAATTTTCTTTTGCCTACAGGGCTCTAAAGATGTGTGTTTTCTTAAGCCATTACTTTTTGAAAATATAACGTCATCTTCCCCCCCCCCTCTCAATCTCTATCACAGAGCTAGCCCTTCCTCCCTCTCCCTCCCTCCCTCTCTCTCTCACTCACACACAAACAGCTAATAGCCCCCTCTCACAGACAGAGCTAATACCCCCCCCCCCCTCTCTCTCTCTCTCTCTCTCTCTCTCTCTCTCTCTCTCTCTCTCTCTCTCTCTCTCTCTCTCTCTCTCTCTCCCTCCCCAAAACAAAGTGAATCTGTACAGTCTTGCTAGTGCTATGTCATTACTGTCACTCGGTCATGTCAGTCTGAGGAAGTATTTTTCCCATTTTCTGCCCCAATTTCCGCTCAGATGTTGAGATGACTGATGCTCTCTAGCTGTTCCTGTCAGTTGTGGTCCACCCTCGGGTAGGCCTAGCTGTCTGCAGTTTGCTTTAAGGACACCCTCAAGACGATACCCTGCACTGCTAGAGCTGTAAACTGAGATGAGTGGTGTCAACTCTATTCCACTAAGTCATGGCACTTTCTTTGCTTGAAAGATGGGCTGCTCTTTGAGGAGAGATCACGGCGCCACATGTGCAGTGCCACCCAATTTCCCGCATTTTCTGCTGTCTACGTCCATATTGCTTTGGTTTCAAAACACTGTGGTGATCTGAGTAGGGTGCTCAGGATGGTAGGTGTAAGCACAGAAAGAAGAGGATAAGGCCAGAGAGACAACGGTCTTTGTTAGTTGGAAGACAGGTACCCAGGTATTCAGATGTCGAGGGTTAAGTAAACCACTTGAAAAAAGAACCTGGGGAAAGTTTTAAACCTTTAATGACAAGCTTTCATCGGTGGCTGGACAGGAGAAGGGAGAGGAAACCGCCGCGCGAACCCCACAAGCACCACTCATCTCCTTGGTGGTGTGCTCCGTTGGGAAGATTGAATGGACATTACTGCACAGAGTGTGGCGAACCGTGCAGTGGGCTGCGTGGAGTCCTACCCTAACTGTGGCATGGGCTCTGTTCACTGCTGCCCCTGTTGGAAGTCCTCTGCAAACACCAAACACGACTGCAGTAAACAAACTTAAACAAAAAGAGAATCGTCTTGAATTTTGGATGATTAAACAACAAGAACAACAAAAAGGAAAAAAAAGAAAGAGAAAGGAAATGAAAGTGTGCCTGCTGGGTTTTAAATGAAGAAAAAATGGACACAAAATAGGGGACTGATGTCTCACGCATTACTCATGACCATTTTCTGTGTTTCATATTATGGTCACACTTTCAGAGATATGAGAAAGCTTTTACAATCATCCACTTGACAAGACAAAAAAAAAAGCATCCTAGTGACATCCTCTGCTCTAGCCTCACTAAGACCTCATCAATACAGTGATCCACTTCTTTGTCTTGCTACAGACTTTTTAGTATTTTTTTTTTTTTTTTTTAATTATCTCTGTCTCCTGCGTAAAGATGATGAAAAAGAAAAATCTCCCCAGACATGATCAAAATTCTTGTCATGTCTGTTGACCCCATTCCACCCTCTCCCCTATCCCAGTCCCCACTACACATTGCGCCCCCCCCTCTCCACACCAGGAAACCATTTCTGACTGGTGTTTAGGAACAGGTAGGGTGGCAGGGCGGCAAGTACTGGGTGGCACTGGTAGTAGAGATGGGGGTGGGAGTGATGGGCGTGACCCCAGTCTTGTGTCGCAATTTCCCTTCTGGCCGGTGGACAGGGAATGCAGTCAAGTGCTTTGGGTGGACAACAGGGAGAGAGGAGGGGGTGGAATGGGGTGGGGTAATCTTGAAGCTTTTGCAATATCCTTCTTATTGTTATTGTCTTTGATACCTGGTCTCTGTCTCAGCCGCTGTCTCTCTTGGGTATGTCACACACACACACACACACACACACACACACACACACACAACACACACACACACCACACACACACACACACACACTCTCTCTCTCTCAGTCTCTGTCTGTCTCTCTGTCTCTCTGTCTCTCCGTCTGTCTGGTCTGTCTCTCACTCTCTCACTCTCCCTCTCTCTCTCTCTCTCTCTCTCTCTCTCTCTCTCTCTCTCTCTCTCTCTCTCTCTCTCTCTCTCTCTCTCTCTCTCTCTCTCTCTCTCTCCCCCCCGTGGGAGCACAAACTCTTGCTAGTGATATGCTATTGCAATCTCTCAAGTGATATCCATTTGAGGAAATGTTTCCCCCCCCCCCCCCTCATTTTCTGTCTCAATTTCTGCTCAGTTTCTCAGATGAATGGTGTTGTAAAGCTACTCGTATTGATTCTGCCTCCGACATGGAAACATTCCTCACTACTTCTTTTGTAGTCTTGTAATCAGAGATTCAAAATCACCCGGCCAGAAGGACACTTAAAAGAGGAAACCCAGCACTTCTCCAGCTACACTCACATTACCGGTGTTTATCAAATGCTCTTGGGGGCAGGATAGCCTAGTGGTTTGAGCCCTGTGCTTGTGGTCTCAATCATGGCCCAGGATCGAGCCGTCATGAAGGCGCCCGTTAGAATGTTTTCCCCAGGAATTAACATCAGTATTGATTCCATTCCCACAAAAAGTCCTTCAGATAAGACTGTAATCCGAGGCCTCGTGTAAAAATGCATGCAGAATATCTTGCGTAAATGTTAAAGAAGCCTGTCCTGCCTTTCGGAAGAGTAGGCCATTGCATGCCAGTAAGAACAGATGACAAAATTAAACGCCAACGACATTTTATTTCATGAGGGTCTTGGATTTCGTAACGAGACTTTTTCATCCAGCCCTTAAAATCAAAGATTCAAATTGAAAAGTAAACAAAATCAAAATGCATGTCGTAAATGAATATGATAATATATACCCATGGATACCAAAGAAGGTATAAAGAGACGGAAATAGAGACAGTCAGATGGACAAACAGACAGGCAGAATACGATTAAAAAGATGGAAGATAATTGAAACACATTAACATCATTAGAATAAATCAAAGATAATGAAACATGGATAAGAAAAATGATAATGTATGAGAAAGGAAAAAAAAACAGTTTAAAAAAACCGTATGTACACATGTGTATGTAAACGCCATCCGCAAAGTCGGATTGCAGCTACCTTATTGATTGGTAAAAACAGCTGCATATGCAAAATCTCACCAGTGGGGAACGAACCTTGAGAGCTCTAGACAAGAAATAAAAAGCAATCAATTATATAAAATAAAAATATATATATATATATATATATATATATATATATATACATACATAATCATATACATAATACATACATATATATATAATACATATAATAATACATATTTCTGTATAAAGATCATACTGGGCTCCCCAAGCTGTCCATGAACAGCGCTTGGCTGCATTCCATGTCCAGCAGTCCTGAAGAGGACGCATGCTACAGGTACATCCTCACTCATTGTACTGTTGCCTCCTGTCTGTGCATTTGTTTGTGTGATCACTGTGACAATGTACAGAATGTTGCGACAGACAACTCTGTTATATGGGTTCTTTTATTTGTGCTAAATGTAATGTTGCACACAGGATCTGGGTTCATTCTCCTATCTGAAAGCTAGCAAGACTACATACAATAGGGTTGGAGTGGAATGGACACAGAATTGTAAGGACCTAGTAAATGGGGCCTTAGATCTCAGATTTAATGCAAAGTATGCGAATGTGGACAGATATTATGATAGACAAAGAAAGAGAGAAAGGATCAGAATTAAATACACACGTGCGCGCGCGTGTGTACGCACGCACTCACGCATGCAAACGCACGCACGCAAGTACGCACGCACACACATACATACACACACACGCACGCGCGCGCGCACACACAGACACACAGACACGGACACACAGACACAGACACACACGCACACACACACACACACACCACACACACACACCACACACACACACACACACACACACACAACACACACACACACACACACGCACCTGAACTGGACTAGACTAGACAGTCATCAAGATGAACCTGCTTTCCACCACCATTCCCACCCTCCTTTTAATTCCAGCTCCTGCGAATGTATCCTTCTTCTCTCTGAGAAGCAGCAGACAGACTAAACTCCTGAACCCCAAGGCTGGGACGGTCAGGGCGAACCTGATCCCAAACACATCGTCTGTCACTGTAAACCTAGTCTCCAGCGGCTTGTGGCGTCAGGTTCAACCCGACCGTTTGGAATCGGTCCTGTTCTCTCTGAAACGAATCACTCGCATCCTCTAGCCAATCCGCGGTAAGTTTCGTGTAGCAGTGCGTCCATGTGACACTGTCAGGTCTGAGCGAACGCGTTTGAACAGCCTTTGTCTGAACCGTGAGGTTGGAAAGGATTTTATGTCGGCTGCTTTATAGCCTTTTGGTCCAGGGAGGCTGCTGCAGTGAATGTAACAAGTGTGCGACTGGAGAGAAGAGACTGATCAGTTGCGTGTTCAGTCAGTGCTGTCTAGGGTTCAAGTCTAGGGTTCCAAACTAGTGTTGTCTAGTGTTCAGTCCAACCTGTCCTTTTCTTGTCCAAGGCCGATGTGCGCCCCACTTTCCCCCATTTCTGTCTGTCTCTCACTGTTATTCTGTTTTTGTTGTCTCTTTTGCCTGTCTTTGTCTTTCTCTACGTCTTTGTGCTTCAGTCTGTCTCTGTCTCCCTTTTTCTGTCTAGCAATGACAAGGAATTGTTTCTCACACTCATAGTCATTCACTTGTTCCCTTTGTCTTTCTTTTTGTCACCTTCCTTTCTCATCGTCTCTGGCTCTGTGTCCTGTCTGTCTCTGCCTCTGTCTGTCTGTCTGTCTGTCTGTCTGTCTGTCTGTCTGTCTGTCTGTCTGTCTGTCTCTCTCTCTCTCTCTCTCTCTCTCTCTCTCTCTCTCTCTCCTCTCTCTCTCTCTCCCCCTCTCCCTCTTTGTGCTCTGTCTGTCTCTGTCTCTGTGTCTGTCTGTCTCTCTCACTCTCTCTCTCCCTCTCCCTCTCTCTTAGTCGCCTTGACAGATTCCCAGCCTCTCTGTCTACCGCTTTCACACTAACACCGCCAGTCTGACTCACATAGTCATGTCCCTTCCTCCCTTCTGAACACCCTCTGTGTG
The DNA here is from genome assembly GCA_030674155.1 of Stramonita haemastoma. NCBI lineage: Eukaryota > Metazoa > Mollusca > Gastropoda > Neogastropoda > Muricidae > Stramonita > Stramonita haemastoma. Next base: position 40,140,373 of record CM060321.1, read on the forward strand.
TGTGTGCGTGTGCGTGGTGCGTGGTGTTGTGGTGGTGGTGTGTGTGTGTGTTGTGTGGTGTGTTGTGTTATGTTTTTGTGTGTGTGTGTGGTGTGTGTGTATGTGTGTGTGTGTGTTGTGTTTTATAATATAAAATATATATAATAATATATATATTTAATATATAAAATTCTGCCCTTAACCTCCTTTCCTCGT
>CM060321.1:40143067-40153067 GCA_030674155.1 Stramonita haemastoma
AGAACTTTGATGCCTCTTGGTAGGTACCATATCTGGAAAGTTAGTCGACACATTGATCAGTACGAAGCCGGGGTAGACCTCTCTATTTACTATTGAAAGAAAGCTGTCAGTGGATAAAGAAAGCCTAGCTTTGATCAGGAGCAGAAGATGGTACGAGGGACGCGTTTTTGAAGAAAAAAAATTCCTGAAACTTTTCAGTGTCTTTTGCATGATGCTAGAGTACTTTTCATCCTTAGCAGGGAAACATTTATACTTTGGTACTGGCTCATTGTGTGATTCCTACAACTTCATCTCGTATTACTACATTTTAAGTTTTGGAATATTCGTTTATTTATATTTTGATTTTTTGTTTTTTGATTTTCTGTTTTGTTTTTGTTTAGCTGATGGTGTAAATGTTGGTTTAAGCTCACAATCAAGAAAAAAAAATCTCCTGAGGCTTTCAGATTACCCTTTGGAAATTAGCGTTCTGAAATTAGGCTATGCATCGATATCTGTCTGTCTGTCTTTCTGTTCTCTCTCTCTCATTCTATAGAGTCTTAGTCGCTGTCCCTGTCATATCTTGTCAAGATAACTACAGTTCTCAATTGAAGTCCCCCCCATGTGACTATCGGTGGCCTGTCAGTACAAATAGCATCCCAAACTTCTTGAGTTTTGGTGCAAGGAATTCCATCTTTTCAACCCCTCTTTGTTTGTGCCTTGTTCCATCTCTTCTTGTCACCTCTTCTAGTTTTTGCCTTCTCGGTCCATTCTCCAGCCTTTCCCCCAGAAAGACTTGAAACGTAATAATTCTCTCCCAGGCCGAAGTCGGATACGCTGGGTCTGACCTATCAGGTGCTTAACGGCAGCCCCCTCCTCACTCTGAATGAAAAGCTGGAAGACTGACCACAGGGAAAACACCATAGCCGTCAAGATTATTTTATGAGTTATCATTATCAGGAGGGCATATGCTAACCCTGGACCTAGGATTGAACGCACAGCGTGTAGAGGATTCATACCCTGTACACTCATTTTTTCACTAAACAAAACTTGCTGCCGCTGCTGTTGCTGCTTCTGCTGCTGCTGCTACTCCTGCTGCTGTGGTTGCTGCTGTTGTGATTGCTACTGCTGCTTCTGCTGCTGCTGCTGCTGCTGCTGCTGTCTGCAATAACAGGAAAAGTCAGTGTGGATGCAGGAGGGGAGATGTGATTGATTCCAACGACTGAATGAAGTTGCAAGCTGTGGATGTCTCAGGCGCCGTCTTCCTTGACAGCTGAAAAGAATGACTGCTTCCGTTTTCTTCCTCTTTTTTCCCTCTCCTTTCCTGTCTGCACTTTGGCTGTCATTGATTGGAGAGAGAGAGAGAGAGAGAGAGAGGGAGGAGAGAGGAGAGAGGAGAGAGGGGGGGGGGGGGGTGGAGGGAGGGAGGGAGGGGGGATGAATTGGATGGCTGCCTCCGTTCGCTTTCCCTTTCCTTTCTGCACTTTGGATGCCATTAATTCGTGAGTTCCCACCCCCTTTTTGGCGAGAGAGGAGACAGAGACACTAGACAGAGAGACAGATTGATCGGTTGGTTGGTTGGTTTATTGATTGATTTATAATATTTATATCCAAGGGCAGCAGATTTGAATATTAACATTTTTTTTCATCCATCCTTGTCCCAATAAGAAATTATCATAAATAATGGAAAGAAGTAATTTGAAGTGAAATATGAGCGTGTGTGTGTGTGTGTGTGTGTGTGTGTGTGTGTGTGTGTCTGTGTGTCTGTGTGTCTGTGTGTCTGTGTCTGTGTGTCTGTGTGTGCGCGCGCGCGCGTTTTTTTTTTTGTTGTGTGTGTGTGTGTGTGTGTGAAGAGAAGAGAGAGAGATGAGAGAGAAGAGAGAGAGAGAGAGAGAGAGAGAGAGAGAGAGAGAGAGAGAGAGAGAGAGAGAGAGAGAGGGTGTTTTTTACGCTCAGGGACGTTTTCCCAGACCTTCTGGAAACTTGTCAGTGAGTTACGGGGAGGAGAGATTCATACTTCTGGTCTGTGAGATTAAAAGATATTTCATCCTTTGCTTTTTCTCCCCCCCCCCCCCCTTTTTTTTTTCTTCTCGTCTCCCCTTTCATAATCTGGCCCCCTTCCTGTCACCACTGGGGCTATTTTGGGAAAGTTGGTGCCCACATTTAGATCGTAACCTTTTATCGTGTTGATGTTGTGAAAGTCCTTTTCAAAGTTATATTTCTTGCGATTCTCGCGATTTTCTTTGGGTTTTTTCGTACTCGGTGTGTGTGTGTGTGTGTGTGTGTGTGTGTGTGTGTGTGTGTGCGTGCGTGCGTGTGGTGCGTGCGTGGGTGCGTGCGTGCGCACGCGTGCGTGCGCGCGCGCGCGCGCGCGTGCGTGCGTGTGTATGCATTGAAACAGGGGTGGGGGGAAGTGTATATGAATGATAGCGCCGGGATGGGTTTATGCTAAGTTTTTCTTATTAGATTTCATTCTGTTTCTCTGTTTCTGTGTCTCTCCGTAATATATCTCTTTCTCTTCTCTCCTATCCCCTCCCCTCCCCCCCCTTTATCTCTCTCTGACTCTCTCTCTCCTTCTTCCTCCGTCTCCTCCCCCCCCTCTCTCTCTGTGCATCTTTCTCTCTCCACCCTATTCTCTCTTCCTTTCCTCTCTCCTTTCATTTCTGTGCATCTTTCTGTGCCCCTCCATCCAGCTCCCTCTTCCTTCACCTCTCCCTCCCCATCTCCTTCCTCCTCCGTCTTTCTCTTACTTTGTCTCCTCATCCCCCCTTTCTTTAATATCCCCACTCCCCTCCCCTCTGTCTCTCTCAGCACTCTCTTTCATCACTCGTGAGTATGATTGTATAAGCGTACACAGTTCATTCAGACTTCGTGATCATTTACGGAGATGATTGCATGGTTGTGGCCCCCGCGCCGTCGCCTTCCCTTAGGGGACGAGTTTGATGTGGGGAAATGGGAATATTGCATTCACTCTAGGATGAATGAAAAAATATCTGCCGAGCCCATCAATATTCTTCTGCGGTTCTTGTGTAGAGCTTAACCGAGGATCTGCCTTCGGCTTTCTACTGTGTCTGAGACACTGGCGCGGTTTTTGTTCATTAGGATAAAACTTTCCTGTGCTGACGAAAGAGTGGATGTCACGGTTGGTTTGATAACTGAACGAATAGCTAAGATGAGAAGACAGTGGATTAATTGATTATGATGATCCCGACCGAAGTCCAAGGTCCTGCTTTCACATCTTGACACAGCATGGTGTGGACTAAGGAAGGCTATGTTTGGTGATTTCAGACGTCCTTTTATGTGCACATCTGCCAGTCCGTACTGTACTTTTGTTTATAGATACATTCATGCCAGAAATCTGAAAGTGTGGATTTTATTATCTGTTTTGTTTTGTTTTGACAAAGCACTTACCCATTAAAAAATCTGCTAACAAATATGGCCGTGAAGACCCACTTAAGTAGGGGTTTGCCAGAATGGTGGTTTTATACAGACGGGAACTGATATAACTGACCCTGTGACTTATTAATTAATGAAACCAGCAGCCCACTCCATCAGTCAGTCAGGGAAATGGGAGGTCATTAAAATCCCAATGGCCATTCGTGGCCTGGTTGCCAGAGCCAAAGCACAATGACCGTTGATAGTTAGAAAAATGCTCTGTCTGTCTGTTGTCTGTCTGTCTGTCTGTCTGTCTGTCTGTCTGTCTGTCTGTCTGGTCTGTCTCTCTCTCCCCTCTCTCTCTCTCTCTCTCTCTCTCTCTCTCTCTCTCTCTCTCTCTCTCTCTCTCTCTCTCTCTCTCTCTCTCTCTCTCTCTCTCTCATGTAATTCTGTTCATTGCTGGGTGGCTTCCATCAGAGAGAGGTGTCGAGTAAATTGTCTTCACAGGGCTTCCTTCTCTCTCTGGGGTGCAGCCTTTATCTTCTAGCTTTAATGGTCAGGATCAAGGTGTAGACTATCATTCGCATCTCTGCCTTTGCTTATGCTCAGGAAGTGGATCTGGGGTCTAGAGGTAACCTGCTTGCGTGGACAGTGAGAAGTGTGAGTTCGATCCCCGTTTGTACCAAAACTTTAACCCCACCCATTAGACCTTGAGTGGTGGTCTAGTTGTTCGTATGAGATGATAAACCGAGGTTCTTTGTGCAACACGCATTCAGCGCACATAAAAATCCCATGGCAACAAGAGAGAGTTATCCCTGACAAAATTTTGTAGGGAAAAGCTTTTCTGAAAGGAAAACATACACTTGGATAGCAGGAAGATTTATTAAAACTGATACAGGTGGAGCTGCTTTCGTGGCGATGCGCTCTATCTTTGAGGGAGGGCAGTGTGAGTTTCTCGTAAAGAAATCTGCCGTGACAAAAAGTGGTATTCAGTTCAGTTCAACATTGAGGAATCAGCGGCATAGCGGTGGTGCACCCTTTCAGAAAGAGAAAGCGTGCAAGTCAGTTCCTGTCCAAAGCCAGACTTTTTCCCCATCCACACGGTCATGACTGTAGGTATGGATGTTAGTCTGCTTTGGGGAAGGATAAAACGATAAATTGAAGTTTGCAGTTTCTGTTAGCTCAAGTAAAGACACACACAGCAACAGCAGATTTGTCCCTTGCAAAGTTCTCTGTAACAAACTAAAAAATCATTTGTAAGGAACCAAATGCACCTGCAGACTGGGAGAAAATGCATGTCATGCAAAATAGTTTCTTGAAATGACTCAATCAACAATGCAGGTGTTTATGTCACTCCGACCTTGTTGATCCCAGGACGTTTTTATTGATAAGAAGCGTCGAGTACAGCCTTGCCAAGTAGTCTCAGAACTGGTGCACGGCACCACTGAAGTGACCCAGCAGCAGTGCAGGGCCCGTTTGGCAGGTGGCCATGCAGTGACATAACACGAATACGTTCCTGGTGAGCTTCTGAATCTGAGGATGGAACATGGCGAGCTGAAGCCTAGCTGAAGTGGAGTGATCGGAATGACTGGGGTGGAAACAGGGACAGCAGGCACAGAAAAGTCATAAAAGACCAGGCGGCCAAAATAATAAAAAAAGAAATAAAGAACTAGAATAGGAGAGAGAGAGAGAGGGGGGGGGAGAGAGAGGGGGGAGAGAGAGAGAGATGGGGGAAGAGAGAGAGAGAGAGAGAAGAGAGGGGGGGGGGAGAGAGAGAGGGGGGGGAGAGAGAGAGAGAGAGAGGGGGAGAGAGGAGAGAGAGAGAGAGAGAGGAGAGAGAGAGAGAGAGAGAGAGAGAGAGAGAGAGAGAGAGTGAGAGAAGAGGCAGAGATGTGAGAGAGAAGAGAGAAGAGGAGAAGTGATGTTGAGTAGCAAGGGCTAAATGTGATTGTCGAAACGTTACTGTGTGTGTGCTGACACCTTGATTGTGTGTGATGTGATGGGAGTGTGTTGTGTGTGTGTGTGTGTGGTGTGTGTGCGTGTGCGTGCGTGCGTGCGTGCCAGAGAGACAGACAGACAGACAGACAGACAGAGAGAGAGAGAGGAGAGAGAGAGAGAGAGAGAGAGAGAGAGAGAGAGAGAGAGAGAGAGAGAGAGTGCGCACGCCCACGCGCACTCACACACAACTCTGTCTGCTGTCTGTCTGTCTGTCTGTCTCTCTCTGTGTGCTAGAGCTGGAGAATCATATCTTGTAAGCTCGAGCGCGCGCGCGCACTCACACACACACACACACACACACACACACACACACACACACACACACCAATCCATCCATACATCCCTTAGGGTTAAGCATTGATTCTTTTAAAGTAGATTTCTTCAGCCCCGTCAACTATCATATTTATCCTCTTCTCGTCTTTCCTTTTCTGTCCATTGACCCCCCCCCCCCCCTCTTATTCCTCGTTATTCTCACATCCTCTCCAGTCTTCCCCCTTCCCCCTTACTTTGTTGCTTTTGTTCTTATCCCTCCCCCTTTCTGTACTTTTTTGTTGCAAAGTTGGTGTAGTGTAAAACGAAGCATTCTTCACCCCCTAGCGCCTGTGAGAGAATGTTTAGAAACGGGATACGCTGAGAGAAGCCCGATAACATTGCGCCTCAGCATGTGTCTAGCTGTTTTGTTAAGTAGTGGCTATTTTGGGACCGTTTTTTGAAAATATTTTTTTAAGCTTCCTAAATAGACTTGGTTCTTGTTCACGTTTCTTCTTCTTCTTCTTCTTCTTCTTCTTCTTCTTCTTCTTCTTCTTCTTCTTCTTCTTCTTCTTCTTCTTCTTTTTCCCGTCATTCCTTTTCCTCATTTTTCTGCCGCTGTCTTTCCATCTGTCTCTGTCTCTACCAGTCTATATCCTTTTGTGTCTATATCTTTGTGTGTGTGTGTGTGTGTGTGTGTGTGTGTGTGTGTGTGTGTGTGTGTGTGTGTGTGTGTGTGAGAGAGAGAGAGAGAGAGAGAGAGAGAGAGAAGAGAGAGAGAGAGAGAGAGAGAGAGAGAGGAGCGTATGCTCACAGAAAGAAGGAAACACAGGGTATATAGTATTCATTGATTCAAAGGTGCTAGCATTTTGACATTATTTTTTAAAAAATGAAATGGAAAGTTAATGTGTTGAGTAACAAAAACAATAAAATTAAGACGTATGAGCCAAATTTGATGAGCCAAAACATTGAATAAATAAAAAAAAATCCAAAAGTTATCTCAGCTGTTTAGTGGGATTTTTGTTTTGCTGTCTCCCCCCCCCCCCCCCCCCGAAAAAAAGAACTTTCTATGAGTTTTATTTTCTCTATATAATCAGGAAAAGGAGGGAGTGAGAGAGGACAGATTAAAAAAAAACAAAAAAAAACCCCCCCCCCCCAAAGACAAACCAAAAATGGCACAGAATTGGGTAGCAGCAGAAAGCAAAGAACGCACACCTAGCCATCACATTTCTTCTTCCTCCCAGTATGGTAACTAAGTAAACTTCTGATTCCTGTGTAACTCCCCCCCCCCATCCCTCCTCCCCAATTTTCCAGCATACCCTGCTGTTTGGGAAATCACGACTTTACTCCCCCCCCCCCCCACTCCTCCCACCTCCCTCCCTGTCCCATTTCCAGAATGGCAGATCAGATGGCATGAGAAGCCGGATTGCACGACGTGTTTGCCCTTGTGGACCCTTCTGATGGAAATGTACGTAAGTTGGTTATGTCACGCATACTCTTTAGCTGCTGCTCTCCCCCCCCTCCCCGCTACTCTCCCTGAAAATAGTTTACCGTGTGTGTCGGTGTGTTAGTCTTTTATATTCTTTTTTATATCAAGGATAATGGAATAATAATAGTTTCCGAATAAGCACTCGTGTGGGGTTTTTTTTAAAAATTTTTTTTACATCAAGTCCCCGTGTTATGCAGTTTTGTAAATCTTGTCATGTGTTCCCACTGGCACACAATGGCCTACTCTTACGAACAGTGGAACATGATTTAACGTGTGAGCAAGATGTTCTGCGTGCGTTCGCACACGGGGCCTCGGTTTATAGTCTCATCCGAAGGACTTGTGTGTGTGTGTGTGTGTGTGTGTGTGTGTGTGTGTGTGTGTGTGTGTGTGTGTGTGTGTGTGTGTGTGTGTGTGTGTCACATCTCTGTTTCTCTTCCTAGGTAATCTTCTCTCTCTCTCTCTCTCTCTCTCTCTCCTCTCTCTCTCTCTCTCTCTCCTCTCTCTCCTCTCTCGTCTCTCTCTCTCTCTCTCTCTCTCTCTCTCCTCTCTCTCTCTCTCTCTCTCTCCGCAAGTGGGAAGGGGAGGGGAGGGTGCAGTTAATTTAAGAGAAGACTTCTAGCAGATGAAAAGTAGGTTTTGTATGTCAATTTTTCTGTTAAAAACTTTTTGTATATTACTTCATATTCAACATCATATATATATATATATATATATATATATATATATAAAGAGAGAGAGAGAGAGAGAGAGAGAGAGAGAGAGAGAGAGAGAGAGAGAGAGAGAGAGAGAGAGAGAGGGGGGGGGAGGGAGGGATGGATGGATGGATGGATGGATGGATAGGTAGGTTGATGGATGGATATAAGGAGAAGATGGATGGATGGACAGTCAGTCATACAGACACTGAGACAGACAGACAGACAGACATGCATAAAAAGAGATAGATGGATAAGTAGACCAACAGACAGAATTCCTTACTCTTGTTCTGTCTGAATCCTTATCATTCTCTTCCATCAGACTTTATCTCTATTCACAGACTATGCTGTTTCGTACTCAACTCATGACGATGATACAATATTTTGTTTCTTCTTTTCTGTTTTCTTTTTCTTGCAGACGCAGTATTCTTCTTGTTATTTCGATGGATATATGTCTAGGCGTTATTTTTTCTTATAATGGCAGTCTACTTCTGATCACCTTTATTTTTTGCATGCTTTTCTGTTTGGGTTTTTGTTTTGTTTTTGTTGTGTGTTTTGGTTGGAATATTTTTGTGAGAGGGGAAGGGACTCCTGTGTAGTCGATACAAACTCCTTAATTTATTACTCATTTTTTTTCTTTTCTTTTGAAGTTTAATCTGCACTAGGTAACGTTAAAAACACGCCACACATTTTCCCAGGTAGTACGTATTTAATGTGCCTTAAATTTTTTTTTTTTTTTTTAAACATTAACAGCACTAGATGTTTAAGGGAATTAGTTAGATTGATAAATGTAAACTTGTGGACTTTAAGTGGATGTTGATGCGAGATTTTGATTGTTTTTAGTTCCTCGTATAGAACCCCGAGATTATTAACCAGTGGTGAGGCTTTTTTTCCTATGTGACCATTTGCCCACCATGAAGAAATCCGCATCCCGACTTCGGGGATAGAGTTGCAATTAAAGAGGATGACAGTTCTGAAATGGTCCGCGTAGCCTGCATGGTAACTTTTAGGCAACACAGTTTGAAATGAAACAACGGCTTCTCCACGTAGCTTAAAAAATGGTCGTGGTATCACTACAAGAAGAAAGGGTTAACTTCGTTGTTTGAAAATCTTGTCTGGTGTGAAAAACTGTCTTAGATGAATACGTTATTGTGTGTGTGTGTGTGTGTGGGGGGGTGGGGGGGGGGGTGATTAGGTATTTGCTTGCTTATGTGTTTTTCTTTTTATTATCTTTTTTAGAGGGGGAGGGGGGGGGATATTTTTTTTTCATTGTCAAGATTTTTTATTCGACGCATTTTGCTTCTTGGTGTTTTTGTCCCTGGAATGGCCTTGGCAGTCGGCTGGACTGTGGAGAGAGGCGGCTGTTATGGCCCTGTAAAAGAGACAGACGGCGACAGTCTTATTCTTCTGACTGCTGAGCCTCGGCAGTCGGTTTTGTTGATCCGCACAACATGAACAGTCTGTCTCCTTACTCATAGCCTCAGCCAGTAGCCACCACCACCACCACCACCACCACCACCACCACCACCACCACCACACCACCACCACCACCACCCCACTACCACCACCACCACCACCACCACCACCACCCCTCCTCAGACGACCTCCATGTACACGCATCTCTTTTTGTTGTCCCTGGCTTGTTTCTGTGTTTTTGGTCTTCCTCTAGAGCTGTGTCCTCCTTTCTGTGTCTTTCTCTCTGTGTCTCTCGTCTGTCCTCACAAACGCTCACAACACACACACACACACACACACACACACACACACACACACACACACACACACACACACACACACACACACACACACACAATCACCACCACCACCACCACCCCTCCTCCTCAGACGACCTCCATGTACACGCATCTCTTTTTGTCTGTCCCTGGCTTGTTTCTGTGTTTTTGGTCTTCCTCTAGAGCTGTGTCTTCCTTTCTGTGTCTTTCTCTCTGTGTCTCTCGTCTGTCCTCACAAACGCTCACACCACACACACACACACACACACACACACACACACACACACACACACACACACACACACACACACACACACACACACACACACAACACACACACACACCAACACACACACACACAACCACAACACACACACACCACACCAACACACACACCACCACCACCACCACCTTACACTGCGCACCTACCAAACCTCACCGTCGCCCCTATTCGTCGTCTGTGCTATCGTTCTCTTGGTGGAGGGAAG
>CM060321.1:40155567-40165567 GCA_030674155.1 Stramonita haemastoma
ACACACACACACACACAACCACACACACACACACACAACACACACACGCGCGCGCGCGCGCGCGCGCGTGCGCGCACACACACGTTCAGCTCAGTGTTTCTACGTCTCTTACGATTGAGCATGAAATACAATTAGCTGTCTACCCATAGGGTCTGCTTAGTCCAGTGGTTAATGCAAGGATATTGAGCAAAACCTGCAAATGAGAGTGACGGCATGTTTCTCAGCATCCACATACATCAGACACTCCTGAACAATACTGGTCTAGGAAACGCCATGTTGTCCATCTGTTTCCCCACTTTTTAAAATACTTTTTTCTATCATGCAGACATGCCTTCTGAGTGATTATATATATAAAGCCAGAGAGGCGTTCCTTGTTTGTTTGCTTGTTCTCCTTATTTTATTTATTAATGTTTATTCACCTGAAGGCGATTGAGACAATGATACCACTTATTATGGACCATGACAAACATAAACTTCTTCTCCCTCCAAACTTAACCACAAGCCCAGCTTCCCCAGGATCCTATCCCCTCCTCCTATTCCCCAACTGTTAAACCTCATTTACCTACCACCTTACCCCTTCCCCCAATATACCCCCCCTGTCCTATCTCCCCCTACCCTCTCCTTCATTCCCCCTACCTGTCTCACTCCCATCCTTTCCCCCCACCCTCTCCTGTCCTGTCCCCCCCCTCCTACCTACCCCACTCCTGTCCTACCCCCCCTCCTGTCCTCGCCCCCCTACCTATCCCCCTTCTGTCCTATCCCCCCCTACCTCCTCCTATCTCCCCCTACCTATCCCTCTCCCCCCTACCTATCCTCTCCCCCCTACCTGTCTCTCCCGTCCTATCCCCCCTACCCTCTCCTGTCCTATCTCCTCCCTCCTACCTACCCCACTCCTGTCCTATCCCCCCTACCCCCTAACTCCGCAGCTCGACTGGTCCTCAGAAAGAAAAAATCTGAGCACATTACTCCTCTCTTGCAATCTCTCCACTGGCTGCCTGTGCCACAGAGAGTAAACTATAAGATCAGTACTCTCTGTTATAAATGTCTTTACAAAACAGCACCCTCCTACCTCTGTGAATGTCTTTACCCGTACACTCCTTCTCGTTCCCTCCGCTCTGCTGCAGATACCCTGCGCTTACAAATACCTAGATTCAATCAATCCACTGTTGGCCGTCGCTCTTTCTCTGTTTCTGGTCCAGTGATCTGGAACAACCTCCCTCTCTCCCTTCGTAAAAAGCCTACCTATGACACATTTAAATCCAGCCTCAAGACACACTTATTTCAAAGCTAAGACTTTCCTATCCTGTTTCATCATCTGCCCCTGCTCTCAACAGCCGAAATATCCACCGCCCTGCCAAAGTGTTTATACTCTATGTGTGTTTATACTCTGTGTGTGTGTGTGTGTGTGTGTGTGTGTGTGTGTGTGTGTGTGTGTGTGTGTGTGTGTGCGTGCGCGCGTGTGTGCATTGACTTCTTTAAAAAATTTTAATTGTTGTTGGCTGCATGCGCAAGAATTGGTTGAAGGCAAGCGCTTTGATTTGTTTTTGCAAGATATAGCGCTATATTAAGTTCCATTTATTATTATTATTATTATTACCTATCCCCTTTCCCTCTTCTGTCCCATCCACCCTCCCTCTCCTATCTCCCTCTACATATCCCTCTCCTATCTCCCCCCTACATATCCCTCTCCTGTCCTATCTCCCCCATAACCTATCCCTCTCCTGTCCTATCTCCCCCCTAACCTATCCCTCTCCTGTCCTACCTCCCCCCTACATATCCCTCTCCTGTCCTATCTCCCCCCTAACCTATCCCTCTCCTGTCCCATCTCCCCCCTAACCTATCCCTCTCCTGTCCTATCTCCCCCCTAACCTATCCCTCTCTGTCCTATCTCCCCCCTCATATCCCACTCCTGTCCTATCCCCCCCTCCTCCTACCTATCCCCCTCCTCCCCTTTTCGCCTCATCCAGGCACAAACAGGAGAAGATAGACAACACATCTCCTCCAAAGCTCAGAGAATTAGAAATTAGGAGGAGATCCCCGTAGAGATCTGCCATTCTTAACTCAGCTTAAGTTACTGCAATCTAGTTTCTATGGCATGTTATCAAACAAACATTTCCAAACTTTGAAGGTGTTTTCCTATATTAGTTTGAAAATGGAAAAAATATGGATATTTACAATAATTTATCTCATTTTGTACCTGTACAAGACAGGTAAACAGCAATTCCTACAAATTCATATAAAAGTTGTTGTTTCTTTTCCATGTTATGGCAACTTTTATCTGGACTGCTAAGCAACTTTAAACAATTAAAAGGGGTTGAATTGCTTAAGATAGTCTGTGAAGGGGAAGTAATATTGACATGAAATAGCCACACAGCACATGTGTGTGTGTGTGTGTGTGTGTGTGTGTGTGTGTTGTGTGTGTGTGTGTGTGTGTGTGTGTGAGAGAGAGAAAATCATGATATTTTGCCAAAACAGATATTGTAACATGTTTATATATGGTGGAAAAACATTGGAAGTTGTTAACTATTTTAAGTATTTAGGAATTACTTTCAGTAAGAGTGGCAGTTTTGCAAAATGTAAGAAAAATGCTTAATCAAGCTACTGAAGTCATATTTAATCTGATAAGGACTGCATGGCAAAAAGAACTACCTATACATGTGACACTTGATTTGTTCATAAAATTGATTTACCTGTTTTGTTGTATAGGTGTGAAATTTGGGGTTATGAAAACGTAGTAATAATTAAAAAGTTCCAGTTAACTTTTTTTTTTTTTCGTTTAAAGCGTATGATGTCAAATTCGTCAGTATATGGAGAAGGGGGCAGATACTCCTTGTCTATTTCTGTTCCAATGGTCGTTTCTGGATGTAGCCGCTTGACTTTCATCCTGGAAAGCTATCATCAAATGTTTACCAGATGATGAAAGATTTACATGAAAACCTCTGATTCAATCAGCATGGCTAACTAAGATACAAAACATTTTAGTGAAAAGCAGATTTAACTTTGTGGGAGAGACAGTTTTGTTAAACTATCAATTCTACCAGTTCATGTAATTATCAAGACCTTCTTAATAGAAAAGTTTGTTAATGAATAGAGAGCTGAGCTGTGGGATAATAGTAGATGCCTTTAGTACAAAAACTATAAAACTGATTTTGGTACGAAAAATATATAACTTGTCTGCCGGATGTATATGTTTACACTCTTATGAAATTTTGTTGCAGTTGTCACAAGCTTTCTATTGAGATTGGATGTTTTCATAACATACAACGGGAAGAAAGAGTATGTTCAAAATGCAATATGTCTGTTTTAGGGGAGAAATTTATTCTTATCATAGAATGTTTCCTACTTTAAACATTTGCGACAAGATTGTATTCCTCAGCATTTTCTTCAACCCATGTCCAGTTATGATTTTTGCAGTCTGTGGAAATGTAAATCTTGAAAAGTTCTCCGGTCTCTCTCAAAGCTTATAACATTTGAAGGTTTTTCTTGAAATTTCATTTTATTGTCTTTAACAAGTGTAGAGTGTGCCTTTTACAGAAATTGATATACTTTAAAATGTCTGGAGTCTTTGATATTGTTTGTTTATCATTTTTCAATGAATTGTTGCTTTTCAGCTCCTGTTAGTATTGATAATACTAGTATTAATATAATTGACTTCGGTTGTTATCTTCCATGCCCCAAAAGGGGTGAAAGGAATTAAATCTTGAATCGTGTGTGTGTGTGTGTTGTGTTGTGTGTGCATGCCTGCGTGCGTGCGTGTTTGTTTATTTCTCTTTTTCTATTTCTGGTCCATTGGTCTGGAATTACCCCCCCCCCCCCCCTCTCTCTCTCTCTCTCACTTTACTAAAAGCCTACTTATGATAGTTTTCAATCCAGTCTCAAGATATACTTATATCAAACATAAAGTTTTCCCCTCCTGTTTCATTTCCTATGCGTCCCTGCATTGCCCCCAGATAACAAATTTGCCAACAGCAACTGTCTTCAAACTGTAAGTTGTTTTACCTATGTTAATTTATGCTGCATGTATTTAGACTTTGTTCATTTATTTTAAGGCAATATTACCTCCCTTCAAAGGCTGTCACAACAGTTATGTTCCTTTTTGTTGTTTGAAGGTACTCAGAAACCCAGAGGAAAATCTGTATCTAATGTAAATGAAGCAGCAATTTTTTAATATAAAATTGTAGACTGTGATGTTTACCTGTTTGAAAAAGGACATGGTGATAAGAAAAGTATAAGATTAAACTTTTTTTTCCAATTTCTGAGCAGACATGGGAAAAGAACCTTTAAAGTGTGGAATTGTTAGTGTAATAATATGTTGCAAAATTATGAAGGCAACAACTTCAGCTTTGAATTATGAATGGCAGATCTCTACGGTGATTGCCCCCTAACTTCTAATCCTCTGAGCTTTGGAGGAAATGTGTCGTCTATCTTCCCATGTTTGTGCTTATTTTTTTCTTTGTTGTAGAGGAGGGGGATAGGTAGGGGAGGATGGAGATAAGTAGAGAGAGGAGGATATGGGATAGGCAGAAGGAGGGGATGGAGGAGGGATAGGTAGGGGGGGTAGGAGGGGGAAGGGATTGGTAGGGGGGAGAAGAGTTGGATCGGTAGGTGGGGGGAGGGAGGGGGAGGACAGCGGGGGAAGGTAGAGGTGGATAGGCAGTTGGGGGGGGGGGGGGGGATCAGAAGGGGAGGGGGATAGGGGGGGGGGATCGGAAGGAGGGGGATAGGGGGGGGGATCGGAAGAGGGGGACAGGGGGGGGGATCGGAAGGAGGGGATATAGGGGGGGGGATCGGAAGAAGGGGGGGGGGGGGAGCGGGATAGGCAGGGGGGATCAGGAGGGGGGGAAGGAGCGGGATAGGCAGGGGGGATCAGGAGGGGGTACGAGGGGGATATGTAGGAGGGGAGGGGAGATGGGGAGGGAGGTGGGATAGGTAGGGGGAAGGAGGGGGATATTGAGGATTTAAAGTATCAAAATTGCCCATTTCCGTGAGTCTTGCAGAACTATACTGTTCACTATAACTCCCAAGGTGCACAGATTAATTGTTTCCCACGCTAATATTGTTCACTGTGATAGTAGGTATATGTATACATACAAACTGGCTTGCTGTCACTCTTCATGTCAGAACTTAATCCTTGGCAGCTGTACGTGCTAGCTGGGGTTCTGAATTCAATAATTATAGATCCCTTCCTGATTATTGGGTTTGGGGCCTTTTCTTGTTGGATTACTGGTTTTATTCTTGCTTCGACTTTTTTTTTTTTAACAATATATTTTTTAGTTTTCTTGAGACAGTGGCAGAGAGTGCTTGGCTATAAGAGAAGGTCACACACTCACACTCAGTATGAGTACAGTGCTCCGTATTTGTTTGGAAGTAGGAACACGCACGCAAGCACGCACACACACACGCACGCATGTACGTATGTACGCGCGCGCGGCGCGCGTACGCACACACACACACACACACACACACACACACAGCGCCCGCGTGCATTAATCATATCACACAAGCACATGACACTCTGTGTAACATACTCGCAAGTGCACACACACAGTCAAGTATATGCACACATACCCACGCACATACTAACACACACGTTTCCCTACGAGGGTAACCTTTCCTGCAGAATTTTGCCAGGGACAACTCATTGCCGTGGGCTGTTTAACGTGTGCGCAGTGCATGTTGCACTCTGGACCCCTTGTTTATTGTCTTATCCGGAAGACAAGCACCCAGACATCCCCATAACGTCTAGTAGATAGGGCCGGAAAATCTCGGACACACTTTGGGATGGGACCTGCCACTTCTCGCATTCTAAGCAGGTGTGTTACCTCAAGATCACCGATCCACTGGTGCGTGTGTGTGCGTGCTTGTGTGCGCGCGCTTATGTGTGTGTGTGTGTGTGGTGTGTGTGTGTGTGTGTGTGTGTGTGTGTGTGTGTGTGAGTGAGAGATAGACAGACAGGCAGACAGACGTACAGACAAGGAAAGTGTTTTTGATGGAGAGGGGTGGTGGTGGTGGTGGTTATGGACTCTTTCAACCTGTTGCGTGCTGGTCAGCTTCGTGTGACTTCAGCCAGTAACGGCCTAAATACAGGTTCCTTATCTGCGTCCATCCCTCTCTGCCTTACTTCCTCTGTGGCTTTCCTCTCTTCAGCTAACCAGGTTATACCACACAGAACAGGGTCAAAAGGCGCGCGCGCGCGCGCGTGTGTGTGTGTGTGTGTGTTGTGTGTGTTGTGTGTGTGTGTGTTTTGTGTGTGTTGAATCAAAGTAAAACTGTTTATATGTATTCAGAAGATACACAGGATGAGCGAGACATTTGCTGTTTTTCTTTGTGTATTAACTTTTGTTTATGTTTTGTTTCATCAAGCCACCCATCAGATATAAAAGGATTTTTTTTAAAACCGACAGTGTGTGTGTGTGTGTGTGTGTGTGTGTGTGCGTGCGTGCGTGCGTGCGTGCGTGCGTGCGTGCGTGTGTGTGTGTGTGTGTGAGTGCGTGTGTGGATGAAGGGGTGGTGGTATTGTATACCTGATCGTTTGTTGTCTGACGGGTGCAGTGGCTGAGTGGTTTGGACTTCTCATCCTGTATTGTGTTGGGCTCAAGAGGGTACCTGCGGGATTTTTTTGTACGAAAAAAAATCCAATGAAACCAAGGATCTTTTAGGTTGCAAAAAATGCAGGTGTCCCAGTGGTCTACTTAAAGAAAATTATATTCATTGCTGCAGAAGTGTAGATCTGTAGCGAACGTTAGTGTAATTCATATCAGTGTACTGTAGGCAGATGAACACACACACACATACACACACACACACACCATGAATAAATGAACGCACACACACACACCACGCACACGACACACACACACACACACCACACACGCACCGCACCACGCACGCACGCACCACACACACACAGCACGCCACGCACGCCCACGCTGCACACACACTTACACACACTTCATCTCTTCACTCAAGCGCTCACACACACACACACACACGACGCACGCACCACACGCACCGCACGCGTGTGTGTGCGCGTGTGTGTGCGCGCGCGCGCGCGCGCGCACCAGTGACTGATAATGTGTTCTGTCCTGGCTGTTTCTAGAGGGGTTGATTGAGTCAGACGCAGATTTCACGGTGGTGTGGAGTGAGCATTGGTTTGGCAATAACCCAGCTTATTTGGGATCCCCCCTCCCCCCTGCAGAGAGAGAGAGAGAGAGAGAGAGAGAGAGAGAGAGAGAGAGAGAGAGAGAGAGAGAGAGAGAGAGAGTCCTTTTTTTCCAGCATTTCTTTCTTTCTTTCATTTATTCTTTCTGTCTGTCTTTTTTTTT
Source organism: Stramonita haemastoma (assembly GCA_030674155.1). Lineage (NCBI taxonomy): Eukaryota > Metazoa > Mollusca > Gastropoda > Neogastropoda > Muricidae > Stramonita > Stramonita haemastoma. The sequence goes on from CM060321.1 coordinate 40,162,893, forward strand.
CTTTCTGTCTTTCATTCATTCATTCATTCATTCATTCATTCATTCATTCATTCATTCATTCATTCATTCATTCATTATCTGTGTGTTATCTGGTGTGTGTGTGTGTGTGTGTGTGTGTGTGTGTGTGTGTGTGTGTCTTTTATTTCGAGGATAATGGAATAAGCACTTATATGCTTTTTTTTATATATACATCCAATCCTCCTATATATATGCAGTTTTATTAATTTTGTCATCCGTTCCCACCGGTACACTATCGTGTGAACGTGTGCGCAAGATGTTCTTTATAGTTTCATCCGAAGGACTAATCAGATACTACCAGAACCAATCTAAATGTGTTTCTTTTGTTATTTCTTTCTTTTCATTTTGTTTGTTCTGTTTTTTCTTTCTTTTTTTTGTTTGTTTCATTTGTGTTTTGTATCTCTCTCTTTTTTTTCGTTCCATTCTGTTCGGTTTTTTTCTGATTAACTTCTCTCTTTTCTTTCTTTTTTCTTTGTTTCTTCTTTCTTTTTTTTCTCTTCTTTCTTTCTTCTTCTCTTCTTCTTTCTTTCTTTCTTTTTCTTTCTTTCTTTCTTTTCTTCTTTTTTCTTCTTTATTACTTTCTTTCTTGTTTTTTTTTTCTTAAATCTTTCGTTCTAAACTAGCTACAGTAGTTCCAATGTTGACTTTTTTCCCATCCACACATACAGTGTTTTATGTTCTATGCGGTATTTTCCCCCAATTCCTTTTCTGTGCGTGGAGAGTGTATTACTGAAGCTGCAAACGCACTACTCCTGACCTGCGCCAACAGGAAGAACCATCTGAAGGAAGGAAACGGTCACCTTTATTTTGTACCCCCCCTCACTTTCCTGTTTCCTGGATGATGTATACACCATAGTTCCATCTTGAAAGCATGGAGAACATCTGTTACACAGAAACGGTCACCTTTTTTGAAAAGTTCCTGTGTCCCACACATGGATGATTTCAACAAACCCACATGCACTTGCTAATCTGTAGAGAATAGACTCCGCTGGCTAAAACCAACCCATGATTAATTACTACAATCCTGACAAATCGGAGCGGACTTCTCTTCAACGACTTCTTGGGGAGTTTGGGGAGATAAAAGTGAGTCTTTAGAAGTCGGTCAGTCAGTCAGACACACTCATTTGGCCCTGTTATTGATAATGAGGATTGCTGTTTGAGAGAGAGAGAGAGAGAGAGAGAGAGAGAGAGAAGAGAGAGAGAGAGAGAGAGAGAGAGAGAGAGAACAGACAGACAGACAGCAGCAGACAGAGACAGACAGACAGACAGACAGACAGACAGAGAGAGAGAGAGACAGGGGGGGGGGGGGGTCCTGAAAGATTTGCTGTATCGATTTGTTGGCCCGCTGGCGTAGGCCGCCTGGAAGGGTGCGGGGCCTCTGGGGGGTTTAGGGTTTGATTATCTTTAGCTTGATAGTGTTACAATGATGAGAGTGCCGTTTATTTATTTGTTTATGTGGTCCGCTGCTTGTGGACTGGGTTTTCATTTGCCCTGAAGATCTGACTGGTCTCGTTGGAACAAAAATTGGAGGGTCGTTTGGCATATCGTTTTGGGTGTAGTATCATCGTAGTACATTTTGGTGGGTATGCGTGCTTCTTTTGTTTTTCTTCATTCTTGTCTTTAAAATGTTTTTTTTCAGTTTCATTTTTGTTTGAATCTTATTTTCAGGATTGATTCCTCCACGACCTTTTTTCGTTTGATGCCTTGTTTATGCTTTTATTGTGAGAAGCCCTGCTTAGCAATAGCAGTAATTATATCGATTGACGTAATTATTTGGTAAGAGAATGTAGAAGTATGATTATGGTCATTTTATCATTATTTTTTTGTGCTCGATCTGGATGTCATGAATAGTTACACAAAAATAGTTATACACTAAAGCTCAATTATATCCGAGAAAGAGGGGAAGAAGGATCCAAGTTTATATTTAGCGTTCCATTACTTCCACCGTCTTTTTTGGGGGGTGGCAATTGCTGGTGCTAGTGCTGCAGTTTCTGCCAATAGTGCCATTGCTGCTGCTGCTGCTGCTTTGCAGAAGGAGTGTGCAGGAAGATGTATGGGTTGAAAGGAGAGAGTGAGTGAAGTCTGCAGTACAGTGCCGCTGTGCTATCTCCATCTTGGTGATCAAGTGGCCGGGACAGCTGCCATGATCTCCCTTCCCGACCCTCTTCTGCCCACCCTGTGTGAGGGTGCCGCCATTGATTTCTGCAGCCTGCTGTTTGGGAAAGAGATATTCCTTGTCCCTTCTCTGTCTCTTCTGTCTGTCTGTCTGTTTATCTGTGTCTTTCTCTTTACTCATGTCTCTCTGTCTTCTCTCTGTTTTAGCCTCCCTTCTCTCTTTTCTCTTCTCTGTCTGTGTGTCTGTCTGCTCTGTCCTCTCTCTCTGTCTCTGCTTCTGCTCGTCTGTCTTCCTGTCTGCTTCTTCTGTCTCTCTCTTCTCTCTCTCTCTCTCTCTCTCCTCTCTCTCTCTCTCTCTCTCTCTCTCTCTCTCTCTCTCTCCTCTCTCTCATCTCTCTCCCCCTCATCTGGTACTACTACTACTACTACTACTACTACTACTACTACTACTACTACTACTACTACTACCACCACCACCACCACCACCACCACCACCACCACCACCACCACCACCACCACCACCACACTACTACTACACTACT
>CM060321.1:40173067-40195111 GCA_030674155.1 Stramonita haemastoma
GAGTGCCAAAAAAGGGGGACAGGGCCTGTAGATATGATGTTTGAGACAGGCAATATATGTCTTTTACACACACACAACACACACACACACACACACGCACGCACCGCACGTACGCACGCACGTACCCCCACACACATACACACACATTATATATATTATAATAATCATCACAGCACAGCTTCAGTCCATCCATCCATCCATCATCATTTCCAATCACATATATTGTCCATATTGTAATAATCATTTTCATTTGGGGAAGGGAGTTGTACTAGTGTCAACACGGATAGGTATTGTGTGCGAGGTATATTGGCTGATACAGCGAGAGGACTCTTTGTAGTTGATGGTTGGTTAGGGGTATAACCTTGCGGGCTGGTGAAGCCACGAGCGCATGCTAGTTATACATGGGGAGGGGGGGGGGGGGGGGGAGTAGATAATCCACTGACACTGCAAAAGCTAGCATATTTTTTTGTAGAAGATGGTGAAATTCTGCACTCTTAATTCATCCGGCAGGGCTAAGAATCTAACCAATGACTATGACCTTCGAGGTGAAACACACTATGTGGAACGGGGTAGCCTAGCTGTCAGGCCTAGAGCGTAAGCTCCCATTTGACCACCCGGGTTCGAGCTACCACCAACGCGTCCGCCCGCCACCCCAGGGGTGAAACATCATTGCCGACTCCTTTACCCTGAAAGTCCTTAGATGAGACTTCTAATCGAGGTCCCATGTGCAAGTGCGCACAGAATACATTGTGCACACATTTAAATCCATCCTGCCTTTCAGAAGAGTAAGTTATCGGGTGCCGGTAGGAGCGGATGACAACATTCTAAGAACGGAAGCACACTGCTGTTGTGTTTAAACATTTTCTCAGAAGTTGGAATACGGCTACCTAATGATGGTTAACAGTCGTATACGCAAAGTCTCACCTTTGTTGAACCTCGAAGCTGTGGCAGAGGACAATACAACAAAGAATGGAACAAAACAAATAAATCAAATCAGGTTCTATTCACTCGGCCTTATCTGAAAAATGACTGACAGCAAGGCCTGAGTCGATGAAAGGGGGGAGGGGGAGGTACGTCTACATGTGTACACTTATTCGATATAGCAGACGGTGGAGAATGACTCCAGACGAGATAATGAAGCGACACGCAGGCTATCCTTCTCTGCTGTGGAGAAAGAAAACAGGAAAGCAATGTGATGTATGCCTAGAGCCAGGAAAAGCAAGGAATGCTAAAATTCAATGACACTTCTCTTTCTCCAATGCGGAGTGATTGGGAGCACTCTTCCAGCTGCTCTTTGAAGTTTCAGAGCAGTCTAGGCGGCGCTGCAGGGATTACTGCTCAGGGAAAATGTTAATTAAGGGTAATCTGTAGTCAGCTAATTTTAGGCGTCACCGTGTCACTGCCATAATCCTCTAGGTGACCACATGCCCAGACAAGATATTACAACAGTTATGTGTATTTGAATTTTGTTGTTTGTTGATTCTGTCTGACTTGTGTTACGTGCAGATACTCCAATCGTATTGTTTAAAGCCCTTCCGACCATAGAAACTGTTATCAGGATGTCATCTCGTTAAAATTCAAATCCTCCCCCCGCCCTCCCCTTCCAGCTAGAGTCTGAGGTCGACCTATTGTGAGATTTTGCGTATATATGTGACCGTTTTACCACCATTAAGGTAACTGCAACCCCACTCCAGAGATCAATCACAAATTATAACACTGCAGTTAATATCAAAATCAGGAGGGTTGCGGCGACACCCCAGACCCGCATGCACCCAAGGCTTCACCAGCACATTGGGGTATGCAAATAGTTAACTATCCGCGAACTTGGTTTCTGACAGATTTGTTTAGCGTGTATAGACTAATGTGCACGCAGTGACCCCTTCTTGGGAAGTAAAAAGAAAAGAAAAAAAGGAACCCACAAAAATGCAAAGGGAAGATGGAGGGAGGATAGAAAGCACGCACATGCAGTAAACTACCGAGAAGCAAGAGGCTTAAAGCAAGAGACAGATGGCAGAAGAGCGGGAAAGGGTCGTGGGAGGGACGATTCGATAATTGCGGCGATTCCCAGTTATTTTCCGAGCCAGCGAGTTTCCATTTGATTTCGTTCGGTAATGATAAAGCGCATGGCATGGCGTGTTCTGCTTCCAGCTTTGGCCTGCATTTGCTTTCTCTCACCGTTTTGTTGTTTTGGATGTTCTGATGTTTAGCGAGAAAGTAAAGAAGCCCAAATATATACATCTCTTTTTGCAGATGGTTCGTTATTTTTCGGAGGAAAGAAGCGAAGTAGCTTGCATATTGGTTAATGGTTGAAATGCTCTGTCTTTAGTTGGTGGACTGACATTACGTACTCTGAAATAAGTCGTGATTTATTTATTTTATTTTCATTTTATTTTTACAATTTGCCTGAAGCACCGAGAAAGCGCAAATGAAGACATCTATGATAAATGAGTTTTAAAATAGTATCTAGAGTCTAAATACTTCAACATCAGTGAGACAGCTAAAGAATCAGAGGTCAGATTGATTGTAAAGCGAACAATGTACAGGAAGACTGAATGAAGACAAGGAGCAAAATTACTAAATTTTAACTGATTCATAAGAAGTCGTTCAGTTTTAATTCGATTTGAAATAGGTACTACAAAAATAAACCATTAACATGTCTTAAAAGTATGCCTACCTTTAATGGCAGGCAGAAACAGGTTGCATATGCAAATCTAGCCGAGGAATAAAGAAAAACCCAACCAAACAAAATGCATGCTTGTGAGTAGTTTCCTTTGTAAATCAAACTAAAATCGTTGATAGTGTAGAATATAAATAGGTACAAAAGATCCAAAACATGCCTATGGCGTTGTGGCCCTGAAGTGATGAATGGTGGGTTTGAATCCTGGTGGCACATGGTCGATCTCCGTCAAAAGGATTATGCAGACCGCCAGTAACCCACATTATTTTCACGTTCAAAACATTTGCAGAATGTTGAAAATCCCAGAATCACAGACTTCACTAGTGCACTGGTGGAGCATTAGTTTGAGTATCTAGCCCGGAGGGCATATAGCCAGAGATGTATCGCTTACAATGGAGTCTACACTACATCACATCCTTTCTTGGCAAACATAAAACCACTTAAGAACTGAAAACGGAATAGCTTTTTGCCTTTATCTGTCTTCAAGCTATTTTTTCTCTGGGAATAAGATTCCAGTTTGCAGACTGTTTATTATCTATTGATATCGTGTTCATGCTTTTAGGTGCAACTGAGGTCAAGTAGACTTTAAAAAAAAATATGGGTAATCAAACATGACTCGGAATAAAAAAAAAAAAAAATGACACCAGTATTTCAAATCTTTTTAGAGTCATTGCAAAAATTGGAAACAATTTTCTTTTTAAATTTTGTTTTCAAAATAGCATTGTTTTGAAAAGTTTTGTTTTCTATTGTTTTCTCTCAAAATGACATTTTTTTTCAGATAACAAGAAAATGAATAGATTGGAAGAAGTGCTGGCGTGATGGAATATCTCATTATGAATTCTTATCATACGGTTTCTTGTCGACTTAAATCAAACTTTTCATACAGTTGATTAAAAAGAAACAGAGGCAATTGCGGGTAGTGCTTTAAGTAGTGGTGGTGGTGGTGGTAGTGGTGGAGACAGTTTAAAAGTTTGACAACAAGAAGAGCGTAGGCGTGAAAAGAAAGTAAAAAAAAAATGTTAAAAGAAAAAAAAAAGTTGTTAAACTTTCGCTGGATTGAAGGAGACGGCGCTTTCTTGCCTGTCATTATAATTGAGAGCGCGTCGCCGTGGATCGATAGAAACCAACCATTTTTGCCATAACGTTTTTGTAACTTGTGTGTGTGTGTGTGTGTGTGTGTGTGTGTGTGTGTGTGGTGTGTGTGTGTGTGTGTGTGTGTGTGTGTGTGGTGTGTGTAAGGACGTTGTTAAACTAATATCAGTTTAAAAAAATCCCATCCATCACCTCCGTTCCCCCCCCCTTCCTCTCTCTCTCTCTCTCTTCTTGTCGTCTCTTCTTCGTCTTCTGTCTTCGTCTTCTCTCTCTCTCTCTCTCTCTCTCTCTCTCTCTCTCTCTCTCTCTCTCTCTCTCTCTCCCTTTCTACTCTCTCTCATATCTCATCTCTCGCTCTCTCTCTCTCTCTCATCTCCCTACCCTCCTCTTAGTTTCCCCCCATTATCACGTCTCCCATATCTATGTCCTGCTCTTCTCTCATTTACACTCAGAATAGAGATTTATTTATTTATTTATTTATTTCTTCTTTTATATCGAGGATAATTTTGAATAAGCACTCTTGTGCTTTTTTGTTTTTACATCCAGTCCCTTGTATATGTAGTTTTGTAAATCTTGTCATCTGTTCCCACCTACACGCGATGGCCTACTCTTACGAATAGCGGAACAGGATTTAACGGAGAGAGAGAGAGAGAGAGAGAGAGAGAGAGAGAGAGAGAGAGAGAGAGAGAGAGAGAGTGTATGTGTATGCGTATGCGTGCTTGCTGAGGAGTGAGTGAGTGCATTGTGTATTTGCAGAAGAATTGTTTTTCAACAAAGCCTTGAGTTTTTGTAGCCAGACAGACGGGACTGAAAGTGAAGGCACATGAGTCACTGCCGATCAGCTAGACACTAACTGTGAGGTGCTTGGTATGGTGCTTCTTCCTCCACCTTTGCTGCTCAGGACAACAGTGCAGCCACAGCTTCTTCGGGGGAGAGGGACAGACAGAAGCACAGAGAGAGAGAGAGAGAGAGAGAGAGAGAGAGAGAGAGAGAGGAGAGAGAGAGAGAGAGAGAGAGAGAGAAGCAGACAGAAGCAGACAGACAGACAGACAGACAGACAGACAGACAGACAGACAGAGCAGACACAGACAGACAGACAGACACAACACACACACAACACACACACACACACACACAACACACACACACACACAGAGACAGACAGACAGACAGAGAGGGGGGGGGGGGGGGGGGCAAGGCAAGGTAAATTCTTTTATTTCGAGGATAATTAATAAACACCATTGTGTGTGTGTGGGGTGTGTGTGTGTGTGTGTGTGTGTGTGTGTGTGTGTGTGTGTGTGTGTGTGTGTGTTACATCAAGTCCCGGAGGAGACAGACAGAACAGACAGACAGACAGACAGAAACAGAGGTAGTGTGGGGTGGATAGAAGGTGAGGGTGAAGTTCCCTTCTGGCGTGGTTGGCTTTCTGAGAGCGTTTTGAAAGGTTTTCTTTGACGGGCTCTGTAACTGAATCCACGTCTGCCCGCCGTCTGCTATCGACACATACTGAATGGTTTTTTTGGTGTGTGGTGTTGTGTGTGTGTGTGTGTGTGTGTTTGTAGTGTGTGGTGTGTTGTGTGTGTGTGTGTGTTTAACATATTTTATTGTTTTGTTTTTGTCGTAGATTTATTGATTCTTACGGGGTGGGGGTGGGGGATTTAAAGGTTTCAGTGATATGGTGGCTATTACTCATGAAGGGTCTCTCTCCCTTTTCCTCTCTTCTCTTCGCCTCAAACTCTCTCCCTCAAACCCCCTCTCCTCCTCTCTCTCCTTTCTCCTCTCTCAAATTTTCCGAAAAAAAGGGGGGGGGGGGAGGGGGGGGGGGGGGCGGGGGGGGGGGGGGAAGGGGGGGGGGGGGGGGGGGAAAGGGGGGGGGGGGGGAGGGGGGGGGGGGGGGGGGGGGAGGGGGGGGGAGGGGGGGGGGGGGCCCAAAAAAAAGAAGAAAAGAAAAAGGGGAAAAGGGGGGGAAAAAAAAGGGACAGAAAAAAAAAAAAAAAAAAAAAAAAAAGGGGGAAAAAAACCCAAAAAACCCGGGGGGGGGGGGAAAAAAAAAAAAAAGGGGGGGGGGGGAAAAAAAAAAAGGGGAAAAAAAAAAACCCCGGGGGGGGGAAAAAAAAATTTGGGGGGGGGGGGGGGGGGGTTTTGGGGGGGGGGGGGGGAAAAAAAGGGGGAAAAAAAACAAAAAAAAAAAGGGGAAAAAAAAAGGGGGGGGAAAAAAAGGGAAGGGGGGGGGGTTTTGGGGGGCCTTTTGGGGGGAAAAAAAAAAAAAAAACCCCCCAAAAAAGGGGGGCCCCCAAAGGAAAAAAAAAAAAAGGGGGGGGTTTGGGGGGGGGGGGGGGGGGGGGTTTTTTTTTTTAAAAAAAGGGGGGGAAAAATTTTAAGGGGGGGGGGGGGTTTAAAAAAGGGAAAAAAAAAAAAAAAAAAAAAACCCCCCCCCGGGGAAAAACGGGGGGGGTTTTTTAAAAAAAGGGGGGGTTTTTTTTTTAAAAAAAGAAAAGAAAAAAGAAAAAAAGGAAAAAAAAGGGGGGGGGGGGAAAAGGGGGAAAAAAGGGGGGGGGAAATGAAAAAAAGGAAAAAAAATTTTTTGGGGGGGGGGGAAAAAGGGGGGGGGGGGGGGGGGCCCCCCCCCCCGGGGGGGGGGGGGGGGAAAAAAAAGGGGGGGGCCCCCCCCCCCGGGGCCAAAAAAAAAAAAAAGGGGGGGGTGGGGGGGGGGGGTTTGGGGGGGGGGGGGGGGGGGGCCGGGGGAAAAAAGGGGGGGGAAAAGAAAAAAGGGGGGGGGGGGGGGGGGGGGGGTTTTTTAAAAAAGGGGGGGGTTTTTGGGGGGGGGAAAAAAAAAAAAAAAAAAAAAAGGGGGGGGTTTTTTTGGGCCCCAAACCCCCCAAAAACCCCCGGGAAAAACGGGGGAAATTTTTTTGGGGGGGTTTTTTTTTTTGGGGTTTTGGGGGGGTTTTTTGGGGGTTTTTTTTTTTTGGGTTTGTTTTTTGGGGGTTTTTGGGGGGGGGTTTTTTTGGGGGGGTTTTTGGGGGGGGGGGGGGGGGGGGAAAAAAAATTTTTTTTTTTTCCTGGGTTTTTTTTTTTTTTTTTTGGGTTTTTTTTTTTTGGGTTTTTGGGGGGTTTTTTTTTGGGTTTTTTTAAAAAAAGGGGGTGGGGGGGGGGGGGTTTTTTGGGGGGGGAAAAAGGGGGGGGGGGGGGGAAAGGAGGGGGGGGGAAAAAAAAAAAAAAAGGGGGGAAAGAGGGGGAAAAGGAGGGGAAAAAAAAGGGGGAATTTAAAATTTTGGGGGGGGGGGGGGGGGGGGGGGGGGGGGGGGGGGGGGGGGGGGGGGGGGGGGGGGGGGGGGGGGGGGGGGGGGGGGGGGGGGGGGGGGGGGGGGGGGGGGGGGGGGGGGGGGGGGGGGGGGGGGGGGGGGGGGGGGGGGGGGGGGGGGGGGGGGGGAAAATTTTTTTTTGGGGTTTTTGGCCCCGGTTCTGAGGGCCCCGGATTGACCCCCCAAGGGAAAACCCCCCTTTTTTTTTGGGGAAAAATTTCCGAACCCCCCCCCCTTTTTTTTGGGGTTTAAAAAAAACCCCGGGGGGGGAAAAAAAAAAATTTTTTTAAAAAACCCCCCCCCCTTTTTAAAAAAACCCTTTTTGTTAAAAAAAGGAAAAATTTTAAAAGGGGGGGCCCCCGGGGGCCCCTTTTTTTTTCCCCCCCCCCCCAAAACCCAAAAAAAACCCAAAAAAAAAACATTTTTAAATCCAAAAATACAACAACAAACACCAAATAAAAAAATCGAAAAAAAAGGGGGAAAAAAATTTTTTAAAAGGGGGGGGGGGGAAACAAAAATAAACCCATCGTCATTACCCGGGTTTAGGGACAGAAGGAAAAGGGATAGATGCAGGAAAAACAAACAATAAATCAAAAAAACCCCCCGGTTGTCCCCCTTTTCACCCTGCACTTGCACACAAAATTTCTCCCCCTCCTCTCCTCTCTCTTGTCTCTGTCTCTGGTCTGTCTTGTCCCCTGGGTCTGTCCCTTGGGCCCCTGTTTCTTTTCCTGTCTCTCCCGTCACTCTTTGTTTAAAGTTTTTTCTGTCCCGTCTGTCTGTCTGTCTGTCTGTCCCGTCTGTCTGTCTCTCTCCTCTTCTCCTCTCCCCTCCCTCTCTCTCTCTTTTCTCCCCACTCTTTTCTCTCCCTTTTTCTCTCTCTCTCTCTCCCTACTCTCTCTTCTCTCTTCTTCCCCTTGGGTTTCCCGGATGCATCTGGAAAAAAGGGCCCGTTCTCCCCACTGGAATAAACTTTCAGTCCCTTTTCTCTTTCTTCGGGGCCCTTTTTGCTTTCCTTCCTTGGCATTTGCAAAAGGGAAAAGGAAGGGGGGGGACAGGGAGGGGTTTAAAACAGAAAAAGTTTGAAAGGATTTGATTCCCCGGGTTTTTAGCCCATGGGGGTTGAGGAAATGGGGGGTTAAGGGGTCAAAAAGCGCCAAAGAGAGTCCACGGAAAAAGGGATTGAATGTGCACGCACTTTCAGGAGGGTTTGACAGGTCCCGTAACTTTTTTTTGGGTTTTAAATTTTTTAACTGCAAAACCCTAACCCCCCCATTCCCCAAAATTAAAAAAAAAGTGACTTTAAAAATTTAATAAAACCAAACAAAAATTTTTTTCCCCCCTTTCATTTCCAAAAGAGGAGAGAGGGGGAGAAGAGAGAGGGGGGAGGGGAGGGGGAGAGAGAGAGGAAAGAGAGAGACAATGCCCAAAGACAATGACAAAGGGTTTTTTGGGGTTAGGTTTTTTTTTTTCCCCTTTACAACATGGGTAGATTTTGGGGGGGGGGACCGGAAAACGAAAGAAAAAACAAAAATTTTTCAAACTGGTTAAAAATTCAAGGATTCTTTTCGCGATTTGGGGAAACCGAACCCCGGTAAAAAAATTTAAAAATAGTTTTGTGTGAAATGCCCCTGGGGAAAAAAAAACCCCTGCGTGCCGGGGGCGGAAAAAAAACTGTCACAAAAAGGGGGGATCCCCCCAACCCTTTTGGGGTTTTTATGCTGGATGGGTTTTACCTGGAGGTTGGGAATTTGGGAGACCCTTCCTGTCTTTCCCGCTGCCCCCTCCGTTTTTTCATTTGCCCTTTTTTTTGTGAAATCAAAAGGGCCCCTGTTCTTTTGTTCCTTTTAAATTTTTCTGCAAAATTGCCGGGAGAAGTTTTCCTCAATTTCCCCCCGCGATCCTCGCCCCGGGCACCCGTGGAGCCCCCTCCTACTTTGTTTGAAGGCCAAGGGCGCACTTTCGGGGAATTCGTTTTCCCCCCCCCCGGGGTTTTTGGTCGCCCTTTTTTTTTTCTTTTTCTGTTTCCCCGTCACAAACTTTTCCCTAGAAACTGGGGCTCTGCCAGTGTCACAGGCGGCATGCTGGGGCCCCTCAATGCCCCACAAAATATGACTTCCTTCATTTCCCTATTTTTCCCCCTTTCCCTGTCAGGGGTCGAAAAAAACCCGTCTTCAAGCGCCCAATTTTGTGCGGTTTTCACTGTCCCCGACACGGGGTCAAAATAAAAGGGAGCATGACGGAGAGGAGACGGCTGGCCGTGTTGCACGTGCAGATTTTGCAGTGGCAGCGAGGGAGGGGGGTGGGGGGGTGTTTTGTTTGAAAGTGGGCCATGGCCAAATTTTATTTTCGGTGTTGTAAAAAAAACTTTGGGGGGGTCGGGAGAAACAAATCCGAAGGGGAACGAAAAGTTTTTGTTTTTTATTCATGACACCCCGATTATGTGTCTCCCTTCTCTTTTTTTCCCCAGGGAATTTGCCCCTGGGCCCCCTTTTTTTACGGTTAAAAAAAACACTGTTTCCAAACCCGTCCCTTTATGGCTGTTTTGTACGAATGCCGGGGGGGGGGGGGCCCCGGGGACCGGCCAAACTATCCATTTGGGTTTTCCCCAGCCGTCGATTTTTTACGAAAGTCAGGAAAGGGGCATTTCCTTTAGAAAGGTTTTCAAAAAGTTTCCCGAGAAAATGGTACCCCGTCACTGGCATATGGAGGTTTTTTTTTTGGTAGAAAAAAAGGAAGTTTTTTTTTTTTTCTCACTTTAAAATACCCCCGTCTTGCGGTTTGCCAAACAAGGGGAAGGGCCCCCAGAGAGGGGAGAGAGAGAGGGGAGGGGGAGAACAGGGGGAAAAGGGGAGAGAGAGAAAAAAAGAAAAGAGAGAAAAGGGCACAGAGAAGAGAGAGGGGAGAGAGAAGAGAGAGAGAGGAAGGGGAAGAGGGGAAGGGGAGAGAGAGGAGAGAGAGAAAAATTCCCCCCCCCCCCTCTCCCCTTTCCCCCCCCCCTTTCCCTCTTTCCCCCCCCTTTCCTTCCATTTCAGGTGGGGTTGGAAAACGGCTGTTCTCTCACGGGTTATCCTTTCAGTCTTTTCTTTCTTCGGCCTTTGGTTTTCCTTCCTGGACATTTGCGAGAAGAAAAAGGGGGGTGAAGGGATTGAAACCCGACGTTTGTTTTTTTGATTCCGGGTTTTACGGTGGGTTGAAAAATTTGGGGGGTCGAAGAACATGAGGGACGAAATTTTTGATTGAATGTGGCACTTTCGGAGGGGTTTTGGACATCGTAAACGATTTTGTTGTACTTTATTAATGCACCCTTTTCCCCCATCCCGAAAGTAAAGAAAAAGTGACTAAATTTTGAAAAAAAAAATTTTTTCCCCCTTTTTCTTTCCAGGAGAAGAAGAGAGAGGGGAGGAGGGGAAGAAGGAAGACAGAGAGAGAGAGAGAGAGAGAGAGAAGGAGGGGAGAGAGGAGAGGGAGAGGGGAGGGGGGGGAGGAGGAGAACTTCTGAATGGGGGTGGTTTCTTTTCGGCAAATTGGGGGGTTTTAACAATTGTGGTTTCGTTTTTTTTGCGGTTTTTCCCTTTTCCGTTGTGAACGTAGGTCTGGCATTTTTGGTGCAGTGTTTTAAATTTTTTTTTTTTTTTTTTTTTTTTTTTTTTATTTTTTTTTTGGGGGGGGGTTTTTGGTTTTTTTTTGGGGTGGAAAAGAAAGTAAAGTGAAGACCCACCTTTTCCCCCGCCCCCCGTCCCCCCCTTTCCCCCCCTTTTTTCTTTTGTTTTTTTGTTTTGTGGAAAAAGAACACCGCTTTTTAGCTATGGGTTCTCGCCTGAACGAAAAAATTTGTGATGCAGGTAACTAGTCTATCACGCAAGTGTGCACTGTGCATAACACACACACCGCACCACACGCCGCGCACACAAAACCCCCCCCCGGCGCGCACACACAACACACACACACACACACAACACACCACACAACACACACACACACACACACACACACACCAAGTTTTCACGTTTTTTTCGCTTGCATTCGCTATGAAGTTACACGTATATACCGATTCCATTTTGTCAGAACCATTTTCTTCTGCATTTTTTTCTTATTTTTTTGTGCGTCGAATATCCTTAACATTTTCTTTTTGTTCCTTCATTAATTTCTTTTTATCTCAATAACCCAGCCACACTGTCTCTCTGAAGATGCAAGAAATACATTCACAAGTTCAAGGATACAACGTGCTTGCTCATTAAAACTACACATGATCATAGGCATACACATATATGTTACACATCATTAGTTTAGTAAAGAAAGAAGGGAATAGAAGACGGAGGGAGAGACAGAGACAGATAGAAAGAGATAGATAGACACGGAAATCAAATTCGAAATTGAAATAAAATATGAAGCAGGTGTAAACAGAAAAAAACAACAAAAAACGTTGAACGAGAAAATGACACGGAATGATAAGAGACAAACGAACAAACAAACAACAGAGCGACTGATATGAACTGGAGAGAGGACGGACGTGGCAGCTGGAAAGAAAAGAAGGTGAAGAAAAGACAGCAAAATCTGTACAGTGCGGCCAAGCACCTCATCAGTCAGTGGTGGGAGAGAGCAGGAAGTGGCCACACCCTACTAGTGTAACATCATTTCCAGCCGGCTGTAAACCAACCCCCGTGACGTCACCGCAGACTACTATGCCCAGAAAACCCATCAAAATCTCCAGGCTCTTGAACTGTAGTAGCTCAGCTCTGTATCGGTTTGGTTCATTCAGTACAGTGACAGATTCGTTTCTTCTGCTTCTTCTTGTTAAACAGGTTGTGAGTTCGATTCCTGATTGATATAATTATAATTATTCTCTCTCTCTCTCTCTCTCTCTCTCTCTCTCTCTCTCTCTCTCTCTCTCTCTCTCTCTCTCTCTCTCTCCTCTCTCTCTCTCTCTCTCTCTCTCTCTCTCTGTGTGTGTGTGTGTGTGTGGTGTGGTGTGTGTGTGTGTGTGTTGTGATTTGTTTTCGATGATTATTCTTTTATATCGAGGATAATGGAATAAGCACTCTTGTGGGTTTTTTTTCATCCTGTCCCCGTGTGTGTGCAGTTTTGTAAATGTCATCTGTTCCCACCGGCACACGATGGCCTACTCTTACGAATAGCGGAACAGGATTTAACGTGTGCGCAAGATGACTGCGTGCGTTCACACACGGGGCCTCGGTTTAAGTCTTATCCGAAGGACTTTTGGGGAGAGTGGAGTCAGCACTGATGTTAACTCCAGGAGAAAAATCCCTCGACCGGACTCGAACCCGGGTCGTCAATTTGCCAGCACAATGTTCTGACCACCAGGCTATCCGTCTCTCCCCCCCCCCCCCCCCCCCCCCCCGTGTGTGTGTGGAGCGCTGGGCTGAAAGAGGGAAGGTATTTAGAAATATCTCAACATTCTTCATGTTAAGGTAGCCGCACTCTGACTTGGGAAAAAGATGCTCTAACGAAATCTTGTTACCTGTCAGTGTGTTTGTCAGTGTCTGTCTGTCTGTCTGTTTCTCCTCCCCCCTCTCTCCCTCTTTCTTCTCCCCCCCCCCCCCTCCCCCCCCCCCCCCCCCCCCCCCTCCCCCCCTCCTCTCTCCCCTCTCCCCCCCCTTCTCCCCCTCTCTCTCTCTCCTCTCTCTCCTCTCTCTTCTCTTCCCCTTCCGGTTTCCACCTGTAAAGTTGTTTACTTTGATTTTGATCCTTCACACAGTGTGCGTGCATGTGTGTGTGTGTGTGGTTTGTTGTTTATTTAAAATTTGATATGAGGTGTGGGCACGCTAGCCTCTTTCCTCTCTCACACACACACACACACACACACACACACACACACACACACACACACAACCACACACAACACAGCATGCCGGCTCTCAAACAAGGCCAAGGACTTACAAATGACAGGAAGGAACAAAAGGAGGCTACAGGAGGGAGGAGAGAGAGAGAGAGAGAGAGAGAGAGAGAGAAGAGAGAGAGTGAGAGAGAGTCCAAAATGGAAGCAGCCAGTGGGCAGTTTTAATGAGGGAGGGAAGATTAATGGTTTTACCCGCCTGCCTCCCGCTGCGTGGCCCATATGTCTCTTCCCTGCAGTCATAATGTTGGGTACCCAAGCAGAAACACGGCGCTGTGTGTTTTTCTCTGTGTGTATACTCCATCCTCCTGCATGTCCTAGTTCTCCCTGTCCTCCTTGCCTTTGGCTCTGTGCCTGTCTACCTGTTTGCCTGGTCGTCTGTCTGTCTGTCTCTGCCTCTGTTTCTGTCTCTTGTCTTACTGTATGCCTGTTTCTGTCTCTGTCTGTCTGTCTGTCTTGTCTGTCTGTCTGTCTCTCTCTCTCCTCTCTCTCTCTCTCTCTCTCTCTCTCTCTCTCTCTCTCTCTCTCTCTCTCTCTCTCTCTCTCTCTCTTTATGTTTGTATATTTGCATGGACAGATTGTTAGACTAAGCTTGCCCATAAAAGCGCTTGGAATTGTTTTTACAAGATATAGCGCTATATAAATTCCATGTATTTATTATTATTATTATTATTATTTATTATTATTATTATTATTATTTTATTATTATTATTATAAACCTGAATCCTTGCATCTCTCTCTCTCTCTCTCTCTCTCTCTCTCTCTCTCTCTCTCTCTCTCTCTCTCTCCTCTCTCCTCTCTCTCGCTCGCTCGCTTGCTAGCTACGCATCCCAATCTCTTATCTTTTGTTGTATTTCCCAAAGGGCAGCAACCCACATAGATACCCATCTTCTATCTGGATGACCTCCCCTAGGGGCCTTTTTCTCCTCTCACCACCTACCCTCTCTTTCATTCTATGCATTTCTGCGTCGGTTCGTGTGTGTGTGTGGTGTGTGTGTGTGTGTGTGCGCGCGCGCGCGCGTGCGCGTGTGTGTGTATGTGTGCTTGCGTGTGCGCGCGGCGCCAGGTCTCGCTAATGAGTGCCACCGTGGTAGATAGACATTGTATTTAGAGATGGCGTAGAGAACGGGAGAAGAGCAGTAGAGAGGGTGCAGACCACCCTCAGCTGCCCACCCTGCAAGGGTCTTCAGTGGGTCTAATCCCTGCAAGTATCAAGAACAACATAACTTACAACAGTCTTCAGTGGGTCTAATCCCTGCAAGTATCAAGAACAACATAACTAACAACAATAATGACAACAGCAACAACTTACCAAACAAACAAGTGATTTTTTTCCCTTGATTTAATCTCAGTGCTTTTTGTTTGTTTGTTTGTTTGTTTTTTTCATTTCTAACTTCCTTCCCTTTAAGTAAAGGAAAAGGGACAAAACAAAATCCCTAAACTGACCTCAAGGAAGGGGGTGGGGGGATGCAGCGTGAAAAGAAGGACACCCCAGACAGAAACAGCCCCAGGTAAAAGTAACATTTCACAGGGGAAAAAAAACCCTCGTTCCTGAATGTCCACCGTAATTGAAGAAGAGGGTGACTCACTGAGCCAGAGAGGAGGAGACAATAGTGTCCGGAGGCCATGTTTCAGTCATTACGCCATGTTGCGTTCTGTGCCGTTGAGTGAAGCAGTCCTCATCCCCTGTACTTGTTCAAGAACACTAGTTTACCAAAATAATGTATGAAAGGAGGTTGCCGTTGTTGGAAAATAGAAAGCTGTAGGTGGACACTTTGGGGGTCTGGTTTGTTTAAAAAAAAAAAAAAAGTCTCCTTTTTTCTTACAGCGTCTGTGTCATGTGGTTGGTGCTGCTATAGCCTGTAGCCCTTCTGACGTATATAAAGTAGATCCCGGGCTGACAGGGGTGGGGATGTGGAGTTGTATAATATTAGGGTTTAAAAAAAATCTTATTAAAAAAAAAAGAAAAGGAAAACCAGTGTCTGTGTTCAGGAATGTCTTAATGTGATTTGATTCTCTCTGTGTGTCTGTCTCTCTTCATCTTAAAAAAGAATATATATATATATATATAATATATATATATTATATATATTATATATATGTATATATGTGTGTGTGATAAACATATTTATGTATAAATTGATATATATACATAATATGTTTACGAATAGTATATGAAATTATATACATACATACAGACAGACAGACAGACAGACAGACGACATATTATTTTGTGTAGAATACTGCAAAGACTATTGCCATGGTTTATAGATTTCACACTAGGATACCATGTTTGTTAGGTGTAATCTATTATACCTAAAAGAAGTCATCTCTTGCTGGGATTGATACATTTCCTTCTACATGGAAGCGCTGAACATGGTGATACATCTTATCACACACCAATGGTTGTCACTGGTTGATAATCTTTTATCACCCTACACGAAATGAGAAGTTACATGTGGGACGCTGTGCTAAATTCAAAACTTTTTCTGAGTTTGGACAGAAAGACAGAAATGAACAGAAGACGAGGCAAGGCACCACCTTGACTAGTGCCTGGTGAACCCAGTTCTGAACCTAGGTATTGGACAGAGAGACAGAAGGGAACAGGAGACAGGGCAAGGAGGCACGATTGCTGATGCCTCGTGTACTGTCTGATGATACCACACACAGCCCAGACCTATTACCACACTTCACACGCCATCTTAGCTACAGCACAATAACTGGAGAAGTTGCATTACCGTGGAATCATGGGAGCCTGGTGGGCTGTCTTACAGACAGGAATGGAGCTCTCTGTCTCCTGCCCTTCCCCTGATATGGAAATGAAAGCACGTAAAGGACAGGCCGACGACCCCTGTCATGAAAAGCCATTGGTTGGCCGCTGTTGTGTGGGGACACAGGCTGGCCCTCATTGGCTGTGGCGTCTGGAGACTTCAGGGATGAAAGGACGCTGAATGAGGATCATGGCCCGGCGTTGTTTAAGTGTCTGTGCTCCCCCTGTACTCTCTCTCTCTCTCTCTCTCTCTCTCTCTCTCTCTCTCTCTCTCTCTCCTCTCTCTCTCTCTCTTCCTCTTACTCTCTCTCTCTCTCTCTCTCTCTCTCTCTCTCAAGAAGGTACCCTCAATAAAAAAAAATATTTGAGTTCTAGTATTAGACTTCTTTCTCTCTCTGTTCTGCAAAAATATTAAGTAATCCAGATTTTATTTAACACCCGTCAAAAAAGTTTAGGGCGATATACAAAATTATCCCTGTTCCCTAACCCCTCCCCCCCCCCCCCCCCCCCCCCCCCCCCCCCCCCCCGGCACGTACACACACGTACACTTTTGCCTTTAAGCACTATACACCCAGCTAGATGTGTGGAGAGGCGCTAAGAAAATGTTTGTTTGTTTTTTGCATAATTACCATCGTCGTCATCATCATTTTCAATACATCATCATCATAATGATCATCTCCGTCAATATCATCATCAACATCGTCATCATCATCATCATCATCATCTCATCATCATCGTTATCATCGTTATCATTATTATTGCTACTACATCTGTCGATGCTGTTTGTGAGAGGGGCCTCTTCGATTTGTGTGTGTGTGTTTTGTGTATGTGTGTGTGTGTGTGAGAGAGAGAGAGAGAGAGAGAGAGAGAGAGAGAGGAGAGAGAGAGAGAGAGAGAGGAGAGAGAGAGAGGAGAGAGAGAGAGAGAGGGGGGGGTCGGGGGCACAGCACAAATTGAATACTGCGACGTGTGCATGCAAGAGACAACCAGCTTTAAAAGGAAACCAGGGACTTTTGTGAGCTGCTTGTCTGGGTTGTATTGTGCTTGTACTGTACTGTATTGTGTTATGTTGTATCGTATTGTCTTCGATAGCACAATGTTGGGTTGTATTGCATTGTATTGTGTCGTCTTGCATCAAGTTATATTGTGTTGACTGTATTGCATTGTATGATACTTTGAGTCACGGCAGATTTTTTTTGTGTCAAATTCGTGCTGGTCTTCCTTGGGAGAGAGCGCGTTGCCACAAGTACAAGCCGCTACCTTTAATATAAAAAAGAAATGTATGCCTACAGGTGCATTTGTTTTTCAAGGAGGGGATTTTTTCCGCAGCATTTTTCCAGGGACTACTATTTTGTTGCCGTGGGTTCATAGTCTTCTTTAACGTGCACTGAATAAGTGTTGCACATGGGACATCGGTTTATCGTCTCATCCGAAAAGAGTATCAGCTCTCTCTCTCTCTCTTCTCTCTCTCTCTCTCTCTCTCTCTCTCTTCTCTCTCTCTCTCTCTCTCTCTCTCTCTCTCTCTCTTCGCCTTGCATCCATTACCTCCTGCAGTCTTCACCAAAAATGATTGTTTCGGGGGATCATTTTTATTTCCCATCTCCCGTGGACGTGATCTTCACAGCTGGAACAACAAATCGATGACTTACTCGGTCAGCCTCACTGGCTCCGACCCTTCTCCCTATCCATTCCTGTCCCCTCCTCTCCTCCCCTCCTCTCTCGCTCGTGTCAGTGTGTGTGTGTGTGTGTGCGCGGCGCGTGTGTGTGTGTGTGTGTGTGTGTGTGTGTGTGTGTGTGTGTGTGTGTGTGTGTTGTATATGTGTGTTGTGTGTGGTGTGTGTTTGTGTGTGTGTGTGTGTGTGTGTGTGTGTGTGTGTGTTTCTCTCTCTCTCTCTCTGTCTCTGTCTCTCTCTGTCTCTCTCTGTCTCTGTCTCTGTCTCTCTCTCTCTCTCTCTCTCTCTCTCTCTCTCTCTCTCTCTCTCTCTCTCTCTTGCTCGCTCGCTCGCTCGCTCTGCATAGAAAACCGTAGTCATTAATTTTGTTTCTCTCTGTCTCTGTTTGTCTGTCTTCTCCATGTAGGTCTGTGCAGATCTCTGTCTCTCTGTCTCTGTCTCTCTGTCTCTCTCTCTGTCTCTCTCTCTCTCTCTCTCTCCCCCTCCCCCTCTCTCTCCCCTCTTTCTTCCTGTCACACACACACACACACACAAAAACGTACGCGCGCGCACACAACACACACACACACACACACAACACACCACACACACACACACACACACACACACACACACACAACACACACACAGAGGTCTAGTATTGTGCCTGTGGGTCAAGTGGTTAGTCAGACAAGAGGATGGATCAGTCTGGCAACCTGGTTCTGGGCTGACGGTGAACGCTGCCTGTGGCATGCAGTGCTGGAGAGAATGCACTTCTCCGTAGCATTGACTACAGTACAGACCACAGGGCAGGGGGGTTGAAGGCACCGCCACAGGTGGAAGATGATGGATGCGGAGTGAAGCTAGCTAGTTGATGGGAGCTCTAGCTGAGTTGACAGAGCGATTGATTTTTCCATCCATAAAGTCGTGGGTTCGAATCTTGGCAGCAGCATCTGGTTGATTGATGAAGGTTTGGGATATTTTACGATTTCCCGGATTAGCTTAAAGCATTGTAAATGTGCATCAGCGCACACATGCAGACACACACAGAAACGCAGACACTTCTGCTTGCACTCACGCACACAGACAAACAAATGAAACAAGACATTTAATCACACATGTGCCATATACACACGCGTGCATACGTGCGTGTAAACACACATAGACACAGACAGACAGACATACAGACAGACACACCACACCCACCCACACCACCACACACACACACACACACACACACACACACACACACACACACACACACACACACACACACACACACACACACACAACACACACACACACACACACATGCGCTTACTTGCTTGCTTCCTTCCTTTTCCAAACGTAAAACATGTGGACAGGAACAATACGGAATCAGCGACACACAGACACAGATAGCAACTGCATTATCTCCTTTTTTTTCTTCTTTTTTTTTTGATAAGCCTGAAACAAAGCTGCTCCCGTTTTTTTTTCTGAAATTGGCCAAAATGATACTGATTAGGAAATTAGCATTTGATAGCAGGCCAAAGGCTTGACAAACGATCTTTCATGCTGACAGGCTAATGTTGGCTGCGGAGATCTCTGCTCGTGGTTTTCAAGGATGACCTGAGTGTAGTCTTCTGCTCTGAGGAGGACAGGAGCAAGATGGAGTGGGGATCGCTCCTCTTACTTTGGCGCCACCGTGCTGGCTGTAGTGTATGAGAGAGAGAGAGACAGAGAGAGACACAGAGAGACACAGAGAGAGAGACAGAGAGACAGAGAGAGAGACAGAGAGAGAGAGAGAGAGCAGAGAGAGAGACAGAGAGACAGAGAGAGAGACAGAGAGAGAGAGAGAGACAAGAGAGAGAGAGAGAGAGACAGAGAGAGAGAGAGATAGAGACAGAGAGAGAGACAGAGAGAGAGAGACAGAGAGAGAGAGACAGACAGAGACAGACAGAGAGAGAGAGAGACCTTGTGTGTGTGTGTGTGTGTGTGTGTGGTATGTGTAGTGTGTGTGTGTGCGCGCGCGCGTCTGTGTGTATGTGTGTGTGTGTTTAATCTCTATCTCCTCTCCCCCCCCCCCCCCCCCTCCCCTCCTCTCTCTCTCTCTCTCTCTCTCTCTCTCTCTCTCTTCCTCTCTTTTCTCTCTCTCTCTCTCTCTCTCTCTCTTGTCTGTCTGTCTGTCATTCTGCACACACAGACATTATCATGTGCATTTGGAGCAAACTACACATAAAGTTATTTCCTTGCTCATTTTTTTTTATATCCTGTTCTAAGATGTTTTACCCGGTACATATTTTTTAAAATCCCTGAAGTAACCTCTCATAGTATCCTGCTATGGTCTTCTTAACAACGAAGTGTGTGGTATCTGAGGTCTAACCTACCCAGTTACTGGTTCAGCGTTGTCTATATTCTTTATGTGCTCTGGTGTATCCCTAATAGCTTTTAGACATGGAATAATTGAATCCGTGTTCATAATTCTCTTGTACAGTTTTTACTCAGCTTTGTTTTGGTTTTTTTTTGTTTGATTTGTTTCTGGGGGAGATGTGTTTTTTTTTAAAGAATGCATCTAATCTTTAAATGGCGTCGGTGGCTGGTGGGACTATGAACATGATTGGATTGGGTTATGTAAATTGGACTTGTCAGTGTAAGAGTGCAGTAGGGCTCTGTACAATACGGTGCTAAAATATGTTAAAGAAGATTGCATATTGTTTTTGTTTCTTTTAGAAATTGGTTTCTTCAGAATAAGACAGTGTAGTCGTTAGTAGTACTGCACTGTCCAACAGTGCAAGTTATTCTGGTAGAGTGGGTTCTGATCCTGTAGATTGGGTCTGCAAGTGTGGTGCAGTGTAGTGCAGCACTGTACTCTGCAACATATATTATTGGTTTATTATCTGATTGTATAAAACTACATTGACTATTTGGACGGTTATGGAAAGCATGCAGTTATGATTTTCAAAGTAATACAGACACCCATACACATGTGCACGTATGCATGTGCACATTCACTCGTCCGTGCACTTACACACACACACACATGCACACACACACACATACACACACAAACACAAACTCACACATGCACACACACACACACACAAACACAAACTCACACACACACATACACACACAACACACACACACACACACACACACACACACACACACACACACAACACACACACACACACCACACACACACACACACACACACACACACACACACACACACACACACACCAATTTAATGGACTCTGCCACCATTGTGGCCAAGATGTCTCCCTCCTGTCTGAGACAGCCCCCTGTTGTCACGTGAATTCCCCTCAGACATCACAGCCGGCATCAGGGATCACGTCATCAGACAGTCTGCACTGGTCCTCCACGCTTCCAAGTTCTCACGAGATATGCAAATCAAGTCTTAGCAGGATCTGGCGGGCGATAGCTGATTGTCTAAGTGAAGACCGAGGTGTATCAAGTAGGCTGAGGTTGACATTGATTGGCTGTGTGTGTCAGTGTGAAAAGGAACAGAGAATGGTTTTCTGGGCTTTTCCCCCTTCCAAGTGACTTTTCACCCAATGTCTCTCTTTGTTCTTTTTTCAGGGCATTTTGTTTTGTTCTGCAGAGAATCACACATTCTAACCTTTGAACACTACAAAACACTGTTCTTTGTACTGTAGTGTCTGAAGTCATCCATCTGAAGGAAAAGTCCAGAGAAATCAAGCTAAAAAAGGTGGTGATTATGAAAAAAAGGCGTATTAGGTTAAGATAATAATGTTAAAGCTGTGCAATACTAGCAGTATGCTTTAAGCCTTGTACTAAAAATCTAATTTGATTTAGAAACATAATGGAAAAAAGTTACTTAATGTTTTTACACACACACACACAACACACACACACACACACACACACACACACACCACATTAATGAACCCTTTTACCTTCCTGGCCAAGATGTCTACCCCCTGTCTGAGACAGCCCCCTGTTGTCACGTGAATTCCCTCAGACATCACAGCCGGCATCAGGGATCACGTCATCAGACAGTCTGCACTGGTCCTCCTCGCTTCCAAGTTCTCACGAAATAGCAAATCAGGTGGTGGTGGGATCTGGCTGGCGACAGCTGATTGGCTGGTGGAGGGCCACGGGGCATTGTAGAGTAGGCTGAGACTGGCTTTGATTGGTTCTGCTTGTTAGCATTAAGTTGGACTGGAAAGACAATGGCCTGCGTCTTTGCGGATTTTTGTTAAACAGCTTGCCATTCTCCCTGCCCTCTTTCTGTCTTCTCATGTTTCATTTCTCTTTGTCTTATTTTTTGAAAATGTCACTTGAGAGAGCTCTAATCTTTGAAGAAAATCAAACAGAATTCTTTTATCTAAAATGAATACTTTTACAGATTTTAGGTTGTTAAGAAAATGTCTCTGCAAATGGAATAATCCATATGTTCTGAAAAATAGCACTGCCTTGCCTTGTCTTGCCTATTCCAGGAGTGTTCTTGATGTTCAAAGAGATATGTTTCTCTTTTGAGAGGGTATGCCAGTGTTCTCGTTTGTGTGTGGCAGGTTGGCTTTGGGGTGTTGAGCCAATCCTTGATGTTTTCAGATGACTTTCTTGTTTGCCTTCCACTGTTCCCTGCAGAATGGTTTTTGACATGGAGCTATGTTGGGAAGTTGTGTGCAGTGGTGGAAAAGGGGGTTTGGAGGAGAGCCTTAAGATAA
>CM060321.1:40195211-40225211 GCA_030674155.1 Stramonita haemastoma
CCCCCTTTTTTCCTGTCCCCCAAACCACACAAAAAAGAAAACGCGCGCGCCCAAAACCACAAACACACACACACACACACACACACACACCCCACAACACAACAACCCACACACCCAGAGGTCTGTATTGTGCCTGTGGGTCAAGTGGTTAGTCAGACAAGAGGAGGATCAGTCTGGAAACCCTGGTTCTGGGCTGCGGTGAAACGTGTGTGGCTGCAGTGCGGGGAGAGAATGACTTTGTGCTTTGACTACGTAAGACCAAGGGGGGGGTTGAAGGGCCCCCCAAGGTGGAAGTGATGGTTGCGGAGTAAAGCTAGCAGTTGGGGGGAGTCAGCTGAGTTGAAGAGCGATTTGTTTTTTCCCATCCATAAAGTCGGGTTCAAATCTTGGCAGCAGCTTTGGGTTGATTGATGAAGGTTTGGGATATTTTACGTTTTCCCCGGATTAGCAAAAGCTTTGTAAATGTGCATCAGCGACAATGCAGAACACACAGAAACAAAAGAATTTGTTTGCACTCACGCCCACAGCAAAAAAAATGAAACAAAAATTTTAAATCACACATGTGATTACACACGGTGCATATGCTTTGAAAAACACCATAGAAAAGACAGACAGACATACAGCGAACACCCACACCCCCACCACACCCAAACCACCCACAAACCCACCCACACACAAACAAACCACACACACACACACACACACACACACACACACCACACACACCACACACACACCACTGCGCTTACTTTGCTTGCTTCCTTCCTTTTCCAAACGTAAAACACGTGGACAGGAACAATACGGAATCAGCGACACACAGACACAGATAGCAACTGCATTATCTCCTTTTTTTTTTTTCTTTTTTTTTTGATAAGCCTGAAACAAAGCTGCTCCGTTTTTTTTCTGAAATTGGCCAAAATGATACTGATTAGGAAATTAGCATTTGATAGCAGGCCAAAGGCTTGACAAACGATCTTTCATGCTGACAGGCTAATGTTGGCTGCGGAGATCTCTGCTCGTGGTTTTCAAGGATGACCTGAGTGTAGTCTTCTTCTGCTCTGAGGAGGACAGGAGCAAGATGGAGTGGGGATCGCTCCTCTTACTTTGGCGCCACCGTGCTGGCTGTAGTGTATGAGAGAGAGAGAGACAGAGAGCAAGAGACACGAGAGAGAGACACAAGAGAGAGAGAGAGACACAGAGAGAAGAGAGAGAGACAGAGAGAGACAGAGAGACAGAGAGAGAGACAGAGAGAGGAGAGACAGAGAGAGAGACAGAGACAGAGAGAGAGAGACGAGAGAGCAGAGAGAAGAGAGATAGAGAAGAGAGAGAACAGAGAGAGAGAGAGAGACGAGAAGATGAGAGACAGAGAGAGAGGAGAGACCTTGTGTGTGTGTGTGTGTGTGTGTGTGGTATGTGTGTGTGTGTGTGTGCGCGCGGCGCGTCTGTGTGTATGTGTGTGTGTGTGTTTAATCTCTATCTCCCTCTCCCCCCCCCCCCCCCCCCCCTGGCCCTCCTCTCTCTCTCTCTCTCTCTCTCTCTTCTCTCTCTCTCTCTCTCTCTCTCTCTCTCTCTTCTTCTTCTGTCTGTCTGCATTTCAACACAGACATTATCATGTGCATTTGGAGCAAACTACACATAACAGTTATTTCCTTGCTCATTTTTTTTTATATCCTGTTCTAAGATGTTTTACCCCGGTACATATTTTTTAAAATCCCTGAAGTAACCTCTCATAGTATCCTGCTATGGTCTTCTTAACAACGAAGTGTGTGGTATCTGAGGTCTAACCTACCCAGTTACTGGTTCAGCGTTGTCTATATTCTTTATGTGCTCTGGTGTATCCCTAATAGCTTTTAGACATGGAATAATTGAATCCTGTTCATAATTCTCTTGTACAGTTTTTACTCAGCTTTGTTTTGGGTTTTTTTTGTTTGATTTGTTTCTGGGGGAGATGTGTTTTTTTTTAAAGAATGCATCTAATCTTTAAATGGCGTCGGTGGCTGGTGGGACTATGAACATGATTGGATTGGGTTATGTAAATTGGACTTGTCAGTGTAAGAGTGCAGTAGGGCTCTGTACAATACGGTGCTAAAATATGTTAAAGAAGATTGCATATTGTTTTTGTTTCTTTTAGAAATTGGTTTCTTCAGAATAAGACAGTGTAGTCGTAGTAGTACTGCACTGTCCAACAGTGCAAGTTATTCTGGTAGAGTGGGTTCTGATCTGTAGATTGGGTCTGCAAGTGTGGTGCAGTGTAGTGCAGCACTGTACTCTGCAACATATATTATTGGTTTATTATCTGATTGTATAAACTACATTGACTATTTGGACGGTTATGGAAAGCATGCAGTTATGATTTTCAAAGTAATACAGACACCCATACACATGTGCACGTATGCATGTGCACATTCACTCGTCCGTGCACTTACACACACACACACATGCACACACACACACATACACACACAAACACAAACTCACACACATGCACACACACACACACACAAACACAAACTCACACACACACATACAACACACACACACAACACACACACAACACACACACACACACACACACTACAACACACACACACACACACACACACACACAACACACACACACACACACACAACACACCAATTTAATGGACTCTGCCACCATTGTGGCCAAGATGTCTCCCTCCTGTCTGAGACAGCCCCTGTTGTCACGTGAATTCCCCTCAGACATCACAGCCGGCATCAGGGATCACGTCATCAGACAGTCTGCACTGGTCCTCCACGCTTCCAAGTTCTCACGAGATATGCAAATCAAGTCTTAGCAGGATCTGGCGGGCGATAGCTGATTGTCTAAGTGAAGACCGAGGTGTATCAAGTAGGCTGAGGTTGACATTGATTGGCTGTGTGTGTCAGTGTGAAAAGGAACAGAGAATGGTTTTCTGGGCTTTTCCCCCTTCCAAGTGACTTTTCACCCAATGTCTCTCTTTGTTCTTTTTTCAGGGCATTTTGTTTTGTTCTGCAGAGAATCACACATTCTAACCTTTGAACACTACAAAACACTGTTCTTTGTACTGTAGTGTCTGAAGTCATCCATCTGAAGGAAAAGTCCAGAGAAATCAAGCTAAAAAAGGTGGTGATTATGAAAAAAAGGCGTATTAGGTTAAGATAATAATGTTAAAGCTGTGCAATACTAGCAGTATGCTTTAGCCTTGTACTAAAAATCTAATTTGATTTAGAAACATAATGGAAAAAAGTTACTTAATGTTTTTACACAACCACACACACACACACACACACACACACACACACACACACACACCACATTAATGAACCCTTTTACCTTCCTGGCCAAGATGTCTACCCCCTGTCTGAGACAGCCCCCTGTTGTCACGTGAATTCCCCTCAGACATCACAGCCGGCATCAGGGATCACGTCATCAGACAGTCTGCACTGGTCCTCCTCGCTTCCAAGTTCTCACGAAATATGCAAATCAGGTGGTGGTGGGATCTGGCTGGCGACAGCTGATTGGCTGGTGGAGGGCCACGGGGCATTGTAGAGTAGGCTGAGACTGGCTTTGATTGGTTCTGCTTGTTAGCATTAAGTTGGACTGGAAAGACAATGGCCTGCGTCTTTGCGGATTTTTGTTAAACAGCTTGCCATTCTCCCTGCCCTCTTTCTGTCTTCTCATGTTTCATTTCTCTTTGTCTTATTTTTTTGAAAATGTCACTTGAGAGAGCTCTAATCTTTGAAGAAAATCAAACAGAATTCTTTTATCTAAAATGAATACTTTTACAGATTTTAGGTTGTTAAGAAAATGTCTCTGCAAATGGAATAATCCATATGTTCTGAAAAATAGCACTGCCTTGCCTTGTCTTGCCTATTCCAGGAGTGTTCTTGATGTTCAAAGAGATATGTTTCTCTTTTGAGAGGGTATGCCAGTGTTCTCGTTTGTGTGTGGCAGGTTGGCTTTGGGGTGTTGAGCCAATCCTTGATGTTTTCAGATGACTTTCTTGTTTGCCTTCCACTGTTCCCTGCAGAATGGTTTTTGACATGGAGCTATGTTGGGAAGTTGTGTGCAGTGGTGGAAAAGGGGGTTTGGAGGAGAGCCTTAAGATAAAGATGAGGGCAACTATTTTCAGAATAAAGCTTTGCAGGTATTTGGCCAGAGTAGAGCACCCAATGCCAGGCTATGCCATCTTGTCATAGGTAACATAGGATGCTTATTAAGCTTTTCATAGCATACAGGCTAGTGGTACAATGAAGTCATTACACTTGCCAAGACCCAAATGTCACTTATAGAATGGGGGTAGGATGCTTACAACGCTTCCTTGTTTTTTTTAACAAGAAAAGTGCAAAAGAAACATTCAGTTTTTATAAAGGTAATATAGCATGATGCACACTCATTTTTGAACCATTTCATAGGTCATTTCTTCTGGGAAAATTGCATATAAGCAGGGGTGAGGGGATTTTACAAAAAAAAATAAGACTGCAAATTACTCTGCACATTGCTGACACTATTTTTAAACCAGGAGTACATCTATGGAGTTTTCTCTTATTCATTCCACAATGGCTAATTGAAATGCTTTAATGAACAGAACAGACCGTTTAGTAGTGCCAGTCAGCTTCCCTTCATTCCCCAAGTACTAATTGAAATGCTGTAATGAAGAGAACAGACTCTTTAGTTATGCCAGTTACGTGCCAACGCTTCTGGTTTGCAATGGGCTTAAGGAGAAGGATTGGTGGGGGGGGGGGGGGGGGTGTTTGTTTTTTTCTACAAAGAGTTCCTGTTTAGACGGGAGCCATCAACGTCGTAAGGATTTGTTCACATAGCTCTCATGTGGAGTGACAAGAATTGTACCGGCTGAGGATGTAGGCGGCAGTGTAGGGCCATCTGTGAAATGACCAGGAAAATGGGATCATGAGAAGCGTGTGAAGGTATGAATAGTCATGACACTGTGGGTGTCAAGTGGAACTGATGGTGCTTGTGGCTGGGAAAGCGATGGGTGGACTGGCACTTCCAGCAGCCGCAGCAACAACTACAGCACGCTGCGAATTATCGCCTGGTGTCAAAGTCAAAGGGAAGTCAAGGTCAGTGTCAAACTATTGTTTCAAGTGGTACATGGAGTAAGCATTTTTGCCTTTTCTCATCAAGCCAGCCATCTAAATAAAAGAAACTACTCAAAGCAAAGTAAAACCAAATTCAGCTGTCAGAAATTAAAAGAAAACAATTCGGTAAACAAGCATACCACATTCCCCTAAAAAAAAAAGTCATATGATACAAGAAATAAAACCGTTTCACGTTACAATATCTCATACAGCCTGCACATGTGTGTGTGGTTTGAAAGACTAGTACCTTCTTGCCCACCCCAGCAAAATTGCTGATGAAAAATACAAATATCTACGCACACGTGCGTGCGCGCACACACACACACACCACACACACACACACACCACACACCTACACACACACACACACACACACACACACACACACACACACACACACACACACACACACACACACACCACACACACACAACCCACACCTGCAGGCAAAGGTGTGCGAGCAAAGATTACCACTACAATTGCTGATTTCTCTCAGCAAAACAAAACGAAAATCAACAAAACAAAAATCAAGAAACTGTACATGGATGTTGAATTGTCACGGCATTGTTACTGCATTATTTTGCTGTGAACAGCTGTCTGGTTGCAAGGAGTTCTTTTGATTTGAGGAGACATATTACACACAAGATCCTAAAGTATCTCTTCGTATCAAGTCTAAAAAATTTTAAGACCACCACTAAAATTAGATTGAAAGGTGGAAAAATGTTTTTCTCAGGATTTGACCCATTGACCTTTTTTCCCCCTTCTATTTCTAGACAAATGGGTTGACTACTAGGCCACAATTACTTTTAACTATTCAGAAGATATGCAAATGAGGCTCGGCTAGATTGGTGGGGACGACAGCTGATTGGTTTGAGGAGGGCCAATTGGCGGATTGAGGCTGACATTCATGGTTCTGGATGTCAGGGAAAATGGCATCAACACTGGGTATCCAGGAAGCCTCTTTTTGTACTTGGGGAAGAGAAAGGGGGACGGTCGTGTGTGTGTGTGTGTGTGTGTGTGTGTGTGTGTGTGTGTGTCGCGCGCGCGCGGTCGCACACGCTCACCTTGTGGGAATATATATATATATATATATATATATATATATATATATATATATATATATAATTATATTTATATATTATTATATTATTAAGCTTTTTGTGTTATTTGATGCCAAATGTACTTGTATTTTATTTTACAAGTGTTGTCAGTCCTATCTTTACTTTCTCTCTCTCTCTCTCTCTCTCTCTCTCTCTCTCTCTCTCTTGTCTCTGTCTCTGAGACTCTCTCTCTCTAAGACTCTCTCTCTGTCTCTGAGACCCCCTCCCCCCCCCTCTCTCTCTCTCTCTCTGGACAAAATTGTAACCTACATGGAAAATTTTCTTTTGATGCTACATAAAGGGTTGCCCCTCTATTTAAACCCTTAGAAGTTAATTCTGTAAGACGACTGGTTAAGGAGGCAAAATTGCCGTTTTAATCTTGACTAGGCTAGACCCTCATGTGATCGAATGAAGAAAATAACCTCATGACCTAATGCCAGCATCTCCACTGACCCAGAATAAATATTTCCATTTCTGGCTCAGCCCGAAGTTGTTGAATTATGCTAATCAGTCTGGCTTTTCTACTGACCCAGAATGAGGAATCTCATTTCTGGTAAGCCTCTCACTGTGTTTGGAACCACTGTAGGGAAGATGTCGGAGATCACCTAGCCTGTAATCAAAGCTTTCCATTTGTGACTAACCTCCATGAAAAAGTGCCGTGCCCATTATGTGTGATGGGATGTGCGGTGCCAGATGGATCGTTTCTGATTGGGAGAAGCAGAGCAGGAAGGACGAGGTTGTGGTTTTTGTGGAGCAGACGTGGTCTTTCCTCTGTGTGTTTTATTGACCTTGTCATTGTTTTGCAAATCTCGTCCCATTTCATGCGAGTCAGAATCTGTCTTTGGAGGTTAATGTGGCATTTGTGCAGTAGTTAAGAATTTAGTACTGTTTCTTTCCATCGGGGTTTGGTTTGTTTTGTTAAGTTTAGCCCATATACTAGGCTGTGTTGAAAGCTCTTGTGTTTGCTTTGGTTTTCCTTTCGTAGTTTTCCCTGTAAACGTGATATTGATACCTTTTTCAGAAATACATTCAGTAAAATAAAAACAAAACAACAAAAACAAAAACAAAAAAGTACACAGGGAGATTATGATAAAAATAGTCATCAGAAATTTGATCAAATGGATATAGAATGTCAGAAATCCATTTTGTGAAAATTTTTCCATAGGTTCTCACAAAAGTACCATTCTTCCTTAACATCTGCGAGTAGAAACAGTCTTTATTGCAAAGAGCAGGAACATTGCCTTTTTCCCAAGAAATTGTTAATGTAAACACTGAAAATTGTATAGAACTTAGAAGTTTGTTTTTTTTAGTAAGTACATGCACAGTCAATTTTAAATTGTTTTCATTCCCTTATCAAGACTGTAATTTTGCAAAACAATGAGAAGTGAACTCCCCAGATAGAGAACCACACAACTTTGATAAGAACTAAATCCTTGAAGTACTTGATCTGTTTCTCCTTTGACCTTTTCTTTCCAAAAGAAAATACGAAGTTTTCTTATATTTATATCTTTATTTGTATACTGCTTTATGCCTCAGCAGAAGTTGGGGACGCTGTCCCCAGGTAGAGTGCGTTGCCACAAAAAGAGCGCCACAGTTTTTTGATAGATTTTTCTGCCTGTATATGAATATGTTTTCATATCAAAGTGGCTTTTTTCAACATAATTTTGCCATGAACAACTCTCTTGTTGCTGTGGGTTCTTTTACGTGAATTGAATGTGTGTTACACACAGGACCTCAGTTTATTGTCTCCGCTGAAAGACTAGCACCCAGACCACCACTCAAGGTCTACAGACTACTGGATGGGGGAAAATTTCAGGCACAAACGGGGATCAAATCTTCCCTCGCTTTCTAGGCAGGTGTACTACCTCTAGACCTCTGATCCCCCTTTCTTTGATCTAGATTTCAAGTTGCTGTTGTGAGCTATCTTTGTAGATTTGGCTAGTTTGCCATCAGTTTCTTTTTTCTGATTCAATCAGAAAATATCTAGTTACCAGTTATAGTGGCCTTATCTGATGTTTTTAATCAACTCTTCTTATAAGCTGCCTTTTCAGACTTTCACTTAAAATAACAATATCAGTAGTGACCATTGGTCTAGTTGGTCTAGTTTCCGTACACATTCTACATGCAGACTAGTATTTTCTGTTTTGGTCTATAACAACTTAGAGTTGAAGATGGCCAGAGAGACAACTGGTTCTTCAGTCACCAACCCAGACTAAAGCCTCTCATTTCTGGCAGTGGACCCACTGTCAAGTGAAGAAGGGTCATCATGACCCAGACCCACCTTCTTCACTGACCCGGAATGGGCTCTTTAAACTCTGGCTCACTCTAGTCTTAGTCGTTGTGCTGATTGATCACTCCCAGCTTTTCTACTGACCCAGAAAGAGGATTCCCATTTCCAGTAAGCCCCTCACCATTTTGGGGACCTCCTGAGAAAGGATGTCAGAGATCATTCCCACCCTGTGATCGAAGCTTCCCATTCGGAACTAAGCCTCGACAGAAAAGGTTTTGTGTCTAGTTTATGTGATAGAATGTGTGGAGTCAGGTGAACCATTTTTTGGGAAGAGAAATGACAAGGATGGAAGAAGAGAACAGTGAGTGGGTTTTTGTTCTGTTCTGTTCTGCAGCTGACGTGGCTATGTCTCTTTTTTGTTTTTAACTAAGCTCATCGGATTTATTTCAGATATCCTCCCATTTTGTGTGAGAAAGATATGTCTTTTGTGGCTCAGTGTGGTGTTTTTCCTGCATCGTATGATTTAAAGTCATCTTTCTCTTTTAAGCTGGGTTTGTTTTTAGGAAGCTTAGCACAATGTCTGGGATAGGTTTAAAAGCTTGTTCGTGTGTTTTGGTTTCCTTTTTTTCATGTTTTATTTTTTGAGAGAAAGTGATATTGATGTTTTTCTGGGTATAAAACGAAAGAGGAGAAACGCCAGTAAAAGATTATGGCATGAAGTTTGAATAATTCACAATGAAGAAAAAAGATGGAAGATTTCAATAAAGAATAAAACAGACAGACAGACAGACAGACAGACAGACAGAGGCAAACAACCAGACGTGACCTGTTAGAGAGAAAACTGGGTCTGTGCAGTTTGTTTCTTTTTTCTTTTTTTTTTTCTTTTTTTTTTGGGGGGGGGGGGGGTCTTTTTTTGTTTTTGTTTTTTTCTTTTCTGCTTTTTTGTTTTGTCTTTAAGGTGAGAGTTCTTATGACAATAGCGTTTTATTTTAAATTTTAGATATGAGAATAAGAATGTTTGCAAACTTGTAAACTGAAAGTGCGAACAGCGTGAAGTTTTGACTGTTTATGGCATACACAAGATTCATCAGAACAGTAAACAATACGGCAAGAAGCAAATTTCTGGAGTAGCTACCTTTATACTTTAATACACATTTTTAGAATCATGGTGGCAATAGGTGAGTTTTTACTGTTCCCATCCTTAAGATTGACTCCTCTGGCTGAATCTTAAGTACACAGAATTTGTGACCATTACTCTAGAATCGCTATGTACTTTCTGTTAAGACCTCTATTTCTGCTTAAGTCTGCGAGAACTAGTAAGGAAAGGCAGTCAAAGAGATATGGCCTCACTGGCCTGGTCAGAATCCTCCCATTCCCGGCTCAGACCCAGGTTGTCAAAAGAAGCAGCAAACCAAGGTGACCTGGGCCCAGTGTCCTTACTGACCTGAATGAAGGGTTTGATTTCTTGCTCGACCCGATTTGTTATGCCAGTCGGGTGCAGCATCTCTACTGACCCCGAATGAGGATTCCCATTATTATCTGGTAAACCCCTCACCATTTTTAGGACCACTTTATGGAGGGGAAAAAACTGCCACAAATTCTCCCAAGCCCAAAAGCAAAACTTTCCATTTGTGACTAAGCTTCTTCGAAAAAGATGTTGTGCCCATTTTGTGTGGCAAAATGTGGGGAACCAGATGAATTTTTTTAGATCAGGAAATGCAAGGAAGAAGGGTAAGTGTCGTGGGGATTTGGTTTTTTTTTTTATTTAGCTGATATGGCGTGTTTTTTATGCTGTAATTTGTTACTCAGCTCATTAAATGTCTTCTCCAACTCCTCCCCTTTTCGTGTAAGAATCTGTCTTTTACAGGGCAGTGTGGCATCTCTGCAGCATCTTGGAATTTAATGCTGTTACATTCCATTAAACAGGCACGGTTTTAGAAAGCTTTGCAGGGAGGGGTATACAGGGTTATTCTTGTTTTGTTTGTTTCTTCTAGGAAAAAAAACAAACCCGTGATATCGATGCCATTCTGAACATTAAATGGAAAAGGGGGAAACCACAAGAAGATCATAGTTTGAAGATTCGTGAAAAAATAATGTAGAAAAGCATCTGAGGGGAGAAATTGGGAAAAATCCAAAGAAACAAAGAGGAACCCCCTCCCCCTGTTTTAGAAATAAAAGTTAACATGGAAAAGACAATGACGTAGAAACACCCTATGTGTAAAAAGAAAAAGAACGTTTTGTAAATCTTGTTTCATATACCATTGCGTAAGCTTGCTTTTAGATGTATAAGTGGGCGCGTTTACACACGCACATACGCACGCGTGTGAAGAAAGAGAGTGGATAGGTGAGGAGGCGGGGGGGGGGGGGGGGGGGGGGGGGGGGGGGGGGGGGGGGGGGGGGGGGGGGAGCAGACAGGCAGAAAGGAGGGAAGATTTTGGAAAGATCTCTTGGGAATATGGAGGTGGAAGGATAGACTCTCTCTCCCCCCCCCCCCCCCCTAAATTCTCCCCTCTCTGTCTGTCTGTCTGTCTCTCTCTCTCTCTTCTCTCTCTCTCTCTCTCTCTCTCTCTCTCTCTCTCTCTCTCTCTCTCTCTCTCTCTCTCTCTCTCTCTCTCTCTCTCTCTCTCTCTCTCTCTCTCTCTACTGGATTAAGATTCTACATATGGATGAGAACAGGCTTCCTTTTAAATCTTACAAGATACTTTATGATCTAGACGTCAAAAGGAAAAACAACTGGGCTTCACAAATACGTACCTGTTTGTGTGAACTCGGATTTGGATTTGTTTGGTTCAGTCAAGGTGTTGGAAATCGTAGAGGGTTTATAAACACTTTCAGGCAAAGGTTGATTGACTGCCGATGGCTGCAATGGAGTGATCATATACAAACCAGTGAAAGATATCAAATGTATAGACAATTTATAAGTTCACATGATGTCAAACCTTATCTAAAGCTTGATATGGACATTCATCTGAAAAGAACTATGTCTAAGTTTAGACTTGGTGTATCAGATATAAATGTCCATAAATTCAGATACAGAGAATATGATGTTGATGACCCCAGGTTACTATGCCCATTATGTAAACAAGCTCCTGAGGATGAAGTACATTTTGTGTTATGCTGTCCAGTGTTAGAGGATATTAGGCAGAATTATATCCCTGTAAAATGTAGTAGACAGCCTACTTCATTTAGACTCTGTTTACTCATGGCGTCAAGTCAGCCTGAGGTTGTGCGTAGCTTGACTTTATATTTGTGTAAAGCTTTCAGAATGAGAGATATTTTGTTATCCTAAGTCCCTTTTTTGTAACTGACTTTTCTGTTAATTCTTTTTCTTTTTTGGATATTACTGTCGGGTTTTTTTGTTTGTTTTTTTCCATCACCAAATACTAAACAGCTCGGCAACTTCCTTCATGTATGGGCCAATGGCCTTTTTGTGAATAAATCTTTCGAGTTTCTCTCTCTCTCTCTCCCTCCCTCCCTTCCCCCCCCCCCCCCCTCTCTCTCTCTCTCCTCCCTCCTCCCTCCCCTCCCTCTCTCTCTCTCTCCTCCCTCCCTCCTTCCCCCCTCTCTCTCCCTCCCTCCCTCACCCCTCTCTCTCCCCCTCCCTCCCTCCCCTCTCTCACTGCTTGCCATGTTGCTGACACAGATCATGATCAAAGTGACATAAAGGGACGATCAGCAAAGGTCTGTGTCCTGACTATCTGTGGCTACAGCGTATTTATGGCCCGGTCTTCTGCATCCTCCACCGTCACCAATATTCAGGAAGACAGACAAACAGACGGACGGACAGAAAGCGTGAGGGGCGGGACTGGGGTTGGGGCTGGGTGGGGGTGGGGGGGTTGTTGAGAAGATAGAGGCAACGAGGGAGTTAGATTTAGTGTTGTCCAGTTGCCTAGCACTAGTAGCAGTTATAAGGCGACCCCATCCACTTTTCTTCATTCCGCCTTGCCATCTTTTTGTCTCTGTCTGTCTGTCTGTCTCTGTGTCTCTGTCTCTGTCTGTGTCTCTCTGTCTCTCCCTCCCGCCCCCCCCCCCCCCCCCCCCCCCTCTCTCCTCTCTCTCTCTCTCTCTCTCTCCTCTCTCTCTTCTCTCTCTCTCTCTCTCTCTCTCTCTCTCCATTTCCTGTTTTGCTTTTGATGGTTTTCGTCAATATCAGATGCAGTGTCCTTCGTCTTTGTGAATATATGTGTGCATGCGTGCGTGCGTGCGTGTGTGTGTGTGTGTGGGGGGGGGGTGACAGAGACAGAGAGGGTTGCATTAAAGGCAGCTTAACTGTTTTTCTTTCCCAAGTGTGTTTCTTTCCTAGCCTCGTATTATTTTCATACTCTGCCACAGAATGAGTTTTATTTTGCACTTTATCTCATGTGTAGTGTGCATCAATGATCGTTTCCATATTTTTTCTTGCTCTAAACGCTAACAGTGATTCTGTGAGGTGTAATAACATTCTTTGTAGTAGAAGTTGTAGTGGTAGTAGTAGTAGTAGTAGTAGCAGTAGCAGCAGCAGCAGCAGCAGCAGCAGCAGCACCAGCACCAGCAGTAGTAGTAGTAGGAGCAGCAGCAGCAGCAGTATAGCACATGTATTAGTAGTAGTTGCAGCAGTAGCAATAGTAGTATTGTTAGTTTATTAATTTTGTTATTGAGGGAAAGTTTTGTTGCACATTAGCGATAGTCACCACGTGAAGTGGTTGCAGCCCCCGGTGACATGCCAGTGTGGCTTGTTGCCCGTGTCATAACTTGCACAGTCGCTACATGCTGCAAAGGTCAAGCAGCGTCATTGTTGGCACGCTATGCCTGATTCATCTGGTGTGACTCGATATTTTGTCATAGAAGTCTGTACTTTTCCCTTAACTCCAGTCCTTGAGGAGTGGCTTGGGCACTGACGCTGCGCTCTTGGGTATGCCGGGGCAACCTGCTGGAACGTTCCCCTCTTGACGATGTAGTCTGAATTATACTGCAATAAAAGCTGACTAGCGATTTACATGCACGCACGACGCACGCACGCACGCACGCACACACACAACCCCCAAACGTTTCTGTTTAACTACAGTAGAAATCCAGCCACCTGACCCTAGCACGGGCTATTGTCTGGACTTATCTCAAATAATGGAGGACTTGGCTCCTGGTGGTTCTCTCATTCACGTCACTTGTAACAAAGAATGGAATGTTCGCCATGCACTGAATTTTTCGTTGCTTTGCAACAAGAGGCAATATTTTGCTACAAGAGGCAAAATGTACTACAAGAAGTAACTTTTTGCTTCAAGAAGCAACATTGTAGTACATGAAGAAATATTGTGCTACAAGAAACAAGAATATTGTGCAATAAATACCAGCATCGTGCTACAAAAAGCAAGATTGTGCTTCAAGCAGCAACATTTTGCTACAAGAAGCAATATTGTACAACAAGATGCAACATTTTCCTACAAGAAGCAACAGTTTGCTACAAGAAGAAAAATTGTGCTAGCAGAAGCAATATTTTGCTACCAGAAGCAACAAGAAGCAACATTTTGCTACCAGACGCAACAAATGACTTCTCTGCCTAAAATAAAAGAAAAACCTCGTGCGTCTGAACCAATAGACCTTGGTCCCTCTGTAGACCCCCCTCCCCCCCCTGGGGGGGTATTTATGGGTGCATTTTTCTGAAACTTTGTTTATTTTAACGTTTTATGGTATATGTTACCCTCATGTAACCAGGTATTTCAGGACATACAAGCAATTCAATATGGTAACCCTTCAGAAGGAAAATATTTAGGGGGTGAGGTTAATTTACATTATTTATATAAATATATTCTTATACATTCATATCAAATTTGGTACCAAAATAAAGGGTATCAAACAGGCTATCAACATAAGTTAATGTCACCACTGCACAAGGAACGCCTGTCCCATATTTTAAAAACAAAACAGAAAATTGAAATGAAAACGCCGCACAATCCTGTCCTGCCTTCAACATCTACCTGCCAAAGTGTATAACGTTTATAGGTGTGTGTGTGCGCGCGCATGCTGCGTGAGTGCGTGCGTGCGTGCGTGCGTGCGTGCGTGCGCGTGTGTGTGTGTGTGTGTGTGTGCATGCGAGTGAGTGTACATTCGAATTTGTTAAAACTGTAAATTGCTGTTGATTGCTTGTGTGTTGTGTAGGTCGAATGCAAGCGCTTTGATTTGTTTTTACAAGATATAGTGCTATACAAGTTCCATGTATTATTATTATTATTATTATTATTATTATTATTATTATTATTATTAATTATTATTATGTTCAGTGACAGGGTGGTGGATGGGTGCCATATAGTCCACAGTAGACTGCTTCTTTTCTGTCCCTTCTCCTGTGAGTGATACCCACCCTCCTCATCCAGGACAAGTTGACTTCCATTTGTGGCCTAGAATCTGGAGGAAAAAAAACACACCAAAAATCAGCAAGTTGAGCTTTGTAGACTGCCTCTGTGTTTGAGAAATGAGTTTCCACAACATGCAACTTAGGTTCTGCCTTTACTTTTGCAAAGCATGGAGGAACATCATGTGGCTCATACTGCACTGAGCACTGACGGTCCTGATAATGAGGAGGAGGTTTCTGTCCGAGACAGAAAAGTGTCAGGCATTGTGTTCCCAGTAACCTCTTGAATGACAATGCCATGAGTGGAGTGGGTGGTGTTGGCTCCTGATGGAGTTTTCTTCGTTCAGGTCAAAGTTATCCCAGCAAAAATGGATAAACTTGTTCTCTGTCAAACTCACTGTTGAAGGAAGAAGACTTGCGCACTGAAGTACAGAATTAGCCATAGCAGTCTCAAGTCGCACATTGGTTTTGTATCCAGCAACATGACCAAACCTATTCAACAGACTTATGATTTCAGAGCTGCCAGTTACATGTCTGACAGACATTCCAAGCAAAACATGTTTAGGCATTTTCCACTTCCTTCCTGTCACAGATTAGCATATGTCCTGGGCAATTAAGGATGCCAATCTGGTGGTTTTCGGTTGCTCCATAGATCTACTCTTTCCAGATAGCAGTGTTTTTAGAAAGTCTGTGAAAATATCTGGAGGTTTAACAGCATCAGACTGAAGAAATTCTGCAGAAGGAGGCCATGACATATCAGGTGTTGCCCTGAAAGCATCCATAATGTATCGGCGAAGAACATATGCAGATTCCTCAAGACGTCTTTCTTCTGAAGTTGCTGACACAAATGCTGTCTCAACTGCCTGACCCTGGGCAAGTTCATCACAATAAACAAGATCACTGTGGTGGTTCGGAGCCCAGAATTGAATTCTGAAGCCAAAATGTCTCATTATTTTTTTCTTTCAGTTTGTAAGTCTTGTATCCTGGGTTGTAGAAGTCAGGAGAATGTTGTTGCATGTATTCACAGTACTTCTCACCTAGCATGGTCATTCTCTCCACCTGTGAACCTCTGATTATTGCTTTTTCATCATATTCGCATATGTACTCAAATGCCCTCTCCTATGCCTGTAGCTGCTCAGTAGTTTTCTGGTCTGTTGATGTTTCAGCATGCCTGTCTTCACATCTCAGATAGTCTTTTCTACAACCTTCGTGATAGTGAGCTTCACGTACTACAAGATCTGTATCTTGATAATGAGTGAAAATGTCATCTTGTTTAGTTTTGGCTGCATCCTGTATAGACTGTTCTGCTGTCTTGGTGATACATTTTCCAAGTTTTCCAAAACATGGAACCCCTTTTGAAACTTTCTTTTTAAATTTCTTCTTGCAAAAAATGCAACTGTCTTTTGGAAGCAATGGGCCTAAAGTAGCAACAGTCCTTTTAGGTTTTGATGATCCTGCAACCTCTTCACTACCTGTCTCACGCTTTCTTTTCCTGGCAAATTTCACACTTGTAAACTGTGCATAACAGCTTCTGTGATAACCATGGCGTGTAAAGTCAAGGTCTCCTGGAATACAATTACAAATCTCATCTAGTCTATGACATGCCACATCTGAAGAACGTCTCAAGTGAAGAGACTTTTAAATAGTTTTTTTGTGCTTTCTTCAGTTAGTGGAGTTACAGTCTTTTCTGTTATTTTGGAAATGAATTATACAAGTTCTCCCACCCCTGGAAGTTTTTCTTTTGCACTTAAATGTACTTTTGAAGGTCACTGGATGTTCATCTGCCATGTTGAAATGTTCATTTTATACAGGAAACGTCACATGGGGAAGATGAAATACACTTTCAGTGAGAGACTGCACACTTGCCAGTGACTCCACTCTCCTCAAAAGTCTTTCGGATGAGACTGTAAACCGAGGCCCCGTGTGCGAACGTACCCAGAACGTCTTACGCACACGTTAAATCATGTTCCGCTTTTCGTAAGAGTAGGCCATTGTGTGCGGGTGGGAACAGATGAAAATATTTACACAACTGCATACACACGGGGACTGGATGAAAAAAGCACATGAGTGCTTATTCCATTATCCTCGATATAAAAAAATAAAATAAAAATAAAAATAAATAAAATGACCTGAAACATGATGGTTAAAATGGATACTAAAAGTACTACTCAACAGTTTGCCTTATACCCAACGTTTGTGGTGGAGGACGCGGAACTGAAAAGAACAACGAATTATGACCACGCCTTGTTCTATTTTTAGATGTATGTTATCGTGTGTCACTTGAATGTGCTGTGGTGTGTGTGTGTGTGTGTGTGTGTGTGTGTGTGTGTGTGTGTGTGTGGTGTGTGTGTGTGTTACACGCGTGCACACGCGCGCGACTGATCTGCATATTATGTGTAATTTCTTGAGGAAAAAAAAAAGTAACTAAAAAAAATCATAGACTCAAAGTGCTGTGGTTAACACATCCTCTTCGTTAATGATACTTATGGCTGTTGCAGTACTTACTGTGTGTTACAGACATTCTCTGATCAATAATAACATCTTGATCTAGACTTATTTGTGCATACTTTGTGGAACATACTGATAGTTGGATACATTTCTGGCACCGGACACACAAGGCATGAGATGAGAAAGTGCCGCTCAACTGACGGTGAGAGAACGGAACAGCGCTCGGCTGTGGTTGAGTGGTAAGACAGATTTCAGCTGCGTGTGGTTCGGACGGCCGCACATTAAAGTCATCACTGTAGTTTTGTTTTAAATAGGTCAGCAAAAAACTGTGCCTATATAATCGGGAAAATTATACTAGATGCTATTCACAATAAAATTATGAGAAGTTAAGCCAGATTTTGTGCAATAATCACAGGGTGAACATCCCTACCCCAAAAACCTAAATATAGGGCGCAAAGAGGGGAAAATGCACTGTTGATACACCTCTCACTCCTGAAATAACCTGTATCCCAGAGGGTAACATGTCAAATGTTTCTACCAACATCATAAGCTTTCAGAAAAACAAAGTCAAAAATCCCCCCCAGGGGGGGGGGAGGTTTCCCTCTCCTAGATCATGGTCTACAAGCACTAATGTGGGGTGCCCAGCCCTAGCAAGGTGACAGCAGGCATTACATCGTCACTAATGGCCACCTTGACACTACGGTCACTTGAAACTCGTTGCACTCAGTGTGTCGCGGGCCAGAAACTAGCAGGAGGCCTACTGACCTAGAATCCAGGCCCCCATTTTGGCTTGAACCGCCATCGTTTACGAGATGACCTGGGCGAAACACCGGGGCTGTTTCTGACCGTTAATGGAGGGCCTCCATTTCCGACTAAGCTTCCCTAAAAAAATGGAAAGCTATAAAAAGATCGAGAGGAGAGAGAGAGAGAGGGGAGAGAGAGAGAGAGAGAGAGAGAGAGAGAGAGAGGTGTGTGTGTGTGTGGTGTGTGTGTGTGCGCGCGCGCGCGCGCGCGCGAGAG
The DNA here is from genome assembly GCA_030674155.1 of Stramonita haemastoma. NCBI lineage: Eukaryota > Metazoa > Mollusca > Gastropoda > Neogastropoda > Muricidae > Stramonita > Stramonita haemastoma. The sequence continues at coordinate 40,213,435 of CM060321.1, forward strand.
AGAGAGAGAAAGAGAGAGAGAGAGAGAGAGAGAGAGAGTGTGTGTGTGCGTGTGTGTGTGAGAGAGAGTGTGTATGTGTTAGAGAGAGAGAGAGAGAGAGGGGGGGGGTTGCTCATTTTCTTTGAGAAACTTAGGGTAGGGAGATGGACATTTTAAAGTGAGAATGACGAAAGAAAAGAAATGAAACCGATTTTTTTCCTGAGGGTAATTTTGTCATCCATTTTCTTTGTTTTTTTCTGTGTTTTATCTGTTTGTCTAGGGACTTTTTAAACTTTTTTGTGCGTCCATCGACTTCCAGGTCCTTTTTTTCATGCGCAATTTTGTGCATGTCCTGGTCTTTTTTGGGGTGGGTTGGCATTCTGCCTGCTGTTCAGAGAAAATTTAATGCTTATCCTTTTTCCCGTAAATCAGCGAAGTTTTTTCGTTTGATTTATTTTTTCTTTCAGATGTTGATTTAATCCATGCCATTTTGTCTATTTGTTTGGGGTTTTTTTTTATAATACCTTGTTGACGTTAGGAGGCGTCGACGGTTTCTGGTTGTTATGAAGTGAGACCAGAGATTCAGACCAAAATAAGCGGTGCAGTTTATGTTTCTAAAAAAAGTTTCTGCTCGCGGAATAGGCTGTAGATGCACCATGAGAAGAGTACACAAGGTAAAGATAGGAAGGGTTAACTTGTCTGTTAGACTGGAATGAGCTGGATAAGTAGCTTGTCTGTTAAGATTGGAATGAGCTGGATTAGTAACTTGTCTGTTGAAATTGGAATGAACTGGATTAGTAACTTGTCTGTTGCATTTGGAATGAACTGGATTAGTAACTTGTCTGTTAAGATTGGAATAAGCTGGATTAGTAACTTGTCTGTTGAAATTGGAATGAACTGGATTAGTAACTTGTCTGTTGAAATTGGAATAAGCTGGATATAGTAACTTGTCTGTTGAAATTGGAATGAACTGGATTAGTAACTTGTCTGTTGAAATTGGAATGAACTGGATTAGTAACTTGTCTGTTGAAATTGGAATGAACTGGATTAGTAACTTGTCTGTTGAAATTGGAATGAACTGGATTAGTAACTTGTCTGTTAAGATTGGAATAAGCTGGATTAGTAACTTGTCCGTTAAGATTGGAATGAGCTGGATTACCATGGTGTCCCGTGAAAATAATGCGCTTGTTCAGCCTGGAATTCTTAATGCTTTGCTTCTGTCAACTGGGTGTGTATGGACATGTGTGTTTGCATGGGTGCAAGCTTGTGCCTTTGCTAGAGTGTGTAACATGCATGCATTATATGGGCGCAAGTGCGTTTGTTTGTGCTCTGGATATGTCATTATAGTTGTTGAACGCATATACTTTCTAGAAACTTGTTAAAAAATTTAGCTGGTAGAGATTCTCTCTCTCTCTCTCTCTCTCTCTCTCTCTCTCTCTCTCTCTCTCTCTCTCTCTCTCTCCTCTCTCTCTCTCTCTCTCTCTCTCTCTCTCCTCCTCTCCTCCCCCCCCCCCCTCTCTCTCTCTCTCTCTCTCTCTCTCTCTCTCTCTCTCTCTCTCTCTCTCTCTCTCTCTCTCTCTCTCTCTCTCTCTCTCTCTCTTGTCAACTTGCTGTTCCTATCTAGTTCCCATTCATCATGTTTAAATGGACGTAAGGGTGTGATTAGCGAAGGTTTGTGTCCTGTCTCTCCAGACATCATATTTATTGCCAGGGCTTCTGGCCTCTCCTACTTCTGAAGTGTGCGCACTAGCGTGCGCACACACGCACGTACTCACACACGCACGCACTCACGCACACACGCGCGCACACACACAACAACAACAACAACAACAACAACAACAACAGCAAGCAATAAAACTTAGTTGACCATTTCTCAGTGCATCTGTTTGCGATAAGAAACATTACCTAAATTTTGGTCTATTGATAATCTCTAGACCTCTGATGGTCTTTTATTCATTCGCGTGCCAACTTTTCTCAGGAAGTTTCTTGAAGAACCTGTTTCAAGATATTTAGCTAAACATCAATTTGGGGGCTTATTTCCCAAATCAAATCAGACAACTAATTTGTATCGGACATACGTATCATGCTGGTATATAATGTTAGATTCATCAGTGTGATATTTCAGTTCCCAGTTTTTGTTTGTTTGTTTGTTGTTGTTTTTTGGGGGGAGGTGGGTGTGTTTTAAACCATACATATCCCTTAAAGATCCTGTGCCACAATGATTAGTCTGAATCAGATATCATGTTTGAATTCCTCCCAAGAGAATCAGACCCTTAATACCAGACACTTGCATCACGTTACAGTGTTTTAGATACAGCACATCCCTGAAGTCGGAATGTGGCTACCTTCATGGTTAATCTCACCAATTTGTGAACCTCGGAGATAGAGGGGAACAACAAAAAAAAGTAAAAAAAAAAAAAAAAAAAAAGAAAGAATAAAGATTTCAGCACTGTCATTATTATTGTTGCCACTCACTTCCTTTATTGTATATTGAATGGTCACTGCCGTGGGGGTTTCACAGCATGTTTGCTGCTCTTGTGGAGCTCTTATGGTTGGCTGAGGTGATGAGACAAACAATGAGCAAATGGTTTTGTCTTGGTGTTGTAGCTTGCAGATAGTCGCACGGTTTTCCTTTGAGCTTGATCGTTGGTTGAGCGATAGCGCCAGAATGGCTTAGGTGGTCGGCAAGACTATAAAATACCGTGACTGGTTTCTGAAAGGTCAGGCACGAGGGGCGAGAAGTCATCTTAACCCAGACCAAGTCCCCCTCTCTGACCCAGAATGGCTGCTCATTTGCGGCGAAGCCCAAAATGGCTGCCGTGCTGATTCAAGCTAACTGCTCCGCGGGCCCCCGAATGAAGGATCCCATTTCCAGTTAAGCCCCTCTCCTTTTCTGCCAGGACTGGGGAAAGACCGCAGGATCTGTCCAGGCCTCTCATTAAGGACTCCAATTTCGTTGAAACCTCTTGCCTCGAAAAAAACGTACTGTGTGTTATATTTTTGTTTTTTCTTTTTCTTTTTTTTTTCTGGGAGTAATTTCTGGAACTGGGAGGCTCACTGGATATTTCATACTGGTTATGGCAAAGGAAATGTTTCACGGCAAGGGGTGGGGATTGAAAGGCAAGGAGGTATCTGGAGAGCACCGTTCCATTTCTCTTGATTTATGGTTGCTTGCTTTGGGTTCGTTTGGTTTTCTTCCTCTATGCTCGTCAAGCTGCTCCCGGCCATATCTTTTCCTTGTCTCCTTTCTCGCTGAATGGCCTGGTTTGTGTTCCCGCCGGCGAATTCGGTTTTCTTCAAGTCCATCGAATTTAATGGTGACACTGTTTTCCTATAGCTCAGATGAGGGTGTTTTTTTCTGCTTGTGGTAAATATGTGTTTTTTGTTGGGGGGGGGGGGAGGGGGGGGGGGGGGGGGGGGTTCGGGGCAAAAATGGGCTTTTTGGTTTTAATTCTCGTTTTTTTTGTAAAGCCTGTGTGGCTGGTTAAAGTGTCCGTTCTTTTTGGAGTGTTTAACACTTCCTGTTTTGAAATTGGCCGTTTTGTGGGTAGTTCAATGCGAACAGTTTGAGTTCTCTCTCTCTCTCTCTCTCTCCTCTCTCTCTCTCCTCTCTCTCTCTCCTCTCTTCTCTCTCTCTCTCTCTCTCTCTCTCTCTTCTCCCCCTCTCTCCCCCTCTCTCTCCCTCTCCCCCCCCCCCTCTCTCTCTTCGGTTCAATCCCACTACGGCATGTGTGTCTCGTTCATCATGTTTAACTGGACATGAAGGGACGATTAGCCAAGATTTGTGTCGCGTGCATCTCTTGAGGACGACATGTTTATGGCCAGGTCTGCTGCTGCCCGCCTCTCCTTTCCTTCTTCGTCAATAGCACTATGTACACACGCACCTACGCAGACATGTGCGTGTGCGCACGCACACGCACACACACACACGCATACACGCACACGCACGCACGCACACACACACAGACACTTCCTTCCTTCGTCTAATATCACTTTAAGTGAACAGACGTAAAATCAAACACACACACACACGCGCGCGCGCGCGCGCACACTCACACACACAGAGATAAACATACAGAGAGAGAGAGAGGGAGAGACGGAGAGACAGACAGACAGAGAGAGTAGACCGTCCCATTTCTGTTGCTCTCTCTCTCTCTCTCTACTCTCTCTCTCTCTCTCCTCTCTCTCTCTCTCTCTCTCTCTCTCTCTCTCTCTCCTCTCTCTCCTCTCTCTACTCTGTTTCTCCAAAATCTGTTTCTGTCTTACCCTTATTTTATGTCCCTGTCTTTCTTTCTCATTCTATGTCTTTCCCTCTCTCTGCCTCCCCTATCTCCCTCTCTCCCATCATCTCCCCCCACTCCCACCCCCCTGTCTTTCCCTAGCACACCTCAGAGGACAGGGCAGGATTAAAGGGGTGCTTTGTTGGTAGCTAACGCCGCTGCTGGCTTTCCGTGGTGACAGGCCAGGATGTTCACCGCAATAACAGTCAGTGCCAGAGAGATGTATTGCAGTGGATGAACTCTCACACATTGTGTTCCTTGCTTTTCTCAGCGGATGCAGCAGTAGAGTGTTATAATATATATAAATTATATAATATATATATAATATTATATATATATATATATATACATATATATATATCAATATGATGTAGTATATAATATTATATATAATATATAATGTATATATATATATATAATATATATATATATATATATATATATATATATATATATATATATATATATATATATATTTATAATAATAGATATTTGTATTATATAGAATTTATATATGTATATGTAGTATTGTCTGGTTGTGGATGATCGTCATGTATTATGATTTCAGTCAGTATCTTTGTTGTAGTATAGGGTGGTTGTTTTTATGTTTTTATTTATTTGCTCTGAAGTGTCGTCTAGTGTGCCTGCACTCCTTTCTTTCTGTATTCCTCAGTTTCGGTATCTCTTGTGTTCTGCTGCTTTCAGTTTTGTGTGTTTGTGTGTGTCTGTCTGTCTTTGTGTAGTTCAGTGTCAGGTATGCTTGTGTGTGTGTGTGTTGTGTTGTCTTCTCTCTCTCTCTCTCTCTCTCTCTCTCATCTCTCTCTCTCTCATCTCTCTCCTCCTCTCCTCTCCTCTCTCTCTCTCTCTCTCTGCATTTCTGTATTTGTTGTCTGTCTGTCTGTCATAGAGCAAAGACAGCTCAGGATACGTGGGCATGGACGAAATGTATGTCGTCGGAGTAAAAGGCAGGACAATGGCAAGAGGCAGAAATAGACAAGAGGAGTGACGGAAGAAAGACAAGGCGAAACATGAGAGGGATTGAAAAGAGGGAATTCCCTGCACATATTTTCCAGAAGATGGGTAAACTATTTACACTGAAAAGCCCCCGGCATCCTCGTGGGTAATAATTTTCTAGTTTATTCCCATCCGGCATCCCGTGGAGTATTCATTTTCTTTTTTTCCCATCCGGCATCCCGTGGGTATTCATGTTCCGTTTATTCCATCGCATCCCGTGGGGTATTCTTTTCTTTTTTTTTTCCCATCCGGTATCCCGTGGGGTATTCATGTTCTGTTTATTCCCATCCGGCATCCCCGTGGGGTATTCATTTCTTTTTTTTTTCCCATCCGGCATCCCCGTGGAGTATTCATTTTTTTCCCATCCGGCATCCCCGTGGGGTATTCATTTTCTTTTTTTTCCCATCCGGCATCCCCGTGGGTGTTCATTTTTTCCCCATCGCTCCTGGTTCATTTCTTTTTCCCATCCGGCATCCCCGTGGGATATTCATTTTCTTTTTGTCTCCATCCGGCATCCCCGTGGGGTATTCATTTTCTTCTTTTTTCCCCATCGGCATCCCCGTGGGGTATTCATTTTTTTCTCCATCCGGCATCCCCGTGGGGTATTCATGTTCTGTTTATTCCCATCCGGCATCCCCGTGGGGTATTCTGTTCTGTTTATTCCAGTTATTCTGGATCATATTTTCATCTGTGCTGGTAGTGATATAAAGCAACGCCCCAAGCAGTTTAAAAATAATGTCCGTTGACTTTTTGACCGAGTTGGTGTCGTGCAATTCAACGTCTTCATCCAACCAGCGACAAGGAAGCCATTCCGATTCGACTCCACATACAACTCCGCCCATTGAGTGAGAACCTAACGTAAACCGACATCAGTACCATTAAGCAACGAGCAATAGTCTAGGTATGGTCCTTTGAATGAAAATGAAAAAAAAAAAAAAGAAGAATCCATGAAAAAAAACCCACACCCTCAAACCACACGCGCACTCTCCTAAAGGTCAAGCTTATTGTTTCTGTGCACAAACAAGGGCAGGATTAGATAGTGTGACATTTTGCCGGGATTTTCTGACCTTTTCTGCCCTGCTTCCAGATCCTAGAGCAGCTGAAAAAGGTGAAGATGCTGTCGTGGTTGTTGTCGTCGTCGTCCTTGTTTGATTTTTGATTTTCAACTTTTTAATTTTTTCTCTTTCGGTTTTTAATTTTTTTATAGCTTTGTGGTGGTTGTGGGTTGTGGTGGGCTGAGGAAGGAGGGGTGTGTGTGTGTGTGTGTGTGTGTGTGTGTGTGTGTGGTGTGTGTGTGTGTGTGTGTGTTGTGCGCGCGGCGTGCGTGCGTGTTGCGTGGTGGTGTGTGTGTAAGATTGGGGAAGGAGGAACAAATATGTATCAGTTTATGTAGGAGAATGAATTACGTACCTTTCATTTATAACAACAAATGAGTACATTAATAGTTCTCAGATTTTTTTTTTATAAAGCATAGAGACAGACCGACCGACAGACAGGCAGACAGACAGAGGGCTGCAATATAGGGAGGGAATAGCATGTAAAAATAATCTACAAAACGTGGAATAGCTTGCTTGTCACATCACTTTTAAGTACTTTTGAAACAACAGACAACAACTACTACTACAACCAACCACTGTCACTTCTACCTGATAGACTTCCTGCCAGTCCGATCTATTGCGAATCCACCCTCACAAGTTGGAACAGTGGGTCTCTCTCTGCTTTGTCCAGTACCCTATCTTCAGCTCAGCCTATAGCTTGTGGATTTTTTTTGTTTTGTTTTTTTGTGTGTTTTTTTTCGGGCTCTCCCCCACCTCCCATCACTTCACATCCCACCTTTTTCAGTCCTTTCTTAATGAGCCTTCTGACATTTTCGCCAGATAGAAAAAGAAAGAAAAGAAAAACAAAACAAACAAAAAAATCGGGTCCGATCGAGGTCGACTGATCCCACATTATAGCTCGGATCATCTTTCTGTGTGGGTGGTCTTTTTTTTGGTTTCTGTCTGTCTATTGTCAGTCCTCCCCCCCCCCCCCTCTCTCTCTCTCTCTCTCTCTCTCTCTCTCTCTCTCTCTCTCTCTCTCTCTCTCTCTCTCTCTTCTCTTTCTCTCTCTCTGTGTTGTGTGTGTGTGTGTGTTGTGTGTGTGTGTTTGCATTTGTCTGTCTGTCTGTCTGTTTGTCTGTTTGTGTGTGCTTCGACTTTCCTTATTGTTGTGGTAAGGATGTTTGAAAAACGCATATGACATTTTCACTGAGACTCGGGGGTGGGAGATGGAGGATGGAGAGAGTGGGGGGTGGGGAAGGTATCGATGACGTCAGCGATCAGAAAGTTCAGAGGTCAGGAGAAGCATTTAGGGTAATGATGGCTTTCTGTCATTGATAGATTGATGTGGTACTTCTCTCTCTCTCTCTCTCTCTCTCTCTCTCTCTCTCTCTCTCTCTCTCTCTCTCTCTCTCTCTCTCTCTCTCTCTCTCTCTCTCTCTCTCTCCTCTCCATGTAGATTAAAGTTACACATTCAACCAGCAAAACATCAATTGTCTGATGGATTCATTCATCCATCCATCAATCAAGCCCTACCTCCCTCCATCCCTGCATCCCCATATCCATCCAACCCTTTAGCCATCCTATCATACATCCATCCATTCATCATTCCATGGTTTTAAAAAAGTAAAAATCCATTCTCCCATGCAGCCACAGTTAAAACAAAGTAAATTTTCCGTCCATCCATCCATCCGTCCATCTGTCTGTCCGTCCGTCCGTCCGTCCGTCCGTCGTCCGTCCGTCCATCCATCCATCCATCCATCCATCCATCCATCCATCCATCCATCCATTCGTCTATAGTTGTTGAAGAAGAAAACTAGAAATCAAATGTGTGTGTTATGAAGTAAAGAGGTAGAAGTGTATTGCTGTGTGGTATGAAGTAAAGATATCGAAGTGTATCGCGTTGTGGTATGAATATAATATGATATTGAAGTATACTCGCTGTGGTGTGAAGTTTAAGATGTAGAAGTAAGTGTATTGCGGTCAGGTATAAAGTAAAGAGGTAGAAGTGTATTGCTGTGTGGTATGAAGTAAAGATATCGAAGTGTATCGCGTTGTGGTATGAATATATGATATTGAAGTATATCTCGCTGTGGTGTGAAGTTAAGATGTAGAAGTAAGTGTATTGCGTCAGGTATAAAGTAAAGAGGTAGAAGTGTATTGCTGTTGGTATGAAGTAAAGATATCGAAGTGTATCGCGTTGTGTATGAATATATGATATTGAAGTATATCTCGCTGTGGTGTGAAGTAAGATGAAAGTAGTGTATTGCGGTCTGGTATAAAGTAAAGATGTTGAAGTGTATTGCTGTGCTGGTATGAAGTAAAGATATCGAAGTGTATCGCGTTGTGGTATGAATATATGATATTGAAGTATACTCGCTGTGGTGTGAAGTTAAGATGTAGAAGTAAGTGTATTGCGGTCTGGTATAAAGTAAAGATGTTGAAGTGTATTGCTGTGTGGTATGAAGTAAAGATATCGAAGTGTATCGCGTTGTGGTATGAATAAAATGATGTTGAAGCATATCTCGCTGTGGTGTGAAGTTAAGATGTAGAAGTAAGTGTATTGCGGTCTGGTATAAAGTAAAGAGGTAGAAGTGTATTGCGGTGTGGTAGAAGTAAAGGGTAGAAGTGTAATTGCGGGTGGTTTCGTGGTATAAAGTAAAGAGGTAGAAGTGTATTGCGGTGTGGTATGAAGTCAAGATATTGAAGTGTAAAAAGAAAAAAAATTATAACGAAGAAGAAAAGGGAGATGTCAGAAGTTCCCATTCCAGCGTCAAGGATAAACTAGCATATATGTGCATTGTGTGTGTGTGAGCAGGAAGAAGTTCAAGACCCGCTCTGGAGACACGGTACGCCTGGTGGACCTGCTGGATGAGGGCGTTAAACGTGCTGAGGCCAAACTGAAAGAGAAGGAGAGGGACAAGGTCAGTGTGCTGGGGTGATGACGATGATAGTGATGATGATGATAGATTATGATACTGATGATGGTGGTGGTGATGATGATGATGTTAGTGATTATAATACTGGTGATGATGGTGGTGGTGGTGATGATGGTGATTATGATACTGGTGGTGATGATGATGATGGGGATTATGATCGGATGATGGTGATGATGTTTATGGTGGTGATGATGGTGATAATGATACTGATGATGGTAATGGTGATGATGATCATGGTGGTGGTGGTGATGATAATAGTGATTAGGATACTGATGATGGTGATGGTGGTCTGGGTGACGAGGGCCTCATACAAGTTCAAACCAAACTGATGGAGAAGAAGGGGAGAGATACCATTATTTTTTTTTTGATCTTTTATTTCGAGAATAATGGAATAAGCTCTCATGTTCTTTTTTTTTACATGTAGTCCCCGTGTGTATGCGGTTTTGTCAATTTTGTCATCCGTTCCCATCGGCAAACAATGGCCTACCTTTCGAAAAGCGGAACGGGTTTTAACATGTGCGCAGTCAGTCACTGATTCAGCCCCTTGATGATGGTGGTGTACATATTTAGCTGTCGGTGACATTGTCCTGAAATGGTATCCGCTGATCCATGCCCCACTAGCTGTCTCCATCCTTCTCTGTCCTCAGTCCCTGTCTAGATTTTATCCATGGACATCTCCTTAATGTACAGCGTTTGTTTGTGATCGTGTATGTGGTAGTGTTGCTTATGATGAAGATGGTGATAGTGGTGATGCTTTGTGGTGATGGTGATGGTTTGGTGTGCTTGATGAATATTTTATCCGGCTACAGCCATGCTGAAGGATCAAGAGAGAGAAACAAGGTTAGCTCCTTTCAGTGTTGATAACGATGATAATGAGGATGATGGTGATGAGGATGATGATGATGATGATGATGATGATTGAGGATGATGATAATGACGATGATGATGATCATTGAGGACGAAGGTGTCAGTCGGGTCAAGCACAAACTGGAGGGATAGCAGAGGACTTCGGTGTTTGTAGATTACGACGGCGCCGACGACGATGACGACGACGATGAAGATGATGATGATGATGATGCTGGTGATGATTATGATGATGATGAAGAAGAAGAAGAAGAATGATGATGATGATGATGATGATGATGATGTGATGATGATGGTGGTGTGGTGATGGTGATGATGATGATGATGATGTGTGGTGGTGGTGGTGGTGGTGGTGATGGTGGTGGTGGTGGTGGTGGTGGTGGTGATGGTGGTGGTGTGGTGGTGGTGATGGTGATGATGATGATGATGATGATGATGATGACGACGACGACGACGACGATTTTCTGGAAGAAATATTAATTAAATTCCCGTTTCAGGGGAAATTTGCACACGATTTGACATCAGCACTGACTCTACTCCTGCGGGAGTCATCCCGCTCCACCTCTCGCTGTCTAGCTCGCTCAGTTTGTCCTTTTCCATTTTCTGTTTACTCTTAGTGCCCACATGTCAATGTTGTGTGTGTGTGTGTGTGTGTGTGTGTGTGTGTGTGTGTTGTGTGTGTGTGTGTGTGTTATGTGTGTGTGTTTATGTGTGTCTGTCTGTGTGTGTGTGTTTATGTGTCTGTACTGTGTGTGTTTGTGTGTGTTTGTGCATCTGTATCTGTGTACCTGTGGCGCATGCACGCGCGTGTTTCAGTGCACACGGGCGCGTGTTAAACTGTGCTGAATTTGTCTGCTTGTGTCTCTCTGACACGACAGACAGGATCTGTGTGTGCACGAGCTCGAAGGATCATTTTCAAAATGCCATCCTTTATAACAACAACAACAACAATAAAAACTGTCCTCTCACAGCAATAGGGGCAAGAAAGAGGAAGAAAATGGGGACGGGAGTGGAAAGTGGTGGGGTGGGGGTTGGTGTAAAATTCATTGCAGTTGTGGAAGAAAAATAGCCTGTGGATTGCGGGCGAAGGAATAACAAGTTCAGCGTTTTCATTTGAAATTAGATTTTCTTCCAAAGGAAAGAGAAAAAGAAAAACTTGAGCAGATGAGAGAGACATATCGGAAGAGGAGAGAAAGAGAGAGGGAGAGAGAGAGAGAGAGGGGGGGGGGGGACAGGCAGGCAAGCAGGCAGACAGACAGAGATAGAGACAGAGAGATTGATTGTACGCTTAATCAATAAAAAGACGTATTTATTATTCATGCTTTTATTCAAATCACTTTAAAGGTACAGACTATATGGAAAGAGAGTGGGGGGGGGGGGGGAGAGAAAGAAATGACATCTTCTGGATTGTCATTTTTTAATTACTTTTCACAGTCTGATGAAGACAGAGAGTGTTGAGAGAGAGAGAGAGAGAGAGAGAGAGAGAGAGAGAGAGAGAGAGAGAGAGAGAGAGAGAGAGAGAGAAAAGAGAGAGAGAAATTGATTTTCTGTACATGAAAGGAGAAAAGAATCGTATAAGAAAATTTAAAAAGAGAAGCGGAAGAGTAAAGAAAGGGTTTGTGTTATTTCATCCATCCCTGGCGAAAACCCGAGCAGGCCTCATC
>CM060321.1:40230211-40245211 GCA_030674155.1 Stramonita haemastoma
ATGAAATAAGTCTATCTTTAAATTCATTAATGAAACTATATTCACATCCTACGTCTCTACTCAGCCACACAATACCAAATCCATTCACACATAAAGTTTTCTGTACATTTGACACCCAATTGAGTCGACCAGATTCATGTTGTAAGATTAGCATTTCATAAGCCTGTCTACATATTCTAGAAGCTGGTTGTTTAAGAAGTTTTAACCAGTATTTAATGCTTTTTATATATGTCCTTATGTATAACGGATATCTACCACTTTCCCCGTAAACTAGATGGTTTGATGCATGTAAAGGAACAGATAGAAATCTCTTTATAGCAAATGTGTGAACTTTTTCAATTCGCTTGCCTTCTTCATACAACCCCAAACCTCAGATGCATACGTTAATATTGGTTCTATCTGAGTATCAAACATCTTCCAAAACAGTTTTAGATCTGTGGTATTCAGTTTTTTCATAGATTTCTGTATTTCCATAACTCCTCTTTTTCCTCTGTTACAAACATCTACCAAGGCACTATTAATGCTCAGCTTTGTTGTGAAACCCATCCCCAAATATTTATATGAATTGGTAACCTTAATTTCTTCATTCCCATACATCCACTTTTCCTAGAACCTAAGTACCCTCCCTTTCTAAACACCATTACATTAGTCTTTTCAAGATTGACAACCAAGCATAATCTATCTGCTTCTCTCTTAAGTCTGTTCAACTGATTTTGGAGACCAATAGCAGATTCAGATAATAAGATAACATCATCAGCAAACAATAATAGAAATATTTCAACAGTATCAGTCATTAGTTGAATGCCATGCTTTCCTGCTCTGGATACTTCAAGAGCCAATTCATTTATAAATAGAGAGAACAATAGGGGACTGAGTAAACAACCTTGTTTTACTCCTTTTGGACAAGCAAAATAATCTGAATAATAACTCTTATCACGCACACATGCCAAAACAGAGTTATAAACACTTCGTACCGCCTTATACAATTTTCCACATATACCACATTTCCTCAATACTTCCCACAAATTGTTTCTATTGACTGAGTCAAACGCCTTTCTAAAATCTACAAAGGCAACATAAAGTTTAGTGTGTCGTTGCAAGAATTTTTGAACAATGGCAAAAAGCGTAAAAATATGGTCAACTGTAGAATAGCCTGCTCTAAAGCCTGCTTGTTGTTCAATTATTTTATCTTCTTCCATAGCCCATCTAGAAAGCCTTTTGGTTAAAATATCTGTGTATATCTTGCTAACCACACTAGTTAAAGCTATTCCACGATAATTACCTGGTTGGTCTATATCCCCTTTCTTATAGATGGGTACAATCATAGATTTTGACCATTCCACAGGAAAAAGGCCAAAATCAAAGAGTTTATTGAAATAGGCAACAAGAAAATCAATGACCTCATTACCAGCATGTTTCAACATTTCGCTGACAATCTTGTCAGGACCTGCACTCTTTCCAGACTTGAGTTTACCAATGCTGGCTACAACCTCTTGTCTAGAAATTGACTCATTACAGGTTGCCATGGAAATATCTGATAAGTCACCCTCTTCAATTTCAACACTTTCTTCTTGCTGTGGTACATCATCTTCTCCATTAAACAGTGTAAAGAAATGGTCGTACCACTGATTAATGCTAATGTTATTGTAAATTACTCTTTTTCTGTTAACTGACCTAATAATTTGCCAAAACAATTTTGCATCATGAATTGATTCTTTAAGCTTTTTTAATCTTGATTCATCAAATTCATTTTTCTTCCTTTTTAACAAAAGTTTATATTGATTTCTTTCTGTTACATATGATATCCTCTTTTCATCACACAACCTTTTTGATCGTTTAAATTTTCTTAATAACCCTCTCACTGTTCTTTTCTTTCGTTTACATTCATCATCAAACCAGTCATTTGTTCTTTTCCTATTACCTGTCGTTCTTACCATGCAAGCAGCTGCACTGTACAGTGATTCCATGAATATGTTCAAAGAGCTGTCAATATCAGTATTGATAGATATGACAGCCTGCTCTATCTTCTGTTTGAAGACTGCGGATTTTTGTTCCTCTACATAAGTGTGTAGACAGTCTTCAAACCAGATAAAACGATCCTCAGTGCTTGCATTGTCTACTTTCTGTGGACTGATGTCTTCCTCTGTTTTTTTCCATATGAATTCAACTGGCAGATGCCAAGAATCAATATGGTCACTGACATTAAGTTCACAGCAGTTGAGAGAAAGCATATCTTTTGACAAAATAACATAATCAATTACACTGCATCCATGTGGTGAAACATATGTGAAATCTCCACTAGAGACACTATCACAACAACCGTTCAGTATGACACAATCAAACATGAAACATAAGTTTAACAGGGACTGGCCAAAGTTATTAACAGTGCTATCTTTTGAACTTCGCTGTAAAACATCGTTACCTAAAAAGTCATCAATATTATCATCATCATCGAAGCAAGATGCAAAGTTAACTACATCCTCCTGACATGGCTGTGCGCTCCCGGTTCTTGCATTCAGATCACCAAGGATCAGTAAATGCATGCTATTGTTTTGTAGAACTTGCATGAGGCTTTCTTCTAAGTTTACTATACCATCTTTAATCGCCATTGTGTCATACAACGGACCATTTTCTGGTACAACGTAACATGCCACCATCAGTACATCCTTGTCACAGTTAAACACAGACTTCTTAACCTTAACAGCTACAGTATTTTCACAAACAATATTAACTACTGAGATATAAGCTGACAAGGATTTCTGAATTAGCAAAAGAACACCACCTGAATTCCTGCCTAAACGAGACAACCTTTTAGCAGGAGCAGCAACTTTAACAAAATCATGAAAAATTCCACTATAATCAAATGAATCATCAATGAATGTTTCTGTCAAACAAACAACGTTAAAAGTAGAAACGTAATCAATGAAAGCGGTATTATTTAATTTACTGTACAAATTTTCAACATTGTAAATAAGGAATTTCAAAGTCCCAAGATGGTCCGGCCTGTCCTATGGTGCGTTACGTGTTGACCGTCTGGGTCGCGCATTGTTGGCTGGGCACTTGTTGACAGGAGGGGAAGAACGAGGGGACCAGGAGTGGCGCAAACCCGTACCGGACTGACTGCCACGTGCAGAATTCCCTCTTACACCACGTTGACCACGTGCAGTTGGTGTCGTGTCACTCTGACTGTCCTGGTTCAAGTGAAGGGAGGAATCCCCTTCCCCGCTTTCCTCGATCCGACCACGTGCTTTACGTGCTCTGTGGCTGTGGCTGCCCAACTTGGAACCAAGAGGGGAATCACCTCTTCCCCCTCCATCCTGTTGACCACGTGCGCTGCTGTTGTGACTGCTGCCACTGAAGCGATGTGGGGAATCCCTGCTGCGGTGTCCACGTACCTCTGGCTGTTCAGGGGTCCTAGCTTTCCCAGCTTTTGCAGAGGCACTGGTATCCATAGATGTCCTTGCAGTGGCTGCAGCTTCAGCGTAGGTTTGTGGGTCAGGTTGTCTGGGCTCCACCACAAGCCTACCTTTCTTAAAGTAGGCCACCTTGCCCTCCTTCTTAGCCTCTGACACTAAGCTTGCTTGCTTCTTGGTCAAGTCATTGCAACCCTGACACCACTCTCTTTAAGCCTCCCCCTGAAGTCACGATTGGTGATGACAGCCATTTTGTCCTTCCATCGCTGGAATTTGACAATCATAGGCTGTGGTTGTCCGTCTCTACTTACACCTACTCTATGTGCTCTGGATATATCATCAGGAGTCCAGTGTCTTGGTCCTGCTCTGTTGAGGGTGTCAGCTACCAGACTGGCACAGGTGTCATAGCTCTCGAACTTCTGTGTCTGAGGCACACCAAACATTTTTAGATTCTCTCTTCTGGAGAAACTTTCTAGTTTTTCGTAAGCGTCTTCTAATGTTTCCACTTTACTTTTCATTTTTTCAAAAGAGGAGGATAGATTCTGAATATCAGTCTTGTTTTCTGAGTAGCCACTGAAGAGAGTTTCGACGTCTTCTTGGGTTTCAATCAATGATGAGGTAAGAAGCTGGGTTTCTTTTTCTAAATTTCCACACCTCTGTCCTATTTCCTCACATTTAGTTTTCACCTGTCCAACATCATTCTTGATGTTTGCCATGTCGCTTGCCATGGTGGACATGGTGTTTTCTATTGACTGCATCCTCCCTCCCAGAGACCTCAGCATCTCCAGGATCTGGGCACTGACATCCCTGCCACACCAGGGACAGCAGAGTCAGCTGAAGCCTGAGAGGGGGGACACATGGCGGACCTATTCCCTTCATCCACACGTGTGCTGTTTGTTGACTTCCATGTTGTTTGTCTTTCCTCTCTGAGCAGGCTGACTGCTGTCTGTAGGGCCGGGGTTCAGTTCGACATCCCCACAACAGAGCAGGTAGGCAGCCAGAAACACGAAGAGGGCAACGTCCACTCTGTTCCTTACAGACACAAGTCTTGTGCGCATTTTGAAAACAAATATGACTCGCTTGGTCATAAAGTTCATGTAGACTCCTAGGAAAAGGCCACACCTGACACGAAAACACACACTGCTCAGCGGCATGGTTACTGACAGTCACACAACACTTATGGCACCGTAATCAGCACGCTATCAGTCAGCACACTGTAGGTAGCTACTATCAAGAAGTTTGATTGCACTCTTGATTAAGGAAAAAAAGCGTAGATATCAGACAACATTAAGGATGGAGTTGTTGTTACCATGAGATATCTCACCGACCCCCATTTAGGCAGAACAGTGAAGGGGGGGGGGGGGGGGGGGGGGGGGGGGGGGGGGGGGGGGGGGGGGGGGCTAGTTCTGGTAGTTCAAGGCA
The DNA here is from genome assembly GCA_030674155.1 of Stramonita haemastoma. Classification (NCBI taxonomy): domain Eukaryota; kingdom Metazoa; phylum Mollusca; class Gastropoda; order Neogastropoda; family Muricidae; genus Stramonita; species Stramonita haemastoma. The sequence goes on from CM060321.1 coordinate 40,235,047, forward strand.
GTCCAGGAGTTTTACGTTCTTTTAATGACGTAGAACATTATGTGACGTCATATTTAAGAAACTAAAACTGTCGTCATAACTTTTATAGATTACTAAATTCTGACTTTTATAGATTAGTCAACTCTGACTTAAAGGAATAACTAGCACACGTGAACCTTTGATACGGAGCAGAAAAAAATAAGCAACTGGAAAAACACCACAAATAGTTTATCAGCAAAGTATTGAGTGATAAAAATAAAACTTTTTTCAGAAGAAAAGCTCTGGTAGCCAAGGCCACTGGAAAAGAGCAGCTCCTCGGTAGACACAATGTAAACAATAAATATAGAAAACTTCAGTACTTTACAAACCACACAGGAACACGAAACGAAGCTGGAGTTAAAAACACTTTCACTATTACAAAATTCAACTGTTCACAAACTTTTAACCACTATAAAAGAAATATTTAACACAGAGCTCTTAAAACTGTTGCAGCACTTATTAAAGGCCGATCACTCCCCCGAGAGAGAGAGAGAGAGAGAGAGAGAGAGAGAGAGGAGAGAGAGAGAGAGAGAGAGAGAGAGAGAGAGAGAGAGAGAGAGAGAGAGACACTGAGACAGGCAGACAGAGACAGACAGATACAGTCAGTCTCAGTCAGAGAGGAGAGAGAGAGAGAGAGAGAGAGAGAAGAGAGAGAGGAGAGAGAGAGAGAGAGAGGAGAGAGAGAGAGAGAGAGAACAAATAAAACGAAAACAAAACAAAAAAACACTGTACTATTTGCAGCCTACAAAAAATAACACCACGCCCTTCCATTATAGGCGTACTCATCCGTTTGGTTTGTTGTCTATTTGGTTTGTCGTCTATTTGGTTTGTTGTCTATTTGGTTTGTTGTCGATTTGATTTGTTGTCGATCTGGTTGTCTATTTGGTTTGTTGTAGATTTGGTTGTCTATTTGGTTTGTCGTCGGTTTGGTTTGTTGTAGATTTGGTTTGTTGTCGATTTGGTTTGTTGTCTATTGGGTTTGTTGTCGATTTGGTTTATTGTCTATTTGGTTTGTTGTCGATTTGGTTTATTGTCTACTTGGTTTGTTGTCGATTTGGTTTGTTGTCGATTTGGTTTATTGTCTATTTGGTTTGTTGTCGATTTGGTTTGTTGTCGATTTGGTTTGTTGTCGATTTGGTTTGTTGTCGATTTGGTGTACACTCTATTTGGTTTGTTGTTTACTTGGTTGTCTATTTGGTTTGTTGTCTATGTGGTTTGTTGTTTATTTGGTTGTCTGTTTGGTTTGTTGTCGATTTCGTTTGTTGTCTATTTGGTTTGCTCTCTATTTGTTTCTTCTCTACTTGGTTTAAATGTACTCCATTTCGTTTGTTCTTCAATTGATTAATTTTGTTCCCTATTTGTATTGTACTCTATTTGGTTTGTTGTCTATATGGTTTGTTCTCTGTTTGGTTTGTTGTCTGTTTGGTTTGTTCTTTCTATAGTATGTTCTCTATTTATTCTGGGTTTTTTTTTCTCTATTTGGTTTGTTCTTTCTATAGTATGTTCTCTATTTCGTTTGTTGCCTATTGGGTTTGTACTTTCTATGGTTTGTTCTCTATTTGTTCGGTATTTTTTTTCTCAATTTGTTTTTTTTTCTATAGTTTGTTCTCTATTTCGTTTGCTGCCTATTGGGTTTGTACTTTCTATGGTTTGTTATACATTTGTTCTGTTTTTTGTCTCTATTTGGTTTGTTCTACATTTCTGGAGGTCAGTTTGATTTTTAAAATAGTAAATATAGTTTATAGCTATAATGGCAGCAGCTCTGACTGTAGTGTAGATGGTGGGTATGATAGTGGTTGCTGAGTGTGTTTTCATGAGATGCAACAGCTTGCAGTTCAATGCATTGTTATGTTAGCCATCTCAACAGCTGTGCTCATAAGCTGGCAGGATATTAGCTCTGAATTACTGGAGATTTTATATGATTATATATATATATATATATATATATATATATGTATATATATATATATATATATATATGTGTGTGTGTGTGTGTGTGTGTGTGTGTGTGTGTTTGTGTTAGAAATATATATTATATATATTATATATTATATATATATAATTTGCTCTAATACTCACTCTCACACACACCTACACACACTCACACACGCACGCACCACACACACACACACACACACAAAAACCACAACACAACACACACACACACAACACAACACAACTCAACTCAACACAACACAACACAACACAACACAACACAACAAACACAACACAACACAACACAACACAACACACAACCACACACACACACACACACACACACACACACACCGCAGTGAAGATTTGTTTTTACAGAAGTAATGTGATAAGGTATTGAGAAAGGTCAGATTAATTCTTTTCCGAAGGAACCACGAGTGTTTCAAGATAAACAGCGAAAAAAAAAAAGATAGTCGTTTAAAAATTGTAATTGAAAAATATGTATCCTTTCCTGTTTAAATATACATTTTTTTAGAATTAACAACTGTTACACACCATGTTCAAATGACAGTGGCTGAGAATTCAATCGGAAACAATGTATAATAAGCCTGCAGCTGAAGAATGCAGGAGAGGGAGGGGGAGAGGGGAGGAAACGAATTTTAATGTAAGGGCATCGACCTGTATACAAAGTGACACACGTGGAAACAAAAAACTAAAAGAAAGCATGAAAAATAAAGGAACTTAATACAAACCCGCCCCCCCCCCCCCAAGAAACAAAGCAAACCCCCAGCCAACCAAACAAACAAAACCTGAAAGAACGAAAAGGAAATTATCTTACATAGTATGATTTTTTGCCTGTATGTATGTTCTAACCAGTAACATGTGTTGTTCTTTCTGTCCTAGAGAGAAAAAATAAACATAGTAACATCTCTAGTAATAAATCAACTATGATTTTGTGACAAAGATTGTAAGGCTGTTTTTCTGTCATTTTGCATAGAGGAGTATCTTTTGACCTAAAGCACATTATATTGGATACATTATCAAAACACGCAATTCATCTTTGAAAACAGAGAGGGGGGGGAAGAGAAAGACAGAGAGAGAGAGAGGGGAGAGAGAGAGAGAGAGAGGGAGAGAGAGAGAGAGAGAGAGAGAGAGAGAGAGAGAGAGAGAGAGAGAGAGAGAGAGAAATTATATTGTTACAGATAATACAATATCTGATTATGATTTAAATTCTTTCATAATTGTACTTTTTTTTTCATTTTCCTGTTCAACAACCATACTGAAAGCAGTCAGATAAACGAAGTAAATTCTATTTTTTACTATCCAAGAGCTTTCCTTCCATTCTTTTCTCTTGTTTTAGCTCCTCTTTCCTTCCCTACGTATTTTTTTCAGTAGCAGTAATATCTCGAAACGACCAAAGGTCGAGGTGTGACAGATTAATTTTCTTGGAGTGCACTGAGGCTGGAAGAGGTAGCTCATTAGAGCACGGTTTTAGAAAATCCCCCGTGACCTTTCTGCATTGAAGGCGATCTGTTCCTGCCATAGGCTGTGACTGGCTGCCTGGTATTTCAGAAAGGTTGCTTAAACATGGACAACAACCCGAGAATAGGGAGGAGGAGTGGTGAGAAAAAAAAGTTACTTGGGGAGAGGAGGAAAGATTCACGGTTTAAGATGGTTAGAATCGAAGTTCATAGGATCAGCCGCTTTGGTACACTGGCTAGCGTGTAGGATAGGTACCTGGCTGGCTGGTAGGTAGTGGGATTGAATCCAGTTAAAGAGGTTTTCTTTCACATGCAGGCTGGCTCTTATCCAGAGTGAGTTTGCTATGGAGAGACTAGGATCACACAATTGAGCATCGGCTTCTTAATAGATTCGAAGTTGACTGCTGCTGCTATTATTCAATCAACACTGCAGGTGTGTGTACTCTCGGGTCTGGTTGATGCGAGGATATTTGGGACAGGAAGGTAACCTCAGCCCTGTGAAGAAGTTGCGCGTGGAGCAGTGCACCCTCCATAACACCATCATTGTTTTTCATTGTCATCGACCACTAGGCCATCAACGAAGATTGTCTTTGTGTGGGTGGCGCTGTCTTGATTGCTGTGATCTCAAAGTGCCCGTAGTTTCGATTCATATTGTGGTGCACCTGTGGAGAGTCCCCAGGGTCTGGAGTTTGATGTGAGACATTCCTTGGAGAGACGTTGTGGTGTACCTTTACAGGTGGGCAGTTCACTAGGTCTGGCCCTTTATTCATGATCGGAATTCTTTTATTTTTCAAGGAAATGAGAAAGCAATCGTTGCTTTATTTCACATACAGTCCCTGTGTGCATGCATTGTTGTCAATTTTTTTGTCAGTTCCAACCTGCACACAATGGCCTAGTCTGGCCTTCTCTTTCTAAAGGCAACTTTGTGAACACTCACTGTGACTGTCTCACTATGGAGCTTTGTAAACCTGCAGTGTTTGTGACATGTCTTGATCGGAACTGGCGCAATTGAAAACCGGTGTCATTTGAAAACCGCTGATGTCACCCAGCAGCAGTGCAGGGCCCTTCTGACCAGTGTCCTCACGACACGTCGACGGCTTAAACACAATGATTCATGATGATACATGACAAACCTGTGAACTCCGGGATGGTTGGGATTGGAACCAGCAGTGTAGAAACAGCAGTACGTGTATGCCACGGGAAACAAGGGAGCCCCACCCCCATCCCATCATTAAAAAAGGATGTCTGAGTGACATATAAACAACAACAAAACAACAACGAAACACGTTGTATGAACTGGTTGTTTGTACCCCTCATAGAGAACACCTCCCAACTCCGTTCTTGGTTCCCATACATAATTAACATCAACGTTTTCTCGGCTTCATTTTGTGTGATGCTGTTTTGATGGTGCAATGTAGTGCAGCCCTTGAGATGAGCCATTACGCCTGTATGTAAAGAGGTTTTCTTTTTTCTACGTCCACGTATTCATTCATTCTTTTTCCCCCACGTCTCCTAAGATGATTATCTCTGTCGCATGAGTGTAGATCTATATCAAGTCTGAACACAGTCATTCGTTTGGATATAGCTCAGCTCATCATGTTTACAAGCGGGATGATGGCTCAGGCTGTTTTAGGATTGCTTTTGCGACAAAGATGTTAAAACTGCCTGGTACTTGAGACATGTACGTCTTTATATCCAGCAGAGTAGACATGTTCCTGTGCACAGATAGGTAAACGAAAAGTCCTATACAAGGCGTTATCAATACCTGTGTATTGTCATCGTCTGGGCTGCATCGGTAGCAGCTGGTTCATCATGAGAGACCATTATGGAGCGTCCTGATGTATTTTTGGACACCATCAATTTCAGGCTTGCAAACACATGTGGATGGGAATACACACGCGCGCGCGCACACACACACACGTACGCACGCACGCACGCACACATACACACACATCAACGTTATTGTTTTGATATTTCGTCATTCTCATTCCACGGATCCAGTACTTGTACTTTAACTGTTACCAGAAACTTATTCTTTTACATCTACCAGAAGTAAATGGTACGGATATGGCGGTTGTCATAGTCTATAGTAGTAAAGAAAAAGAAAAAAAGGCCTTGATATTTCTGCCTAGAGCCAAAAAGAAAGGAAAACGGAAATAACATTATAGGCTTCACATAAAAAGAAGGAAGTGTTAAAAAGCGTGATGAAAAAAACCCCACAGAAACAGCCAACACATTATTTTAGAAAATATCCTTACCTTACAGTTTTGTGTTGGTACAATATTGTGTGGAGCTAAGTGGCTGATTCGAAGATTGATATATATATATAAACAAAAGTCCTACATAGTCGCCAAAATACTCGAGAGAATGGCGTACTCTTCCGAAAGGCGGAACCTGCTTTTAACTTGCGCGCAAATGTTCTGCGCGCGTTCGCACACGGGGCCTTGGTTTATAATCTCTTCCAAAGGAGCTTTGGGAGCAGTTGATGCAATACTTGTGTTAAACTTCAAGGTTCATCTCTTAAAACGGGTGCGTCCATGGTGGCTCGATCCCGGATCGTGAGATCATGAGCGCAGCGGTCTGTCCACTAACCACCCCACCCCTACCCTCAACCCACCCCCAACAGAACAGATGTTACACCGTAGGCTACACGTAAAAGAAAAAAAAAGTGCTCCACAATACGAACAAAAAAAAGTGTTTCATACTACAAACAAAATAAGGAGATTGCCACCAAAAAGGTCAGGAGAATAACGTTACCTGAGAATGATGTGGGGTTTCTTTATTGTAGGGAGCTTCGGGACTGGTTGTGTATATATACTGGACCAGAACAAACGCCACAGAATGCTATTGAAAATATCCAGCAGGGTCTCACTGGGCGGGTGACCTCAGGATGGTCCAGCATTAATAGCATCGTTTTAGCTGCTGGCTCCAGGGGTGCGGCAGAACGAACTTGAACAAGTGTGGCTGTATGGAAATACCGGGTTAAGCGCCTGATGTGAGACCAGCTGCATGCAGCATGGCAAGAAAAGAAGCAGCAAAATAATTATAATGTACATCAATAATTTGATTGTCAGTTAATAAAGGATGCATTGCTAAATAGATGAGCGTAGTGATAAAGATAACTAATCTTTGTCTTTCAAGAGAACAAAAGTGGGAACAAAATCAATAAATTCATAAAATGGTGACTGAATAAATAAAGGAATAAATAATTAAATGAAATTCAATAAGCAAACGTAACGATGTTCAATCTTTTATCTTTTCTTAAAGGGATAAGGTAACATTTTGTGACAGAAATTGATAAGGGAATGAATAAATAAAGAAATAATTGTAATGATGATAATAATTAATCTTTATTCTTAAAAAAGAGGGAGAAGGGAGGGGGTGGAACAACATTTGGTGACAGCAATGCTTTCTTTGACCCAAGTCTTAAAAAATTCTACATTTCAAAAAAAGACACACAAGATGTGCAAAACGGAAATAAGCTTGTCAATTTTCCGTCTGGGGCCCAGATTTTCATTCTCTTTGTTGTGAAATTGCTTTTTCTTTTCCTTTGATTCTATTCCATTTATGCCACATTTTGTTTCGTGGATCTTCATGTACTTTCAGCCGCCCGCCCCCCCCCCCCCCCCCCCCCTCCTCACCCTCATCCTCATGAAGCAGCATAGCGATAGTAAGGTCTCTTCTGGTGGGTGTCCACAAGGCGGGTGGGCATTCCTAACTTTCAGGGAGCGAACTAGAGGCGAAAAAGACGAGTGGTTAGAACATCAGGTCTATGGTATCCTTCCTTGTACTGTTCAGTGGAGTGAAGCACAGTCCTGGTCAGAAGATTTTCGTGTGACAAGTTCGTATCTCAGTTGGCGTTTTCAAACTGAAGTCATACTATGGCCTTTTCAATTCTGGTTAACACTTCCTCGTCCGTTATGTGATCTCTGTAGGAGATAGCAAAAAGTCTGCTTACGCACGTTTTACAAAAAACCTGTATACCTTGAATAGGAGACTAGACTAGCTATGATTGTGGCATACATATGATAACATGGACGTATCCAGCATTTCATCTGCGGCTGGGAGAAGGATGGGCTCTGCCAGGTTTTGCTTGTTCAAAGACACCAGGATGCTAGCTGCGTTGGGGACTGTCAGTATAAATAGTACCCCATCTGGATATTCTGTGCTGTGAATTCCCTCTTTTCTCTTCCTCTGTTTTTGACTTGTTTTTCTTCTTGTCACCTACCTCCGTCTTGTCTTTTTCTGCCTCCTTGTTCTGTTCTCCTGCCTTTTATCCAGAAAGACTTCAAAGATGACAATTCTCTCCCACGCCAAAGTGGGATGTGCTGGGCCTGACTTGCCAGGCACATAGTGGCAGCGCAACGCGATTTCGCTCATAATTATGACAGACAACAGTTGTTACTGTCTTAGTGTTCGACGAAGAAGAGAGTTTAAGTGTGCGATGCTCTTGTCACTTCTCAAGCCCTAAGAGAGAAGTCAAATCATGTACCACTGGCTATGAACGACTCACTAAAAGGAGCGTGGGTGTGGATATGTGTGTGTGAGAAGATTGGGATGAGCAGCATGGGGCAGCAGTATTTGGGACGTCAAGACATGATGCAGACAGAAATAATAAAGAAGTAGGTAAATGAATAAGTGAATAAATAAGATAGCTGTCTGTTGTGTGTGTGTGTGTGCCAGAGGAGAAAGGGATAATTGGAAAGGAGAAGGAAAAAATGTGTTATATGAGGAAGATTAATGAAGACGGGACAGAAAAGGAAGAATTATTAGTGAGGAGACAAAGAGCGTTGAGCGAGAATGATGGAGCAATACACTACAGGACGGGGAGGATGAATCAGAACAGAAAATGGCGCTTTTTTTTTCGCCCCAGCGTTTTTATTTTTATGCTGGAATCGTGTGATGGACCCAGTGCGTTTGGCATTGACATTACGTGTCCTTTCTCTCCTCCCTCTCCCTCTACCCGTCCCCCTTCTTCTCTCTCTTCACCCTCCTCCCCCCCATTCCTCCTCTTTCACTCCTCTGCTCTTCTCTTCTGCCCCTTCCCCTCATCCTCCTTTCCTTCTTCCCTCTCCTTCCTTCTCCCTTCTCCTCATCCCTTCCTTCCTTCGATCTCATCTCCTCCTCCCCTCCTCCTCCACTTTCCCTTCTTATCTTTACCTCTCATCCTCCTTCCCTCTTCCTTCTTCCCTCTCAGTTCCTCCTTATCACCATCCTTCTCTCTCCTCCTTCCCCCATCCTCCCTTCTTTCTTCCTTCTCGTCCTCCTTTATTCCTATCTTCTCTTTCCCCTCTCCTTCTTCCCTCTCCTTCCTCTCTCACCCTTCCTCTCTCTCCCCTTCTTTCTCCTTCCTCTTCCCCTCTCCTCCCCCTTCTATTCCCCTCTCCTCCTTTTTCTATCCCTTCTTCCCCTATACCCCCTAACTCCTGTCTCCAGCTTTTGTTTTCTATGTGTGATGGTGCAGTGTGTTAATCTGTGTCCCCCCTTTGTAGTCTTACAGTATAGTGCTGGGTTGTTTGCGTATATCTAATCCTTGTTGTTGTTTATTCCAAATAATTTTTGATGGCTCTTTTACCTTTCTGTCTCTGTCTGTTTTGTCTCCATCTCTCTCTGTTTGTCTCTATCTCTGCCTCTGTCCTGTCTGTCTTGTCTGTCACCCCGTCTCCAACTATTCTTTGACACACACGCACTCACATAAACGCACGCCCATCTCTGTTCTATCCCTGCCTCTCTCTCTCTGTCTCTGTTTGTTTGTTTGTCTGTCTGTCTCTCTGTCACTCTCTGTCTCTCTCTGTCTCTGTCTGTCTGTCTGTCTCTCTCTGTCTCTCTCTCTCTCTGTCTCTCTCTCTCTCTCTCTCTCTCTCTCTCTCTCTCTCTCTCTCTCAATTTTCTTGTCTTTTTATGCACCCTTTTCAGTGACATTATCACTGACCTTTTCTTAACTCTCTCTCTTTTTCTTTTTGATAAAAGTCTCTTCTCTCAACACCATCTGTTGAACAAAAACTGCTAGGTTAGAGAAGAAAAGAATAGAAATAGAACAGGGGGGGGGGGGGGGGGGGGGGGGGGGGGGGGGGGGGGGGGGGGGGGGGGGGGGGGGGGGGGGGGGGGGGGGGGGGGGGGGGGGGGGGGGGGGGGGGGGGGTACGCATATACTCAGTTATCTTATTCTAAAAAAAAAATCTATACAATCAACACCATCTAAAAGAGTTATAATAAGAAAAACACCAATTTGTTTTTATTGCTACGTGTGTTTTGACTTGTGGTTGTACTCCCTGTTTTCTTGTTTTCTCAAGACAAGATTAATCATATGCGTAACAAAATACAAGAACAATAAAACAAGAGAAAAACAACCATCTGCAACTGAAAGCGCGAGGCTGGCACGTTAAAGGGGTGGTGGTGAGCGGGTTTGGTCTACATTATTCATTGTAAAGGTTGAAAATGGTCATCATAGGTATAGCCCCGAGAGCAGAAGATAGAGAAATGCATGATGGATGGTCTAAAGACTAGCGTAGTTGCAGTTTGTGTTTTCTCCTTGTGTGTAACAGCTTGCAGCTAGCAGAATGCATTATTGAGCCACTCGCCAGATGTGTGTGTGTGTGTGTGTGTGTGTGTGTGTGTGTGTGTGTGTGTGTGTGTGTGTGTGTTGTGTGCTCTTAAGCCTTTCAGCGCCTTGCTTTGGAAGTAATGGTAATGTTAGTTTTTTGTGAAAAGCGCGCGCAAACACACACACAC
>CM060321.1:40247711-40255211 GCA_030674155.1 Stramonita haemastoma
GTGTGTATGGAGGGGGTGGAGACTGCGTGTGTGTGTGTGTGTGTGTGGAGAGAGAGAGGAAGAGAGAGAGAGAGAGAGAGAGAGAGAGAGATGAGAGAGAGAGAGAAGAGAGAGATGTGTGCATGTGCACGCGTACACTTGTAGTGTGTGTGTCTGTGTACGTGTGTGCTCAGCTGTAAATTTGTGTGTGTAGTATATTTGTATTGTGTGCGGGGAAAATGTGTCAAGTCTATGGCTGTCTGATGCTCTGTGGGAGTGTGTATGTATGTGGGATGTGTATGTGTGTGTGTGTGCGTGCGGTCGTGCGTGCGTGCGCGCATGTGTGCGCATGAAGGCATATGTGTTTGTGTCAACTCCGCCAGTCCCCTATTCTGCAGGGGCTGCCTGCCTGCCTGCTGTCCTGTATCGTGTGTGATGATGATGCCAGTGTTGCAAGCCCCGGGCAGAAAATCACACACACACACAAGATGTAAGAGGATGAAACACGGAACAGAGGGCTGGGGGGGGAGGGGCTGTGGGACATGAGATAAGAGAGGAGGAAGACGAACAACATAAAAAAAAATCAATGTGTGGTTTTATCTCTGTGACTCCGAAGAGGGTGTTTGTGGTGGTGGTGGTGTGTGTTTTGGGAAGGGGGGGGTAGGGTAGAGCGGAGGGAAGAGGGGGGTGGGGTGTTTGCTGTGCTAAGCTAGCCCTGATGATCAAGAGGGTTACTTTGGTGGAGAGGCGAAGGCAGGTGACAGAGGAGGACCCTTTTATTTATTTTTTTTTTTTGGGGGGGGGGCGGTATTGTTTTTAGTACTTGTAGGTGATGGGGAAATTTGCGTGACAGTTCTTGCCTGCAGACATTCCTGTCTGCTGTCATGTCTCTTCTTATGTGTCAGTGTCTTTATTTCTTAAACTATTGCCTTTTGGTTTTATTATATCACACACACACGCACGCACGCACGCACCACGCACGCACACACACACACACACACACACACACACACACACACACACCCACACACTCACTCACCACTCTCTCTCTCTCTCTGTCTCTCTCTCCTCTCCTCCCCCCCCCCCCCCTAAGCACACGTATCTGTAAGTGCGTACGCGCGCATGCATGTGTGTGCATGCGTGCGTTTGCTGAGCACTCCGCACATGGTTTTCGTAACCTTGAACTGTCCACAATTTTGGCCTCCAAGTATGTCGTGCATGGAGGGGCAGGGAGGGGAGGGGAGGGGAGGGGGTAGGTCAGCGGAATGCATTGTGTATGATGCTGCTGGCACAGGGATGCTGATGATGCCCGATTACATGCTGCACAGAGTCACAGGGATGATGTAAGGGGCTGGACGACAGAAAGAGGGGGCGGAGGAATAATACAAAGGACAGGAAGGAAGAGGGGTTGGGATGTGGGAAGAGGGCAGGGGGTGGGGGGGGGGGAACGAAAAATCAATGCAAGGTCTGCCCTCCTTGACAGGAGGAAAGGGGAGGTGAATGGGGATGGAAAGTGTACTGAGTGTGTGTGTGTGTTTGTGTGTGTGTGTGTGTGTGTGTGTGTGTGTGTGTGTGTGTGCTGGGAACTGGGGTTTGGGGGTGATGGAGAGAGCGAGGGAGATGGTGACACGAAAAGTTGATTTCTAGCAGACAGGGAGCTAAGGATCATGGCTGAGCAAAGTAGATTTGCATGTTTTTTGGGGCCAAGAGATGGGTATCTCTCTCTGCCTGCCCCCCTGCCTGGCTAGCTGTCTGTCTGTCTGTCTGTCTGTCTGTCTGTCTCTCTTCTCTGTCTCTCTCTCTCTCTCTCTCTCTCTCTCTCTCCTCTCTCTCTCTCTCTCTCTCTCTCTCTCTCTCTCTCCTTCCCACCCTTCATACCCTCCTCCCTCCCTGGCTTCCTCCCTCACCAAGGTTGTGGTGATTGTGAAAGGCTATGGGCTGATTTGTTGATGGTGATTATATTTGTTTGCACCCAGCTTTGGGGTTATAAACCTGGGGTGGGGGGCTAGATAGCCTAGGGGGTTAAACACTCTACTCATGACCTGATATTTATCGGGGGGGGGGCGGGGGGGGGGGGTTGTTACAGTGAGAGTCATTGCTGAGGTAGTTATCCATTCGAGAAGATTCTTTTTTCCCTGTGTAATCTTTGACACGGGTACAGTTTTTATTCACTCTTAACGTTCTCTGGAATTTTTTTTTTTTTTGCTCTTTGGCTAGAGCTTCAAGGTTTACATTGGTGAGATTATCAGTATATGCTTTTGTTTCTGACCACCATTAAGGTAGCCGCGTTCTGACTATGTCTAAACACGACACCAGTGTGCATGCGTGTTTTTAAACTTTGTCTTCCGTTCCTAGTGGCACCCAATGGTCTACTCTTCCGAAAAGCGAAATGGGTTTTGACGTGTGTGCACAAGAAGTTCTGCCCGTATTTGCACTCGGGGCTTTGGTTTATTGTCTCATCCGAAGGACTTTTGGGGAGTGGAGTTGATGCTGACTTTAACTCCAGGGGGAAAATCCCCGTCAAGCAGGTGCCTCGGTGGTCGGGTAAACCCTAACAGTCAGATCACAAACTCAGTGCTCTAATCACCAGGCTACCACCTCCCTCCCCCACAGTCTTCAGGATGATTAGATGGGACTATAATTTATGCTAAACCAAGATCCAGTGCGGGAACGCATACAATCTTGTGTGCATGTTCAGATCCCATTCTTCTTTCAAAGAAGAGTCTGGCCAGTGGTATAGTTGAACCCATACCCGTAGAAACACTCAATAGAATGGTATATCATTATGGTGAATTAGGGAGGTACCCGCCTCTCTGTCTGTCTGTCTGTCTGTCTGTCTGTCCTGTCGTCTGTCTGTCTGTCTGTCTGTCTGTCTGTCCTGTCTCTCTTCTCTCTCCTCTTTCTCTCTCTCTCTCTCTCTCTCTCTCTCTCTCTCTCTCTCTCTCTCTCTCATCTCTCTCTTCTCCATCCCTCCCTCCTCCTCCCTCCCAACTCCTAAGTGAAGAAGAAATGTAGCATGAAAATAATTGGGTCTGTGATGCTATGTCCAGTGTCAGTAGCGTTTGGAGATCTGGCTGATAGGCCACAGGAATCGGGGACTGGGTATGTGGGGGTGGGAAGAGCAAGTGTCTTCCTTTGATACTTGACTGTCTTCCTGTCCTCTCCACCCCTCCCTGTCCCCTATCCTTCTCTCTTGCTGCTTTCTCGCTGTATTTTGTTTGTTTATTTGTGGTTGTGTTTCCAATAGAAATAACGTTTTGTCGTGTATGGGGAATCGGGGGGAGACAGACAGACAGACGGACAGACAGAATAATAATGGTAAAAATAATAGCAGTAATTATGACGATGATAGTGGTGTTGATAATATAGTAATGGCATATGATGGTAAAGATAACGATGACAGATACGTTTTTTTATTACAAAAGTGTAGTGGTGGTGGTGGTGGTGGTGGCGGCGGCAGTAGCAGTAGCAGCAGTCAAGATGATAAATAATGATGATAATGATAATAATGATAATGGTTGATATACTCATAATAGAATGATAACAACAGCAGCACTGTTGCAGTCATTTACTACTACTACTCCTACTCCTCTCCTCCTACCTCCTCCTCCTCCACCTCCTCCTCCTCCTCTCCTCCTCCTCCTCCTCCTCCTCCTCCTCCTCCTCCTACTCACTACTACACTACACTACTACTACTACTACTACTACTACTACTACTACTACTACTAACTACTACTCTACTACTACTACTCCTACTCTCCTACCTACTACTACTCCTACTACTACTACTACTACTACTACCCTACTTACTACTACTACCTCCTACTACTACTACTCACTACTCTACTACTACTACTCCTACTACTACTACTCCTCCTCCTCCATCCTCCTCCTCCTCCTCCTCCTCCTCCTCCTCCTCACTCCTCCTCCTCCTCCTCCTCTCCTCCTCCTCCCTCTACTACTACTACTACTACTACTACTACTACTACTACTACTACACTCCTACTACTCCTACTCCTACTACTCTACTACTCCTACTCCTCCTCTACTCACTACTCCTACTCCCCTCCTCTACCTTCCTCCTCCTACTCCTACTACTACTACTACTCTACATACTACTACTACTACTACTACTACTACTACTACTCACTCCTACTCTACTCCTACTCCTCTACTATACTGTGCAGTCTTTACTACTACTACTACTCTACTACTACTACTCCTACTACTACTACTACTATTGCTGCTGCTGCTGTTATTGATGATGATAATAGTAGTAATAATTCTTTTACAATAATAACAGCAATGCTGATGATAATACTGACGATAATGACGACAACAACAAGCAGCAGCAGCAGCAGCAGCAGATGCTATAAAGAAAGCTTTCAGGGGGTTGGGGTTGACAGCAGCAGCTGCCGTGCACCTGATAACACTGACTGACATTGCCAACACGGCATATCAACCCTCTCCTCATTGATTTCCTCCACCACCACCCCACCCCCTCTCTGTCTCTCTGTATCTCTGTCTCTCTCTGTCTCTCTTGTCTCTCGTCTCAGTCTCTCTTTCTCTATCTCTCTGTCTCTGTATGTCCTCTCTCTGCTCTCTCTCTCTCTCTCTCTCTCTCTCTCTCTCCTCTCTCTCTCTCTCCTCTCCTCTCTCTCTCTCTCTCTCTCTCTCTCTCTCTCTCTCTCTCTCTCCTCTCTGCCTCTTTTTCTTTCTCTTTCTCTCTCTCTCTGTCACGCGCGCGTGCTATCGTGTCAAATTTTTATGAATTTGTCTCTTTTTGTACTTCGTTTTTTGTTTTTTTTTCTAACCATCTCTGTATCTGTTTCTCTCTTTTCTTCCGTTTCTGTCTCTCTTTTTCTCATTTCATCTCCTCCCTCCTCCCTCCCTCCCTCTGTCTCTGTGTCTCTGTGTCTCTCTTTGTCTCCTTTGTCTCTGTCTCTGTCTCTGTCTCTGTCTCTCTTCTCTCTCTCTCTCTCTCTCTCTCTCTCTCTCTCTCTCTCTCCTCTCCTCTCTCCCCCCCCTCCCTTGTTTTCTCGGTCTTTGTCTCTCTCACTCTGTCTCTCTTACTCTGTCTCAGTCTCTCTCTCTTTCTCTCACTTTTTCTCATCTCAGTCTGTCTGTCTGTCTGTCTGTCTGTCTCCTCTCCTCTCTCCTCTCTCCTCTCTCTCTCTCTCTCTCTCCTCACTCTCCTCCTCTCTCTCTCTCTCTCTCTCTCTCTCTCTCTCTCTCTCTCTCTCTCTCTCTCTCTGCTTCCGTTATCTGTACTTTAACATCTAATCTAGAGGTCAGAAGAAGTGATTCTTCTCATCCTCCCCCCCCCCCCCCTTCCGCCCCCCATCCCAAGCCCCTTCTCTATTCTTTATTTCGCTCTGAGCCGTCAGCTACTAATGGCAGTGCAAGCAACATGATCCTTGTTTAACAGCACAAAACCACACACACACACACCACACAAAACACACACACACACACACACACACACACACACACACACACGTGCGCGCACACACACACACTCTCTCTCTCTATCTCTCTCTCTCTCTCACTCACTCACTCACTTGCGTACACGCATACTCACACACACACACACACACACACACACACACACACACACACACACACACACACACACACACACACTCGCGTGCACGCACTCACATTCACACATACGCACACACAGACACAACACACACACACACACACACACACATACACACGCGGACACATACACGTGCGCGCGCACGCACACACACATACACACACGTACACCCACACCCACACAAACACCAGAGTAACTGTAAACTCCATCCTTTGTCTTATTTTGTTAGCAGTGTGTGTGTGTGTGTGTGTGTGTGTGTGTGTGTGTGTGTGTGTGTGTTGTGTTTGTTTGTTTATTTGTTTGTTTTTTTGATGTGTGAAAATTTAACTTTGAAACACCAGCGTGCATTTGGTCGTAATTTGTGGTCAGATTCTGTTGGGATAAAGAACTTGGGAGACAGTATGACAGGAAAAATATACAATGACATAGGTGAAACCTTTGAAATTGCGCTAGTATTACAGAGAAACAGATACAATAACATAGATCTACTTGTTCCTCTTTTTTTTTTTAAATTATAGCAGCAAAGAAAAATAAAACCCAAAGCTTTTTGGTGTGATTGAGTCATGGAGTTATGTGATTATGTACCTAGGTCGAGAGACTGTCACAAAGGGTGCTCAGACATGGAACTAGCACAATAGACAAAATTCATATGAGAGTAAAATTGTGTAGCATGTTATCCTGAAGTCGCCCACAGCGCTGGGATACAGTGACAGAGATGAGACCTTTGAAATAGCGATAGTATTACAGGGAAAAATATATAATAACATAGACGAGACCTTTGATTTAGCGATAGTATGACAGGGGAAACAGATACAATGACATAGATGAGACCTTTGAAATAGCGATAGTATTACAGGGAAAAAGATACAATAACATAGACGAGACCTTTGATATAGCGATAGTATGACAGGGAAAAGATACAATAACATAGATGAGACCTTTGATATAGCGATAGTATGACACGAGAAAAGATTACAATGACATAGACGAGACCTTTGAAATAGCGATAGTATCAATAGACAGGAAAAATACAATGACATAGATGAGACTTAAAGTAGCGATCTATCATGTATGACAGGGAAAAAGATACAATGACATAGATGAGACTTATTGAAATAGCGATAGTAGACAGAAAAAGATACAATGACATCAGTTGAACCTTGAATAGCGTAGTATGACATGGAAAAATATACAATACTTTGATGACGAGACCTTTGAAATAGCATGTTATGACAGGGAAACAAACAATATCTATAGACGAACCTTTGAAAAGCGATAGTAGCAGGGAAATATACAATAACATGACGAGACCTTGAAGCGATGAATACGGGAAATTACAATAACATAGAGTCGGACCTTCGAATAGCGATTTATACAGGAAAGATCAATACAGACGAGACCTTTGAAAGGCGTATAGTAAGGACATGGGAAACTATACAATAACATAGCGAGACCTTTAGTAAAGCGATGTATGACAGTGAAAATTACAATACATGACGAGACCTTTGATAAAGCGTAGTATGACAGGGAAAATATATACAATAGACATAGACGAGCCTTTGATAAAGCGATATATGACAGGGAAAAAGATACATGGCATATTGACACATTTGAAATCCGATAGTTATCAGGGAATAAATACATGACATAACAGACCTTGATTAGCGATAGTATGACAGGGAAAAAGATACAATGACATAGATGAGACCTTTGATAAAGCGATAGTATGACAGGGAAAAAGATACAAATAGATAGATGAGCTCTTTGTTTGACAGGGACAATTATGGCAATGAATTATTAATAATGCAACGAATCACGATAAAAAGAAAATACATCCGTTCGAATAATGGCGTTATCATGTGTGTTATTTGGATGGAACAGCATGCCTAATAGTTTTCTTTTACTTGTTGGCTAGCAAT
>CM060321.1:40260211-40267984 GCA_030674155.1 Stramonita haemastoma
GTGAGCGTAATGTATTGTGCTGCAGTTAAGCGCCTGACAAGTCAGACCCAGCGCATCCCAATTCGGCGTGACCTGGTCCGCCTTTGGTGGAAAGGAAAGGTCAGCTACAGCTGGAGTATGGACGACACCAACATGCCCAGCATGCACCCTGTCATCGGGAGAAAGATGGGCTCCGTTTATAGGTTCACTTCATCCATCTCGCGACACACTGCCTGAAAACTTCGGCGCAGTGTCCCTAAGGACTTCTGGAGGACTAAGAGGGAGAAGTCAACTTGTCCAGTTGTCTTTTATTGCAGGTTCCCGAAGTCTGAATGCGGCTACCATCATGGTGGGCAAAAAGGTCGCATACGCAAAAACCTTACCATTGGTGAATGTTATAACCCGGGGTCACTTATATTCCGGTTCCAAAACTTTGTGCACCTTATAGTATCAATCACAATATTATATGTATGGATGCGCAAATCCATTCCGAAATATATACTGACGATAGAATAAAATCGCATGCCTCTCTCTCCCTCCCACTCTCTCTCTCTCTCTCTCTCTCTCTCTCTCTTCTTCTCTTCTCTCTCTCTCTCTCTCTCTCTCTCTCTCTCTCTCTCTCTCTCTCTCTCTCTCTCCTCTCTCTCAAAACATAGTCTCAGTTCTGGATTCTGAAAAACAAAGTTAAAACTGCAGAAGAGTCTGAAGCGACTCGAAACACTGAACGGACCTCTCAACAGCCAGCTTAAAACAAACAAACAACAACCAAAAAAAAAAAAAACCTGCAAAAACCCAAACAAAACAACCAAAAAAATATGTAGTTCAGAAACTTCTCAGACATCAGCTGTAGCCATCATCATTAATCTAGCTAGATTCATCATCCTGTACATCCCTATCGTAACTCATACACAGTCTTGTTTCCCCCTCATCATCCATCACACGCACACTGTGTTACCTGGGATGTGCACATAACCATCAAACATCTGCTTCTCGATGGAGGCGATGTGCAGGATACGAGGAACGAGCATTTTACTGCCTAGTCCTTAAGGATCCTGCGATGCAGGGGTCCACCAGATGACATTGTTAACTTCCTGAGAGAAGGGGGCAGGCATTTCTTGTGATGTCTGTCTGATATGAGTGAAGATGTCGTAGTGCTTTCTTCACCAGGAACAGGGTGGGTTGTGAAGACTCGGGTATAGGTTTTATAGCGTTTTATGATTCTTTAATATGTCCTCCTCTTAAACCACGGTGACCCGCCCTAGGTTGACTAACCCTCAGGGTTGAGTCTACGATATTTGGCTGGTTTTAATCTTATTTTTGTATTTGTGTAACTGCACGGTTATGGTTTTTTTTTTTTTAAACCTGAGATGTGAACTTCGCAAGGTGACAGATAGCCTTGATATATCTATCCCCCGTGGTTAGTGGGGCTATAAACAATCATTATGATTGGATTGGATTGGAACGGATTGGATCAGTCATGCGTCCAAGTAATCACTGCAGCCATCATCGTCTTTCGTTTCATCCTAATCACCTCAAGTGACTCACTAGCGCTGCACTGATCACAGACGTCACCTTCTTTCATGTCCTCATCTCTTCCTGTCAATTATCTGCTGCTGAGATCATTAGTGTTATGGCATCAGGTGTGGGGGGGGGGGGGGGGGTAGGGGGTGATTGTGTGTGTGCGTGTGCGTGTTCGCATGTGTGCGGTTCTCTCGCTCTCTGTCTGTCTGTCTGTCTGCCCTCTCTGTCTGTCTGTCTGTCTGTCTCTGTCTCCTCTCTCTCTCTCTCTCTCTCTCTCTTCTCTTGTATATATATGTATGCATATATATATATATATATATATATAAATCCCTAGCATACCCCCCCCCCCCCCCTGTGCACTGATTTAGGGCAAAATTGGGGGGTGGGCGTTTGCTAGGGATAGACCCCTTTGCATAAAATAATTTTTGTCCTCAAACGTGTAATTGAGTGAATACAAACCCCGAAAGCATATAAGTTAGGTCGTGTGAGTATAAGTGAAGGAAAATAGAAAAAAAGGGGATTTTGAGGCAAAGAAAGCCAACGAGTTCCATCGCTTTCCGTTGTAGGTCCTTGTTTCCCAATACCCTGCCTTCAGATCTTTCATCTTCCAGATAATGCAGCACACCTTGGTCGACATGTTCAGATCTAACTGCTAGTCCTTTTGACAGTTTCCGTTTTTGTTTTTCTTTTCCGTACTGCTGTTCAAGTCTATCTCTGTTTTCACTCCATTCCCTGATCCTCTTCCTATCCACAGAAAATTCATGGGCACACTCCGAAACATTCCCACCTGCTTCGTTATCCAGATACTGGAGGGCTTCCAATTTGAAAGATACAGTGTAAGACTGTCGCTTCGGCATTTTGCAAAAATGGCACAGAGAGTTTCAAGAACCAACTTCCAGCCATCAGGAAGCGTCGTCAAAGGACTTTAAGAACAATCTGCACAGATCCTAGTGAAAGTGAGCATAGTCTCTTTGAAAAAAGCAGGCTGGGCGTTTGCTAGGTAGTTACCCCTGTGCACAACTTTTGGCCCAAAGTGGGGGGTGGGCGTTTGCTAGATGTGGGCTTATGCTAGGGATTTTACGGTATATATATATATATATATATATATATATATATATATATTATTATATATAATAATGCATACATATATATCATATATATATATGTATGCATATATATATATGTATGCATATAAATATATTATATAAATATATAAATATTATGCATTATATATATATATATGTATAATAATATAAATCTCATTATAGTATGTGCGTGCGTGCGCGCAGGTGTGCGTGCGTGTGTGTGTTGTGTGCGTGGCGTGTGTGTGGTGTGCGTGCGTGCGTGCGTGTGTGTGTGTGTGTGTGTGTATGTGTGTGTGTGTGTGTGTGTGTGTGTTAAGCTCTCCCCGACGCTTTGAGGCTAGAAAAACATTTCATTTTGTTAAGTGCCCTCAAGGTTCCAAGATTGTGCTTGAATCCACATCAGTGGATACCCCCGTTCCACATCCTCCCTCCCTGGCTATTTCTTGTGTCGTCTTTCTTCTTCTCTACTTTTTCCCTCCTCCTCCCCTCCTCCCTCCCTTAGTTCTGTCTTATCTTCCTCTCCCGTCCTTCGTCTCTAGTCTGTCTCTTGCTCTGCCCTGCTCTCCTGTTTTGTCTGCTCCTCTCGCTCCTGTCTCTCTCTCTTCTCTCTCTCTCTCCTCTTTCTTCTCTCTCTCTCCTCTCTCTCTCCCTCCTCTCTCGTCTCCTCTCTCTCTCTCTCTCTCTCCTCTCTCTCTCTCTCTCTCTCTCTCTCTCTCTCTCTCTCCTCCCCCCCCCCCAGCTTCTGTTCGTCTCGATGACCGCCCCCTCCCTCCCTCCAAGCCATTTGCATCACTCCTCTTTTCCTGTGAATTGATGAAAGTCGTAAAGCAGCTGCCATCGCCAGGTGGAAAATGGTCATTTTCAAGTTTGTGTGCGTGTTTCCACGGGTTCATTCAGTGAAGGGTGTGTGTGTGTGTGTGTGTGGTGTGTGTGTGCGCGCGCGCGCGCGTGTGTATGTGAAAGGGGCTGTGTGTGTTAATGGGTAGGTTGGTGGGTGCATATGAGTGGGCATTGGGGGGGTTGGGGGTGTCTGTGTTGAAGGCAGGTGCACTTACAAACCTCTGTGTATGTAATTGTATGTGTGTGTGTGTGTGCGCGCGCGGCGCATATCGTTCCTCTCTCTCTCTGTGTCTCTCTGTGTCTCTCTGTGTCTCTCTGTTCTCTGTGTCTCTGTCTCTTGTCTCTCTCCTCTCTCTCTCTCTCTCTCTCCTCTCTCTCTCTCTCTCTCTTCTCCTCTCTCTCTCCTTTTTTTTTTCTCTTTGTTACTTGACTAAATCAGTACCCTCCCCCCTCACACACACACACACTCACACAACACGCACGCACGCACGCGCTCACGCCGCACGCCCGCACTCATGCTTGCTTGCTTGCTTGACTTTATTCCAGGTGCGCTAAGGAGAAAAACCATTTCCAAAGCAGATGTTATGAGAGGCGATTCAACTTGGTTTCTCCAAGTGATAAAGTGAAGATTTGTGTCCATCTCGATCGTCTCGTTTAGTGTCAATATCTGTCTGTTACTGCCTCTGTCTGTCTCTCTGTCTGTCTGTGTCTTTTCTCTCTCTCTCTCTTCTCTCTCTCTCTCTCTCTCTCTCTCTCTCTCTCTCTCTCTCTCTCTCTCTCTCTCTCTCTCTCTCTCTCTCTCTCTCTCTCTCTCTCACCCCCTCTCTCTCTCAACCCCCCCCTCTCTCTCAACCCCCTCCGCTCCTCAACCCCCCCTCTCTGTCTCTCTCACCCCCCTCTCTGTCCTCTTCCCCATCCTCCCTCCCTCCCCCCCTCCCCCTTAGTGTCCTGTCTTTTTTAAAAAAAAAAAAGGTAGCATTTCAGATAGAAATTTTGGGCAGGAACCACTCTGTCGTTCTAAAAGGAGAGTGGAGGGGGATGGAGGCACGAGCACTAATTAGATGGTCCACACGCGCGACCTCAATTTTTGTGTTTTTTTTTATCATCTGAAAGATTCAGTTGAGTTGTGTGAAATATAGGGAAAGCTTCAGTTTGAACCATACATTCCCACCTTTCTAGTCTGGTGAGGCGTTTAAACTCTAAATCTGTTAATTGCTAAAGCACCCCGACTTTTTCCTTTGACTCTAGTGTGTTGTGTGTGGTGTGTGTGTTGGGGTGTGTGTTGGTGCGTGCGTGCGGCGCACACTAGACCACGATCTACTAAACATCAAATCTTCATAAATGGAGAACAATTAGAAGAAGTGGACACCTTCAAATACCTTGGTGCCACTCTCACCAAAGATGGCCGCTCTGCAACAGAGATCAAGACCACACTGAGCCATGCCAACATCCAATGGCAAAACTCAGCATGGTCAGTGACACTGTATAAAATGCTGTCTGTTTTACCAACTTTCCAAATGCTGTGGAATCCCCCAGATATTTAGGAATGCTCAACCTGTTGCCAAGAATCTGCGCCTTGGTAGACCTGAACAAAGTGCGCGACTTGAAACCTTCAAGCAGACAATTCAGTATTTAGACTCTCTTGATGATGACCAAGTCACAGTGCATGATGTAGTGTTTTCATGAAGGACTTAAGGACGCAGAGAATAAGCATACTGTGCACAACATATGAAAGGTTAGATTCTCAAATCACTATGATGATGAAATTGCGTTTGCTCATTCCAATAACAAAATTGATATCATTTCACTCAGAACAATAGTAGACTTTATCTGTAAGAAGTTTTGACAAGAGAAAAGCGAATCCAGTGCTGAAGATGAACAGGTGTGTCTTACCAAAGCAGCAGTAACTATCATCCACAATGACATCAAGTCACTGGTTTCTGCAAGGCAGCTATCCTGATGCAGACAGCATTGAAAATCACGCAAACATCCTGCCAGCTACAGTTTCTGAAATCTTGATGCAAGTCACCAACAAATCTGAGGAGAATTAAAAAGTATCAGCAATTAAGCCAACAATTAGATACACTTCATCAACAACCAAATAAACAACAGCAAACAAAGAGAGGGGGGCTGCTTTTTGTTCTTGTATTTTTTTAAAATGATTTTTTACCCTCCCCTCCCCTCCATCCCTCCACCATCCCTCCCTCCATCCATCTCCCTTCTCCCCTCCCTTCTCCCCCTCCCCCTTGCTCACCCACCTCACCCCCCACCCTCCTCTCCCCCCCCACCCCACCCTCTACCCCCAACCCTCTCCCCACCTCCCCTTCCCAACCCCTCTCCTCCACCTCCCCTCCCTCCTCGCTCCCACAACTCATCCCTCCCTCTCCCCCCTCCTACCCCACCCCTCCTCTCCCTCCCTCTACCCCCCCCCCACCACCCACCTTTCCCCCTCCACCACCCTCCCCCCACCTCTACCCTCTCCCATCCACACCCTCCCCTCCCCCCCTCACCCCTCCCTCCCTCCACCACCCCCTCCCTCCCTCCCCCGCCTTATCCTCCCCTTGTCTTTCTGCTCCCTTTCTTCCCTTCCCCTGTCCTCCCCCCCCCTTCCCTATGCTTCTCCCTAGCACAAACATGGGAAGATAGACAACACATCACTCCAAAGCTCGGAGCATTATAAGGGGCAGATCCCCCTACAGATCTGCAGTTCCTAACTCAAAGCTTAACTTGTTGTCATCAAAGTTTTAAAACCTATATATCGACTAACAATTCCACAATTTAAAGGTGTCCTTTTCTATATCTCTTCAGAATTTGAAAATAAAAGCTTACTTTAAAACATTTTGGTCCACCACACCCTCTTTTAAGATAGCTTAACAGCACAGTCTACAATTTTACGTAAGAACTGATGCGTCATTTCCATTACATACAAACTTTTCTCTGGATTTCTCAGTAACTTCAAACAATAAAAAGGAATCTCATTTTTTGTTAAAAGCCTTTGAAGGGGAGGTAATTTCTGCCTTAAAAAGGTTTTATCAGGCTGTAGAATGTGTCAAAAACTCTAATTACAGTTGAGCAACGTTCATCTGCAGTATAACTTAACTTTCTCTTTTCATTCAAAAATTAAAATGCCATAAAATTTCCAACCAAGCATTAAGATTTCACACCCATTTCTCAGTAATCATCAACAGCTTGTTGAAATTGGGCCTAGGAGATCTACCTTATTACCCGTGAAATATGGATTTCCACAAGGATCAATACTAGGACTACTTATTTTCTCTATCTCTAATAATAACAATCTATCTCTGCATATTCATTGTTTATGTCAAATATTTGTTGATGATACATCAATTCAATGTAACAGCAGTGGTCCAAACCAGCTTGTGAGGGATATGCAGGCAGAGATTGATAAACTTATTGAATAGACAGAACTCAATCATCTGTCTCTTATTTCAAACAAAACAAAGTGTATGTTTATAACCACTAGGCAAAAAAGACAGAAATTGCAATCCTCCAATGGCGTGACCACAAACGAGTTCATCACAAAATGACAAACAAATAGCATTAAAACCTCAAACATTTTAAAAACTGTATCGATTTCTTCAAAATACACAATGTACAAAATGTGAATGACAACAAATGAATTTTTAAGAAATACCTGCACATCTTATGAATTTTTAGAGACAGGAGAGCTTTTCGAGATTTACATTTCATCAACCTTCAAAATTTATAACTGGACAAGGGTTGAAGAAAATGCTGAGGATTAAAATCTTGTTGTAAACTGATAAAGTGGGGAAAGTCCATCATAAAATAAAATTTATCCCCTAAAACAGATATGTTGTATTTTGAACACATTCTTTATTCCTGTGGTATGTTATGGAAGTGTCCATCCTCAATTGGAAGCTTGTGACAACTACAACAATTTTTGTTTTATAAAAGCGTAAACATATATATCTGGTAGACAAGTTTTATATTTTTCCTTACCAAAATCGATCTTCAAATTTCTATAATAAAGGCGTCTTCTATTATCCCGCGGCTCACTTCTCCATTACATTAACAAAATTAGCAATATGTCAAATTTTAACTTTGATATGTGAACTTTTAAATACTTGAAGAAAATTAATACTTGAACATAACTGTTTCTCCCACAAAGTCAAATCCGCTTTGTACTAAGATATTTTAAAAAATCATATTTAGCCATGCTGATTGAATCAAGTATTTGTCAAGAAAATCTATCATCATCTGGTAAACACTTGATGGCAGCTTTTCATACTGGAAATTGAGCAGCTGCATCCAGAAATGCACCATTCCAACAGAGACCAAACTCGACAAGGGATATCTGCCAGTTTCT
>CM060321.1:40293084-40298084 GCA_030674155.1 Stramonita haemastoma
AGTCGGAAAATGACTTGCATAATTACATATTGAGGGCAATCACAAGCGAATAGCTGATGGCATACTGAAAACAGTATATTTGACTCATGTAGATTGACAGCTAATATATAATTATAATTAAATCAGCGTAACAACAAAAGCGTGCTTTTCAAACACTACTTTAGATAAAACATGTCAAACCTTTATTCTTCACCTGCTCTTGTGATTTTAGATCATTCAATTAAAACCTTAAAAGCTTCCTTTATGTTTCTTGCAATCATGTTCATATTGAAAATAAGATACAGAAAGAAAAATGTAATCTACTATAAACAAAACACAACAACAACCAACAACCACACGACACCAAATAGAAAAGAAGATGAAAAAAGAGAAAAATTTAACTTACTACAAAAATAAACAATAACAACAAACATAAAAACAATATGAACCATTGACAAACTATTCATAGCATCCACGCCAACTAACCCTATAGCTGCATTACTCCAGAACTGGAACTGGTGGCTGATAAACAGTGTATTTTGTAAAAATATTTTTATACCACTTTGCAGATTTCTCTGCGTGAAATTCGGGCTGCTCTCCCCGGGGAGAGCGCGTCGCCACAAGTGCAGCGCCTACCCATTTTTTTTTCTTTTTTCTGCATGCAACTGTATTTGTTTCCCTATCAGAGTGGCTTTTCTTTTTCTACAGAATTTTGCCAGGGTCAACCCCCTTGTTGCCGTGGGTTCTTTTACGTGCGTTAAAATAGTGATGTGTACTGTCCACATCATCTGACCAGCTGAACGCCTCTCAACAGTCGAGTCCTCGGCAAGACCTCAGGGGCAGTTAGGACTGACTGTTGACTTTGTACAGCAGATTGGATCAATGGTAATTGGTTGTAGGCATGTTTTGTGTGTAGTGTGGTGTTGTAGTGTGTAGTGTGTGTGTGTGTGTGTGTGTGTGTGTGTGTGTGTGCGTGTGTGTGTGTTGTGTGTTGTGTGTGTGTGTGTGTGTGTGTGTGTGTGTGTGTGTGTGTGTGTGTGTGTGTGTGTGTGTGTGTGTGTGTGTGTGTGTGTGTGTGTGTGTGTGTGTGTGTGTGTGTGTGTGTGTGTTGTGATCGTTGAGTATATGACTTGCTCAGTTACTTCTGATAATCATAGTGTTACGCAGTGTCAACATATACCGTTTGGTTTAATTGCTCATTCAATCACCCACAACCACACACACACACACACAACACCACAAACCCAACAAACACACACACAACACACACCGCGCGCGGCGCCAACCACACACACACACACACCACCCCACTACAGTACACACTAACTTGCCTCAGCAGAATTTGCGCACATCGTTAAACTGTCGCTTTCGAGAGTAGTCATTTGTGCCGGGACAGATGACAATATATACAAACTTAACACACGGACTGTAAAAAGCACCGAGTGCTTATTCCTTCCCCAATAAAGATATAAATAAAAATAGATACACACATTCACACACATAAACACACACAAACACACACACACACACACACACACACACACACACACACACACACACACACACACACACACACAACACACACACACACACACACACACACCTGTTCAAGGATTTTCCCCGCAGTTAAGATCAGTACTGACTTCACTCCGCCCCCTCCCCCCGACCGCCATCCCGAAATCCTTTCGATGAGACTATAACCGAGGTGCAAATCATTTGCAATCGTTAAAAGCATGTTCCACCTTTCAGAAGAGTAGACCATTTGTGCCTGGGAACAGATGACAAAATTGACGAAACCACACACACCAGGACAGGACATACGAAAGCATACTGGTGTCCTATTCCATCAAACTACAAAGAATTATAAAATAAGCCAACGACAACAACTGCTATAACAACAAAGCAAGACCATAACGATGATAAAAGTTATTTAGAAAGGCCATAGCCTTGTTTGAAGAGTTAAACAATAAAACTGTTATACACGTGTGTACGAACATAATGATTATTAATATTACAATACATACAAGAGAGAGAGAGAGAGACAGAGACAGAGACAGGACAGAGACAGAGACACAGACAGCAGAGAAGAGACAGAGATAGAGACAGAGACAGAGAGAGAGAGAGTGGAGAGAGAGAGAGAGAAACAGATAGACAGACAAAGACAGAGACAGAGACACAAAGAATAAAGAGAGATAGAGAAAGACAGAGAGAGTGTATGTTGCGTGATGTGACAGAGAGAGAAGGAGCAGAGAGACAGAGAGAGACAGAAGACAAAGCCACTGAGAAACAGAGAGACAGAGAACATATAGACAGTGAGAGAACGACAGTTAAAAAAAAAATATAAAAAAAAAAAGAAACAGACAGACGAAACACAGACAGGCAAACAAACAGACGAGCAGAGACGGCGGTGGGAGTATGAGAAGAGGAAGTGGAGGAGGAGGAGGGGGCACATACCTAGATGGGAGGATACACTCCGAAACTGCCAACTGTACACGCCTTTACTGGCCGACATGGAGTTCTGAGTTGGCAAGTTTCAACCACATTGCCTGTGGTAAGGTGTATACATGCATAACATACACACACACACACACACACACACACATACACAACAACATACAACAACACTACATACATACATATAATACATACATATATACATAATAATATATAATAATACATATATATGCATAAATATATATATACATACTGCAGTGACTTAAAATTAATAAGACATACATAATAATACAACATACATACAATATATACATATAATAATATTACACAACAACATACATACATACAACTACAACAATCACACAACATCATACACATCAACAAACATCATACATACACATACATGCATACAGCATATAATGATAATCATGTATAAAACACGACCAACAACAGAAAAACAATATAACATACATACAGACAGACAGATATACAATGCTTAAATGACTTTTTTACAAAAAAAAGACATATAGATTTACAGCTGAACCAATGGTATGCAAAGATTGGTTGCTCACGTAAAATATCGCCATTGGGTGAACCGCGAAAATTTAGCCGAGGAACGTAAAAGAACAAACAAGCAAATATAACCACGTAAGGAAAATAAACACAAAGACAACAGAACTCATTCAATACAATTTAATTCAAATACTTCATCATCTCTCAAATAGAGAAATGTGCGTGGGTTATAAGCCATACATAAAAACAGTAAACAGAAGAACATTTATCATTGAAAAATATCATAATACAGCATCTAAAACATTAGCACGCACGCACGCACGCACGGACACCACATATGCGCGCGCGCACGCACGCACGCACGTACACACGCACGCACACGCAAACACACACACATAAACACCACACACACACACACACACACACACCGCGACGCCCGCCACACACACACACACACACACAAACAAACAAACAAACAAAACAAACAAACTACACAACATAAAAGATGCAAGTAACATTTTCCTAAAGCATACTTAAAGGACATCAGTCCAGTGTATTTCTGAAACTGACATCAGTTGTGTCATGTCATGACGCCCTCATTTACGCTTCGTGTCAATCACGGATATAATTAATTAACCGATTAATTAGTCTCATTTACTGAAGAAGCCAAGGAGCACCGCACTGTCAGATATGTCATCGGAGACTAACTAGACCGCTGGAGGACAGATCTCATGATACTTCAAAGGATCTTATTTTTTTAATGTATGCACGATTGCGGATAGCCACACGTGCATGAAAACGTAGGCGAGCGTAGGCGAGCAAACAAGCATATAAGTAAACACACACACATACTGACACGCGTGTGCATGTGCACACACACACACACACACACACACACACACACACACACACACATAGACACACACACACACACACACACACACACACACACACACACACACAACACACACACACACACACACACACACCACACACACACACACACACACACAAGTAGTGAAGAATACAGAAACCAAAAAGTTGCGACTATTTGCAAAGCAGCCAGTCAGCATCCCACCATCTGTCTATCTGTACAACAACACGACAGCCGAACACACCAAACTGATCAACTTCATGTCCAGCGACCGAACGACAACCCACTTGTGGCGTCCCTCCAGATTTAAGAATAAAAAAAGGAAAAAAACCCAACCTGTCCTGGTCAGTAAGTCTCATTGACGAAGAAAAACTGACCAAGCCAGCTACTTTCTTCCCCTCCCCTCCCCCCCCTCCCCCCCCCCCCTCCTCTCTCTCCCTTTCTACATTGTAATTTTTGCCTTCAGCAGTATCTTAGAGTCAGCAGAAGAAGAGCTATCTCAAACAATCTCTGACTTTGTTGTTTGTTTTTGTTTGTGTGCTTGTTTGTTTTTGCTTCTTTTTTTTTTGGTGTGAGAGGTTGCTGTTGTTATTTTATTTTACTCTATTTTTTGTCATTTTGGAAGGGGGGGGGCTGTCATTGGAGGTTTTTTAAAAATTTAATGTTTTGTTTTTATTTTCATTTCTCAAATACAGCTCCAACGTTTACAAATGGTGAAATTTTGCGTATGTAACAGTTTCCTCACGGTTAAAGTAGCTGCATTGCGATTTCAAAGATAATGTCTAATCACGATACAAATGTACATATGAGTTATTTTTCGGGGGGTGGAGGGGGAGGAAGTGGTTTTTTTTCATTTTGTCATCCGTGTCTACCAGCTCGAAATGGCCAATTATTTTTTTTTATTTTTTTATTTTACTTCAGAACAACATAGCACCAATATATAAAATTAGTTTTACCGAAAGGGGGAGGGAGTAGGTTTCCCCATGTGCGCAAGATGTTGTATGTGTATTCATACACGGCACCTCTGTTTAAAGTCTCATCTGAAGATGTTTAAAGTCAGGTGCAAGGATGGGAGAGTGGGTATTATGATAGAGTGAAAGGCGACAACATTGATCAGGGGCAGTAACTGAGAAAAGAAAACATGGAGGAGAGGGCGGGGATATGCAGGCAATGTTACTGG
>CM060321.1:40308084-40315584 GCA_030674155.1 Stramonita haemastoma
TACAGGCCTACATCGTTACGCAAGACACCAGGAAACTGCTGCGCAAAACGAAGATGGCATGCAAACGCACGTTCCTGTCTTAAGCCCTTTAAAAGGCCGGACAAACAGACGAACAAACAGACGTACAAACAGACAACGGAACGCCAGACAGACAAACAAAGAACGGTACAAAGGAAAAGTACGTCATGTTTAAATACGCCTTTTCCTGAAAATTAGTGTTTGTGTGTGGCTTAGAATGGCTATAGGATGGATGAGGTGAGCTTGATTGTGCCTAGTAGTGTGTGTGTGTGTGTGTGTGTGTGTGTGTGTGTTGTGTGTGTGTGTGTGTGTGTGGGTGTGTGGTGCGCTCGCGCGAGGGAGAAAGCACGATCACGTGCATGTACCGTGTATGCATGCTCAGACACGTGCACGCGTGTTCCCACACATACACAAAAGACACGTGTGTGTGGTGTGTGTGTGTGTGTGTGTTGTGTGTGTGTGTGTGTGTGTGTGTGTGATGTGTGCGCACGCGTGTCTGTGTGTCTGTGTGTCTGTGTGGTGTGTTTGTGTGTGTGTGTGTGTGTGTCTGTGTGTGTGTGTCTGTGTGTGTGTTGTGTGTCTGTCTGTGTCGTGTGTGTCTGTGTGTGTCTGTGTGTGTCTGTGTCTGTGGCTGTGTGTTGTCTGTGTCTGTGTGTGTATGTTGTGTGTCTGTGTGTGTGTATGTGTGTGTATGTGTATGTGTGTGTATGTGTGTGTGTATGTGTGTGTATTGTGTGTGTGTGTGTATGTGTGTGTGTGTGTGTGTGTGTGTGTGTGTGTGTGCAGGTCAGCTGTTGCCTTTATCCTGCTGAGTCCTGATTGATTTGTCCACAGTCAATCTGTTAGCAGATGAGATCGATTCTGTGTGTGTGTGTGTGTGGTGTGTGGTTGTGTGGTGTGTGTGTGTGTGTGTGTGTGTGTGTGGTGTTATTGCGTGCGTGCGTGCGTGCGTGCGTGTGGTGTGTGTGTGGTGTGTGTGGTATCGTGCCTCTGTGTGTGTGTTGTGTGTGTGTGTGTGTGTGGGGTGGTGTGTGTGTGTGGTGCGCGCGCGCGCACACACACGTTATAGCCTCCTTATAGGCGATGAGTATATTCTCGTGTGTATATATGTGTGTTTGTGTGTGTTTTTTTGCGTGCGTGCGTGTTGTGCGTAGGTGTGTGTGTGTGTATGTGTGTGTGTGTGTTTTGTGTGTGTGTGTGTGTGTGTGTGTGAGTGAGTGGGGTGTGTTGTGTTACATTATCAACTTTAATGCTAAGGATATAAACGTGTGTGTTTGTGCAGTGTAAGCCATATGCTATGTACCCATCTCTCTCTCTCCGCACAGACACACACGCTCACACTCTCACACACTCTCTCATACACACACTACACACGCACGCGCTGCGCGCGCTCACACACACCACACACACTACACAACAGCCACACACACACACACACACACACACACACACACACACACACACACACACACACACACACACACACACACACACACACACACACACACACACACACACACACACACACACACTTTTCCTTCATCTTTCGTCTCATCCCAAGCAGACGAAATCGCCTTAACTGAATCAGCCTGTTCTCCAAACGTGACATAGGAAGATTAGCATGGTGAACAAGGATAATTGCAGGAAACAGTTACTTCAATCAATGCACAGATTCAGTCAGCTATCTGCTTGCAGCAGAAGACAATTTTTCTTCCTTGGTGATAACACAGAACGGCAGTAGACTTGATTTTACACGCTGTTTTAATTTGTATATATAATTGCATTTGTTGTTTTTTTTTTATCTGAGATTTGAACTTTTGCGAGTGACATCACCAATGGTCCCTGTGGTCGACGGGGTTATAAACAATGGATGGGACTGGACTCTAGAGTGAAGGCCTGTTGGCATATTATGAACTTATGCATTCATTGATTGTAACTGATGGAAAGCAACAACAGTAGAGGGAGAAAGTTGTTGTCTAACACTTATTTGAAAACAAAAAAAGCTGGACAGAAGTGATCCGATAGTCGCCGTGACAGAAAAGCAATAGTAGTAGATTAAAAGTAAGTTGTAGAGCGCAAGGTAATAAAGAAGTGTAGTAGAAGTAGTAGTAGCAGACAGCAGCAGCAAGTATGCAGTAGCAGCAACAGAAGTAGTTAGTGCAGCAGTAGCAGTTGTAGCAGCAGCAGCAGAATAGTTGTATAGTAGTAGCAGTAGCAGCAACAGTATAGTAGTATAGCTAGCTAGTAGCAGAGTAGCAGTAGCAGAGAGTAGTTAGTATGTAGCAGACAGCAGCAGCAGTGGCAGCATTAATAGTAGATGCAGCCATAGAACAGCAGAGTAGAAAAAAAACGGTATTAGTATTGAAAGCAGCAGCAGAGCAGCAGGCAAACACAAAACAACAACACAAAAAGCCCCCAAATAATAACAATTGACCCCCCCCCCTCCAGTACCTGCACTACTAAACGCTAAATACTATCAAAACCTTCATCCTCCAGTCTGTGCACACACGTGCACCTGTGTGTATGCACGCATGTGTGTGTGCGTGTGTGTGTGTTTGTGAAAGACAGAGAGAGAGAGAGAAGAGAGAGAGAGAGAGGAGAGAGAGAGAAGAGTCGAGAGGAGAAGAGAGAGAGATAGAGAGAGAGCGAGGAAGAGAAGATAGAGAAGAGAGACAAGGCAAGGCAAGGCAAGGCAAAATTTTTTTATTTCGAGATAGTAATAAGCATCGTGTGCTTTTTACATCCAGTCCCCGCCCTTTTCAGGGATAACATTAAGATAAAAAATAAATAATAATAGCTACAACTACACACAAAACAATTATGATGATCCAATACCAAAAGAAGAGAACCATACCAAGTATCAAACAACAGGCAAGAATATCACAGAGATACAATATTAAGGTAATGTCAATATAAAAGTCACTCATTCAGAAACGAAAATAAGAAGGTAAGAATCACATGATAATTTTAGATTTGAATAAAGAGAAAAAACAAAAACAAAACAAAGAAAAAACAAAACAAAACAAACACAAAAAGCGCAATAATTAAAGAGCAAACATGACGAATATGATGAGGTTAAATACTGAAAACATCACATCCACCACCATCTATCATCAGAGAGAGAGAGAGAGAGAGAAGACAGACAGAGAAGACAGAGACATAGACAGACAGACAGACAAAACAGACAGACAGAGACAGAGACAGAAAAGAGACAGACAGACAGACGATAGACAGACAGACGACAGACAGACAGACAGACAGACAGACAGAGAGTCTTTGTCCTGTGTGAGGGAGTTGGGTGTACTGTCTGCTTCACCCAAATATTAGCCCCCAATGACACATGTTATGGAACCAGTAAGATGATAATGACCCTGTCATTAGCTCCTCCCAATTCCCGTAAATATCCCGAGATAAGGTTAAGCAGCGTTGAGCTTGGTTACCAAGTGGATGGGTGACTGTTCGCTCGCCTTGGCTTCAGTGCAGTCCCCGGGCCACTCAGCTGTTAATGGGTACCTGCCTATTAATTTTAGAGTCAGAGATGGTAAAGCGGCGATGGGGAGGAGATGGGCGCCGCCCTCAATATGCTGGCCTCTAGAGAAGCTGAGGTCTCTGACACCTCGCTCCCCAAAAACCACATAGGTTTTAGGAACATCACCAGTACCACCACAGTGGTATGTGCTTGTTTTCACCCTTTATCTTGTGAACACATTCTTTTTGCTTGCCCTGTCTTGACAGCATTATACAAAAAGTCTGGTATCATAGATCTGAAAAGGGAATCTGTGGGTTTACTCCCTCGTAGACCAGAAATTGTTGATAGCTTAAGTTATTTCTCGGTCTGCTATTAATGTTCTGTTATAGGTTTTCTATTGAATTTATGTGTTTAATTTGTGGTTTGTTTTAGCTACTTTTAATGCTTGTTTAAGTCTGATATCCCTAGAGTGAACAGACTTTAAATGAAAAACAAACAAACAAACCACCACCACATTAAATTACCATCGCCTTCGTCGTCATCATCAACATCAGCCAATGCTTTTCCTTAAAGGCTAATGTTCAAATCTCAGCGGCGACTGACCAGACCAAGGGTAGGAATCGTTCTACTTATGCGCAGAATTACTAATGCTCTTTTGTCAATTCGCGTGTGCAGGTTTGCAGAACATGTACACGTGATAAAGATCTTTGCAGTAGGATCTAAGGTTCGAGTTTGGAGTCTTTGTAAAACGCAAACATACCTAGCATGCAACCAATAAAACAAAAAAAAAACCAAACCAACAACCCTCCCCCCCTCCCCTCCCCCAATCCACAACACACAAAACAAAACAGAAAACAACTGATAAAATGTAAACTACAATAGTCATAATATTATAGTCGTTCGCGTTTACTCTTGACACAAATATTTCATGATTTTCATTTTTTTCTCTTTGTTTTAGTTTGACTTTAGTTGCATTTATTTCCTGTAGATATTTTGTTGTTCATTGAATTATTTCCTTGTTTCCCTTCTTTTTGTGTACCCGTTTCATTGGTGTTTAGATTATATACACACATTTCCACAGTCCTTTTTTTTTTCTACATAATTTTGCCAGAGACAACTTTGTTATTGCCATGGGTTCTTTTACGAGCGCTGAACGCGTGTTGCAGTCATGACCTTAGTTTATCGTCTCATCCGAAAGACTAGCACACACATCACCACTATCCCCGAAGACGGAATGCGACTACCTTCATGGTGAATAAAAACGGTCGCAAACACACTGTCTTACCATTTAGAGACTTTGGAGCTCTAGCTGAGGCACGACCCCCCCCCCCCCCCCCCCCCCCCCCCTCCAGCAAGACCATCACTAAGTCAAGTGGTTTGTCGGGGGTGGTGGAGGGAGAGGGGGGCTGTTTGGGGTCAACGGGGATCGAACCTACTTTCTCACTAAGCAGTGCATCTATTTCTATACCACCGCTCTTTTTAAAAGATTTCAAAATTCTTTTATTTTGAGGATAATGAATAAGCTCTCGTTTGCTTTTTTACATCCGTGTGCATGCAATTTTGTAAAGTATGTCATACGTTCCCACAGGCACACAATGGCCTACTCTTTCGAAAGTCGGAGTAGGTGTTGACGTAAGCGTCAGAGCAGACGTTTTGCTTGCGTTAGCACACGGGACCTGGGTCATTAGTCTCATCCGAAGAACCTTCGGGGGAGTGGAATTGGTACTGATATTATCGCCAGGGGGAAAAAAAGTGTGTGTGTGTGTGTCACAGTGTGTGTGTGTGTGTGTGGTGTGTGTGTGTGTGTGTGTGTGTGCGTGTGTGCGTGCGCGCGCGTTCGCGCGCGCGTGCGTGCGTTGTGTGTGTATGTGTGTTGTGGCATGTGTATGTGCGCGCGTGCATGTGCATGAGTGTGCATGTATGCTACGCTACACTTGCTTGCCAGTGTGTGAGTTTGCTCGTTCGTGCCCATATAGACAGACATATGCACCAGTGTAGGCGAGTGTCACTAGGAGAAAAGCAGTGGAGAGTGGGGGTATGTCCATGATATACAAGTTATGATGAGGACAGTGGTGGTGGTGGTGGTGATCACAGCAATGGAGGGGCGATTAGCGGTCAAAGGTCAACCGGTGAAGGTCATTATCGCTTTTTGTATCAAGTCCGTACTTCCGGCCCGTGACCCTTCAGGAGCAAATGACGTGTTTCCTGTGTGCCGCTGTCAGCCCGGTTTTTTTTATTTTTTTTTTTTTTTTAACTACGATGCAAAATTCAGTGTGTGTGTGTGTGTGTGTGTGTGTGTGTGTGTGTGTGTGTGTGTGTGTGTGTGTATGTGTGTGTGTGTGTGTGTGCGGGGGAGAGAGAGAGAGAGAGAGGAGAGAGAGAGAGAGAGAGAGAGAGAGAGAGAGAGAGAGAAGACAGACAGACAGACAGACAGACAGACAGACAGACAGACAGACGAGGTGGGGGGAGGGGGGGGGGCAGGCACTTATTAGTGACTCAACATTTCAAGCTAATTCAAAACTGCTTGCTGTGAACATATTTTTGGCTGCCAATCCCGTCTAGTCCCTCCTCCCCCTCTCTCTCTCTCCCCCCTCGGTTTTTGTTTCAGTTCCTGGCTCTAGTCTCAATTGCCCCCCCCCCCCCCCCCCCCCCCCCCCCCCCCCCCCACTTTTCCTTGTATTCTTGCTCTAACTTAAAACACGCGAGCAAGCACGCATACAGACACACACGCCAATCACACTAATATTCATGATGCATGCTATGCAGTTGCGAGCGCGCGCGCGCGTGCACACAGACACAGACACAACAAACACACACAGAGTTGAGATTAAAGCTGGTTTTTTCAATCAGCCAGTTACACACAAACACTGACCTGAAAACACAGAGACATAGCCAACATTTCGGTCACCACTAGATCTACATCACAGCTACTGAATCTATAACAGTTCAACACTTTATCTCCCGTGTTTTTTTACCACCTTATTCTGTTATTCATCATCATTGGTTTTCTTGGTGCTTTTCTAAATTTAGTTTTGTATCATAACATTCTTCTTTTTAAGTGTCTTTAATTTTGAACGTGCTACATTATATCCAAAGACAAAAAAAAAAAAAACCATCAACATACACTGTTTAAGTAGTGGGTGTGACGTCAACCCAAAAGTGCGTCACAAATCCCTGGTGGATGTGACGTCAAGGCGTGTCATGACATAAACTGTGTAAGAAAAAAAAACAAACTAAAAAAACCTTCTCACACACTGTTCCTGCTTGAGAGGATATAGACCTAGTATGTTCTTCAATTTCACATAATTAGTACAATTCCAACGCTCTGTTCGTAGCATTTTGTGTGTGTGTTTTCCCCTTTCTGTTTTAAGATTTTACAAGTGTTTCGTCGACGAATCTATATGAAGGAAAGAAAAAAAATAGAGGCCAAAATCTAGCCTATGGTTTCTATCATGACTTTCAGAAACAGCTCTTTCTGGAAGCTGCCTGCTGTTCTGCTGAAAAACCGCACGCTGCCTCTGACATTCACAGATCCTGGGGCTGCTCTTTGGAACCTGGCCGGAACATTGATAACCATAGCTAAGAAACAGGACAGTTCTCTTCGTCTCCTCTGCCCTTTAAGCATTCTGGACACAGCTTTCGTTTATACTGTGAAAGTGGTTCGGGAGGAGAAAAACCCAAGAACACCACACACACACATCTGCAACCTTACCAGTTCACAAAATTAAAAAGAGATTCTGTTTATGATCACAGTCTTGTCGAATCATGCCAAGAACGTGGAGAAAATATCAGTCTGCTTATTCTGTCCCCAAGGTTAAAAGTCTATGATGTGGACAGTAGTGATGATGTTGTACTATAACTATTGTTGTTGTAATGATACTGTTGTTGGGAGAAGTGTGGAGGTCCACAGGTCATATTCTACTTAAATGCTTGACCTCTAAGAATATGAATGATATCCTGTCACAGTTGTTGTGTGGTGGGGTAGCGGTCGCAGTGAAGGTGGAAATTCCAAA
>CM060321.1:40317450-40322450 GCA_030674155.1 Stramonita haemastoma
TGTGTGTGTGTGTGTGTGTGTGTGTGTGTGTGTGTGTTGTGTGTGTGTGTGTGTTTGTTTGTTTGTTTGTTTGTTTGTGTGTGTGTGTGTGTGTGTGTGTGTTTGTGGTGTGTGTGTGTGTTGTTTGTTTGTTTGTGTGTGTGTGTGTGTGTGTTGGTGTGTGATGTTGAGTGTGTGGTGTGTGTGTATGTGTTGTGTGGTGTGTGTGGAGTTGTGTGAGTGTGTGTGTGTGTGTGTGTGGGTGTGTGTGTGGTTGTGTGTGTGTGTGTGTGTAAAAAATGTGTGTTTTGGAGTTGTTTTTGTGCTTTTTAAGCACTAATTCGGTCCAGCTCAAAATGCAGATCTTCAAGTGTCATAATACATTTCGTGTATATACACATGCAGGAAATCAAATATGCACGTTAAAGATCCAGTTATTTCATATCAGCGTTCAATGAATTTCGAAAAAAAGGGAGCATACCCAGATGCATCCTAATCCTGGAGAGAGATGGACCCCACCAGATTCAACTTGCCCCAGGAGACATGGCCTGAAAACTTTCAGCACAGTGCTTCAACAACTCCGCGGGGGGGGGGGGGGGGGGTAGGAGAGAAGCGAACAGTCCTACGTGCAGACAGGATAGAAGAAAAAAAAAGAGATATGGCGCCAGCCTTTGGCGACGCCCTCTTCCTGTGGAGAAGGGGCAAAATGTCAGGAAGAATACTATAATACATGTAAAAATGGTGTACGGTACAACTGATATGCTGGGGGAAAAAGTAGTTCGTTTGTCACAAATTACAAAATCATCAGACTATTCACCCTGTTACTTCCTCTTTCCGGTTAGAGTTGTCACCCCTCTGAACGCTCCATCCGGGCTTCTGCTGACTATGGCGATAGTTTCCGGTTTTGTTGGTTTCTTTTTTTTTCTATTTTTATATGTTGGGGTTTTTTTGGTGGTTTTTTTTTCGTTATTTTTTTCCTTTTGTTGAGAATAGATAATATGTAGATCAGTTACAGTGTTGTGTAAAAGTGTTACATATGTGTGGAATGTGTGTGTGTGTGAGATGTGTGTGTGTGTGTGTGTGTGTGTGTGTGTGTGTGTGTGTGTGTGTGTGTGTGTGTGTGTGTGTAGAGTGAGAGAAGAGAGAGAGAGAGAGAGAGCAGAGAGATGAGAGAGAGAGAGGAGAGAGAGAGATGAGATACGAGAGAGATGAGAGAGGAGAGAGAGTCAGACATACATACATACATACATACATACATGACAGACAGACAGACAGACAGACAGACAGACAGACAGACAGACAGACAGAACCGAGAAAAACAGTGGGAAAGACAGAGAGAATGAGAGAGACTGAAAGAAGTGGATTGATTCTGTACCATGTACGATCAATAGATTGTCCTTCTGCAAATTAGTTACACCTTTTTTCATGATATAATATCAACATAATTCAAAGAACACAGGAATCATGTTTGATGGTAACACTGTGTACCCTACTTAGCTTCTTTTCTTTATTTGTGTCCTGACCTTTACCTTGAGACCAGGGACGGAAAAGGTCACTGGTTCTTCCTGAGTGACATGCTGATGACAGGACTTTTGGCAGCCTTGACCTACTCCCCCACCCCCCCCCTCTACCCCCTCTCCCATTTTTCATCTTTATTCCCCCATTCCCTCTCTCACCCACCCCACCCCCACCCTCACACCCGCCACCTCTCTCCCCCCTGTCTCAAATATCCGTGTCATTCTCTCCACACCCCCAGAGGGTTTTCTCTGTAGGGATGCTGGTGGTAACGACCAATGCGAAGTCTTTGATGGCTACCCTACTCTGACTTTTATGTGTGCACCCCATCTTGTGTGAGCAACTCTACGAAAGGCGGAGAGGAGAAGGAGATCCGTTCCCACTACACACTTGGTACTTTTGCTTTACTGGTGGATAGGTAACCTAATGATGTGGTTTAAAGTTGCCATCATGAGTAAAGAAAACAACATACATCGTTACCAGTACTGAGATTTGAGGACTAACAAGGTTTGAGCTTGTACTGATCATCTTTTTTTAATATATGTATAACTTATCTATTAAAAAAAAGAATTCTGGAGGGGTGTGATTTGTGATTTACGGAGGATGATTATCGAAATTTTGCTTCTCTGGTGTCAGAATGTTCAGGATGTTGGATGTTAACCATTTGATTACACGCAGATTCTAAGACTTGTTTTCTGTGATGGTCTGCAAGGTATTATAGTTTGCTTTCTGATAGGGCCTGGCAGCATTTTGTATTCGTTTGATTGATGTCGTGTCATAATCATGGTCTTTGAGACCGAAATATATGTTTTAGTGAAGAGTCTGGAGGTTTTACCTGAAGTCATTATTGTTGTGGTTCTTTGGTTTTTCCACATCGTGGTGTCTACCCGGTACCGGCCCTGCTGTGGCCCCTGCCGTCAGTTAAGGTGAGGAGAAGAGGAGCAGAGGAAGGGTCCGTTAATTCGCAGCTGGGGATTTTCATTTTGTGAACACTTTCATCTTTCTGGATTTTTTTTCGTGTATCGGCGAGAGCTCAACGGTTCATTAAGTGGTGAGATTTTTGCGTATGCGATCATTAGTGCCGACAATTAAGGTAGCCGCATTACCACTTCAGAGATGATGTCTAAACACGACATTCTGTGTGCATGCGTTTTTATTTTTGTCTTACGGTCTTACCGGCACGCAATGGCCTACTCTCGCGGAAGGCAGAACAGGTTTTAACGTGTGCACAAGAGGTTCTGTGTGCGTTTGTTCACGGGACCTCGGTTTACTGTCTCATCCGAAGAACTTTCAGGGACGTGGCGGCCAGTACAGATGTTAACTCCAGCGGAAAAAATCCCCTTGAACGGATGTCTCGGTGGAGGCTTGAACCCGGGTTCGATCCCGGGCCGTCAACCGCGAGGCAACGAACTAACCACTAGGCTATCCCGCCCTCTGTGGGACTTTCAAAGTTACACTATTGTGACAGATGTATTATAACTGGTCTTTGTGGTTGGCTTGACTCAACATCATCGTTAATTGGATGGAGTGATTGGTCTATTGATAGATTGATTGATTGATGATGTGTGCTTCAACCATATTGTCCAGTGCTAGTTGTGTCGAATCAGCAAGTGTAGCTGGTGAGAGATCTTGGATGCTTTTTTTTTTTTTTTACATTTAGATAGGGTTTTGTTATCTTTTACAGCTTTTATGCCAGTCTTCTTCAGGTATTGTACTTGTTGTTGTTGTTGTCTCTTAACCGAGGTACTGTTTAACACAATGTTCTGAAATTGTTTATTTTACCCTCTTTCTTTTCCTTTCCTTTCTGCTTGTACTACTTCTTGTTCTTGTTCTCTCCCCTCTCTCTGTCTGTCTGTCTGTCTGTCTGTCTCTGTTGTCTGTCTGTCTGTATGTCTAGTCTGTTTCTCTGTCTATGTCTCTCTCTCTTCACCTGTGCAACAGTCTCATATTACATGAATTGATTAGTAGTTTCAAACTGTGCTTCCTTCTTTAGTGAAGGAGCTTTGTTTACAAGTCGTGTTTTTCTTAAAATATACTTTTGGGTGCTCCTATGTGATTTTCTCATTTCTTTTGTTAACTTTTTAATTGACTTTTACGCTACCGCAATATTGTTCAAAGGAAAAAAGAATTTCTTAGTTATATTTGCCTTTTCTTTCTTTCTTTCTCTTTTCTTTCTTTCTTTCTTCTCTCTCTCTCTCTCTCTCTCTCTCTCTCTCTCTCTCTCTCTCTCTCTCTCTCTCTCTCTCTCTCTCTCTCTCTCTCTCTTCGTCTTCTCTTTCTCTCTCTCTCTTCTTCTCTTTCTTCTCTCTCTTTCTTTCTTTCTTTCTTTCTTTCTTTCTTTTCTTTCTTTCTTTCTTTCTTTTTTTTAAACAGACGACTCTTATGTCTAGAATACTTCCTGTGGATCGCTTCTTCTGCTTCTGCTTCTCCCACCTCCACCCACCCCTTGTTTTGTTTCTTTGTTTGTTGTTTTATTAAACTGCAGCACTCTCTAAAGGATGCTTCGGTAAACGGTCTTTTGATGTGCCCTTTTTATTGAACCAAAGACAGTAGTAGGTCAACAAGGCTTCATTCACAGTGTTTGTGGCTGTCTTTTCTTCCTCCATCCCCACGCCCTGACCATAAAAACAGAACTAAACCCCTACTAAACCCATCATTTAACACCCCACTCCCCACCCCCGTCCTGTAGCTCCGACTCCCGCCCTTTCTACCTTTTTCATGATGTACAAGACGCTTTGTTTTAATGTTACGCCCCCCCCCCCCCCCCCCCCCCGTCTACCTACCCCCTCAACCCAGTCCATACACTTTTATAAAGGTTTCTTCCTGGTCTTCACAACTACGCTGTCAGACCAGTTCAGGTAAAAAAAAAAGAAAGAAAGAAGAAGAAAACTAACAAACAAAAATAAAGACAAAGCAAACACACACACACACACACACACACACACACACACACACACACACACACACACACACACACACACACACACACACACACACACACACACACACACACACACACACACACACACCTGAATGTCGTGTTTGCAGCTCTTCAAAGCACAGTGGAGTTTGGTCATGTCAGGAGGGAGTTAAATGTCAATAAACCACACTTCCTGTCTTCAGTCCTCATTATTATTATATATTATTATAATAATATTATATATATTATATTAATAGGAAACCTCCGCCAGGGACAGAAATATTCATAATCACAACAAGGAGAACACCAACAACTTCCTGTCTTGCCCGGAAGTCGACTGAGTACACAAGATGGAAGACTGTGTGGAAGGTAGGATCTGTGCTGTGTGTTTGTCTCTAGGGTTTGGATGGAAAAGTGGCACCTGCTTTAAGGTGTGCATGTGATGGCTCAGTTTTTGTTGTTGTGAAGTGACCACTGCCATGTCTGTTGTTGTCCTAAAGTGTACCGGCTCAGCGGAGATGAGAACTAACTTTTCCCGAGTTTGGAAACTTCCTGTGGAAACTTTACCTCCTCCTTTCCTTCTCCA
>CM060321.1:40327450-40329950 GCA_030674155.1 Stramonita haemastoma
GACCAATTTCTGGAAGAAAACTGCCTCCTAAAATGACCAGGGCACACAGCAAGATGTGCCAGATCTGATGAATTGGCTACAACAATATTGACTTTAAAACAGTCTTTTCCCTTGATCTTTTTTCAAATTAAGTGTGTTGTCTTGTTTGATAGTAACGTGAAAGTTTGGTATTGCTACACTAACAGTTGTGTACAACAGTTGGCACAATTTCCTTTTGGTTGATACTGCCAACCTAGCATTTGATAGTAGGATTGCTGTGAAGTGAAGACTGACAACCCTGAATTTTTTGCAGCCTCCCACACAAACCCCAGTCACTAAGAAAGTTTCAAAGACGATAGACTGCAGCATCAGCAACAACAACAACAAAGATAACAACAACAAGGGGGCCAACAAGCCATAACAAACCATAACCTATCCCAACCCCTTCTCTCCCTAACCCTCATCTCCCTACCTCTCTATCCCCATCCCTAAAATGTTTGACCCCCACCCCCACCTTCGCCCTTCCTCCGCACTCCTTAACAGCTACAGTCGTCTTCTTCTTCTTCCATAAACAACAACAACAGCAGCACCAGCAGCAACAGTAACAGAAGCAGAAGCACTCAAATGACCTCTCGAAAACTTCCGGTGCGAGCAGGTCGTGAGAAAACCGGCAGAGGTTCTCTCCCCTTGATGCTGGCTCCTTTCCCCTGCAGTTCTCACCGCAGCATCCCAGAAAGAGGCAGGAGGGTTTAGAGACTCTGGCATCAAAGATGCGGTTACCCAACCTCCAGCCTTCCACCGGCCCTACTACCGGGAAAGACAAGAGCTCAGAGACTCACAGAGTGGAACAAAGTCGATCACCCAGCTTTTTCCAAACTTTCCCAGCGACTGTAGCAGCTATGGGTACTCAAAGGGTTAACGCTACTACACAATCAGTCGCTTCTCCTCGCCACGGGGCGGAACTAAACGACGATTTATTGGCTTCCTCGTCTTCTTCTCCTCCTCCCCCTACAGGCCTATATTTTACTGCTGCTACTCCTTTTGTCGAAGCGCGCGCTAACGGCCCGAATTCGGCCAAGGAGGAAGAAGAAGAAGAAGAAGGAGGCGGTGGAGAGGGGAGGAGGTGGGGGCCGAGTGACGTGCAACAGCAGCAACAACCTGTTGCCTCGGAGTGGATCGAGGCGAGTTTTTCTTCCTTCGACGGCGACACTACTACCACCACCACCACCGCTACTTCCACTACCTCCGCCGTGGTGAGAAGGAGAAGTACGATCGACAGGGTCTTGCTCGCTCCAAGCACTGTAAATATTGCGCTGTCTTCTGTGACCCATAGGCCTCCTCCTCTTCCTCCTCCTACCTCGGCGACAGCAGATGCGCCCCCCATAGCTGCCCTCACACGTGGTGGTGGAGTTGTTTTGAAGTCGGGGAGCGGCGGGAAGGGGGCAGCTACCACCACCTCCACCTCCACCCCCCACCTCCCCCCTCTCTCTTCTGACTCAGTGGTGTTGGTGGCCTCTGCCTCTCAACTCGCAACCGTTCAGTCAAATGTCACCAGTATTACTGCTGCCTCCTCCTCCTCCTCCTCCTCTTACGAGGTCAGCCCAGCAGTGAATGGAGCGAGTTCAGAGCCTGCGGATGAGTTTCTCACGACCTTCGCTGTGTCACAGACAACCGCCACTGCCGCTACTGCTGCTACTGCTACTTCTGATGCATCGTCAGAGCAACATGGTGTTACGGCTACTGCTGTGTCGTTCCCGACAGAGACATTAAACTCGGGTTCAGGTTTTA
This sequence comes from Stramonita haemastoma, assembly GCA_030674155.1. NCBI lineage: Eukaryota > Metazoa > Mollusca > Gastropoda > Neogastropoda > Muricidae > Stramonita > Stramonita haemastoma. The sequence continues at coordinate 40,329,218 of CM060321.1, forward strand.
CCGTGACGAATCATCTGTCGTCAGCGGACATGGCTGAGACAAGCAATGCGTCGTCTTCGTCATCATCGTCGTCGTCACCATCACCATCATCATCATCATCATCATCGACTCCTTTGTTGGATACAACAGATAGGGACACGGCCCCTGTCGCCCCTTCACCCACCCCCACCCCCACCCAGCCTCCTCCCACGTCGTCTTCCAACGTCACGACCCTCCAGTCGTCTTCGGGGAACAGTTCCCTGCCCCTTGATGCTGTGACGACCACACCTCGCTCTTCTGGTTCCGGAGGAGAGGATAGTGCCTTCAATTCTTCATCGTCTGCTTCCAGTTCTTCTTCACCGATCGTTGAGGGATCGGGGGATTCTTCGGGGGATTTGGCAGGAGGAGGAGGAGGAGGAGGTGGAGGGCGTGCGACGTCGGAGACGGAGAGGGATTTAACGTCGACGACGTTATTGATTTCGCCGTGTAATGGCACCTCGACGTTGTCGTCTGCGTCTGGGAATTGTTCGGCTGTTGGTGGTCGTCAGGGAGGTAAGTTTGATGGTGTTGTTTTGTTTTGGTGTTGTTTTGTGTTGTTTGGTGCTGTGTTTTTTTGTGTTGTGTTGTGTTGCTTGTTGTGTTGTTTTGTTTGGTGTTGTTTGGTTTGGTGTTGTTGTGTTTGGTGTTATGTTGTGTTATTTTGTTTGGCGTTGTGTTTGTTTGGCGTTGTTTGGTGTGTTGTTGTTTTGCTTGG
>CM060321.1:40357450-40362450 GCA_030674155.1 Stramonita haemastoma
ATCCACCAAACATGATCATAGTGTGTTGGTAGACTTTATGTTAGATGTAGTCATTGCAGCTTTAGATAATTATATTTTTGCTTTTTTGTTCCACACCCTTACAAACACACATACACACACATACACACACATACATCCCCCCCCCCACACACACACACTCACACATAATGTCACGAAAGGAAGAGAACGCAATGTGACATATCACAGCTATACGCGGTATCCCTTAAAACGCGTGAACATAATCCACACAGCAACAAACACATATTGAATCAGACGAAAATGGATTTCGTCTATACATGGTAACAGCTGTTGAGCCCCTGCTGTCTGTCTGTCTGTCTGTCTAACTGTCTGTCTGTCTGTCTGTCTGTCTGTCTGTCTGTGTATCTGTCTATGTCTGCCTGTCTGTCTCTTTTTCTCCCTCCCCCCTCCCGCCTCTCTCTCTCTCTCCCCCCTCTCTCTCCCTCTCTCTCCCCCCTCTCTCTCCCTCTCTTTCTCATCTGTGTACGTGTGTGTGTGTGTGTGTGTGTGTGTGTGTGTTGTGTGTGTGTGTGTGTGTGTGTGTGTGTGTGTGTGTGTGTGTGTGTGTGTTGTGTGAGGTGTGTGTGTGTGAGTGTGTGTGAGGTGTGTGTGTGTGTGTTGTGTGTGTGTGTGTGTGTGTGTTGTGTGTGTGTGTGTGTGTGTGTGTGTGTGTGAAATCAAGTCTAATTTTTATTTCGAGGATAATGAATAAGCACTCATGCTTTTTAATTTTACATCCAGTGTGTGTGCATGTATTGTGTGTGTGTGCGTGATTGCGTGTATGTTTGTGCGTGCATGCGTGCGTGTGTGTGTGTTTTTTGTGTGTGTTTATGTGTGTGTGTGTGTGTACGCGTGCGTTTATGCGTGTGAAAGTCATATCAAATTCAAATTTCAATTTCCGGCTGGTTCATTTAATAAGCAATGCATTTGTTGCTTTTCATCAAGCCGTCTATGTAAAAGGAAAAACAATCAAGTAAAAAAGAAGATGAGAAAGTATAAAAATAAATAAATAATTTAATTAGAATAAGGATAGACAGCAAAACAGAAACGAAAAACCGCAACAAAACCCCAAAACTCCATAGCAAGCAAACAAAAACCGTACACGGTGTGTGTGTGTGTGTGTGTGTGTGTGTGTGTGTGTGTGTGTGTGTGTGTGTGTGTGTGTGTGTGTGTGTGTGTGTGTGTGTGTGTGTGTATGTGTATGTATATATATAAATATATATACATATATATATATATATATATATATATATATATGTATGTGTGTGTGGGGGGGGGGGTATGTATATGTGTGTGTGTGTGTGTTCGATTCTATCTTCTGTGTTCGATTCTATCCCCTCTGTATATAGTTGCATGCTATTTACATGCAGACTCCTTGTATGCAGGTCTGTGGCCTTCCATTAAAATTCATTGAGTTGTTGTGTCCGTATGTGTCTACCTAGGTGCCTGCCTGCATGCCTTTGCGTAGGTGCGAGTGTGTGTATGTGTGTGTGTCTGCGTGCGTGCGTGTGTGCGCGCATGCGTAGGTGCGAGTGTGTGTTTGTGTGTGTGTTCGTGCGTTTGTGCAAGCGTGTGTGTTGGGAGAGGGGGGGGGTAGAGAGAAGGAAAAAGCCAGACAACACAAACACACACAAACACAGACAGAGAGAGAGAGAAAAAAAGAAAGAATGAATAAGTTAACACTTTTATTGAGGGAAAAGAGTAAACACAATGGTGGCTTGTTTTCATCCAGCCCTCTGAGAGAGCAGAGAGAGAGAGAGAGAGAGAGAGAGAGAGAGAGAGAGAGAAGAGAGAGAGAGAGGAGGAGAGAGAGAGAGAGAGAGAGAGAGAGAGAGGTGGGGGGGAAGAGAGAGAGAGAGAGAGAGGAGGAGAGAGGAGAGAGAGAGAGAGAGAGAGAGAGGAGAGAGAGAGGAGAGAGAGAGAGAGAGAGAGAGAGAGAGAGAGAGAGAGAGAGAGAGAGAGAGGGGAGAGAGAGAGCCAATAAATCCAAATCAAACATCAGGTTTTAAAAGAAAAAGACAGAAACTGGGGACGCAGGAGTCATGAGACTTTACACTAAAACCCTTTGAGCGTTTCTGCATTGTTTCTGCCCCTCAGCCAAAATCAAACACTATAGTCAAATCAATCAGACCCAGTTTGATGACCACAGAGATAACATCAGCATGACAACAAAGATAACATCAGCATGACAACAAAGATAACATCAGCATGACCACAAAGATAACATCAGCATGACAACAAAGATAACATCAGCCGGAATGTCTCACAAAATACCTCACTACCCCACTTTACCCGTCGGCTTTTTGGACAGCCATGAAGGACGTTTCACCTCTGCCTGTTGTGGACCAGCCTGTGCATTGTACCCCAGGTGTGCTTCAGGGTGTCCAGCTTCTTCCTCTGCTGTTTGGTCAAGTGTTGAATAAGGCGTTTAAATTGACTGCTTTGACTGACTCTGATTGAACAGTAGAGAAGAATATCTCAGCGTAGTAAGGTATATTAGGAAGACAGTTTTTTGTTGTTTTATAATATATGACTGCTTTAAGATTTGAGCGACAAAACTAACACACACACACACACCACACACACACACACACACACACACACACACACACACACACACACACACACAAATGCGTGCACGCACACACACACCACACACACAATCGTCATGCACACACACACACACACACACAAACACGTGCACACACACACATTAACCCAGTCAGACATGCATGCACAAATCTCGTCCAGAGGTACATGAGCAATGTTTTTTTTTGTTGGGATGTACAAGATGAGAATTCAAAACATCTCAGTACAGGCGGAACTTTGTACATGAAAGTAACACAACAACAGATGCTGACCATAGCGTTTAACTCGAAATTTCGTGACCCAGGAACAACAAACAGGATAGTCTCTGGCTCATCAGAGTACGCATATTAGACATCAGCACTAAAAACAAAAACAAAAATCAGAGAGAGAAGCTGGATGTTATTCAGGCTGGTTATTACTCATTTCAGAATGGAAGGGCAATAAAAGGATGATAGAACGGACTTAATGTTGGTGTATTGGGGCAGATTCACAGGGGGACAGGAGGTGGTGGGGGGGGGGGGGGAGGGGGGTGCGTGTCATTGTTAACTGGTCTGAAATGGCATGGTGTATTGTTGGCGGCGTTGCACATTTGATGTGTTTATAGAACTGGCAACAGCTGAAGACTCTTTTTTAGTCCGTGTGTGTGTGTGTGTGTGTGTGTGTGTGTGTGTGTGTGTGTGTGTGTGTGTGTGTGTGTGTGTGTGTGTGTGTGTTCGTGTTCGTGTTCGTGTTCGTGTTCAATTTAACGTCTGTTCACTATCAGTGATGTTAGATGTGTGTGTGTGTGTGTGTGTGTGTGTGTGTGTGTGTGTGTGTGTGTGTGTGTGTGTGTGTGTACAATTCACGTATGGTGGCATGTTTGTGTGATGTGCACATGTGCATATTGGTGCATTGTGTTTTTGTAGAGCCTGATCATGTGTGTGTATGTATGTATGTGTGCGTGTATGTGTGCGTGTGTGTATGTATGTGTGTATATGTGTGTGTATGTGTGTGTTAGTGCGAGTGCGTATTTGTGTGTGTGCGTGCGTGTGTGTACGTGTGTGTATGTGTGTGTGCGTGTGTGTATGTGTGTATTATGTGTGTGTGTGTGTGTATGTGTGTGTGTGTGTGTGTGTGTGTGCGCGCGCGTGCGTATTCGCCATTAGCGTTTTTTCGTTTCCATAAAAATATTTCCCCACTTTTGCAACATATGGTCAACTCGATCCCCTCGTCTATAAAAATATACATATCCTCGTACACACACACACACACACACACACACACACACACACACACACCACACACACACACACACACACACACACCACACACACACACACATTCCTTCACTCACTTACTCACTCACTCATTCACCCACATACACACAGAACCTTTCACCACACACACACACACACACACACAACACACACACACACACACACACACACCACACACCGCACACACACACACACACCACACACACACACACACACACACACACACACACACACACACACACACACACACACACACACAAATAGACACACACACACATACACACACGACTTTTCCCCCTCGCCCTCTCTCTCTCCCTCCGCTACTCATTTCCCTCCCCCCCCTTCTCCCCCCCTTTCTCCCCCCCCCCCTCCTATCCCAACTCGTACACTGCTGTTTCATGGATCTCAGTTGCACAGTCTGGTAGTTTTGAACACTGTGTCATGTGGCATAGCATTGGCCTGACATGGCAGTGAATTTGTATTTTTAGAGATTTACCAGTTTGAATCCCTGCCACCTTTCCTTGTTGTTACATTGTTTATACAGTGTACACACATCATAATTAGACTATCTATCTATCTATCTATCTATCTATCTATCTATCTATCTATCTATCTATCTATCTATCTATCTATCTATCTATCTGTCTATCTGTCTGTCTGTTTGTCTGTCTGTCTGTGTGTCTGTGTGTCTGTGTGTCTATCTATCTATCTATCTATCTATCTATCTATCTATCTATCTATCTATCTATCTATCTATCTATCTATCTATCTATCTATCTATCTATCTATCCCTTAGTCTGGCGACCGTGGGGGCACCCCTGAAGACTTGACAACCAGCTCCCTTCATTCCTCTCTCTGTTCTGCCTTTTCTCAGGGTTTTGTTGAGTTCTACAGTATCAGACAATAACACAGCAAAAGAAAGGCATCTAGATACAGGTGATCATTTTGTCATTGGGCGTTTCGCGGATGAACGCTATTCAGTGTCACCCACAATTATGTGTGCATGTCTGTACTGTCTCCCCGGTCCACACCAGGGTAAGAATCCCCGTGAGTCTGTAACTTCACTCTGCGTGAACAGTTTGGCGTGTATGACCATGTTCACGTAGCTAGCTGGCCATAATAGGCAGCCATTCTCTG
>CM060321.1:40372450-40374950 GCA_030674155.1 Stramonita haemastoma
TTCGCACACGGGGCCTCGGTTTCGAGTCTCATCCGAAGACTTTGACATTCAGTTCGATTTTTTGTCAAACTGGGAAGAAAGGGCGAGGCTGGGTACGAACGCAGAACCTCACGGTTTACATATTGGCAGGCGAACGTCTTAACCATCCTGCCACCGTCCTTCCGGATTCACAGAGGAATATCAAAATGTCGTCAGATTCAGTATTAAATATATTATTGGAAATGATAAAACATCATGCAAACTCTGTATTTATGCATAGAATCTTCAAAACTAAATTATGATCAAATTCTGTGTTCCTGCATGGAAACTGCAAACAGAAAAAATCACCAGAGGTTTGAGAGTACGTGGGAATTGATCAACTAGAAGTATATCATTGGATTTGGTTTTGATGCATGGGGAATGGGAATGCAATGCTTGGAATTGACTTAGTGAAATACTATACTCATTGCCTGATCTGCATTGATGCTTAGAAACTGCAAAATGAAAAATGTCTACAGGGCCTCATTTGATGCATGACAATATTGATTAAAATTTATATGTCACCAGAATCCGGCTTTATTGATGCAAGAGCGGATCTTGGATAAAAGTAAGGTATGACCAGATTGTGCATGATTTTGGACTGATTATAAAACATCATCAGGCTGTATTGATACATGGAAACCGAACTGACTAGAAAGTATCACCAGTCTCTGTAATGGTATTTAGGAAATGGATTGATACGAATGACAAATAAATTGATTCTGTAATAGTGCATGGGAACTAGACCTATTACAGACTGACAAAAGACTATGTAACTGCGCACGAGAACTGGACTGATTAGAATATGACAGCCAAATTCTGTAATAATGCATGGACATTAGACTAATCAGAAAATAGGATTACATTCTGTAATGGTGCATGGGAACTGGACTGACGAGAAAGTGGCGCCAAATTCTGCTTTGATGCATGGAACCAGAAAACAAATGTAACATTGCAAGATTTTGTGTAGATGCACGGAATTAGTGAATAGGAAAATAACCACCAAAACTTTTGAGTGATGCATGGGAGTCAAGGATTTAATTCGCTGCATGGAAACTGGATCGGAAAGTATCATCACTGAGGTTCTATGACTGAAACGCAGAATAATAAAAATCACATTCTGCATTATGTGCGTGGGAACTGAAACCAAAACATGGAAAGACGATACTAACATTAGCAAGGTAACTTGAATACTGTCCATAATTATCACCTTTTTTTCGCATGAAACTTGGAATCACTAATATAGATTACAGTGCATGGCTGCATAGAAAAAAACAAAAGAGCAGCATATAGTATGAGTTTCTCAATGATGCTGGGAGATTTGGAAAGCATGACAACATTCAGCAGTCTCACTATTCAGCGCTGAGACGTGGCATGGTGGATGCAGCATAGCAAGTCGTATAAAATAGTCTGCACGCAAAACATAAAGAGAAAAATCTGTTGAGAAATAATTCAGACTGAGTGGGGAAATACCGACAGGTAAAGAATCGGACAAAGTCAACAAAGAATCAGCCCCTAACAAAGAGAAACCAGTGCAGAAAGAGGACGAACTGTACCAAGCGGTGCACGACTACCCGAGTCAAGAGACTCGCAGTTACCTCTGACCCCCGGTGACGTCATCGTGGTGCTGGAAAGGGCGGAGAATGGGTGGTGGAGGGGGAACATCAAGGGAGGCGACCGCAGTGGATGGTTCCCCGCTAGCTACGTGGTACCGGTTGAGCAGGGTTAGAAGGTCTTTTCGGTAGTTTCTGAGTAGACTCTTGCTTGATTGTTGTGTTGATTGTTTGTGTGTGTGTGTTGATGTGTGTGATGTGATGATGATGATGATGATATGATGATGAGGGATGATGATGATGATGATGTGATGATGATGATGATGATGATGATGTGATGATGATGATGTGATGATGTGAGATGATGATAATGATGATGATGATAACGATGATGATGATGATGATGATGATGATGTGATGGTGATGATGGAGATGGTGGTGGCAGTTCGTAGTAGTTTAATGTGTTTCTCTATTCTCTATGGATTTTTGTTTGTTTGTTGTTTTCTTTCTTATTACTCTTTCTTCCCTGGGAAGAAAAGCAACGTGCATTTTTTTCTAATAAAAACCCCATAGATAATGCTTGTGATGTCATACCGTCACCTGACTTTAGAAGGACTGAACATATGCCATCACACTGAGTTACCTTACGTTTGTGTCTTCTGTTTCTTCTGCGTCTTGACTAAAGAATGTGATTTCCGTATCGTTGTCACGACTTTTCATTGTTCAATTTTGTCATGTGCTACGTCAGTGACTGTATACATTTTTTTTTGGGGGGGTGGGGAGGCCTGGTGGAGAGATGGGGTGTGAGAGAGAGAGAGAGAGAGAGAGAGAGAGAGAGAGAGAGAGAGAGAGAGAGAGAGAGAGAGAGAGAGAGAGAGGAGAGAGAGAGAGAGAGAGAACATTTTTTTTTTGTAAGGCAAACTACTCTT
>CM060321.1:40384950-40389950 GCA_030674155.1 Stramonita haemastoma
GCCGCGCCCCGGCCCCGCCCCCCGAGGTGGAGGGGAAGCCTCCCCAGCCGGAGGGCGGGGCCGGGATGTCCGGCATGAACACCTTGTCCAGAAACCTTCGCCCCAAGCGGCCCGCTCCTGCCCCTCCCGTGCACAGACCCCCTCGCTGTCAGAGCATGGGCAGCGTGGACAGGGTCAGCAAGCTGGGCATTCTGGGAGAAGGCAAGGGGCAGAACTCTGGCACCTCCACTCCTAGACGAATGCGGAAACCTAAAGTGGTACGCGTTCCGAAAGAGAGGCTAGGGCTGGATAAGATTTCGTCCTGTCCCGTGCCCTCCTTCCCCCCGCCCCCTGTGGTCAGTTCGCCTTCCATATCTTCCTCAGCGGACGAGTCCCACACGACGACCGTCAGTTCAGCGTCTGTGACCTCCTCTACGGATGAGTGTCACACGGTGGATAGCCAGTCCCTCAGCAGCTCTGCCAAAGACAGCGACTCCGTGTCTGGGGGAGGGAAGGTGTGTGAACAGAAGGACAGTGGGGAGGGTGCTACGCAGAGTGATTCCGAAAACCTCAGTGCTGAAGGCATGACCGCCGCCAGTCCAAGTCTGACCGTGGTCAGTTCAGGTCAGACCAGCGAAGACAGCAGCGGGAGGGACTTAAGTGCTAGAGAGACCGATACTGAGGATGATGTTTCTGACAGCGGGGACTCCTCTCAAGAGACTCTGGGACCTGAGAGTGGCGTCACCACTGAGGACAAAGCTTCCTCTGACGATGCTGCTGTGGACTCTTCTCTCTCCGCCGATATTTTCCAGGCTCTCTCTGGCGGTGACGTGACCTTCCTGCCCCTTCCAGTTGTCAGTGACAATGACAGTGACTCTGTCAAGCTGGACAGCCCACGCCAGCCTTCACCAGAGCCCTCGGTGGACAGCACACCAGTGGAGTCTTCTCCAGAGAGCGCAGCCTTTGTGGTGGAGGATTCGCCAACCCTCCAGGCTCCCTCTCTCGTGATCTCTGCGGAGTCTGGGGAAGGCTCTGCTGAAGCTGCTCCCACCAGTTTCGAACATCCTCCCCAAGAGCAGTCTCTAGATACACTCCCGGCACCAGAGGCTGTTCAGCAGACGATCACGGCTGAAACAGGCGGTGAGATGGGTGACAGTGAGAGGGAAACACGAAACAGGGGCTCCGACACTGAAAACCGCCTCAGCGCGAGTTCTCTGCTGGAGAGCTTCCAGAGTCCTCTGATGGTGGATGTCAGAGCCTCGTCCCCCATCCCCACCGTCAAATACCTCCCTCCCCCCTCCGTTCTTCTGGACGACGCTGAAGAGTCCCCTGTGGACGACCTTCACCCTTCAGGACAGTCCTCTCCAGCGTCCTCAGAAACCAGCAGCCGTTCCTCCAGCAGCTCCAAGCCCACCGGATACTGGAAGTTCCACAGCGGGTCTAACGGACACAGTCCGCGACCCCGATCCACCAAACTGACCAAAGTGGCGCCGCCCGTGGTGCCCAGACCTGCCAAAGACAGCGAGGAGGCGGTGGTGGCGGTACCCCCCGCCGGCACCTCAGGTCGCGTGCACAAGATCGTCCACCAGATCAACAGAATCACGTCCTTCGAGGAACCCGCGTCTAACCTCCCCAGGAAGCCCTCGCTGAACCACCCACCGATTGCCTCTCCCGGAGACGTGCCTGGGGAAGAGAGCTCCGAACCCCAGCCCCAACAAACCAAAGACTTTGCGGAGCATGGTGAAGATGTGGAGCCCACTGACCACCATCATGCACCCGCACCCCCTTCAACTCAAGACAGTGACAAAGAAAGTGTGTGCGCAGTGACGCTCCCTGAGTCCTTCCCCAATGGGAAACTGTTAGGATCTAGCTGCTCTGAGACACACCTTCTAGCGATCATCATGGCTCAGAGTCGCACAGTGGACATGACTCACACTCGCACAGTGAACAAAGCCACTCTGGGAATGTCCTTACCGTACCTGACACGCAGGAACATCGCAGTCGAAGCCAGTCAAGGGAGGGAACTCCTGAGTCTGAGGGAGAAGGCGAAACGCGGCGACAGTCCAGCAAGAAAACGCGTGCCCCTCTACCTCCTAAATCCCCGCCCTTCTCCGCCCTGAGGAAACTGCATGGGTAAGTGCTGTGGGAAAATAATGTAGCTCTATATGGAAAAAATGGATATAGGATCTAGTGACAAAAAGGTCTAAGCTCGGTGAAGAAACAGCTTTCTGGGAGCACAGAGTGTATTTTAGTAGTGTGTGCTTCCTGCCATTTCCCAAGGTACACAATTGTAACATCAATAGTCAGATGAGAATATTTAACAAGAAAAAAATTTGATATATTTATCACCTGGGCAGACATACTTTTTGGGAAGAGTGGGAAGAAGGGGGGGTAAGGAGGGGGACTCTGAGTGCTGTCCCAGGAGAGAGTGTGTCGCCATGTTAAGGTTCCATTCTGTTTGTTTATGCTGCCTGCGTCATTTGTTTGCCTATAACAGAGTGTTACCAGAGAATGAGCCAGGGACGGCTGTGTTGTCTTAGGTTGTTATCTGTTTGCCACACATAGCTGTACTGAGAATTCAGTGTATAATCTGATCTGAAAGACAAGCATTCAGACCACCATTGATACTGTAGGATAGAAAGAGGGCAAGGGATGGGAGGGAAGGAGGGGTGGGTGGGGTGGGGGTTCTGGCTTTGGAGGGAATTCAATTTATAAACGATTATTTTTTGAGGAGTTAGCTCTAAACCCCTCATTTATCGAAATAATCGATTCATTTGAATGCTCACCATCTATAAAAGATCATTGATATCGATCTGCAAGACTGATGTAAATCTAAATGCTATTGTTACAGTTTCGATTTGTTATGGTGTCAATGAATTGAAATCCCCAGAGACTGAACAATAGAACTTTTCTGAGCCGTGTATCCATGAAAAATGGATGGCACTCCATAACGGCTTTTAGAGTTCCAGTTGATCTGATCTGTAATTCTAATGTCAGTTTTAGAAGGAAGTTACTCGACATCCCAGATCGATAAGGCTTTCATGGTCATTGGGGCTACAGGCAGCTTGGAATAAAATGACAATGAGTTTATAGTGCATTCATTTCAAGGTGGAAGCCATTGTTATACTTGAAGCTCAATCACAATGGGATGGATTGCAATTTCACATGTGTTAAAGCGATTATTGCTACTGCTTTTTTTCTGCTATGTAGAATAATTACTATAATTGTGATGATTACCATGATGATAATGATGATGATGGTGTTGGCAATTTATAGCCTATCCAGTCATAAGGTTTGTTTTTCAGCTGACACCAAGTAAAAACAAGAAACAAAATAAGCAAAAACCCCAAAACTACATTGATCATGATCCACCTGTTAACTCTTTGAGAGCTGAGAATAAATCCTGTCAAACATCCAAAGCACAAGCTCCTAGAAAGGAAAACTAAGAAAATGTATTTTGATTTTGTTTTTTTGTTTTGTTTTGTTTTCACACTAGAGCTGTAAAGTTCCCCAATGGTGAGATTTTGCATTATTATACAACCATATTTGCCCACCATGAAGGTAGCTGCATTCCGACTTCGGGGATGATTTTGAAACACACCGGTGTGCATGCGTTGTTGAAACTTTGTCATCCATTCCTACCGGCAGGCAATGGAAAATTATTGCGAAAGGCAGAAAGGGTTTTAACGTTTGTGCAAGATGCTCTGCCTGGTTTGCACACAGGACCCCAGCTCATAGTCTCACCTGAAGAACTTTAGAAAGAGAAGAATGAGTACTGACATTAATTAACTCCAGGGGGAAAATCCCCATGAAGGGATGTCTCGGGGTGTGCCACTATTTAAACTCTCTTGTGGTTTTTTTTTCCAATTGAGAAAATTTGTACACCATTTCTTTGTGCTAACAGATGATTTTTGATCAGGAATGTGAGAAGATGCACATTGAGGGAACAGCCACTGTAACATTAGAAACATATTCGGCCGATTCTTTTTGAATGAACAACTTGATATTCCCTAAAACAGATAGCTCTGCTGTGACTTCTGTAATTAAACCAACTGACCGATTATTCTGTAGAATCGAAAGCAACCAGTCAGAACATACGGCTTTGGTTTTTCTGTGTTTGTTAGGCGGATGACGTGACTGCATCCCATTAAAGTAAATGAAATGCTGGATTTTTTTTTTACCTATCTTCATAGATAAGGTAAGGAATTTCATACTTTGAAACCTCAACTAACGCTATGTACCTGTAACCTGGTTTCAAAAGGTCATAAACTAACGGTAGGATAGTCTGATGCCTACTAACTCCTTGTGCTGTTGACATGCTTCTCAAATTTCATTTACTAATCTACAGTGGATTTTGGGGGGAGATGGTATTGCTTTATACTAACCTTTCACTAATAATGGGAAAGATGTGGTGAAAAGCATGGGAGAAAACTGGCCAGGCCAAGGGAGTTAAGAATGGCCTGGTTTGGATAGCTAATGGAATAGTGCATTATAATAGAATAGAATAGAATAGAATAGAATAGAATAGAATAAATATATATATATATATATGTATATATATATATATATATATATATATATATATATATATATATATATATACATATATATAAGCACAACTGTTTTGAACTTTATCCTATCACTATTGTTGTCATTCGTTGATTTTGTTGTTTATTATTTTTTTTTTTAATGAAGCTGAATACAATTGGTTTTTATTATGACTATTTCACCCTTGTGCCTTAACTGTACGCTAGGAGGGAGTGGTGCCCAGTAAAAGTGTTGGATTTCATTGAGATTAAATATGATATACCATGGTATAGTATAAAACATATTAATGTACTATACATGTTATAACATCGTACATGTATAGTATAGTATAGTATAGTATAGTATAGTATAGTATAGTATAGTATAGTATAGTATAGTATAGTATAGTATAGTATAGTATAGTATAGTATAGTAGTAGTGTAGTGTAGTGTAGTGTAGGTAGTGTAGTGTAGTGTAGTGTAGTGTAGTGTAGG
>CM060321.1:40392450-40394950 GCA_030674155.1 Stramonita haemastoma
GTTGAAGCAATGGAGTCTGATTATTTGTCTGTTTTTACATCAACTCTCAATGCATTACTATTTGGCTTAAATGTGTGTCAAGAAGTGTTGAGGAAAGCGCGATATCCCTAGAACAACATTTTTAGGGAGAAGAATGGTGTTGTTCCCGTAAAGACATTTGTGATACCACGGGTTATGAATTCCAAGTTCTGATATACAGCCATCAACATGGAGAGTGGTGGAAGGGGAAAGGAGGAGTTTCGGGTGACAGAGCCACACGTCTCTCCAATTAATGAACATCTTGTTACAGTGTTTTGTTCTTCAGCAAAATTAATTGTATTACTGCCAATGTTGAGAATCATGTTGAAAGAAGACTCCATGTTGAAATGAAAGACTCCATGTTGAAATGAAAGACTCCATGTTGAAATGAAAGACTCCATGTTGAAAATGAAAGACTCCATGTTGAAATGAAAGACTCCATGTTGAAATGAAAGACTCAATGTTAAAATGAAAGACTCAATGTTGAAATGAAGACTCCATGTTGAAAGGAAAGACTCCATGTTGAAATGAAAGACTTAATGTTGAAAGGAAAGACTCACCATGTTAAATGAAAGACTCCATGTTGAAATGAAAGACTCCATGTTTAAAAATGAAAGACTCCATGTTGAAATGAAAGACTCAATGTTGAGATGAAAGACTCAATGTTAAATGAAAGACTATGTTAAAATGAAAGACTCAATGTTGAGATGAAAGACTCACTCTTCATGTATCTCCTTCTTTTTGAATTTTTTGTTTTTACTTTTTGTGTTTGTTTGTTGAGTGACCAAGCCATTTTGATGGGGTGTTAGAGTGTTGACTTTTATCATGATTCCTTTTTGTTTAGAGTCTATTTTTTGCGGGGTGGGGAAGATGAGGGGAGGGGAGATTGATAGAGGATAATTGTTGGTGTCAAATACAGAGCTCTGCCAATCATGCAACTTTTTTTGTTTGTTTATTGAATTTTTGTTGCTATGTATGCCATTGTTGTTGTTATCCAGTCATATGGACCATTCTGGTGATCTTTGATATATTTTTATGCATGTTGAAAAATGCATATGTCTGTTCACAGCAAAATGAAATCTCACCAAATAAGTTAATGAGACATAATATGCAAAATTATGCATTATTTCCAAAGTGATATTGCAAACTCTTCTATGTATACTGCATTATCAGATTCATTGTTTCTTCTTCTTTGATAGTAAAAGTGCCTTGCCAAATCTTTTCATCTTTAAATTCAGCAATTTGATATCTGTTTTCGTGAAATAAGTTGAACATCTGTGATTTTCACCCTATAATACTCGGAAGGTTTTTATGGCAAAGAAATGTTGGAGAAATTTGAGTCAGAAAATTAATTATTAAAGACGAGTTGTATTTTAAAAAAATTTTACTGACTGTGTGCCTTGTTAAAAGCAATAATATTTTATTCTTCTTCTTCTTCTTCTATTGGTTTAATGTCGTTCACTAAAGGTGATTTAGACAATGGTGCATTCACGTTAGAATGCACTGAAAAGGGGATGAGGAAAGTGAAAGGATAAAGAAAATAATGGTGATGATAAGTTTATACAATTCATTTATAGTATGACCTATGTGATGGCAAATACTTGCTGCAATGATATAGGACATGCGACTCGGATCATACAGAACACTTTGAAATTTCGTATTTTCCTTAGATCTATCCCTTTGCTTTTATACGAGCAATGAGCACAGGGCAATCAAACAGTATATGGTGACTGATAATAGCAGAACAAGTACAGAAAACTCTTTTGAATATTTAGTTTTACCAAGCATTTAGACCAAGCATTTTGCAAGCATTTTCTATCTTTTAATTGATTTGATACACGACTTTCAGTTACGGTAGATTTCTCTGCATGGAATTTGGGGTGTTTTTCAAGGAGAGAACACATCACTACAAAAACAGCGCCATGCATTATTTTTGTTCTTTTACTGCTTGCATTCATCTGCATATTTTCCCTACCAGAGTGATTCTACCCACAGAATATTGCCACGGACAACTTTCTTGTTTTCGTAGGTTCTTTCTCTTGGCTGAAGGCGTGTTACACACAGGACCTCGGTTTATCGTCTCATCAACAAAACAACAACAACAACAACAAAAACCGAAAAAAAATCCCCTAACAACAAGGCCACCAGCACACAAAGGGAGAGAGGCTGGGGCTCTTACAGGGATGGAAGCCGCACTTGTCGCTTAGTAGGCAGGTGTGTTACCCCCAGACCACCGATCCACATTGCTCCTGTAAGCTGTCGGGTCCTCAGTCCTGTTGGATTGACTTATCCACCCGTAACTCCATGAGGAGTCTCTGGGGCGTTGCCCTGAAGTTTTCAGGCAATATCTTTGGTCATTGAATCCAGCGGAGCCTATTCCTCGACATACTGCATGCTGGGTAGGTATTCTCAACCATACCAAGCAGTCATAACAGGTCTATCTCTCTGCAGAGGGTGGATCGCTTTTTTTTTCTTTCCTGGT
>CM060321.1:40399950-40402450 GCA_030674155.1 Stramonita haemastoma
ATGGGGACTGTTGTTACCGAGGTGTTTTCCGAAAAATGCTTAAATAGAAGCTGAAGTTCGGATCATATGAAGTTAAAAGCATGCACATTACGCACAATTCTCCACAAACTGCATTCAAAGTCATCTAACGTGTGGAATCTTTATTATCCATATATTATCTCTGACAAAACCCATGGTAAACTGAGCATAGAGTGGTATGTGGGTTATCTCCACGATAGTATTGTACTTAT
This sequence comes from Stramonita haemastoma, assembly GCA_030674155.1. Taxonomy (NCBI): domain Eukaryota; kingdom Metazoa; phylum Mollusca; class Gastropoda; order Neogastropoda; family Muricidae; genus Stramonita; species Stramonita haemastoma. The sequence continues at coordinate 40,400,181 of CM060321.1, forward strand.
ATAGTCGATTATGTGGTCATAGCATCACTAAGGAGCTCAAAGTGTAGTGTGTGTGCCAGCACTCATGAGTTTTTGACAAAATTTGGACTTAAGACACAAGGTGTCCTTTATACCAACCACAGTAGAGCAATTTACGCACCTAACCATAATGAACTCGGTATGGAGCCTGGATACTTTATGCCTTTTGCTAAGGTAGAATGTAAGTACACAACCTTGGATGTGGCTGTAACTGGATAAACCGAGGTATCTATCCAAGGTAGGCGGAGCAAAAGTTACAATGCAACATAAGTACTATGCAAAATTACATAAGTACTACGGACAAAACAAGGATACACAGACACACAAAGAATACTCCAAACAAACATCTGTAGCTATTGCAATTGAAGTCTAGAAGTGTGAGTGATGTAATCAGCATCTCATGAGAAGGACAATAACACTAATGAGAGAAAGAAACAGCAACATTGAACAACTGCAGATTAAATGAAACAAAATAACACAAATTATGTATGCAAAATAAAACTGTTAATTGAAAAACTAGATAGGATTATATAAATAATCTATCTGACACGCAATGAAATTGCAGAAATAAACTTTCCTATTATTGGACTAAATGCACGAAATTACTTAGGAGTATGAAAATTAAAAGAAACTTTCACCCACACCCACTTTTCTATTTTGTATCTATTATAGTTTTTCTTATGTACGAATAAAATATAAACAAATACACAAGATTAGAATTGATTTTCCTCCAAAGAAATTATATATATATATATATATATATATATATATATATATATATATTCACACACACAAATTTGTTAATGTACCATCTGGAAATAAAATTTTAACTTTGAAAATTATTTATATATATATATATATATATATATATATATATATATATATATATAATGAAAAGTAAATATATATGATTGTGTGTATGCGTGTGCAATTTTTATTTATAATATTTTATTCATTTTATTTCTAAAATAATGGTAAAAGCACCCATGTGCTATTTTTTCCCCATCTATCCGCACATAATGGCCTACTCTTCTGAAAAGTGGAACAGACTTTAACGTGTGTGTAAGATGTTCTCCTCATAGGGGACCTCGTGTATCATGTCATTTGAAGGATTGGCGGAGGAGTGGAGTCGACACTGAGTGATTCCATAGGGAAAATACACATAAACAGGGGTCTTGGTGGTGACTTGAACCCAAATTAGCACCTGGGCCGAGCCAATGCCCAAATTAGAACCTGTCCGAGCCAATGCTCTAACCACTAGACTATCACTTCACACACACACACACACACACACACACACACACACATACAGAGAGAGAGAGAGAGAGAGAGAGAGAGAGAGAGAGAGAGAGAGAGAGAGAGAGAGAGAGCTTTGAATTCTCGTCATGCAATGTCAGTCTTCACGTTCAGTGCAGCACGTGATGAACAACTCCTATCATTCTTTGGCAGAAGGGGGCGCTGCGTTGGCCAACCAACTCACTTCTTCACTGAATAAAATAAAGTCTGACAGTGACAAACACAACTTCAGCGGAGCGGACAGGGCAAGACGTTCAGCGGTAAACAACTTGAGCAGAGCAGCGACAGGGAAGACGTTCACCAGTGTACAACTTGAGCAGTGCGGCGACAGGGCAAGATGTTCACCAGTGTACAACTTGAGCAGTGCGGCGACAGGGCAAGACGTTCACCAGTGTACAACTTGAGCAGAGCGGCGACAGGGCAAGACGTACACCAGTGTCGCTGTCCAGCTGTTTTCACCTGAGCTACAGGTAGGCCTAATCATTGTTCTTGTTCGTGATGCAGATTTGCTTTTCATAATTTATATCACACGTTTTGAAATAAAATGGAACATAAAGTTTCAGTTTTGCTGTACGACAGCTTTCAAAATGGAGCTGGCATAGACTAATACAATCATAAAGCAAGATTACCGAGCAGTCCTCCACCTGTGAATTTCACGTGCCCTTCCATTGGTTTGGTGTGGTTGGGGCCCTGCAGGGGAAAGTGATACCTCTACCTTTAAATATTTGAATTTCAAGCGCCCAATGCAAATGGTGTCAAGAAAAAGACCAGGTACCGAAAACCTTTTTTTGCGTTTGACACCAACTCGCTTTCTTTGTTGTTTTTTTCTTTACCAAAGGTGACATTTTTGCCCACTGTTAGGACTTAAAGGATTAAGTGGCATTTTTGTATGCCATGATCTTATTCTTATAAAGTATATAGTAGAATAGAAGAAATCGACACGGAAACAAAACAAA
>CM060321.1:40404950-40432450 GCA_030674155.1 Stramonita haemastoma
AGTGAGCATCTGCCGAAAATCTACCGTCGGACGGACAGTGAATGAGGTAGGCAAGCACAGCCACTGGCTAAACAGCTGCTGCCTTACACAGCCCACGGGCATGTCCAGAAACGGACGATCCTTGAAACACGCGTTGACATTGCTCACAAAGGGAAGAGACTCGTGTCTCGTCTTACATTTCCCCATGCTCTAGCCCAGATGTGCCCCCGAAGTTCTGTGTCGAGCTCGCGTTTCCATTGACTACCCTGGCAACTGCCTTCACATGAAATCAAAATCTGACGAACGCGAAACACAAAAGTTGCCTCTAAAGGGTCACTGGGCACCAAACTTCTGTGGATTGCATCAACACTCCTTACTAAAAAGATGAAAAGTAAGAGAGAATAGAAAGTCTAAAAGTAGTAAATAAAAGATTAAAAAGACTAGCATAAAAACAAATAAAAACCTAAACAATCAAGCTAAAGATAGCAAAGCCAGCAAAGATAAAACACACACAAAAAAATAACCCCAAAAAGTAGCTGCCCATCCCCTTGCTAAAACCAATCCAAACCAACTTCCACAGCTTCAAAGAACAGGGGATGTGGCTGGACTCTGTACAAGACCAAAGGAGAGCAATCCTGGTGACAGTGATCCTGGTGTCCGAAAACACCACCATAAGAGGTGACAGTGATCCTGGTGTCCGAAAACACCACCTGCAAAACAACAGAGCTCATGAGGGTTGTGGTTCCGTCACCCCCTCCCAGTCCTCTAGTGTTTCCTAAACTGACAATCTTTGTCACTCTGTCTAATCCTTCGTGTCACAGGGGTCCTAATCCGGTTTTAAATCGTCATGTGGATCATATAGGGAGGTTTTTAGAATCCTCTTCAGGGGTGTGAACATCATCTGGGCAGCGGAACATGCTCCATGAAGAGCTTGCATTCGTAAGTACATTGAAAACTGTACAGCTACGGTTCAGTTACTTTATGGTATATGCGACTCGTGATTCAGTTTTTAGCTATGTTTTATTAATGTTAATTCCATTGAAACACATCTAGCTTAACGTTTTACAAGAGCTTATTGTGTGGGGTTGCTTCAGAGATGACAGTTGCTGCAATAACTGTAATGGAGTTCACTGTAGAATAAAGTGTCGTCTTATTTTGAGATTACTATGAAACATTAATTGATCACTTAAGAATTATCAGTGGTATGTTGTGTATCAAATTCTCACAAGATGGCTTGACAGCTTTTAAATTTGAATTTAGTCAACTGAAAAATTGGGGAATTAAACTTTGAATTGTGAACCAACACATTTTTATTGCATTTTTGCCTTAAATCAGATTGTTTTGTTAGTAGTTTATCATAGTTTTGTCCATTTTTGCTTTTGTTACACCCCCCCCCCCGTTATCAAAAGTTGACAAAATAAAAATGTAAACTTCAAAAGTGAAGATGTAAATGCCTTGAAATGGCCTCTGTAGTCGGCAGGCTACAAACATTAGACTTAGAGGTTTCATAAATATACTTCTCTTTCCCAATTTTCATTGTCAACAGATGTTTCCAAAGCCCGCATCTCCTGCCTTCCTACACCTGGAGTTGAACAACGAGGTGGAATTCTGCTTGAATCAAATGAGAGGAAACCCAATACCAACACCAACACCAAAATTTATCATCACAATAAACAGAAGTTCAAGAAAATATTGTGCAATAAATACAGTCATCAGAGTTCTAAGTCGTGACAAATCCGTCTTTCTGAGGTACTACCACTTTCATACACACTACTCTTATATCAGTCAGCTCCCCTTGCTAACACGGTCAAACAGCAACACACACAGTTAGCCCTTGCTAAGCCCTGCACCAAACCCTGTGATAGGCATCACACCCTGGCACCTAACCCTGGCATCTACACCCCTGGCACTCTACACCCCTGGCATCTCTACACCCCTGGCATCTCTACACCCCTGGCATCTCTACACCCCTGGCATCTCTACAACCCCTGGCATCTCTACACGCCACCCTGCATCTCTACCCCTGGCATCTCTACACTGGTCTACCACACCCCTGGCATCTCTCCCCCTTCCATCCCTGATTGTCATGGTTGTCCTGCACACAGGGGGTACCTGCACAGAGGGGGTACCAGCACACACAGGGGGTATCTAGTGGCAGAATTCTTCAAAGCCAGGTGAGAACATTCCTCATTTATATAAACCATTAGGGGAGAGCTCTGAGGCTGATTCTGTCTGTCTGTCTGTCTGTCTGTCTGTCTGTCTGTCTGTCTGTCTGTCTGTTGTCTGTCTGTCTGTCTGTCTGTCTGTCTGTCTGCTCTCTCTCTCTCTCTTTTCTCTCTCTCTCTCTCTCTCTCTCTCTCTCTCTCTCTCTCTCTCTCTCTCTCACGCTCTCCTCTCCTCTCCTCTCCTCTTCTTTATGTTCCTCCTCCTTTGGGTTTTGAAAAGTTAGATGTACATGACATAATTGTCTACAGAATAAACGGATTGCCTTAAATTTTGAAATTAAAGAGGAATTTTGAAAACACATACGAAGAATAATCGGAGCTTTCTCTCTTGAGATTGATTACATTAATTCTGCTATTCTTGGTTAAAAAGTTATGTGTGACACTTTACTGTTAAGTTAATGTATAAAGGTAACTATGTTTTAAAGTAATGTCATCAGAAAAATTTACGCTTTGTGGTAACTGAGGAAATCGGAATGTTCAGTGTTAAACAAGTTCTGCTTTCATGGATTATAGAACTGGAATCAAGTGCCAGTGACCACACATTATGGAACTGGAATCAAGTGCCAGTGACCACACATTCCCGACACCAGTCAAGGTATTCTACAGCTTCAGAACAAAGGTAGGCTGCCGGCCACATACATCATGTTTACCTCTGTCAGTCTTCTATCAATTTCATGATTCTGTCTTTAATACAAGTTTCTTTTTTCCCCTGTTTTTAAGTGTGTTTTGTCTTTCTGATCATAAATACTTCCATCAAACTAAGACTTGCCCTGCCATATCTTCAGAACCAGAATCCGGTACAAATCTTAATATCGGGCTGCCACCAGGCTACCAGCTAAAAGGACCCGGCACTGTTGCTGGATGACTTTGGTGGTGTTCACTTGTGTGCTCTGAGCTGACGTATACAGAACGCAGGTTTCAAGGCCTTGTTTTGACAAGTACTTAGGAAATATTAGATAATATAATTTTTGGCTAAAGTGGCAAACGAGGTAAATCTCGCAGGGTCTATTTAGTTAAAAATTACTTTTATTTCAAAGTTGTGTCTGTTCCCTTATTATTTCTGAAACAAACCAGAAAACCAAAGTCGTGTAGTAAGCTTTTGAAATCGCAATACACAGTATTACTGCACATTATCAGATTATTTTGTGTACATTGGCAGGTTGAGTTTGGTCAACATAAATTCTCCATGCAGCTGGAAGTGTTATGGATGTGACAAATGTCTATGAAGAATATTTCAAGTTAGGGCATTTCGAAATATCACCAATTGAAAAGTATTCTTAGAGCTTAACTGTGAACGTTTTCTGGTTATGCTACAGTACTTTTGACCTTTATTCTTTTAATAGATTTGAAAGCAAAGAGATTAGATGGCAGTTTAGCCCCACGGGTTTACTTCACTTATGTTCAACTTATTTTACGAGCATTCGCAACTTATAACGTTGTGTCAGTCACCCAGGCATTGATCTTCTAATATATCATTTACAAATGATTAATTTGCTTTTATGCACCAAAAGATTAGGTGATAGTTTTTAATTTTAACTGGCTCCCCTAGAACTGAGGTGACAGCTCAGATAGGCTTAAATGACATAAATATGGATGAGTGGGTGACTGTCAAAACAATTATAAAAATACAGATGACATATCAACGCTGTTGCATTTTGTTTTCAGACCTTCAGACGTCATCACTGTGGAAGACCAGCACATCAAGAACGGCCAGTCCAGGACAAGGACAGCCCCCAATTTGTGTAGACCCTGCACAGCCTGTGAGAAGGAGGAGGAGGAGGTCATCCATCTTCGAGGAGCAGCTAACCCGACAGTTGTCATTCTTGGAGGGCATGCATTTCACACTAGACCAGTTACTGCTGTAAGCGTTAGGCACATATGAGGGGCAACATGTTGTTTTTTTAGTATTGCTCTAGTTGCCTATGAAAATACACCCTTTACCCGGAATGATACAAAAGAAGAAGAAAATAAGCGGTAAAAATTGGCTACCTAACCACCCCCCCCACCCCCCCCCCCAAAAACAAAAATCCAACAAACCAAGGTAAAACAGAAAGAAAACCCTCATCCCCCCCGCCCAACCCAACTCGAGACAGACGAATGAGGCAAACAAACAAACAAAAATTGACAGAAAAATAAGACAAAAATTTTGTGCTTTACAATCTGCATGTCAGTGAGGCAAAGTAGTAAAACATAACCACAATAAAAGGAAAGAGCTAAAGGTTTTTTTTTTTCAGATGAGTAAACAAATATGGAAAAAGCTGACGGATTGAGACCATGTTTTGTGTACTTTTTTCCCCACATGGATTTGAAACTTAATTGTTCTATTAAATAAGCAAAAAAGCTGGTATTCGCCCTAAGAAAAAAAATTAGTGTAATATGCCATTGTTTCTTTAAAAAACAATAACTGTTACACAGCTGATTATTCATTTTTGATATGCAATTCATTTAATGTGATTATTTTGCTTAGTGTGTTCAAAGGTATTTTTTTCTTTTTTGGGGGTCTTATTGGTTGTAAAAAGTCTTCTCCTATTATGCCTCATGAGGTTGGCATTTTTTTGTTCTGTTTTGTTGGTAATTGAATCTTTTTTTCGGTAAACATCAAATTTCTCAGGTGAAACTTTGTTATAATCTGCCACCTGATGCTTTGCATTTGAATTGGCAACTCTGTATATATTTTTCTACACATGAAAGAAAAATCAGCTAACAGAAAATAAATAAATTGTTTCCAGAATTGTATGCAGTCATTAGACAGCAAAGGGTCAGAGACCTCAAAAATCGAATATGGAAAATAGGCAGTTAACGGCCCTTCGTGTTGAATATAGTAGAAATATGTCGTAAAAAAGATATGCCCCAATCCCCGTGTATGTGTGTATGTGTGTATGTGTGTTGTGTGTGTGTGTGTGTGTGTGTGTGTGTGTGTGTGTGTTGTGTTGTGTGTGTGTGTGTGTGTGTGTGTGTGTTTGTGTGTATTGTGTGTTGTGTGTGTTTTGTGTGTGTGTGTGTGTTTGTGTTCGCGTGCAAGTGTGTGCGCGTGTGTGTGTAAGTATAAGTTTGTGTGTAAAGGGGGTGGGTAGTGGTGGGGAGGAAACGGGTTGAAAGGGAAAAGGAAAGGGGTGTTTAGGGGGGAGTAGGGATGCACATTTAGAGCAGTGTCGATAGAAAAAAAAGGAATGGCCGATTTTGTTCTCACATGGCATATTTTGGGCTTAACTTTTTTTGATAGACGCAACTTTTTCAAGTCTTTGGGCCTGAAATAAGACGGAAATTCTGGAAATTTGTGGACACAAAATTCCGAAGTATGGCCTTGGCTGACACAACTGGTGATTGTGATTTAAGGTAACATTCTATTGCGAGGTACATACCATTGTGTCTCCAGCTACATACCACCTGTCTAAGTGCTATTGTGTCCACATGCATTCTAACATTCAGACAGACCAGCTGACAAAAAACCCCTCATCCACTACTAATACTTAACACTAACCTTAAACACTAACCTCATCTTTAACCTCCCCCCCCCCCCCAACATGTGGACACAAAAGGCAGGCAGATAAGTTGGTATAGGTCGACACACTGGGTCATTTCTGCTTCACATCCATTAATTGCTTAAAGGGGAGGAAACCCCACGGTGAGTTACTTGTAATGGGCAAATCATCATCAAACGTCTACTTCTGGATTGTCAAGATGTCCAGGATATTAAGCGCAATCGTTTTTACTGTAGACTCTAAAGATCCGTTTTTGCGATGTTCCATTGGACAGCATTCTCAACTTCCTGGGAGAATCGGGCATTTCCCGTCTGGTACGAGTTAACATATCAGTCACTGGAGGAATGGGGTTTGGATTATATCTGGTCAGTTGTTGATGTGGTTCTCCTGACACGTGGTGACTGTCCTTGCTTGACCCTTAGTGTTGGCCAGGGTGTTGATAGGAATAGCCTATTGATAGAGTTGGTTTTAAACCTTAACATTCATTTTGTACAACTGTTTAAATCTGACATTTCAAAATGTTACTATGTGATAGCCGTGACATGGTCCCTGTGGTCGGCGGGGCTATACACCACATGATTAGACCTTTTTTCTTTAGGGTTGGTGGGAGAAGGGTGCTAGAAATTTAGGAAAAAAGATGCAGTGAAGGGGGGTGGGGGGAGGGTGTAGAATGTTTTGGTATACAGGGAAGGGGAAAGAGGTGTAATGACAGGATGGGGGTAGAGGGCAGGCAGTAAATTTCTGATTAGGCTCAGGGGACGGTGGCGGCCTCGACAGGAAGCATTTCTAAAAAAATATTTATAAACAAAAGTAGAGGGTCCTAGTTTTAGAATGCGTGATTGAAAAATATTGAGGGATGCATTTTGGATAAAGGTTGATCTGAAAACAGAAGTAGGGGGTACTGAGTCTAGAATGCATTCAGGAATTTTGGGGGAAGGTACTGACTGGGGAACGAGGATGCATTGCAGAAATGGGGCGTTATTGAAGAGGGGCAGAATGTTCAGGTCAGTGGGAAAGGTGTGTGTGTGTGTTGTGTGTGTGTGTGTGTGTGTGTGTGTGTGTGTGTGTGTGTGTGTGTGTGTGTGTGTGTTTGTGCAGTTTGTAAAATATGAATTCAAGTACTGTGTGTGTAGTAAAAAGAAATAAAATAAATTGCTGGTTGTGCAGATGTAACCAGTGTTGACTTAAAAAAACGCACCAAACATTGCCATAAACTTAGAAAGGAAGTATGAAAGTCCCATCTAAAAAGATTACAGTATTTTAAGCAAACAGAACCGTGTATATATCTTAAATAGCTTTGCATTGGAAAAGGAATTTTTGCCCATTGGCTTTTTTTTTTTTTATTTATAAAATCTGGAATAGAACTTTTTCCTTTCATCCTATGATTCAATATTGTAGGCATCTTGCATTGATGTGTCCTATTTTATTTGCTCCTTCCTTTTGCTTTTCCGCGAGTTAGGGATATGCCCATTGCCCGGGTCATATTTTTCCCAGCCCATTCATAGACCATACCCCATATGCATGTCTCCTAGCAGTCTGATTTCCATTGGCAGCACAAATGTACTTATCATGCGTTGTCGTTTTTGTTTTTTTGTAAATTTTTGTAAATTTTTAATGCAATGTCAAATTGAAAAAAAAAAACTTGAAAAAAGTTTGGAGGCCCCACAATGTCATCAAAAAACAGCACCGCCCTCCACCCTCTCCCTCTCTCAAAGTCCAATTTTATCCTCGATGTAGAAGAAAAATGAAAGAAAAAGAATGAAAGAAAGAAAAAAGAGAAAAAGAAGAAAGAAAGAAAGGGAAAGAAAAAGAAAAGAAAAATAGGTAAAAACTGAAATATCAGAAAAAATGAAAGAAATAAATGGGGTAAAAACAATAGAGGCCTAACAGATATCTGGTTATATTCGCAAGGCTGAAGTTAAAAGATTTACGTAGATCAGTGCTCATTGCTGCATGGTTTATTGTCTGCTTTTTGCAATTGTCCAGCCTTTGTTATATCTCCATGTCTGTCTCGTTTCTTCAAGTATTGAACTTCACTTCACATGAACTTAAAAATTCCAGTGTTGCAAATGATGTTAAATAATGCATTCTAGAAGATGACTGGCATACACACTGTGCTACAGGTTGTGATTCGGTTTTTTCTTGCTTTTAGTTTTGTGCTCTCATCAAACCCGACTTGTGTAAAACTAAAAAAAGGGGTTTAACACATATTTGGATTTTTTTTTAAAATGGTTGGTCGTAAACTGTTGACAAGCAATCGTACGAAACACTTGGCTGTATTAGGTTGTTTTTTTTTGGCTTTGAACCACTTTAAGTAAAAGAAAAACATGCATTTTAGCAAGCAATGCTGGTAGACAGCTAGTCTTGTGACTAAAGTGATTGCCTTTTCCAGTTTTCTCTTTTGTTGATCACATCTTTATTGCAACATGTAGTGTGGGTTTTCTTTTATTCTTACATTTTTATGAACTTGGTTTTGAAGTACTGAGCGAAAAGTGAAGCAGTTATTTCTGAGGCCCCCCTTCCCTTTAGTAGACTTTGGGTAATGTCAACTGCTGTTAACCACTCTACTTTTGGTCATTTATCCAACACATCAATGCCTGACATCAATCCTGCCAAAGTTTATAGTGACATTCTTTTTTTTTTTTGAATCGTGAAGCATTTGCCTGCCTTGGGATTATCCATTCACTAGCTGTAGGGATATGATGTTTTATGTATTTTTCCATTCATAGCTGTAGGGATTGCATGTTTTATGTATTTTTCCATTCACTGCTTGTAGGGATATGCATGTTTTATGTATTTTTCCATTCACTAGCTGTAGGGATATGCATGTTTTTATGTATTTTTCCATTCACTAGCTGTAGGGATATGCATGTTTTTATGTATTTTTCCATTCACTAGCTGTAGGGATATGCATGTTTTATGTATTTTTCCACCATTGGGTTGCTTGACTTTATTTTTTAGGGGCTCTGAACATAATGCTTGTATATCTACATGTTGAGCGATTGCTTTTGCTTTTGTTTCAGTATGCATTTTGGAGGCTTGAAATTTCTTTGTTTTATTTGGTTGGTTGTATAATTGGTTTAACTGCATGTAATTGTTCCAAGTAATGCCACATTTTTCTCTTCAAATGGGAAATAGTATGTGTGTAGTTTGTTGCATGTATCTTGGTCATAACAACCTGAAGAGCAAGGCTTAGATCATTAAGATATCTATGTGAAATTTAGCAATGGTTCTGCATGTATGTGGTTAAGTTGTCTGTTATGTAGTTAATTCCTCCCTTTGTTTGCTGTTACCTCCTGGTCTATTATTATTTAGTAAAGATTAGTTTGTATATATTTTAATGTATTGTATTTCAAGCTGCTTTCCATTGATTTTACTCCATGAAAAATGTGAATTGGAAACAATACTTGTCAGCTTATTTTTGTTTTTGCCTTTAGGCTGCAAGTATTATCATCAGTGGTTTCCCTTGCTCGGTTAGTGAACAAACCCAACTGGAAATGTAAAAAGATAAGGAAAAACTTTTATAGTGCAATTTGATTACTGTTATAATTTTTTTACTATGTTGAATTTAAGCTTGCCCATCTGAATGAGTAGATAAAATGTTGCTTGTTCCATGGATCAACAAAGGTTGTATGTAACCAGTATTGCTTCAAGTTTTCCAGTATAACGGCCTTGTACAATTGATAAAACGTATCATAGGCTACCTGAAGTTTTAAGTGGTGAGCACACACCACTGGCACCCGACCACATAACTTTTTTTACCTAGAATTAATTTTTTTTGCAACTTTTTTACCTAGAATTAATTTTTTTTTTTTGCAATTCCCTCTCCTATGAAATTTTCCAGCAAATGTTTTGCACGTATTTATTGACTCTCTGGCTGTAAAGATAACATGGCTAGATATAAGAAACTTTTTGTCACTTTGCGTTTTGAGAGCATTATTGGAATGAACACATCATTCTGGTCTGAAGTCGCGTTTCAAATGATGGTGTAAGAATTCAAACCGAACAAAGTTGGTTGGCTATTGTCACTGCTGGTCAGAGCATTGGGAAAAGCCTACCTCCCCCTTCAGCGAAAAAAAGGCTGGAGTTAGGGTTGGGTAGCCGGCTCGCAGCTGAAATAAACAAAATGAACTTCAGAATGGCCTAAGGAAAACTTGAAGCAAAGTAATACAAATGTCTGCAAAAATCCAGACCAAAAATAAAACAAAAACTTGACCAAAGCTTTGTTCATGAGTTCCATTCCTGACTGTGTGTGTTTACAAGTGTAGAATATGTGCACAAGATTTCAGATGCATAACACCCCCCCCCCTGCCCTCTCTCTCTCTCGTCCTGGACATTACTCAGGAGGACAAGGTCACTGTTCTGGAACAGACTCCCTCAGCATGCATCTTTAGCTATGTCTAATGTCCTATCAGTTGAATTGGTTGTGTACTAAAAAATCACCCAAAAACAAAATACTAAAGGTACTTTGAATACAATACGCACACACATGTGCCTACTCCACTCCCCCAAAAGTCCTTCCAACGAGACTATAAACGAGGCCCCAAGTGCCAACACGCGCAGAACATTTTGCACACAAGTTAAACCCTGTTCTGCTTTTTGAAAGAGTAGGCCATTGTGTACTGGTGGGAATAGATATTTACAAAACTGCATACACACGGGGACGGGATGTAAAAAAAGCACACGAGTGCTTATTCTTTTATCCTCTATATAAAAGAATAAAAAAATAAAATAAAATACCTTTCCCATATTCAAGGTCGTTGCACATGGATCATAATAGATATGATCTGGTGCACATTGTCTAAAACTAGCTTTAAAAAATCCCATTATTTGGTTTTTGCATTCTATCATCTACCATTGTGCTTCTGATTATTATTTTGAGTGCTGCTCAAGAATTCTCATGGAAGATGTGAGAACTGAATACTTTTACACCATTTCTTTTATGTCAGAATTTGTGATTTGCCAGATTATTGGACAAATGTTTATGCAATTTTTTCCCCTTTCCTTAGTTGAATACATGAATGTACCATAAATGTAATCTTATTGTTTGAAATGGGTTATGTTAAGCTGCCCGAGCACTTGCTGTCTTCATGTAGACCATCAAATACATTATTTATTTATTTATTTTTATTGGTTGGTTTATTCTTTTATCTCTCTAGATTACATGCAGGGTATGTTCATGAATGTCATTCATACCTCTGGCCCATCTATTTAAAGGATAGCTGGCTTTGTTTTGGGGTATGTTGGCAAGAAGTGATGTATTCATCGACAATAGGACTTCAGTTTTTAATATCATCTGACTTACATGGGAAAAGAGCCGGAATTGATTTTAATCCAGGATAAAAATCCCAGTATCATACAGCTTACCTCTTTATCACAGAAACGCACAGAGAAAACGTAAAAAGAACAAGTTCCATCACATTTGTTTATTACTATCTTTATTGCACAAAGACATTAAAGGTAACAAGTAAAAATGTTTATAAAGTTCATCATTTGGTGCATACATTTAGTTGGTGTTTTCAACATTGTGGCAGAATTTCACTTACTACAAGGGACCCTAAATGTACGAAAAACTGCGTTATTCCAAAACCAGACAAGGAGTCTGACAAGGTGTGTAAGGATTCTGGCTTCAGATGCTATCAAACAATTGTAGAGTGATGCTACATGTTCTAACGGCAAGATGCCCTGCAAGGAACAAAACCACCGGGTATAAAAGACCCCAACATTCTATTAGAAAGCCAGGTATTTCAGCACCCAACAAGCTGCCTGTAGATTCACCCAAAGAGTTTCTGTGCTGGAAAACGGCTGCTCCTTTGTCAGTCGAGTCGAGAGTTTCTGGTAGCATGAGAACAGCCAGGCTGCTGAATTAACCTGCACTCTCTTGTTATGAGTTTTATCATCTTTTTTCAAACTCTACACAATAAAAGCAATCACAATTATTAAGAGGCAAGATCCACAAATGTAAGCTCATACCCTACAGCTCTTTCAGCAGTCTTCAACAGGGTGGCCAAAATCGCCAAAAGATCAACAGTTTCTGGTCTGGAAGGAGCTAGCATAGGTAGCTGAAGCCTGAAGACACTGGGTTTACCAGGTAGGCAGAGGCATTGAGAAAGACTGGTTTGTACATCAAGTCAGTCAGTGTTGCCTATGAGAAAACATGAGACCACTTTTCCCTCTCTGGAAGAAGCCAGGGAGGCGATGCTGTGACACAAAAGCAGTTTGAAGATTCTTTAGTCTTTAGCAGCAGGTCTTACTCTTGTAGTAACTCCTTTACCTCTGTAGTAAGTATTATGGGAAAAATTAGCCAGGAAGTACTAGGGAGAGGTGATGAGAAAGATTGGGATACCGCTTAAAATAGCTGTGCTGCCTGTAGGAAACTGAAAACAATCTCTCTAGAAGCGGCCAAGGAAGTAATGCTCTGACACAAAAGCCTGAAGATTCTGGAGCAAACCCTTCACCTCTGCAGTATTAGAGATGGTAAGGACCTGAAACACTGAGCAGGGATGATGAAGCAGACAGTACATCACTTAAAAGTCCCTGCCGCCTGCAGGACGGAGACAAAATATTTCTTAAAGTGCCAGGGAGGGCGGAATCTAGCACTGCTGCCTCATCCTCCTTGTTTTGAGCAAAGGAGCTGGAGAATGGATTACAACTTCAGCCTGCACCCTCAAAAATGAAATTGTAAAAAATCTGCTGAAAAAATTGGCCTGACATGGCACTGGTTTCTGAAACCGAGTTAGTTCTGACTTGATTAATTAATATTCAGTTGTTGAAGACAGGATTATTTAAAGCTGGAATGTTCTCACTGCACGGCATAAAAACTGGACATAATGTAATATATCTAAGCACGATAAAATTGTTGAAGTCGGGTGACAATTTTTACACATTGTCAAGAATCAACAGCACAGTAAAAAAAACAATACATAGCAAACAAAGCACACCAGCTGTAGTGACTAATTCAAAACAGATTCTCAAACCATTTATATTTCCTCAGAATGAAATATGGCAACGCGAGTAAGGAAAGAAGCTTACCACCCCACCGCCTTACCAAAAACAAACAAAAATGAAAAAAATGTACCAAGGTCATAGATTTTTCTCACATAAGTCAAGCTGTTGGTGGATATAACTAACTTTTTTTGGTAGATAGATTACAAATTAATGCAGGTATAGAATTTTTCTGTGACACAATAGCTGTCTCATATTACACTCTGAAAAAATAGACAACACAATTGTTAAATCTGAAAAACAATCTTTATTCTTAAAAAGTAATTGTGTATAAAGCAGCTGTTAGAATGAGAAGCAGGGGGTAAGAGACAGGATGGGGGGAGGGCTAGGAGGGAGGGGGGGGTATTTCAAAGTTAGTTTAAGGTGATGTTTGGCAGCCAAAACACTAGTTTACTCTATGGATCTTTCAAAGTTGTTATGCTGATATCTATCAATTTTAAGGTAAAAAAATGATTTTATGACACAATTTGTAGAATGAAATGTGTTGCTAGGGATGATGGAGGACACACTGGATCAAATCATAACAAAAAAATGCGCATATTTCTGAGCTTTTCCATCTCACATATGGCTTGAATTGTAACAAAATTAAGATGTTTTACAACATTATGACTGGATTTTTATTTTATATATCATGCTTGGAACAATTTTACAAGAACTCAAATAAATACCATGTCTGTATTGGAAAAAAAAGTGGCAAATTTGGTATTTATACTGATGATATCTCCCTTTACAAGAAAAAAAAAAATTCAGTTGTAATTTCATGGTGTTTATAAACATATATGTGTGCCAGATCTGAAGTCTTTTGGGTTAAAAAATAAAGATTATCTTGCTGTCTCTCCGTGTTAAAAGGAAAATAGTATAAAAAAAAAAAAAAAAAAAAAAATTTGTGGTGCCAAACATCACCTTAAATATACAGATATGAATTCAACAATGAAATCAATTTTACCCAGTCTTTTTTCACACCCTGTCAAACAAACTTTGATGATGATGATGATGTGTGTGTGTGTGTGTGTGTGTGTGTGTGTGTGTGTGTGTGTGTGTGTGCGCGCGCGCGTGTGCATGCGTGTGTGTGTGTGTGAACCAGTGTTTACATGCATCTGAGCAATGACAAGAAAGCATTTTGAACTGTCAAGTATGTATTACTTAAGTACATTGCCCACAGTGAAGAGAACATCATAAAAGGTGTTTAAACATATGGTACTATCCTGTAAACATAATCTACTGCCTTTGGTGGGTAAAGTACCATGAAAAAAAAGGACAAAATATCATCCTGATCCAGTAAGTTGAACATAATCACCTGCTTACAGTGAGAATAAAGCATAGACCAAAAAAAAAGAAAAAGAAAAAAAGGAAGAAAAAAAGTATGGTATTTTACAGTCAAACATTACTGCTAGAAAAAAAGAAATGATAAAGCCTCACTTTAAGTTCCGCATAATATACAGTACCATATTACTGTAGACATTGTCAATAACAACTAAAGCATCATTGGTATCACACTGACGTAGTGAGGAACAAATCAGGAAAAAGATTCTTTGACTCAAAGCACCAAAAAACAAAAAACAAAAAAATCACAACCCCCCCCCCCAAAACCCATCATTTTCCAATAACCTATCTGAATACAAAACAATATGGAAATCCACAAAGCATGGGAAAGTGAAGGTCTTACAAGTTAAAACAATATCATTAGCCATTAACTGAAGATCTTTGTGCACGGAAGAGAGAGAGGTCAGACAAATTATCCACAAAAACAGCAGCAGCAAAATGGCAGTCCTGTAAACACACAGTCATTGTTTGAAAAATAAAGCTTTTATATGTTTACGGTGCTACCCTCCTCCTGCTTGTGTACAGTGAGAATGATGGCAGATTCGTGGAAGTTTTATTCAAATACTAGACTTCCATGCAGCATGGGAGTGAGCACTCATGCAACAAGTGTAAGTGATATTGCTTTCCAATGAAAACCAATGCTATCTGGAGAAATGTCTTAATGTGTGCTCGCTTGTCCTTATCAGTCACATTTATTCTGTATACTGTTTTGTGCTACCGCTACAAAGAGGAAGGAAATTATTACTATTATTATGGTTAATAAAGTACCCACATTGATGGATTATAGGTTCCTCCACAATATACACAATACATCATAAAAAATTAATCATGTAACCCAGAGACTCTGGAATGGCAATATTAGATTATAAAAATCTACATGTTTTTCTATTCAATACAACAATGAAGAAAACCGGGGTGAAGGCACATATGGTAAGCTTTTAAATCCCTCACTTTTTCAAGTCAAAAAGTGAAAAGTATAAAACATGAATATAGCATCTTTTCTTCTTCCATTGTTGCGCATATCAAACCATTTTTGTCATCAACATTCCACCAGGTTTACCTCACATACACAACATCACCATATAGATCTCGCAGACATACATTTAAAAAAAAATCTTAACTAGTACAATGCAGTATGGGTATCAAAATTTTTAAAAAATCCAAGCTAATTAAAACTTCCCCCTAATAAACCAAGTCACCCAAATCCACTCTACAATGGAATGCATCTTAATCAACACACACAGCGCTAACAGCAATAGTGCATTTGGTACCATACACATTTACCACACATCTGTACCACACACACACTTCACTGACGCATATCACAGACTTTTGGCCGTGAAAAAGAAGACACCGGAGGGATTGACATACAAGGTCATGGTGTCCTTCACGGAGAAGGTCCCCATGGGTTTTCCATCGAACACCTCCGTCAGGTTGTACTTGGTCCCCTTCAGGCCAAAACTGCTGAGCGACAACTGGAGGCGGTTAGGACCACCGCCCTGGGCGTAGTTCACTATGGCCAGGGCATATGTTCCCTCGGGAGAGATGGGTCGAGCCCACAGCTCAATGTTGCCAGTCTGGAGATACAGCAACAATTTTTTTAAATTGATACAACAACAATTTGTTAAAATTGATACAACAACAATTTGTTAAAATTGATACAACAATTTATTAAAATTGATACAACAACAATTTATTAAAATCAATATTTTGAATGTGACATCACTGACATGTGTGTACAGCGCTGTATCTTAAAACAGTTGGAAGAGTTACTTCTCTTGGCTCTAGTAGTCAGAACATTGCGCTTACAATTTGACGACCCAGGTTCGGTTCCCGTTTGAGGGGAAAAAAGCACATGAGTGCTTAACTCATCCTCAATATAAAAGAATAATAATAAAAAAGAATAAATAAATAAATACGCACTCTCTCTCTCTCTCTATGGTCTTAGTGATCTATGTCTATGGTCTTAGTGATCATTATCCTGTATGTTTAACATGGTCCAAAAAAGGTGCTAAAATCCCCAGATGCAAACATAAATACATTTCTTTTCGTAGTTATAGAACATTTGATGCAGAAGATTTTTTGTCCGACTTATGTAAAGCAAATTTCTCTGCTGTTTATCAGTTTACGGACCCAGACAAAGCACTTGCCGTTTGGTACAATATCTTTTCATTAATCTTTAATACTCATGCCCCTATTAGAACCAAACGGGTTAAAGCAAGGGATAAACCACCATGGTTAACTGAAGAAATTACTAAAGCCATAGCCCTCCGAGATAAACTACTAAAATCAACTGGAAAAGATGAAAAATTTAGGGAGCAGCGTAATAAAGTGACTTTTATGAAACGAATTGCTAAAAAGAAATATTTCAGTGAGTTAATTGCATCTAAGAGAGACCCAAAGTCTCTCTGGAGGGCAATTAATCAGTTATCTGGTAAACCATCCTCATTATGTACTTTATCAGGTACGGGCTTATCTGCTGAAAATATGAACAAACACTTTTGTACTATTGCCCAAAAAATTGTAAATGTTGACCACTCTTATTTCAATGATTTACATCTTTTAAAGGAATTTTGTAACTCCAAGTCAATAAAGTCTAAACTGAATTTCACATATATTAGTGTGCATGAAGTGCATAAGGAGTTATCTTCGTTAAAGGAAACAAAGTCCCGTGGCTTAGACGATTTAGATAGCAAAATTCTGAAAGTTTCAGCGCAAGTAATTTCAGAACATCTTACATATATATATAATCTCTGTATTCAAAAAAGTTGCTATCCTCAAATGTTTAAAGATGCCAAAGTTGTACCTGTTCTTAAATCTGGAGATCCTAATGACCCTTCCAACTATCGACCCATTTCGATTCTATCTATCTTATCTAAACCCTTAGAAAAGCATCTTAAACAACAGCTTCTGTCATACTTTACTGAACATACCTTATTTCATCCAAATCAAAGTGGCTTTAGAGAAAATCATTCATGTCATACTGCACTCAGCAATCTCATAGAGCAATGGCATTTAAATATCAACAATAATCTCTTAACTGGAGCAATTTTTGTAGACTTTGCTAAAGCATTCGACTGTATTGATCACAATCTCCTTGTAAAAAAACTGGCTATGTATGGTTTTGGTGTTGATGCACTAAAACTGATTACCTCGTTTCTTGATAAAAGAAGACAAGCTGTTTACCAAGATTCAATTTTGTCGCCCCTTTTGCCTGTGAAGTATGGTATTCCTCAAGGTTCTGTGCTAGGGCCTGTCCTTTTCTCAATATACATCAACGATCTTCCTCTACATGTTTCTTCCTCTTGTGAGCTCTTTGCTGACGATACTACCATTCATACAGCTGATCATGATTTAAACTCTATAGGTTCAATTTTGCAGAAAGACTTGAACAATCTAGCAGCATGGACAGAGTATAATCATATGGCTCTGCATCCACAGAAATCAAAATGTATGGTAGTTGCAACAAGACAAAAGCGCCAAAACCTTCAAACTAACCTGAATAATATAAAAATATACGATAAAGTTCTCGAAGAAGTAAGTTCACATAAACTGCTTGGCCTCCTCATTGATAATAATTTGTCATGGTCAAATCATGTTTTTAGTATTTCAAAAAAAATATCTAAGAAGTTGTTCCAACTCAACAGAGTAAAACATTTCCTTGATCAACACACTCGTAAATTATTCTTCCACTCTTACATTAAACCAGATATTGACTATGCATCTACATGTTGGGATTTAGCAAGTAAAAACTGTTTACGACAACTTGAGAGAGTTTTTAAACGTTCTCTTAAGTTAATTCTCCTTAGAAATACTTCATTAGATACTAATTGTTACAAAGAACTGAACATTCTTCCCTTTAGTCTACATTGTCTCTTTAACAAAGGCGTATTTATGTACAAAATTATGCATAAACTAGCTCCACATTATCTTTGTTACAAGTTCCCTTTTAAAACTGTTCGTAATAAAAGTAGCGTTGTTACTCCTCGTCCAAGAACAGATCTTTTTATGTCATCTCTTGTTTTTTCTGGTAGCAAATTATGGAATGAAATCCCAGTCCTTATCAAAGAAAAAAGTAGCATATCTTCTTTCAAAAAAGCGTACCACACACATTTATTCAATTCCTTGTAATATGCATCTGTGACCATGTTTATTGAATTTGGTGTGTGTGTGTGTGTGTGTGTGTGTGTGTGTGTGCGTGTGTGTGTGTGTGTGTGTGTGTGTGTGTGTGTGTGTGTGTGTGTGTGTGTGTGCGTGAGCGCGCGCGCGCGCGTGTGTGTGTGGTGTGGTGTGGTGTGTGTGTGTGTGTTGTGTGTGTGTGCGTGCGTGCGTGCGTGCGTGCGTGCGTGCGTGCGTGCGTGTGTGTGTGTGTGTGAGTTGAGGATGCACGTGAGCCCGCTGGTTTGCTTGCTCTGTTGTTGTTTTTTTTGCTTGTTTGGTTTTTTTTGTCTTTGAACATGTATATATCTGCTATTTCAATTATGTATTTATTCTTAGTGTTTACGTGGCCATGTGAGTGCATGCATAAGGACACGTCGGTGTGTGTGTGTGTGCGTGTGCGTGTGTGTGTGTGTGTGTGCGCGCGTGTGCGCGCGCGTGTGCGCGTGTGAGTGTGTGAGTGTGTGTGTTTGCTTGACTTTTGAATCATTGTTCTGTGTGTTTTTTTTGTGTGTTTTTTTTCTATTCAATGAAATTGAGAGAAATACATTTTGCGATGTTGATTAAGACTAGATTTGTAAATTTATTAATATCAAGTTGGATTTTTGATTTTGTGTGTGTGTGTGTGTGTGTGTGTGTGTGTGTGTGTGTGTGTGTGTGTGTGTGTGTGTGTGTGTGCATCTATATCAATGTGTGTGTGTGTGTGTGTGTGTGTGTGTGTGTGTGTGTGTGTGTGTGTGTGTGTGTGTGGTGCGTGCGTGCGCGCGCGTGTGTGTGTTTGGAGTGAAGTGTTTAGAATTGATTGGACACATTGAGTGGTTATGTAAATAACTACATGATTGATTTTGTTACAGTGTTCTTGATGTGTTTATTACTTGCCGATTCCATTACGTTTGTTTGGCTTGTTTATTTCTCTTTCTTATTGTTGGGTTGTTTTGTTGGGTTGTTGTTCTTTTTGTGAGGGCCTGGTGTAAAGAAGCTTGCGGCTTATCCATTTACCCTCATTAAAATATTCGAGTTTCGAGTTTCTCTGTCTCTCTCTCTCTGTCTGTCTGTCTGCCTGTCTGTCGGTCTGTCAATCTGTCAGTCTGTCTCTCTCTCTCTCTCTATCTGTCTCTGTCTGTCTGTCTCTGTCTGTCAGTCTGTCTGTCTGTCTCTTTCTCCAATTCACCTTCTGCAGTCTGTAGCCCTGGATGCCTCGTGGATCCTGATTGATGGCGATGACCCTAGAGTTCAGGAGCAGAGCGCGGGATTCTGGCCTGATCTTGCGCAGGTCATTGGACATGTAGAGAGGGGCGGCCATGATAGCCCAGATGGCCATCTGAACACGCTGCTGGTCGTAGCTCAGTCCATAGTCACCCACAATCAGCTGCCACACAAGAGAGAAAATCTGGGTTGTGCTTAGCTCTCATGGAGCGAACATCTCATTTCTGTGACATGACTAGTGAACAGCTGTCACTGCTTAAATGCAACATACAAAGGTGAATTCACAACGTGCTTACTCTCATGTATGATGAGGACACCCCCCCAACAACCCCCCCCCCTCCCCCCCTAAATGAACAACCCCCCTCCCCCCACTCGGATGTCTGTATTCAGTACAGACCGCCACACCAAGATGAAACACAACTCGTCAGTGTCTGAATCTCTCTGGATGATACTGACACACTCCAATCTTTTCAGAAAACAGACAATGTCTGTCTACTTCCCTACACTTAGAGACAAACATTTGTGGATTCCGTCTCCGCTGTCTTCAATAAAGTTTTTCAAAAAAATCAATTTCCCATCTTTAACAATTTGAAAAAAATTCAAGAAGGTATGATGAACAATTCTTGATCTCTGTGAGTTCTTTTCCAAAGATTTTCCAATAGCATTTACAGAATACATCCCAGACTTCTTACATTCAAAGGGAGTTTCAAGACAAAGTGACCCCCCCCCAAAATGAAGGAACATTTAAGGTCTTCAGGCAAGTTTGGAAAAAGCCACTGTGCAGTTCTCACTCACCATGTCTGGGTCGTTCCATTTTCCAGGCCCTGCCACACTGGTGAAGTTGCCTTTGTCCTGAGCAAACCAGGTCATGATGTTGGACACGCTGCTCCACGAGTCTCCAATGTCTGCGTAGTTACGCCACAGGTTACAGTGCTGGGCAATGTCCTTGTAGGGAGGCTAAAACAAAAATCAGAAATATATTTATCATAGTAGTGATTAAGCGTGAAAACACTCCATCTTAAACAAACAAAAATAAAGCCCAAATAAAAACTCAAAATCAAAATGATTGTTTTTTAAATGCGCACACTATAACTGCCTACTCAGAATTCAAAGTGGTAAACCTGTGATTTTACACAGTAAACGTGGAGATAAACCAAACAATGTTGGAATTCAAGAAGGTAAAAGTATAATGTGATACAATTCAAAGTAGAACTGCCCACAAATGGAAGTGTAGAGTATGTATCATCACACAGAACTCCCCTGTGCAGATGCCGGGAGCCTGTCGGTGTAAATAGCACCCCCACCAGCTTGGAATTCTGTGCAAAGAATTCCCTCTTTTTTGTCCCTCTCTGTTTGCTTCTGCCTTTTTCCTGTTCTTTCTGTCATCTCTTTCTTGTCTATTTTCTGCCTTCCTGGTCCATTCTTCTGCCTTTTTCCAGAAAGACTTAAACCAGTTCCCTCCCAAGCCAAAGTAGGAAAAGCTGGGCCTGACTTGACAGGCGCTTAACGGAAGTCTCCTTCTAAGAACTTTAGGGGGAGTGGAGTCAGTACTACTGTTAACTCCAGGGTAGAAACCCGTAAAATGGGCGCCTTCATGGTGGCTCGATTCCATGCCATAAGATCTCGTGTGCAATGCTCTGACCACTTGGCTAGGCTATCCTATCGGCTGTTCATCTGACGGTTGAAAACAAAAAGACAGGATTAAAAAACACGCACTGACTGTTGAGAGGAAAGTGTTTTGAGTCCAAGGTCCAACCTAGAAAAGTCAAGGGAAGCTTTAAGGAGAAAAGAAAACCCCTTACAATCTTTCCACTGCCGGTGATATAGGCCGGCCAGCTGCAGGAGTACAGGATTGGTCGTCCTGTTCGGTTCAGGAAAAATTCCATGATGGGGTAACCTGCACACAAAACAACAAAACACAGTAATGATAGTAGTAATAATGACGATGATAATGATTTTTAAAAAATGATGATAAAACTATTACTAACAACACTTAGTATTGTGCTTTTCATGATTTCATCCGGGTCTTGACATGCACGCATGCACAAACATGCATGTAGATGCACAAGCATGTACACACACACATACACATCGCATGCACGCACGCATGCATGCACGCACACACACACACACACAGTCTGATATCACTTTTTAGTGGAAGGATGTTAATAAAAACACAGGTATCCCTAAATAAAGAAAATGATGAAAAAAGTAATAAATTAACGATAACAACAAATTTATTCATGATAAAAAAATACTGATGATATTAAAAAAAAAAGACTAAACCTCTTTGAAAGACATCCCCCACCCCCTATCATCACCAAAACAGTACTAACTGGAAAACCCAAACAGCACACAGACCTTCAGCAAAGTCGGCAGTGGTGGAGTAGCAGCCATCCAGTTTGAGGGAGTCATGCCCCAGGCTGCAAAGGTGTCGGCATCTTGCTCCATGTAGAACTTGCTTCCCGGGTAACCCCCACAGGTCTCTGTGCCCATGTCGCTGTAGATCCCCAGCTTCAGACCTCGGCTGTGCATCTGACGGTTAAAAACAAAAAGGCAGGATTCAAAAGACATGCCCTGACTGTTGAGGGAAAGTTTTTTGAGTCCAAGGTTTATTTTTGTTTAGTTTTGACTTTAAATTGCGTCTTCAGATCCCCAAACTTCAGACCTGCGGCTGTGCATTACTGACGGTTTTTGAAATTAACAAAAAAGAGCGGAGATTCAAAATTTCATTACTTTGATCTGACTTTGTTGTGGGGAACCAGTCTTTGAGTCCAAAGATTTTTGTTTATTTTTATTTTTAAATTGCGTCTTCGGTTTTTGTGCAACAAACCCCTTTTGCTGTTCCTACGCTGCAATCCAAAATTACCCCCACAGCCATACTGAAGCTCTTCTTGATGTTGTATCAACAATCAGAATTAGGGTTGCCACATTCAGACTTTGGAGATACACACCGAGTTCTAAGCAGACTGATTGACTTGCTTCTCCCAAAAGAGTTGGGGCACTGAGCTAAAGTTTTCATGCTGTGCGTCACAGCATGGTCAAGTTGAAGCTATGTTGAATATAAATACAGACAGGAAAATCTTTTTTTTTTTTTTGGACTGGATGGTGCTGCTCAAAGCCTTCTCTCTCCCTCCAGAGAGAGCAGCCTGAGTTTCTTTCAAGCAGAGAAATCTGCTGTGGCAAAGAATAGCATACAATATGGCCTGCAGGCGGAGCCCAGAGACTTACATAATCAGCCAGGGCCTTCATCCCACTGGGGAAGCGGGCAGGGTCTGGCACCAGACTGCCGTTGCTGCTGCGCTGTTTCAGGGGCCAGCAGTCATCGATGTTGACGTAGACATAGCCGCGTCACGG
Organism: Stramonita haemastoma; assembly: GCA_030674155.1. Taxonomy (NCBI): domain Eukaryota; kingdom Metazoa; phylum Mollusca; class Gastropoda; order Neogastropoda; family Muricidae; genus Stramonita; species Stramonita haemastoma. The sequence goes on from CM060321.1 coordinate 40,427,686, forward strand.
TAACCGTTCTTCACCATCATGTCTGCCTGAGCCTTGTACAGATTCTCACTGGGGACACACCACAGAAAATGACAAGACACGTAGGAGAATGCTGTTGGGCATTCCCCAGCTTAACATCCTAGGAACCACCCAGAATATCCACTCTTGTCTCACTCATCACACGTACAGCAAAATAAAATTTTCATGAAGAGGATGAAAATTTCGACATAAAAACCCCCACTAATATCCAAATAATTCCTTAGTTTGCTTAAATATCTTCTTGGTTGATCAACTGTAGATCCCAGTTCTATTACATATGATAGATATTATACATGTATTTTTGCGGCTGATTCCATGATTGTTAAAAAAAATATTGTGTAACCCCTTCAGAAAGGAAAAGGAAAATCTTTGATCCATTACTTCATCAAGTGATCCCCAAATATTTGCATAAAAAATCAGTCTTGTCCACAGAGGCTGATTGGCAACCACCCCCCAAAAAACAACAACAACAAAAAAAGTCAAATAATAATGATAACATTTGATTTATTTATTTCAGGCTAAGAACAATCTCTCTCTCTCTCTCTCTCTCTCTCTCTCTCTCTCTCTCTCTCTCTCTCTCTCTCTCCTCTCTCTCCCCCCCTTTCTTATCCTCTTCCATCCTCCCATTCCATGCTTTAAACAAGGTGATGACTTATGAAACACATTTCTATTATGCTTCAGATGTATATATTAAAAAATAAATAGCAACAAAAAACCCCCAAGTACCAACATTTTAAAAGAAAAAATGGCAAACCTTATGCATTCGTCTGGCTGGTTAGTGCAATCAATGTTGCACCGATAGCGTTCCCAGACAACCATCCCATGGGGGAGTGCGTGCCAACCCATTGTCCAGTGCATGGGCACCAAGGGTCATCACCCCAAGAATGACCAGTATATGCAAACTCATGGTCATGTTCCTCAGATTCTGAAAAAAAGATCCAGAACAATAGAAACTCATGGCACTTCCACAACCAATGTACTATATCCCCCCACCCCCAACACACACATGCATGCATGCATGTATGGAGATAAGTGAGCAGTATGTGGGTACAAACACACATAAACATACAACTACAAGTGCTACACACACTGTACACCCACTTTCAATTCTAAGATATATTATTCATGCCAATCATTACAACTACTCTGTGTTTAGTCAGCATGTTTGCAGTGCCTCAAAGTGACTGTGAAACTGCATGGTATGGCATACGGGCCAACCTAGTCAGTGCATCTCTCATGATCTTCAGGATCATCTACATTCATTCCCTCTTTTACTGTATAAAATCTATTTTCAAAAGGTGTGAGTTTTACAATGAATTGTTTTTTTTCTTTCTAATTGAGTCTATTTCATATTATGGGTTGTGATAATGCTATATAATATAATAAATATTGTTGATGAAGTAGTTTTTGTTTGTAGATAGATGGCTTGATGTAAAAATGCAAGCAGTTGCTTATTCAATGTACCATCGGGAAAATTTAAATTTAAAAAAAGGACTTTGACACTCCTCTCTGTCTTGTCTGTCTGTCTCTCCTCTTTCCTCTCTCTCAGTCACTGTGTGTTCTGTCTCTCTCCTCTACACTCTGTCACCCTTAATGCATTTACTCAGTTGCTGTGATCTGTTTTCTTTGCCTCCTGTATGCATTAATGATAAATTGTATCATTAGTTTTGTTCTGATGAGTGAGTGTGGTGGGGGGTGGGAGTGGTTGGGTAAGTGAGTGAGTGAGTGAGTGAGTGAGTGAGTGAGTGAGTGCATGCATGTCTGTCGATCTGTCTGTCTGTCCTCACTGTGTGCAAAGTCCTCAATGTTATCATGAATATGTATAAACAATTTAAAGTCATGTGTGCTAATCAATTAATGAATGGTAATTGATCAAATTTCTTTGCTTTTGCCATAATGGGGTTCATCAAGGTGAAAGTCTTTTAGAAGCAATTTTGCATTCACTGACTCAGATGCAATTTTACCATTGCCAGACAGCATTATCTGAGTTTCTATTACAAAATTAAAGTACCACTGCGATGTTTAAAAAAATAAAGCTGAAATCTATACATGTATAACATCTTTTCTCTAGGATCTGTTGAATTTTAATAGCATAATAAACTAAGACTCGTAAAAGCACTATAAGTATCATTCATAGGTTTTTTTCATTCTTCAATCTGTTATATGTATGTGTATGCATGTATACTGGTTTCAGTGGCAGAGAACCAAAAAGAAAAGAAACATGCAAACAAACAAGCCAGTAAGCAAACAACAAAAACCTAAACAAATCCCCCCTTCCCCTCCTGCACAAACAACAACCAATTGATTAATGCTACAACTTACATTTTCCAGGCTTTCTTTTTCTGTCTTCCCTTCTTTTACCTGTTGTCACTAAAAAGTTTTTTGCTCTGACTTGACCACACTGGAAACTGAAATTTTTAAAACCCTACAGATTACAATCAATGCAGCAGCTGTGTTTGCTATGAGTATGATGAACAAAGTTCTTCTAGTCATGTGATGCCTGGTAGGACCAGTATTGATCTGCTGGTCTCATGACAGAAATGAGTCAGTTGATAACTTGATCCTCAGCCCCATGACAAACATTGAATAATACTATTATTCATTCACTTATCTTGAGTCACCTCTGTTTCTTAACATGATGAATACTAAAAACAGTCTACATTCTAGTACAAAAACTGTGTAAGTTCATAAAGCTAGTAAAAAGACAGTATTTAAAATTTAATCAATGAATTTTACACACACTATAGTCAGTACATGTATGCACACCACACAGACACATACAGAAATAATCTACATTCCTGCTTTCCAGATACTATCTACACTGAAACTATTGTCCATGTACAATTTACAAAGAATGATGTATAATCTGAAAAACAACTACACAAGCTAACAAAGTTTTATAATTATATATAATCTTATAATGATTGTCTTGACCAATGTTCACAGTGTTCTGCTAGTGCTAACATCGGAAAAACAGAAAAACAATGTTCGCTATGATCTGTGATCCATCGATCGTTAATATGCATGATTTAGAATACCTGCAAAAATGAATACTACGTTTCCAACATCCACACTGATACTATAATATGATATGAATTGAATAGTTTACAAGGTTAACATCTCACTTCTCTAAGACAACGCACTCGTGCACGCACACAATGCTTGACAGATTTTAGGCGCAAGACCAGGTCGATCGTACCAACCAAAAGGCCTGCAATCCCCCTGGTTGTTAATTCGTTTCAAAATGGCACGATCTGGTCTGTTTAAATGATACAATAAGACAATAAATCAAAAGACAGATCAATACCGTCCGCTTACCTTTCTCGTCTGCAAATTTGCTATGAAAGCATAGGCACGCACGTGAGGGTCATGTGATTGATCAATAAGCACAACTCTACTTTTCCCAGTGGCTGTGGATAAACAGTTATCTCCCTTGATTTAATCCAGCCTATGTACAAGTCGGATTTTGTTCTTCCTCTTTATAAATACCCATCATTCATCTACTCAATTACTTATATCTGTGCTTTTTGTTTATCTGTAGCTCAAAACATTTAATGGGAAGAAGCCATTGTCATTGTGAATTGAACTTTGTCAAATTTTTATTGTCTTTGTTCTTGTTTTTCTTTTGGTTTTGCCTACTTTTTTTTTTTTTTTTTTTTTAAAGTATCACCTTACCTTCTTAAAATGCGTTTGAAGACGGGTTAAAAAAATTGTATACCTTCACGAGCCAAGTAAAGCTATCTAAAAAATAATCGTGCTGCTCTTTCTAAATCTCGCTACAATACAAACTGTTATCATCACAGATAAAGCAATGTAGTCAGAGCTTGCTCAATTTCATTATCTGTAAGATGCAGTGTCCTCACATTCCAAACGTATTGTCAACGGTACATCCTACTTGAGTACTAACAGATAAAGCATACAACAGTCTCGAACTATGTCAAGTTGAACCGCAGAGGTTTACAATTGCATAACTGATATGGCTTTAAAGATACTGATGGTGATGATGATGATGATGATGATGATGATGAGGTTGTATGTGTGTGTGTGCGCTCGCGCACGTGTGTGTGTGTGTGTGTGTGTGTGTGTGTGTGTGTACGCGCGCGTGCGCGTGTGTGTGTGTGTATATTGTTTGTGACACATAGTAGCCGTCACAGCACTCTGACGCGCAAACAGTTGCAGCAGCAGCAGCAACTACAACAACAACCACCAGATGTGTAATTGATTGTAGAAAATAAAATCTGATCTGGTCATTGCAATGACGAGTCAGTGGAGCAAAATAATGGATGAGCACATGTATCCGAGTGTGACGAGTGGCTATGCTGGAATGAGAATTGAAATGTTCCACAGCGTAGAAAGTAAACAGTCAAGATAAATGTATTGCCATGCACATTCAGAAAGCTAAAACTCCATGGCTTATAATCAGTCATTGCAACTATATTATCATTATCATTTCATAAACATGATCACAAGTCTTATCTCAGTGTCATTTGTTATTTTTTGTTTGGTTTATTTGCTTAGATTTAATTCCTCATCAAAGTGTGCGTCAAAATTAATGAGTACAAGCACGTTCATCTAACTTTTCGAAGACCTAGAAAATAATCTTTACCAAAAAATTGCTCCGTGTATCGGAGTTGTAATTTACGAATTTACGAATTAAGGTCCCACGGAGTGTAAATTATACACCCCCCTCTTAAAACACAAAACACCCCCCCAAAAAAAACAACAACAAAAATCCGTTCAAGACACA
>CM060321.1:40437450-40439964 GCA_030674155.1 Stramonita haemastoma
CACACACTCTCTCTCTCTCTCTCTCTCACACACACAACACACAACACACACACACACCACACACACCACACACACACACACACACACACACCACACAACACACACACACAGAGCATGTATGTGTGAATTCCTGGATACAAACAGACTCTCCTCTCTCTCTCTCCTCCTCTCTCTCTCTCTCTCTCTCTCCTCTCACTTCTCTCTCTCTCTCGTCCCTCATCTCCTCTCTCTCTCTTCCTCTCTTCTCACTCACTTCAACTCCTCATCTCTCCTCTCTCTCTCTCTCTCTTACCTATCATCATCAATCATCAATCAATCTCTCTCCTCTCTCTCTCTCTCCTCCACTCTCTACTCTACATCCTCCTTCTCGCATCCACTCTCTCCTCTCTCTCAATCCTCTCCCTTCTCTCTCTCTCTCTCTCTCCTTACCTCAATCTCATCCTCTCTCCCTCTCTCTCTCTCATCTCCCTCCACTCTCTCTCTCATCTCTCTCTCTCTCTCACCTCTCAACTCTCCTCTTCTCATCTCAATCTCTCTCTCCTCTCTCTCATCATCTCTCTCCTCTCTCTCTCCTCTCTCTCTTTACACCCTCTCATCTCTCAATCTCTCTCTCCTCTCTCTCTCTCCTCTCTCTCTCCTCTCATCTCCTCACCTCCTCCCTCTCTCTCCTCATCTCTCTCTCTTCTCACTCACTCTCATCTCACTCCCTCTCTCTCTCCTCCTCTCTCTCTCTCTCTCCTCATACACACCTCTCTCTCCCTCTCTCTCCCTCTCTCTCCTCACTCTCCTCTCTCTCTCCACTCCTCTCTCTTCTCTCTTTCATCTCCGCTCAATCCTCTCTCCACCCCAACTCTCTCTCTCTCTCTCTCTCTTACCCTCTCTCTCTCACTCTCTCTCTTTCTTCACCTCTCCCTCCTCTCTACCCCTCTCTCTCTCCTCCTCCTTTCACTCTCTCCTCTCCTCTCTCTCTCTCTCTCCATCTCTCTCCCTCCCTCTCTCTCCTCCTCTCTCTCTCTCCCTCTCCTCTCCACCTCTCTCTTCCTCTCCCTCTCTCTCTCTCTCCTCTCTCTCTCTCTCCTCTCATCCTCCTCTCTCTCTCTCTCTCTCCTCTTTACTAAACACCCCCCCCCCCTCTCTCTCGCTCTCTCTCACCTCGCTCACTCTCCCTTTGCATACACAATCCAACCAGGCTTTTTTCTTTCTTTTTCCCAATTCAGCCATCAATCACGCAACGGTACGACCATAAGGGCCACAAGTTTCCCATACACCAGGTGTATAAATATACATGTCTGCCTGTGCCTGCAGTTGTATACACACCTCAAGTCCTACACTGACACGACACTGACCCGCCCCCTGTAACACCGCCAGTTCTGACCATGGAGAGGTCACCTTGAGATCTGCCAGACCAACAGGCGCCAACTGGCGTTATCATTATTAACATTGTTATTATTATCATTATCATCATCGTGATGATAATTATTATCATGATTATCATCACCATCATGATCATCATTATTGTTGTTATTATTACTAATTGTTTTTATCATCATCATCATCATCATCATCAATCACATCATCATCATCATCATCATCATCAGTAGTAGTAGTAGTAGAAGCAGTAGCAGCAGCGGCAGCAGCAGCAACAGCAGCAGTAGTAGTAGTAGTAGTAGTAGTAGTATAGTAGTAGTAGTAGTAGTAGTAGTAGTAGTATAGTAGTAGTACCGTAAAAATCCCTATCATAAGCCCACCATCTAGCAAACGCCCACCCCCCACTTGGCCAAAAGTTGTGCACAGGGGTAGCTACCTAGCAAACGCCCACCCTGCTTTTTTCAAAGAGACGATGCTCACTTTCACTAGAATTATGTGCAGACTGTTCTAAAAGATCATCTTTTCCCCTCTGTACCTTTTCGGGTTTCTTTCCTCTCTTTTCCTTATCTTTGTCCCCTAGTCCTCACTTCCACCCCATCCCCAACAAAGTGACTTAAAATTACGTCATGCTTTTTCCACTGGACGTCTTTATCTGTCACTGACGTACGGGCACTTTTGACGACGCTTCCTGATGGCCGAAGTTGGTTCTTGAATCTCTGTGTCCATTTTTGCCTAAATGCCGAAGCGACAGTCTTACACTGTATCTTTCAAATTGAAAGCCCTCCAGTATCTGGATAAACGAAGCAGTGGGAATGTTTCGGAGGTGTGCCCGTGAATTTTCTTGGGATAGGAAGAGGATCAGGGAATGGAGTGAAAACAGAGATAGACTTGACCATCAGTACGGAAAAAGACAAACAAAAACGGAAACTGTCAAAAAGGACCAGCAGTTAGATCTGAACATGTCGACCAAGGTGTGCTGCATTATCTCGAAGATGAAAAATCTGAAGGCAGGGTATTGCGAAACAAGGACCTACAACGACCTACAAGGAAAGGATGGAACTCGTTGGCCTTCTTTGCCTCAAAGTCCCTTTTTTTCTATGTTCCTCACTTCTACTCACATGACCAACTTACATGCTTTCAGGATTT
>CM060321.1:40442564-40445064 GCA_030674155.1 Stramonita haemastoma
AGCATCCCCTCTCTCCTCAGTGCCCTTCTCACACACAACAGACAGACTCAGCAGCCCATGCCTCTGTGACTAAACGCCACTCCTGCAGAGCAACAATCACAAGCTGCTAGGCTAGGTTCAAACCCCAGGTCATGAACACTGAGTGTTGTTGGTCCACTTGGCCCCCAGCCCTGCCTGCCTGCCTGCCTGCCCTCAGCCCCTGGTGTGTGGCTTTGATGTCAGAGGGGTAATATTATGGGGTGTAATAGGAAGAGAAAAGAGGCCTGTGATCGTCACCCCTTAGTTCTGTGAGGGCTGTGTGTATGTATGGAGTCTAGAGATGTCTGTCTGTGTCCGTGTCTGTGTGTGTAATGCTGTTATTGCCTTCCTCTTGTTATGTAATTTTTTTTAGGTTTTTGTTGTTGTTGTTGTTGGGGTTATTGTTTTGTTTTTTTGTCTGTCTGCCTGTCTGTCTGTTTGTCTCTCTCTCTCTCTCTCTATTTTTCATTAATTCTCATTGCCTTTGTATGTTTGTCTCTGTGTGTCTGTGTGTTTCTGCCTGTCTCTATCTGTTTGTCTGTCTCTGTCTGTCTGTCTGTCTCTCTAGGTCTGTCTTTCTCTGTCTGTCTGTCTGTCTGTCTGTCTGTCTCTCTCTCCCTCTCTCTCTCTCCCCCTCCCCCTCCCTCCCCCCCCCCCCTCTCTCTCCTCTCTCTCTCTCTCTCTCCTCCCTCCTCCCTCCCCCCCCTCTCTCTCCCTCCCTCCCTCCCCCCCTCTCTCTCTCTCACCCTCTCTCTCTCTCTCTCTCCCTCCCTCCCTCCCCCCCTCTCTCTCTCTCCTCCTCTCTCTCTCTCTCTCTCCCCCTCCCTCCCCCCTCTCTCTCCCCCCCCCTCTCTCTCTCTCTCTCTCACTTCCCTGATTAGACCAGAACGACACCACAGGCCTCTTTTCTCTTCCTATTACACCCCATAATATTACCCCTCTGACATCAAAGCCCCACACCGGGGGCTGAGGGCAGGCAGGCAGGCAGGCAGGGCTGTGGGCCAAGTGGACCAACAGCACTCAGTGTTCATGACCTGGGGTTTGAAGCTAGCCTAGCAGCTTGTGATTGTGGCTCTGCAGGAGTGGCGTTTAGTCACAGAGGCATGGGCTGCTGGGTCTGTCTGTTGTGTGTGAAGGGCACTGAGGAGAGAGGGGGGATGCTATGCTTGTGTGTTTGGGAGATGGCAGACTTTTTTTTTGTTTTTTTGGGTCTGTATTCTTATGTGGCTGTTTGTCTGTGTGTTTGTGTGTGTGTGTCTGTTTAGCTGGGTGGGTGGTTGGGTGGTTGGTTGTCTGTGTGTCTGTTTGTGTGGCTGGCACACATGCATACACACAGACACAGACACACAAACACAGACACAGACAGACAGGCACACAAACACACACAACACACACACACACTCACACACATACACACACTCACACACACTCTCTCTCTCACACACACACACGCACAGCACATACACACACACCACATACATACACACACACACCCCACACACACACACACACACACACACACACACACACACACACACACACACACACACACACACACACACACACACACACACACACACACACCCAGAAGTGAGCGAAGAGACAGAAACAGAGACAGGCAGACAGACAGATAATTATACAAACAGACAGCTGTGCCCAGTCCCCTTATTCCTTCTCGATCAATTCGGATTATTGTTTCTGCCAATCGCCATTCATTCCACCCAACGCTTACTTCTTCAACATCGTTTCTTTCCATCTCTGCTTCTTCTTATTGTTCATCATCTTATGATGTTTGTCTTTATTTTTATAGTGGTTTTGTATTTCTTTCTTTGATTGGTTTTTGCTTTGGTTTTGTAGGATTGTTTTGTTTTTGTTTTTAAATTTTCTTATTCCGCCGAGAGGATGCCGAGGGCCTGGCATGTCAGTATAAGTAATATCCCCACGTTCTAGAAACTCTGTCGTAGGAATTCCCTCTTTTCTATCTCTCTGTTTGTTTCTGTCATGTTCCTTTTCTATCTGTCACCCCCTTCTCCCTTGCTTCCTGCCTTCTTGGTCGATTCTCCTGCCTTTATTTCCAGAAAGACTTGAAAGATAAAAATTTTCTTCCACAGCAAAGTCTGCTGCGCTAGGACTGACTTGTCAGGCGCCTAACGGCAGCATAAGGCGAGCGTTATATAACGTAATATAGCGTAACGTAATATATATGACCAACAACAATAGTTGCTGTCTGAGCATTTGAAAAAAATAATAGGAAGAAGAAGAATGTGAAGAAGAAGAATGAAAAGAAGAAGAATGCGAAGAAGAATGCAAAGAATGCGAAGAAGAATGCGAAGAAGAAGAATGCGAAGGAGAATGTGAAGAAGAAGAAGAAGAAGAAGAAGAAGAAGAAGAAGAAGAAGAAGAAGAAGAAGAAGAAGAAGAAGAAGAAGAAGAAGAAGAAGAAGAAGGAGAAGAAGAAGAAGAAGAAGAAGAAGAAGAAGAA
>CM060321.1:40452564-40455064 GCA_030674155.1 Stramonita haemastoma
TCTCTCTCTCTCTCTCAAAACAGACAGACAGACATACACAAACAGAGACAGAGACAGAGACAGACACCCCCTTCACAAAAGAGAGACAGACACATTAATTAAGAGAGAGAAAACTTGGAGAAAAAAAAAAAAAGATTAATTTTCGAAGAGAGCTGTTGTCCTCAGCCATTTTTCTGATCAATTTGCCTGTTTTAGGTAGAAGCTGAAAAGGTTAATCAATAACACCTGCTGGATTATTCCTCAACTTTCATGAATAGAAAAATGCAAAATAAAACAAAACAAACCAAACCATCAACCTTTTAGTCATTTTTTTTTCTTCTAGCTAACCCGCTCTCTGTTATTTTCTCTGCGTGTTTGTTTGTCTGTGCGTCCTCTGTCTGTGTCTCTGTCCTCTTCGTCGTCTGTCTGTTTCCTGTCTGTCTGCCTGCCTGCCTGTCTTGTCTGTCTGTCTGTCCTGTCCTGCCTCTGGTCTGTCTGTCTTGTCGTCTGTCTTCTGTCTGTTCTCAATCCTTCTTTGCCAAATACTAGCCGATTGATTAAAGGAGAGATGCCACGAATGGGCGGGGATCATTATTGATGGTGAACGCAATGTGTGCTCTTCCTCCTCCTCCTCCTCCTCCTCCTCCCCTCCTCCTCCTCTCTCCTCCCTCCTCCTCTCTTCCTCCTCCTCCCTCTTGTGTAATCCCTCTCCTCCTTCCTACCCCCCCCCCCCCACCCTGCTTCTGGGGATGGGTTTTTTTTTTTTTTTTTTTTTACACGAAAGGGAATTACGGAAGGAGTGGGGGAGGTGAAGGTGTGAGAGGGACTGATGATGGGGGTTCAGAAAAGGGGGGGGGGATTGGTAGGCCATTGGGGGGATCGGGGGATGGGGTAGGGGATAGGGGAGAGGATTCAGAGTTTGATGTGTTGGTTAGTTAAGTTTTGGTGAAACGGATGACCGAAGGTTGTGGTGAATTTTTTGTGTGGATCAGAGGTTGGTCACTTCGTGGTGAGATTTGCCATGTGTATGCGTGCGCGCGTGCGTGCGTGCGTGGGTGCGTGTGTGTGTGTTGTGTGTGTGTGTGTGTGTGTGTGTGTGTGTGTGTTGTGTTGTTCTTTTGCATTCCGCATTTAATTTCTATGACAATGTCAGTTTTCAAAGGCAAACACACACTACAGGCCATAATGTATAATCATATCAGATCAATTTACACCTAAAACTAGCTTAAGTTTTAGGGTTAAGCACGCCAATTTGGGTACAAATTAGAAGACATAATCAGCTAGTTAAACCGCTATGGATAAGGAGGGAGGGGAAAAGGAACAACAGCAGCTTAAAGAGAGAGCAAGCGGGAGAGAGAGAGAGAGAGAGAGAGAGAGAGAGAGAGAGAGAGAGAGAGAGAGAGAGAGAGAGAGAGAGAGAGAGAGAGAGAGAGAGAGAGAGAGAGAGAGAGAGAGAGAGAGAGAGAGAGAGAGAGAGAGAGAGAGAGACAGACAGAGAGAGAGAGAGACAGACAGACAGACAGACAGACAGACAGACAGACAGACGTCAGACAGACAGACAGACAGACAGACAGACAGACAGACAGACAGACAGACAGACAGACAGACAGAGACAGAGATCACGACTCCCACAAATCCCAGTCTATTCATATAATATCCGCCCCGAAACTGAAAAGATCCACACAACCTTCACTACAACAACCACAACACAAAATAATATCGATGGTGATGATAATGACGACGATATAAAAGCAAAAGAAAACAGAACGGAATGAGCACCAAAGAAACAGCTAAGATACAGTATCTCTATGTTGAAGTCTTTTTGATGCCCATTGAAATTCATATACGTTGCAGATTTGAATATAACAAGCTGATGCAAGTTTGATGTTTCTTTCTCTGTCTGTCTGTCTATCCCACTGTCTGCCTCTCTTTTTTTTCTCGCTGGCTCTCTCTCCTATTGTCATTTCTCTCCTGTATCTGTCTGTCTGTCTGTCTGTCTGTCTGTCTGTCTGTCTATCTGTCTGTCTGTCTCTGCCTGTCCCTCTTTTCTGTCTCATATCCCTCCTGTTCTCTCTCTCTCTCTATCTCTATCTCTGTCTGTCTCTTCTCTCTCTTCTCTCTCCCTCCCCCTATCTCTCTTTCTCTCTCTCTGTCTCCCTCCTTCTCTCCCTTTCTCTCTGTCTGTGTCTGTCTGTCGTCTGTCTGTCTGTCTGCTGTCTCTGTCTCTCTCTCTCCATACCTTCATCTCTCTTCTTCCCCCCTTCACAATCTTTCTTCCTCTCCTATTTTTCCTTCTCTCCCGGCCTCTCCCTCCCCCCGCCCCCCCCCCCCCCACCTCCCATCTCTCACTCAGAGAACATCAAAAGGCGGTAAGGTAAGGGGCCAGTTTTGCCAACAGATCAACAGGTGGCTCTTGTTCCTTTGGTGTTCAAAGCAGCATCAGATGTGGAAGATAAAGATCTACGATGCTGGCATTCCCGTGGCAAGTTGTGCCTCTCTCCCTTCCTCCCCTCCCCCCCTC
>CM060321.1:40475064-40477412 GCA_030674155.1 Stramonita haemastoma
CCATCTAGTTTCATTTGTTTGTTCTTTCTTTCTTTGCTTTATGTTTTTGCTTTTCTTACTTTAGTACTTTGTGTTTTTCATTCTTTATTTGATTTTTTTGTGTGTGGAATCTTCCTTTTTTCTTTCTTTCTTTCCTGCTGTCTTTCACTGCTTTGTGTGTTAGTTTGTTTATTCTTTCTTTTTTAAAAATTTCTTTCCCCCATCCCTCTCTCTCTCTATCTCATTCACTCTCTCATTCTCTCTATCCCACAATCTCTCTCTTTCGACCTTCTCTCTCTATCTCTGTATCTCCCTATCTCTCTCTCTCTCCATCTATCTATCTATCTATCTATCTATCTATCTATCTATCTATCTATCTATCTATCTATCTATCTATCTATCTATCTATCTATCTATCTATCTATCTATCTGTCTGTCTGTCTGTCTGTCTGTCTGTCTGTCTGTCTGTCTGTCTGTCTGTCTGTCTGTCTGTCTATCTATCTATCTATCTATCTATCTATCTATCCGGTCTCTCTCTCCCTTCCCCCCTCTCTCCCCCTCTCTCCCCCCTCTCTCTCCCCTCTCTCTCTCCTCCCTCTCATCTCCCTCTCCTCTCCCTCTCTCTCTCATTTCTTTCTTCCTCTCTCTCTCTCTCTCTCTCTCTCTCTCTCTCTCTCTCTCTCTCTCTCTCTCTCTCTCTCTCTCTCTCCTCTCTCCTACTCTCTCTCTCTCTTGCGGGGGACGGATAGCCTGCGGGGGACGGATAGCCTAGTGGTCAGAACATTGCGCTGGCAATCTGACGACCCAGGTTCGAGTCCGGTTGAGGAGATTTTTCTCCTGGAGCTAACAACAGTGCTGACTCCACTCTCCCCAAAAGTCATTCGGATGAGACTTTAAACCGAGGCCCCGTGTGCGAACGCACGCAGAACATCTTGCGCACACGTTCAATTCTGCTCCGCTTTTCGTAAGAGTAGGCCATCGTGTGCCGGTGGGAACAGATGACATTTATAAAATTGCAGACACACGGGGACTGGATGTAAAAAAGCACAAGAGTGCTTATTCCATTATCCTCGATATAAAAGAATTAAAATCAAATCAAATCAAATCAATCTCTCCTCTCTCTCTCTCTCTCTCTCTCTCTCTCTCTCTCTCTCTCTCTCTCTCTCTCTCCTCTCTCTCTCCTCTCTCTATCTCTCTCTCTCTCTCTCTCTCTCTCTCTCCCCACTAAGGTCAGAATCCTCCTCCATGCTGAAAAAGAGTTAGCGCCAGACAGGGAGCACTTCTAGGCTCAAACGGGATCAGAGGTGAGGAAATCCCGGACTGAGTGTGGATACAATTTGGGAATCCTCGCTGGCCTTACTCATTTACTCCCTCCTCCCTCCTCCTCCCCTTTTCTTCACAGTCTCTTACCTATCCCCCCCCCCAACTCCTCTCCTCTCCCCCTTCCGATTGCGCGACGTCTTTGTGTCTTGATCTGTGCAATCGTGGAAAGTGACCAGGCTGTTTAAGTTTGGCTCGGTGGTTAGAATGATGGTGTTTTGTTGGCAGGATAGAAGGATCGATTCTCTGTGAGATGTTTTAACAGACAGACACATACAGACACAGACAGACAGATAGGTAGAAAATTTAGTTAGATGCACACGCATAAACGCACACGTATGCACGCACGCGCGCGCACGCACGCACACATACACACACGCACGGCGCACGCACACGAAACCACACACACACGTAACGCACGCGCGCACACACAGAGATAACACACATACAGAAGCACACACACACACACAAACACCACACACAATACAGACAGAGAGAGAGAGAGGGAGGGAGAGAGAGAGAGAAAAGAGTGAGAAAAGAGAGAGAGATATTAAGAGAGAGAGAGAGATATTAAGTAGAAATAAAGAAAGAAAATAAAACATAAAAAGGGCAGAAACAAACTGATAAGAACAGAAGAAAACATAAAGCTATCCTCCCCCCGGTGTTTAACCCCCCCCCCCCCAAAAAAAAAAAAAAAATCCCAATCCCAAAAAGAAAAAAACAAAAGAAAACCCTCCCGCAGAAAAACAAAACAGCTAAGTAACCCAAATCCAAACAAAAGCAAAAAAAAAAAACCCTAAAAAACTAAAACAAAATTCTAGAAAAACACTCCCCGAAAAAAAAGGGGGAAAAATCCTATTAAAAAAAATTCACTTCAAAAAAACTAAATATTCATGCAAAAAAGAAAAAAAAAAAAAGCTGGGGTGAGAATGTGCTGCGAATGACATATTTAAGTTTAAAACGTCCTCACAAAAAATCAAAAACCTTCAAAAACAAAAAAAAGAACACCCAAAATCGAAAAAAAAAAAAAAACAAAACAACATTAAAAC
>CM060321.1:40487512-40490012 GCA_030674155.1 Stramonita haemastoma
TTCTTGTGATTACCATATTCTTCATCATGCAAAGAATTACGACACAGTTGTGTTTTTGTTTTACTTCCTTGGCGCGAGTAAAAATCTCTCTGTCTGTCTGTCTGTCTGTCTGTCTGTCTGTCTGTCTGTCTCTGTCTGTCTGTCTGTCTGTCTGTCTGTCTGTCTGTCTGTCTGTCTGTCTGTCTCTCTCTCTCTCTCTCTCTCTCTCTCTCTGTCTCTCTCTGTCTCTCTCTGTCTCTCTCTGTCTCTCTCTGTCTCTGTCTCTCTCTCTGTCTCTCTCTCTGTCTCTCTCTCTCTCTCTCTCTCTCTCTCTCTCTCTCTCTCTCTCTCTCTCTCTCTCTCTCTCTCTCTCTCTCTCTCTCTCTCTCTCTCTCCTCTCTCGCTCTCTCGCTCTCTCGCTCTCGTGCTCTCCTGTGCGTGTGTGCGTGCGTGCGTGCGTGCGTGCGTGCGTGGGTGTTCCCCCTAATCAGTGGGTGCGCTGCGATCGTGTTGCTTGTGTTGAGTTGTATCCCAATGAAACACATCTCTCTCTAAGATTGCATTTGATAACCACTAATGTTGTTATTCAATGTTACTAATAGGATTGCTATTCCATCAAGTTATCATGTTATCATTTGCTATCGTCATCATTTTTGTTTGGAGTTCGTTTCGTAAAAACGTTTTGATAAATTTTCAATCACTTTACATTACATTGCAAGACACTGCATTATATTAAACATTCTTGTTCTTTTTTTGTCAGCCGCTTCCCTTAATGTTCAGTCACTCATGAAAATTGATTCTTTCCATCATAAATAAAGTATATTTCAATTGTTAAAATGACTTTCATTTTGGTCTGGGTTTGGTTTTTTTCAACAGATTCACCAACACCAACTGCCCAGAGAACAACTCCCCACTGAATAAAGAAAACAAAACAAAGCCAAAGAAAACGACATAAGACCTGTCACTGTGCCTGCATGTGGATGATGTCATTGATGCTTATGTCTTTGCCACCCTCAGACCCAGCAAGTACTGCCACTACCAGCTTGACAGGGATTCTTTTCCTTGCCTGGTAAGTTGATTGACTGCTGTCTTTGTATGTCTCCCCTACCCCACTCCCACCCCGGTAGATCATCCTGGAATTTCACGCAGAGAAATCTGCTGTGATTTAAAGGTGGTATACAATACACTGCAATACAATACAGTACAATACGATGCAATACAATACAATATAATACAATACCATGTAATTCAATACAACAACAATACAATACCATGCAACACAATACAAATCAATACAATGATGTTAGGTTTTTTTTGGGGTTTTTTTATTTGTTTTTATTGTGCTGGTATTTTTTTCCCAACTGACTACTATACATACATGTTTGTTTACATTGATATTACTACGTGATCTGTTTCTTCTTGGAATTTTTTTGTTATGAAATCTTGTTTTTTATTTGTTTGCTAGTAGCCAGTCTAAGTTTCTTTGAATGGAGGATGAATACAAGAAAGAGAAAGGCCATGACGTGAGCTTTTCCCTCCCCTCGATTAAAAAAGATAATTCCTTTATTCCTTAATTCCCTCCTTCCTTCCTTCACGAATGAATGAATGCATGAATGAATCAATCAATCAATCAATTCTTTCATTCATTCGTTTGTTTATTCATTTGTTCTCCTATCTCTTAGCGATTTGCATGCCGATATCTGTATTATATTAATTTTGCTATTGTATCTGCTTAAGCTTCAGCGTGTCACTTCTGTTTTCTTTTGTTTATAATTATGTGGGCGCTGATTGATATGAATGTCAGCTTCCAGGTGCGCATACAACGCGCACCTGTCTCCTTTGTGTGTGCATGTGTGTGTGTGATGTGTGTATGTGTGTGTGCACACGCGTGCGTGTGCTGTGTATGTGTATAAGAGAGAGAGAGCGAGAGACAGAGACAGAGACAGAGACAGAGACAGAGACAGAGACAGAGACAGAGACAGAGAACAGACAGACAGACAGACAGACAGACAGACAGACAGATAGACAGAAAGAGGGAGAGAGAGAGACAGAGAGGGGGGGGGGGTTGTTCTAACAAGACACTCCTGTTCATTTCCCTCATTTCCTGGTGGGGAGAGGAGACGGTGATTGAGTTTGTAGTTTCCATTCAGGTGCATAGTCTGTCTGTCTGTCTGTCTGTCTGTCTGTCTGTCTGTCTGTTACATGGACACTCTCTTTGTTTGCCTATTTGTCAGTCTGACTCTTTGTTTATATGATCTGTGTGTGTGGTGTGTTGTGGTGTGTGTGTGTGTGTGTGTGTGTGTGTGTGTGTTGTGTGTGTGTGTGTGTGTGTGTGTGTGTGTGTTGTGTGTGTGTTGTTGTCTGTGTGTTGTGTCGTGTTGTATGTTTTTGATGTCTGTTTGTCTGTCTGTTTGTCTGTTTAGTCTGCTGCTGTCTGTCTGTCTATTTGCTCTGTTGTCTGTCTACTGCCTGTCTGTCTGTCTGTTGTCTGTCTGTCTGTTCTGATTTATTGCCTCTGTCT
>CM060321.1:40495012-40512512 GCA_030674155.1 Stramonita haemastoma
TTATATACAAAAAAATTGTGTTTGGACCAATGGTAACTCCAAACAAAAGACCTCCCCACCCCCGACCCAACTGACTCCACACCAACGACTCAAACCCACGGCCTGAAATAACCGTCAAGTCACGAATCCAACGCTCAAACCACTAGACTATCCTACCCCACCCCCCTACCTACCCACCCTCACCCTACGACTTATGTCCCCCCCCCCCATTCCCATCCCATTTGACCCATTCACCATTTCCTTAAACCATGGCAAATGTCAGTTAGCTGACAATATAAGCGAGTTATTCCGTGATAGGGTTGTGTGGCGCTGGTGGTGGCGACAGAAGAGAAAGCAGGTGCATGCTGCAGGAGCCACTGTGGCGCTGTCGGGGCAAGACAGACAGAGACGGAGTGTGGACTGGGGGTACTTACAGCTCTGCATTACGCCATGATGGATGGGTGGCTTGTGTGCCAGTCTGACTCTCAGTCTTTGTCTCTTGTACTATCTTTGGGTGTGTGTGTGTGTGTGTGTGTGTGTTGTGTGTGTGCGTGTCTGTGTGGTGTGTGTGTGTGGTGTGTGTGTGTGTGTGTGTGTGTGTGTGTGTGGTGGTGTGTGTGTTGTGTGGTGTTGTGTGTGTGTGTGTGTGTGTGTGTGTGTGTGTGTGTCGTGTTGTGTGTGTCTGTGTGTTGTTCTCTGTCTGTCTGTCTGTCTCTTCTGTCTCTCTGTCTCTCTGTCTCTCTGTCTCTCTCTCTCTCTCTCTCTCTCTGCTCTCTCTCTCTCTCTCTCTCTCTCTCTCTCTCTCTCTCTCTCTCTCTCTCTTCTCTCTCTCTCTCTCAGTGGATGTCCTTTGAGACGAAGCAGAAGCACGGCTCCTTATTGGGCTGTGTGAAATTCATGTTACTTATATCAAAATGCCAGTTACTGATAATCCAAAAATTGTAGAGAAAACCCTGACTGCCCTGCTGGCTGACAACCTTGAAAGAAACAGGCCATGAAGATCAGACCGTTTTTAAAAAATTCGGAACATGCAGCTACACAAAGCAAACACCGACACAAAGTACGGGCAGGTCCAGTTTGAACGAACACACACGGGCTCAGTACCGAAGAAAGCCACCCTCCCAGGTACACTGGGACAAGAAGAGAGCAGAAAAAGGAACATCAATAGGAATAACTTGAAGGCGCTGATAACTATCGTGACAAAGAACTGCTTATGCCTAGTGCAGACTATCAACAAACAGATACAGACTTGACTGCAGAGCACACTACGACTACATAGGATGTACAGGGTAGCAGAGTGAAGGAGAGCAAAGAAGAACAACCTGTGTTAACCAGTCAGATCAATCTGATGCATGATGTGTGCGATTCTGACTGTGCTCTTTGTGTAGATCCTCTAGAAGCTGATTTAGCTGTTGAACTTGCTGTTCATAGATCATCAGATGGCCTTGATGCAGTCTCTGTCAAAGTTTAACAGCCATGTTGGCTGATCCATCGTTACTGAGACATTTGTGAGATAAGAGCAGAAAAGCTGATCTCTCTCATTTTTCAAAATGATGGAGAAGTTGTAACTGGATATTTGCAATTGGTTTTACACACACACACACACCACACACACACACACACACACACACACACACACACACACACACACACACACACACACACACACACACACACACACACACACACATACACACACACACACACACACACACACACACACACACACACACACACACTCACACACACACTCACACACACACTTTTATATATTATGTATGTATACATATATGTGTATATATATCTGTACATATAATGTACATAATATTATTGTATACATACATAATAATTCTATAATTGTCTCTGTCACTGCCCCCCTCTCTCTGTATTTTTCTCTTTCTCTCCTGTCTGTCTGTCTGTCTGTCTCTGTCTCTCTCTCTGTTTCTCTGTTTCTGTCTCTCTTTCTCTCCCTCTGTCTATGTATCTTTAGTCTGTCTGTCTCTGTCTGTCTCTCTGTCTGTCTGTCTCTCTATGTCTCGTCTCTGTCTCTGTCCTCTCTCTCTGGCCCTCTCTTACCATCCCATTCCTTCCTTCTCTATCCCCTCCCTCTCTCTCCCTCTCTTCATCCCTCTCTCTTTTCCCTCGCTCTTATCTCCTGTATCTCTCAACCTTTTTCTCTCCCTTTCTATCCCCCATCTCTCCCTCTCTTAATTTTGCTCCCTGGCGGTGACAAAAGGGACAGCACTCTCGTGTGCTACACGAGCCTCGCTTTGAGTGCCTGACACAAGACAGATGGGTTATGGGCCTTACACACGCACGTGCATTAAGAGGGATGATTAACCCCCCTCCCTATCTGTCTCTCTTCATCGATGCATTTGCAGTGCATGCATGTATGCATGCGCGCTCACGTGTGTTGTGTGTGTGTGTGTGTGTTGTGTGTGTGTGTGTGTGTGTGTGGTGTGTGTGTGTGTGGTGTGAGTGTGTGTGTGTGTGTGTGTGTGGTGTGTGTGTGTGTGTGTGTGTGAGTGTGTGTGTGTGTGTTTGTGTGTGTGTGTGTGTGTGTGTTGTGGTGTGTGTGTGTGTGTGTGTGTTTTCATGCGTGAGTGCGTGTGTGTGTGTGTGTGTATTTAAGGTGAGAGAGCAAGTAACAAAGATTCCTGACATTCAGGGTTATTGTGACTATTTTCCACGAAAGTTGTGATTTTGAAGTCTTTTATGTTAAAAAAAATATTTTCTGTTCAAGAACATAATGATCTAAATTCGAAATGTATCCAACACCTTTAAATGAAAGCCAAGATAAATTAAGGGTCACTGAATAAAAAAAAAAAAATGTATATGTATCTTAACTAGAAAAATACAAGAGACCCCCCCCCCCCTTCCTCAACAGAAACCTAAAGTTTCAGTATAACGCATTTAGCCAAAAGAAAGAAAAGAAAAAAGAAAAGAAAGAAAATAAGAGCCTCTATGAAAATTCCTCAATCTACACCATTCTTTTCTTTTTGGCTGCCTCATTTTCTGTGGTGTTTCTATCCAGCTGTTCCCTTGCCGCTCATTGACTATGCCACAACCATACCAAGATTTGTCCTCCATTCTTTAAGGAAACATATATTCAGTAGCTAACATGAAGAGGATTTTAAAAAAAAAAAAAAAAAATCAAGAAAACAAAAACAAACTCACGCGCTTTGCATCTTCCATTCCTACTAACACATTCAAGTAAAAAAAAAATAATATATATAAAAGAATAAATAAATAAATAAATAAGTAGATGGATAAATGAATGAATGAATGAATGAATGAACGAATAAATAAATAAATAAATAAATGAATAAATAAATAAATAAATAAATGAATAAATAAATAAATAAATAAATAAACAAATAAGTCTACAGCAAGAATGACGATGCAAATTGAAATCTCAGAAGACTACCATCAGCGTGATCCTGCCTGTTATCTCACTTCCTCTCACCCCTTGATGGACAGGACTGAAGAAATCACGGTGTGCTGGACAAATTGCCTCCCTTCAATCTCCATCCACAATGAGCCGTGCATTACATAGAGACCTGCCTTCAGAGTGGACAGTCAGATACAGTGACCACTGGCGATGACTTCATTTACGGTGTGTTGCATTGTATTGCATTGTATTGTATTGCATTGTTTGATTGTATTGTATTGTATTTGTATTGCATTGTATGTATGTATTGATTGATTGCATTGCTATTGTATTGTATTGATTATTGTTGCATTGCATTGCATTGTATTGTTATTGTATTGTATTGGTATTGTATTGTATTGTATTGCATTGTATTGTATTGTATTGTATTGTACTGTGTTGCGTTGTTTTGTATTGCATTATATTGCTTTGTATTGTATTGTTTTGTTTTGTATTGTGTTCTTTTGTACATATTATATGCCACTTTCAGTCAAAGCAGACTTATCTGAGTCAAATTCAGGCTGCTCTCTATGGGGCTAGCTAGCATGTCGCCACAAGAGCTGAGCTACCCAATTTTTAACTTAGTGGTTAGAACGTTAAGCCTGCAATGTCATGGCCAAGGTTCAAGCTACCATAGAGATGCCTGTTTGAGGGAGTTTTCTTCCTAAAGTTGACATCAGTAGTACCCCCCCCCCCCCTCCAAAAAAAGTCTTTTACAAGACTATCAACCCAGGTCCAGCGTGCGAACACATTCTGAACACCTTGCACACACGTTAAAATCTGCCTTTTGAAAGAGTACGTAATTGGGTGCTAGGAGGAACGCATAACAGACTTGTTTTTTTCCTAAAGGCATGCACACGGGTGTCGTTTTAAGACATGACCCCTGAATTCAGAATGCGGCTACCTTGATGGTTGGAAAAAGAGGTGGCATGAGCAAAAATGTCATAGAGCAATTACAAAAATGCATTGTATTGCATTGCACTGTTTTTGTGTCAGACTGTGTAGTGTACTCTATGGTAATGTGTTGCACCGAAAAGTTACGTAAGTTTTGTCTTATAATGATGTATTGTATTGTATTGTATTGTACTGTGATGTACTGTGATGTACTGTGATGTACTGTGATGTAATGTCTCGTATTGTATACCTCTTTCTCTGTACCGATGGGCAATACTGCCCAGGACAGTGACGGGGGAAGGTCCATTTGTATGGAAATGAGTTTGCTGTGATTTGCCTGTTACCTGACATCTCTGAAAGTAGAAAAAAAGAGCGCCGAAAATGGCTAGAATAAGAAACAGAAGGAGGATGGGCGGAAGGATTGGAGAACACTGAACACTGAGAGAGAGAAGAGAGAGAGAGAGAGAGAGAGAGAGAGAGAGAGAGAGAGAGAGAGAGAGAGAGAGAGAGAGAGAGAGAGAGAGAGAGAGAGAGAGAGAGAGAGAGAGAGAGAGAGAGAGAGAGAGAGAGAGAGAGAGAGAGAGAGAGAGAGAGAGAGAGCAATACAAAAGAAAGTTAAACTCTAAACTGATGGCCCTACAGAGGTCAAATCTTTTTCTTGCACAAATTAATTAGAATCTTGGTTGAAAAAAACGATTACTGTTTTATGTACAAAATACTTGTGTTTGTATGTAAAACGTTGTAAAAAAAAAAAAAAAAGAAAGGAGAAACAAATGAAAGAAAACAAAGCTCATAACAGATAGAAAGAGAAGGTTATTCTCACTCAGACTGAGAAAGTTACAAAGACAACAAGATACACCACGTGGCCAAAGAAAAGGAAAGTAAGTAAAACAAAAAAAGGAATTGATGACAAGCAATCAAAATGGAAATGTCATGCCTGTATGTCCATAACCAGAAGCTTAGTGGAAAGACACCAGAAAATTGACTCCAGAGAAAGCAATTATCCAGCACTAGAATAAAGGTGGGACATATTCTGACCAAGAGGACTTTGAATACAGGAAGAGAGATTGACCTGGATTCTCTGGTCACTGATGTAAAAGAGGTGTAAGACTGGGAAAGGCTCTTCAGCATTCAAAGCTTCCGGGGGAAGCACACTGTGTAGCCATCTTGGTTATCGGTTCTCGCTGATCCTCTTCTCTCAGGCAGCTTGAGGATCTGAAGTGTCCAGTGCTCATGTGCTGCTAGCTTGGTCTGTGCTATGGCGTCTGCTCACTCTCTTCTACTTTTGTTATCACCATAACCTCTGCCTCTGTTACTCAGGCCGCTGCTGTTGCCAAGCTGGACAGTGACTGCTGCAGTTGCTACTGCTGTTGTGCTGCAGTTTGAACAACCAAATCCCTTAGTCTTGATGCGGTAATTTGTGTACTCAAGCTGATCTTTTTTGGTCCCTAGTATTGCAGGGTATTTTTTTTCACAAAGTATGTACATCAGCTATGTTGCAAACTGTATATCATACATGTATGTAGTATATAACATGCTGATGTTGTGTATCGAGCAATTATAATACACTGTTACGGTTTCAAATAAAAAGCAGAGATGTTTTTAAGACAAGCAAAAATGATGATAAATTCATATATTTTTTTTTGTAAATATCTTCAGTTTGGAAAAAAAAAACTTTTGTTCACAAGGTTTCAATTGAGTCTTTCAGGTAAGACTATAAACTGAGGCCCTTATGCCAATGCACAAAAAACATTTCGCGCTCACGTTAAAACCTGTTCTGCCCTTTAGAAGAGTTGTCCATTCATGCCGATAAGAATGGATAACAAAAAATGTATTTAAAAATCCCGCATGCATACTGTTGACTGTTTAGACTTCATCCCTGCAGTTGGATTGTGGTTATGGTAATAGTGAGCAAAAACGGTCGCAGACGCAAAAAAAATCTCACCATTGATGAACCTCGGAGCTGTAGCCCAGGAACGAAAAAAAATGCATCCCTTTGAGGCAACAGCCGTATTCTGTCAGAGATGTGAGCTTGCAAAGGAAAGTACAGGCACCTCATTTCCATACAGATGGAAAGAACATTGCTGAGGGGCCTGTCACTGTTCCTGCGGCACTGTTCCTCAGATCAGTGATGAGAGAGAGAGAGAGAGGAGAGAGAGAGAGAGAGAGAGAGAGAGAGAGAGAGAGAGAGAGAGAGAGAGAGAGGAGAGAGAGAGAGAGAGAGAGAGAGAGAGAGAAGCACATAGCTACAGAGAGATAGAGAGGGACATAGACAGGCGAACAGACAGACACATGGAGGCACAGAGACACGGAGACAGAGGGATTCAAAAGAGCTCGGTGGTTGCAACAATCGCATACGCAAATTCTCCCTGTTGGTGAGCCTGGAAGCTCTAGCCAAGGAAGGGGGATAAAAAAAAAACCCTCTCTTCAGAAATTCCCTGTTGGATGGAATTTTGAAGACAAGACACAGTAGAACCAAAACTAAAAATGCAAGTCACTAAGATCAAAGTTGAAAAGTTTCGTAATACAAAGAACACGAAGTCAGAATACAAACTACTCGAGCCATAAAATTGTCTACACTGTACTAGTTATCATAAACAGCATAAAAACTAGGCTGGGAGTATGTCGAACTATCACTATGTATGAGGGATGTCCCATGTAAAGCATCATACCATAAACACAGATTGCAGGCTTAGCAAGCAGACAGCAGGACAAGGCTTCCCAGAAAGGCAATCATCAACACCAGGACAGACTAGACCTAGTCTTGCAGTCCTGAATGATACACAACCGTGATGGAGAAAATGGTCCTGGCCTGACTCTGTACCATCCTTTCTGATCACTGAGTTTTGGCAGAGTATGTTAGCAGAACTCATCCATATTCAAAGACTGGATAAAGGAGTGGGGGAGGAGGGAGGGAATCTAGTGGTTACAGCCTTAAGCTCACAGTCTGACAGTACGGGCCTGAGCTACCACTGCCATAGAGACACCCATTTGAGGGGATTTCCCCCCTGGAGTTAACATCTGTACCGACTCCCTACTCCTGATAATTGTTCCAACGATAGTATAAACCGAGGTCTCGTGTACTAACGCACGCAGAATATATTGCACACACGACAAAAACACGTTTTGCTCTTTTTGAAGAGTAGGCCATAGCAAGTTGATAGGACAGAAAAACCACAAAAAACTCATATGCACATCGATGTCGTGGTTAGACATCAATTCCAAAGTCAGAAATCGTCTACCTAATGGTGGGCAAGCGGTTGTATAGGCAACAATATCTTTTTGGGGGAACTTCACAGCTCTAGCCGAGGGACGAACAATACAAATGAGTGGAGAAAAGAAATAGCCATTTTTGCTGAAAGATTCAAGGAAGACTACTGTGGGATCAGCTTGGCTGTAACTCTGGCTGATCTTCCTTTCAGACAGTCTGGCGTAGTTAAGACAATGGGGTTTTGGTCTTGGAGTGTGCCATCTATCTGCTTACATTCTTCACACCGCCTGCCGCTATCATAGCCATCACTGCTGCTGCTGCTGCTGGTGTGTTTATTAGTTTGCCACTGACTGTTGCTGTGTGACTACTACTACTACTACTACTCTACTACTACTACTACTCTACTACTACTACTTACTACTACTACTACTACTCTACTACTACTACTACTACTACTACTACTATACTACTACTATACTACTACTACTATACTACTACTACTTACTACTAACTACTACTCTACTACTACTACTACTACTACTACTACTACTCTACTACTACTACTACTACTACTACTATACTTACTACTACTACTACTACTACTATACTAACTACTGCTACTAACTACTACTACTACTACATACTACTACTACTACTACTACTACTACTACTCTACTACTATACTACTACTATACTACTACTACTACTACATACTACTACACTACTACTCTACTACAACTACTTCCACGATGAATTGCACGCCATCGACCTCTGCTGGCGATTTTGTTGTTGTTGCTGCAGTTGTTATTTCCAAGGTATCTGTATTCACATTTTGCTGACACACTTTCTCTGTCAACTGTATAGATCGTGACTGACATCCCGTCCTTTCCTTTTGTGTGAAGAATCTAGACTTTCCAGTTTTACATTGAACTGAAGTAGCTCAATCAAAAGGATAGTGTTAGCGGAGTTTTGTGTATAGGAAAGGATATCAACCGTTTTTGTACTAAAAAGGTTGCCACTATTTACATCTCTCCTTCCTTTTCTCTTCTTTCCTCCTCTATTTCTCCCTCACACTCTCTTTCTTTTTCCTACCTCTCTTTGTTACCCTTCCCTATCTCTACCCTCTGCCTTTCTCTTTCCTACAGTCTCTTTCTTCCCCCCTCTCTGTCATTTCACTCCCATTGAACCAAAAGTCTGTTTTCTGTAAAAGATGTCGGGTCACAGACAAATCACAGCCAACTCATTTCCATACAGATGGACCTTCCCCTGTCACTGTCCTAGCACTGTTGTCCATCATGTCACTGACCTATGGGGAAAAGATAAGACAGCAGACGATTTACTAGCTGAGCTGTTCCAAGCGGTATGTGCAGCACTTTGTGGTCAGAACATCAGACCTTCAGAAAGCCGACACCAGTGGTCACTTTATCTGACTGTCCACTCTGAAGGCAGGTTCTATGTAATGCACGGCTCATTGTGGATGGAGATTGAAGGGAGGCAATTTGTCCACCACACAGTGATTTCTTCTCTCTGTCCATTAAGGTGGAGACCAGCTAAATGTAGGATCACACAGATAGTCATTTGTTTAGTTCCCCGTTTGCATTTTCGTTTTTGTAAAGGGCGTGATTCATTTTGAATGGAACTAAACCCAGCCAATGTCTTTGGTGGTTGTTGGTTAGCTTGTGTTTCCATTATGATTTGCATGAAGATAAAAGAAATATTCCCAATGGCTGATTAACAAGGTGTGAAAGGTCTGGTTTGGACTGTAAATCATGTTCAATTGCTTCCTGAACAAATGTTTAACTATCTCTCTAAGATCAGCTTACAGAATGAGTCTCTTGCTTATGGGATTTATCAGGATGTAGACAGTATCCTACATTTTAATGATAGTACTCCGGAGACAAGTTAAAGAATAGAAACAGGTAAAAAAGCATCGAGGCTATGTGCATTAAAATTCTGTTTAATTTCGAGGTTCCAAGAATATTGAGACTGTAAATACATCATTGATTGTTAGATAAGGATGGAAGTTCTTTATAAAGAAAAATATCAACATTACTGCAAGAGTGAGAAACCCTGAACCCAAACAAATATCGTGTCAAAGTCTTAGCCAAAGAATGTCCACACAGAACTATGCAGGGGTCTTGTCTATGCAAAACATGATAAACAATGATTAGGGGATTGGTGACTGAACACTGAAGTAATGCCACCAAGACATCGATTCCTGTTACTAGGAGGGAAAGGCATACATAATGATGAGAGACAGGAGACACCATGGACAGGAAAAGCCATGACCTGAACTCTTCTTTTGTTCTGACCACTGATTTAAGGGGGTGTGGATTTGGGTGCTCAGCAGAACATAGAGGGCAGAGGACAGAACAAGCATGTGGTGGTTGTGACTGTAAATCAGGCTGCCTCTCCTTTTATGGCTATCTGTGTCTGCAGTGTGCTTAGTGTTTCTGTGTCCCCGGTTGTGCTTGGTTCTTCTGTGTCTGCATTGTGCTTACTGCTTCTGTGTCTGCAGTGTGCTTACTGCTTCTGTGTCTCCAGTGTACTTAGTGCTTTCTTGTTCTGCTATGTTTTATAGATGCAGGAAAACCTCCATCTCTGTCCTACACTACCCTAACATTAACATTGCTGCTATTGCTGCTGATTGTATTTTTGATTATATTGCTATTGTTACTGTTATATGTAAAGGCTTGAGTGAACATATTGTGTAGCCATCGTGGCTGTTTCTTCTTTTGGACTGTCTGTTTATGTAAAGTATTTGGTGCTTTGTGACCTATTTGATAGCGGTGATGCTATTGTTATTACTATTTTGATACTACTTTTATTACAATTTTTACAGCTTCTACTGTTGCAGTTTTTGTTTCTGTCGCAGCAAGTACACCCAAATCCAATCATATTGCTATGAAAGTTACTACAACTTTTTCCACCTTTGCTGTTATGACGCTACCACTGCTATTGTTTTAGCTACGAAGCTCTATACAATGACAATTTGTCACCATCCCTTCCTTGCATGGATGTCTTTTGCATAAAGACCAAATAATACATTTTCATTACTTCCATTTCCTTCCATGGTCGAATGATGATTATATCTTCATTGGTTTTCAGTGTCCAGTAGATCTGTTCATTTTTCCAAAACTAATCAATTTGGTTTTTTTTGCAAAAAATTATGTCAATGGCTGTTTTTCTCCTGTTTGATGATGATTATCGCTATTTACTTCTTCTTGCTCTTACAACCAATGAAATTTTTCTTTTGTTCCAAAATAACTGAAAAGGAAAAAACAGAAGTTGTCAAACGCAGTTCATTGTCCCCCCCCCCCCCCCCTTCCTCTCTCTCTCTCTCTCTCTCTCTCCCTCTCCTCTCCCTCTCTCCTCTCTCTCTCTCTCCTCTCTCTCTCTCTCTCTCTCTCTCTCTCTCTCCTCTCTCTCTCTCTCTCTCTCTCTCTCTCTCTCTCTCTCTCTCTCTCTCGCCCTTTTCTATCACTTTTGTCTTTTTCGGTGAAAGATCTCAGGTCACAGGCAAATCACAGCCAACTCATTTCCATACAGATGGACCTTCCCCTGTCACTGTCCTGGCACTGTTGTCCATCATGTCACTGACCTATGGGGAAAAGATAAGACAGCAGACGATTTACTAGCCGAGCTGTTCTAAGCCGGTATGTGCAGCACTTTGTGGTCAAAACATCAGGACCTTCAGAAAGCTGACACCAGTGGTCACTGTATCTGACTGTCCACTCTGAAGGCAGGTATCTATGTAATGCACGGCTCATTGTGGATGGAGATTGAAGGGAGGCAATTTGTCCACACACTGTGATTTCTCCTCTCTGTCCATTAAGGTGGAGACCAGCTGAAGGCAGGGTCACACTGATCATTATTTGGTGAGCTTCCTGATTGCATTGTGGTTTTTGTACAGGGTTTGCTTCATTTTGAATGGAAATTGAACCCGGCCTATTCACTTGCGCTTTATTTACCACTTGTATTTCATTTATGGTATGGATAAAGATATAAACATGAATTAACCACTTGCGTATGGTTTTGGTATGGATAAAGATATAGACATGAATTAACCACTTGTGTTTCCTTTATGGTATGGTTAAAGGTATAGACATGAATTAACCACTTGTGTTTCCTCTATGGTATGGATAAGGATATATACACGAATTAACCACTTGTATTTCCTTTATGGTATGGATAAAGATATCGACATAAATTAACCACTTGTTTTTTATGGTGTGGATAAAGATATAGCCATAACCACAAAGGCTCATATCTCACTTGACTTCAAAAGAGTTAGTATGGATCATAGATCCTTTGAACAAGTTCATTTGTTTAATGTGAGAAATCAAAAATGCACTTTGATGTCTACTTCTTTCTCTGGCAATCTTGCAACAGTGTATGTGCTTTGCAGCTCAATTTCACTGAATTTTTTTTTAAATGTCAGATCGCAAAGTTAGAATGTAACATGAAAAATAGTGCCCCCCCTCTTCATTTTCTGTCTCTATTTGTTTGTCTGTCTGTCTGTCTCTCTGTGTCTGTTGTCTGTCTTTCAGTTTGTCTATTTTTATATCTCTTTGTTTGTCTGTGTCTATGCCTGTAAGTCTGTCTGTCTGCATCTCTCTCTCCCCTTCCTCTCTCTTTCTGTGTCTTTGCATGTCCGCTATCTCTGTCTGTCTATCTATGTCTGTTTGTCTTTGTTCGTATGTCTGTCTGTCTGTGTCTGTTTGTATCTGTCTGTCTGTCTGTCTGTCTGTCTGTCTGTTCTGTCTGTCTGTCTGTCTGTCTGTCTGTCTGTCTGTCTGTCTGTCTCTCTCTCTCTCTCTCTCTCTCTCTCTCTCTCTCTCTCTCTCTTCTCTCTCCTCTCTCTCTCTCTCTCTCTCTCTCTCTCATACTCAAGTGATACAGAAAAGGACGGACAGGACGACCAAAATGTGTAGGAGAGGGTTAAAAGCACTTGGCCATTCTTCCACTCTCCTGTCTACAGTGTACATTTCCATTAGACCTGAGAGAGTCTACATCTCCTGCATTATGCTGTACCGCTTGTGGACGTATGGAGCTAGAGCGAGAGAGGGGGCGGGGAGAGGGAGAGAGAGAGAGAGAGAGAGAGAGAGAGAGAGAGAGAGAGAGAGAGAGAGAGAGAGAGAGAGAGAGAGAGAGAGAGAGAGAGAGAGAGAGAGAGAGAGAGTACCTCGTTACTTACCACCATTAAGATTTCGACACCGGAATATCTTTATCTTCTTTTTGAAAGCTCAGACCGCAACTATTGTTGTCTGCCATTTTAGCAAAAATGCGTTGTGCTGGCGTTAAGCGCCTGCCTAGTCAGGCCCTGCGCATAAGACTTCAGCTTAGAAGAGAATTGTTATCTTTTAGTTAAATCTTTCTTGGAGAGGAAGGCAGGAGAATGGACCAAGAAGGCGAAAAAAGTAAAAAATAAAAATAAAAAAGGAGGTGATGGGATGAAAAGGAAGAAGACACAAACAGAGAGAAAGATAGAAAAGGGAATTCTTTGCACATAATTTCCAGCAGGTGGAGGGTGCTATTTATACTGATTTATACTGACAGGCTCCAGCATCCCTCTGTGGATTTTGTTTTGGAACCTTTTTTTTGACATGATAATCGCGTGATAATCAATGGTAAGAAGGATGATGTAACGATGCTGCTGTGGAAGTGCATCCCCTTTGAGACTACTGGACAGGGTTGTACTCTACGCTTACTGTTGAACCTTTTCATAGTGGGAACGAAGTTATCTTTTCTTGTGTGGCATTTGAAATTGAACCTCAATCTCCTAACTATTTTAAACTGTTTTAAGTTGACGGCATTGATCGTTTCTTTTAGGACATGGTTGGTTTTCTTTGTTTCTTGTTTCTTTCTTTCTTGAAAAAGTAATTTAAATTGTTGTCTTTCTTATGTTTATGAGAATTTGGGTTCTTCTACTTAATCTGCTGAGTGTATGCCCTTGAAAGTATAGTCTTGTTCTATTTTTTCGATTCTGTATCTTTTGCAGATCTTGTTTTCTCACAGTATGTTGGATCTTTAAAAATCTTTAAATAAATCATCTTTTTATGCAGCTCTAAAATATTAATTCTTTGGACACTAGTTATTTCAAACTCTAGAATGAAATTTGTTTTTGGAATTTTTTCTTCGACATTAAGATCTGCCTTTCCATCCCTTTAAAGAAACATCTTCCTCCAACGTTATTCAATTTTTTTTTTTTTTAAATAAACCCTCATTTTTGTAATTTAAAAAAAGGATGATTTTCTGGCATTCTGTCTTCTTGTTTTTTTAATTTTGTAACAGAAGCTCTTCCTCAAGTAAGCACAGTAAATTAATTAATGATCTCAAAACAAATCCTACGTATTTTTATTTATAACAGTAGAGTTGGTTTTATACTCTGTTTTAATTTCTATATAGTTGCACACTTTATTCTGAGACTTAACATTTTAAGATATGTACAGCCCCGATATGGCCTGTGTGGTCGAAGGGCTATAAACAACATAATTCGACTGGGTTGGAACATAGTGTAAAACAGCACAATACACCACATTAGAACACATTACAAAACAATAAATGAAGTACATTAAGTACAATACAGGAACGGGGTAGCCTTGTGGTTAGAACATTGGGCTTGCGATCTGAAGGCCAGAGTTTCAGCCCACGTTCGAGCCACCACTGAGACACCTGTTCAAATAATTTTTTTCCAGGAGTGACATCAATGCCAAATCCGCTCTAACGAAAGTCCATCAAAGAGATTATTATAAACCAATGTCACATGTGCGAACGCATGCAGAACGTCCTGCGCACACGTTAAAACTCATTCTGTCTTTCCAAAGAGTAAACTATTGTATGCCGCTGGGAACAGATGGAAGAATTGACAAAGCTGCATGCACATGGGAACTAGATATAAAAAGCACTTGAGAGCTTAATCCGTTACCTGAAATAGAACAATGAAATGAAAAAAAAAAAAAAAGATTTAAAACAATACAACCCACACACCACAACGCTATAGCACTACGCAATATAAGACGCACATCCCGGGAGGACACATTTTGGCAGGTAGCATTCATGAAAGAAGCACCGGTGCCCGAAAGAGAGAGAGAGAGAGAGAGAGAGAGAGAGAGAGAGAGAGAGAGAGAGAGAGAGAGAGAGAGAAGAGAGAGAGAGAGAGAGAGAGAGTGCGTGTGTGTGTGTGTACGTGCGTGCGTGCGTGCGTGTGTTGTGGTGTGTGTGTGTGTGTGTGTGTGTGTGTGTGTGTGTGTGTGTGTGTGTGTGTGTGTGTGTGTGTGTGTGTGTGTGTGTTTGTATGGGGTCTGCAGACGATCAAGAGGAAAGAAGCGAATGGTAACACTATCTGGAACTGTATCCTTCATTACACGAGCTCATCATCTGTCGCTTTGCTTTTCTCTATCCATCTGTCTGTCTGTTTGTTTTCGTTTGTGTCTTTCTTTTCTCCTCCTCTATCCGGTCGTCTTTCTCTGTTTGTTTCGTATCATCGCTTCATCGTTCTGTTATTGTTATACTCTGTTTGTATCTGTCTTGAGCGTGTGAGTGAGTGAGTGAGTGAGTGAGTGAGTTAGTGAGTGAGGTGTGTGTGTGTGTTGTGTGTGTGGTGTGGTGTGTGGTGTGTGGTGTGTGTGTGTGTGTGTGTGTGTGTGGTGTGTGTGACTGTGTGACTATGATTGTGGTGTGACTGTGTGTGTGAGAGTGTGTTTGTGTTTGTATGCGTGGGTGCGTGCCTGCATGCAAGTGGTGTGTGTGGTTGTGTGTGTGTGTGTGTGTGTGTGTGTGTGTGTGTCTGTGTTGTGTGTGTGTGTGTGTGTGTGTTGTGGTGGTTGTCGTGCGTGTGTGTGTGTGTGTGTGTGTGTGTGTGGTGTGTCGCTGCTGTCTGTCTGTGAGTGTGTTTGTCTGTCTGTATGTCTTTGTCTGTCTGTTCATGTCTTTGTCTGCCTCTGTCTGTCAATCTGTCTGTCTATGTAATTTTCTATGCTTTGATAAGTGTAGGTGCTTGCATTGGTATCAATGCATTCGTACGTTTGTCTGAAACATGGACAACATGACCTAGCTCACTTGTCTGTTTGTTTGTCTTTTGTGTGTTTGTTTGTTTGTTTGTTTGTTAGGAAGAGGATCGTTTCTGCGCTGGAGCTCGGAGTTTACTAATGTGGCATTTGTGAATGCGACTCTTTAACCACCTTTAAGATAGATGCGATCCGACATAGGGGATGCTGTGTAAACTGACAGCGGTGTGCACGCATTTGAAAAAATATATCTCATCAGTGTCAACTGGAACATAATGACCTACTCGTTCGAAAGGCAGAATGTATGAGCTAGACGTTCTGCGTGTCTTTGCACACAGACCTCGGCTTATAGTTATGTCTGAAGGACTCATGGGGGAGTAGAGTCGGTACTGATATTAATTCCCCTTATGATGACATACACTATTCCATGTGAAGTCTACAGACAGTGTTTTGCCAGTAAAGAACCCACGCATCTACATGCGTATGCGGTGTCGTTAAATGGTTGTTGTCGTTAATCTGCTCAGGCGCGACAAAAATAAGAATTGCCCTCTCTCGGTCTAGAAACTATGTACGAAATGCTACATACCATATTCACTATACGAAACGTGTGCGTTCAGCTTAAAATATATTACCCTCAATTACGAAATCGCATGGAAAACGATCCCAAAATTATCATTCCCATTGTCTCTGCGAGTGCACGAATCGGGTCAAACTCAACAAATTTTTCAAGGTAAAATTCAAAAGTGCATTGTATATTGTCAGTCTCGACTAAGTTTTCATTTAACTGATATATTTTTCAAGCCGTTATTCTGCGTTTTCGTCCGTGTTGATATAAGCACAAGGGGCGAAGAAGTTCAAAAATAGTTTCTGGTTGTTTATGGACCGGGTTCACTTAGTTTATCAGTCCAGTACCAGTTATGGACAAGAGAACCGTTTAGGGACACCATTCAGGCATCTCCACAGAGGATGCAGGTTATGTGTAGATTCCCTCCACATGCACACACGAGATAAGAGTACAACTCGGAAAGGTTAGGGCCATACTATCAAAGAGGTTTCCCTGGCCCACCTTACGTAAGGGTCTTGGCTGTTGTTCGTCTGCACATCTCTGTTTTGTCTGTTTGATGTGTTTGGTAGCTTTTATTCTGTCTAAGTTCTCTCTCTCTCTCTCTCTCTCTCTCTCTCTCTCTCTCTCTCTCCTCTCTCTCTCTCCTCTCTCTCTCTCTCTCTCTCTCTCTCTCTCTCTCTCTCTCTCTCTCTCTCTCTCTCTCTCAGTCCACAATATGGATACACAGAAAGAAACAACTTATTAACTTAAAGCTTCTTTGCTGCTTCTTTCCACCCCCATACGTTCTTGCTTTCGGACTTACCCTCTTCTCCACTCCCCCCCCCCCCCTTTGCCAATGATTCCAGTACACCTGTTCAATTAACAGAAGGGTATTACCAGGGTACAATGCTGGATTGTCCTGCAAGCACAATATAACAGCAGTGAGGGGCACAGCCCGACTTATAGTACAAGACAGAGACAGCAGAAGAGACAACGACGAGCAACAACACAGACAACACACAACAACAGACACACAGACAGACACAGAACAACAGGAACAGACACAGAAAAGACAGACAGACAGAGAGGACAGACAAGAACAGACAGAAGACAGAGACAGAGAGAGAGAGAAGAGAGAGAGAGAGAGAGAGAGAGAGAGAGTCTTGCACCTTAAAGATAATTCCTCTGAAAAGAAGAGCAAAGAAACCTCTGAATATCGGAGAAAAAAATTGGTCACAATTATGTTCTTGTGTTTTTTGAAAAGTCAGAGAAGTACTTCACTCTTTCGTCTCTGTTGGTTTGGGTCTTTTTGGTTTTGTGTGTTCTTTTTCTCTTTTTTTCTAAATAATGTCTAGCAAATAGAACAGAGAAAACAATAGGAAGACAACATCGGAAACTGAACTGGCCATGGGTGGAACAACTTGCTACGGAAA
>CM060321.1:40535012-40537512 GCA_030674155.1 Stramonita haemastoma
CCAAAATTTAAAATTAGTTTTCAAGTGACTTCTATGAAATTCGAGCTGTCTGTACATGGTACCTATGGAATGAAACTGGACTGAAATAGCTGTTCCTATTTGTGTAGCACAACGGGCAGTCTCTAGCAAAGACCAGAAACAAAGGGGAATAGAGGTTGTACCTTATTCTAGTGTTCGTTTCCCTGTCTTTCATTTCATGCCCGTTTAACTGTTGAGACAGCAGAAACAAAAATATCCAGCATATGTAAGGAAAAACGTGACAGCCTAAATCATAATCAGCTGAGTGTATGATTTCAGCATTTTCGTGGCACGAGGGTTGCTGTTTCAAATCCAGAAATAAATAGACTTCATTAGTATCTTTGACAGTCGTGTTTTCTCTATTATTACATAGTGTCACAACGATACTAGTGTCATGTGACCCTTAGCCTAGAAACAACATGTGACCGCTTTTTTTAGCACGACCTCGGTGGAGTTCAAACCTGAGAGTCTGACTCTGACAGGTATCTGTTTTAAAGTGTGACTGTAGTCCCTATTATCTACCTTCATACGTGTTCCAGTGACACTCGAAGTGGTAATGTGGTGCTACCTGGTTGCTGTCAATGCTTCTCCACTTTTCCTACCTGCTTTCAAATCAATACACAGTCTCTAGTACTGTAACAATACCGAGGTTTCCATTCTCCAGGATCTTAGCTATCTCTCTGATGTCATCCTTGTTTCTTGTGTCTGTGAAAATGACGACACGCTCTTGGTTTAGTTGACTTATTTCAATCGTCAAAGTTATCATTTTTATCTAAGTGACAGACAATAATTATAACTGTTCAGGAGCGCTTGGCCTCATTTAGAAAGCTCTAAACATAATTGGAAAGTCACAGTATCTGCTCACAAATTTCCTTCACCTTCACCTGTCCCGTAGTCCCGCGGGCCTTGGGGGCACCACTGAAGATTTTGCAACCAGCTTCCTCCACTCCCCTTTATTGGAGTTAAAAAAAAACCTGTTTCACATCCACACACACCTTTCAGCGCAGAGTTCTAAGTCTCGTTTTTCCTGATTGTTGGCTCATCAAGGACTGTGTGACACCACAGCCTCTAATATTAGCTCCAGACCTGGTGTCTTCGTCACCTGCAGTTCTTCCTGCCGTTAATCCTCCCTGGTCATTGGCTGATGCAAACCTGGTGAAGTAAGCAGCCAGGGATGAACAGGGTGAACCAGTGTTAGGAGCTAGCTCAGCTGGCCTTGAGGGACATTTTCACTCCGTCAGTGTGATCAAGAGCTGCAATAGACTGCTGCTTCTGCCAGCTGTGGTTTGCTTGGTAGAGAAAGAAAACTATTAAGGGGGCTTGTTTGCGTTGAATAAAGTTATAATAAAAGTTCTGGAGAGATAGATAGAGAGATAGGAAGAGAGAGAGAGACAGAGACAGAGACACAGACAGACAGACAGACAGACAGACACAGACACAGACAGACAGACAGACAGACAGACAGACAGACAGACAGATAGACAGACAGACAGAAACAGAGAGAGACAGAGACAGAGACACACAGAGACAGAGAAAGTGAGAGACAGACAACAGTTTTACACTGCCTTTTCAGTAAATGGCTACAGAATCAGTGTCTCAAACAAACGTACCCAGAATAGAACGTTCATTCATAAAACTATACAGGCCTTCCCCAGTACTGATGAGCCTACAGAAATCGATACTTTGACAGAGCGACAGCAACCCACAACTGGGGGGGGAAAAATAGAAACTCAAACAAGAACGGCACTTTTTTTGTCAGCAGAAAATGTTTGCGAACGTAGCGAACGATGACGCAGACCAATTTTAGCAGCAGCAATTTTATATAAAAAAAACTGTTTGAATGTTGAATGACAAGCACAGTCATAAACAAAGTCACAAGACTTCCAGCATATTCGATAAGGACAATAAACAAAGGGAGTATTGGATTTTGCAGTGATCTATAAGCAACGGAGAACAGCCTTTCGTCGTCAATAAGACATGGTACGCAACTTAAAACTACAGTAATTGTGATAAAGAAAAAAGGTTTGCGAAGTAGATAACTTTACCAGTACCGTACAGTTTCCAGTAAAAACGTGCTCGTGATACTCAGGTTCCTGCACTGGAAGACAGCTATACAGAATTTCATGACTGGATTAATGACTTGTGTGGGCAGCGCAGTATTCCAGGCAATCACGAGTCTGTGCTGTGTTCTTCTTTTCTTCAGCCCAGGAGTGTGTTAGTAGCCTATACTAGGACCAAGTTTCTCAGCATGCTGTTTCTTCACCAGAGTTCTGCAAGGAATCAAGTCAAACAGTTGACCGAGGGCTAGCAGACACAGGTCTCTGAAAGGAGACTGGACCATCCATGCATCTGTGCCGATGTCCGCCAGTGTCCCTGGTTAGTCTTGGAGGATCGCGCACAGTGTTGTCAGCCTCCCTCCTGTGGTCTCTGATCCGGCTGTCTCACAGGATGTGCTTGACAAAAGTGGTGCGGGGCATCTGCG
>CM060321.1:40547512-40555012 GCA_030674155.1 Stramonita haemastoma
AGCTCCGAGGTTAACCACTGACGAGATTTTGTGTCTGCAACCATTTGTGCTCACCATTTAGAAGCTGAGTCTGACTTAGAGATGATGTCTAAACATGGCACTTGTGTGTATGCTTGTTTTATTATTATTATTATTATTATTATTATTATTATTATTATTATTATTATTATTATTATTATTATTATTATTATTATTATCGTCGTCGTCGTCGTCGTCGTCATCATCATCATCATCATCATCATCATCATCATCATCATCATCATCATCATCATCATTATTATTATTATTATTATTATTATTATTATTGTTATTATTATTGTTGTTGTTGTTTTTTATTATCTGCTCCTACAGGCACAAAGTGGCTTACTCTTCCGAAAAGGAAAACGGTTGTTCTGCGTGCGTTCACACACGAGGCCTTCGTTTACAGTCTAATCCGAAAGAGTTTGTTGGGAGTAGAGTCAGTATTAATGTTAACTCCAGGGTAAAATTCACTAAAACGGGCACCTCCGTGGAGGCTCGAATGTGCATTTAAAGTGTTGACAAGACCTTTTAAGAACGTTAAAAGTAAATTGCAATGTCTTTATTTATGTGGAAATGAACTGTGTGGTACTCTGGTGGTTAGAGTGCTTGTTACAAACAGATTCAGGGCTCCTAATTAAGCATGTTTTTAGGATTACAATGAATGACATTCTTTGATTATGACGCATGGAATATTAGTTATTGATAAATGTTAATGCCTGTCGATTGCATATATGTTTGTCTGCTCATGGAGTTTCGGGAGTATTTTATAATATTTTAAGAGGTTTTAGAAGTACCGGGAATCGTTCATAGTATTCTATGACATTCTGGAATCTGTCAAGACGCGTTGCTGCAATCTAAGATGTTTGTGTGAAGTTCCCCAAGCTTCCGGGATGGTCTGGCAGCGATGGTCTGGCAGCGGGCAGTAGAAGGGGCCTGGACTGTATAAATGCAAGGGGCTGTTATCGCCTCGAGGAGGGAGGAGAGTCGAAGAGGAAAGATGATACTGAGAAGAGGAGAGGAGGGGGATTCCCACGGCGCTGGAATGTTTAGCGGGCAGTAGAAGGGGCCTGGACTGTATATATACAAGGGGCTGTAGTCGCAGTGGCAGAGGAGGGGAGTCCCACGGCCGAACGCCCTAGTGATCGAGCAGGGGAGGCAATGCGGACGGTAGATTTAGGGTATTTTTTTTATTAGAGGAAGGGGAGAAAAATGGAAGGAATAGAAGAAAAGCTATGAGAACTGTGAAAGTGATTAGCTGATTGAAACTTGTGTTAAGTGAGCGTAGTAACAGAGTTTTGGTTAAATCCGTGGTGATGTTAGAAAGGAGTTTTCTTGTTTGTTTTTATTGGAATTTTTGTACTGGAAACAATACTGTTTTGAAGTAGATTAGTTGAATAAAAGAATTATAACCTGATCTCTGAGTCGTGTGTGCTCTGTTAGATGTGATTCCCGAGAGGTAGGGGAGCAACTCTTGGCACTTCAGTCAGCGTTATACGTCCACTGGAGTGTCTTTAAAACAAAGAGTTTGTTCCTCAGAACCAATAACGTAAGGGTAGGGGAGCAACTCTTGGCACTTCAGTCAGCGTTATACGTCCACTGGAGTGTCTTTAAAACAAAGAGTTTGTTCCTCAGAACCAATAACGTAACAGTGCTGTACATTGCTCGAGTGATCTAATGGGCTGGTTTTGAGTCCAGGTTTTAGACACTACCGAGATGCCTATTCAAGGAGATTTTCGACTCCATTCCATTGAAAGTCCTTTGGATGAGACTATTAACCAAAGCCCCGTGCACAAACGCATGCAGAACATCTTGGACACACATCAAAAGCTTTTCTTGCCTTCCAAAAGGACAATTCATTTGTGATGGTGGTAACAGAGGACAATATTTTTTAACTGCTGCAGGCAGATTGGTGTAAAAAAAAATATTAGTGCTTATTCCATTATCCTTGAAAGAAAACAATAAACATATATACAAAATAAAAATATATAAAGGGGTGTAAATTTAATATTTCAAAAGTGTTCGTTTGCTGTGCAAAAAATAAGATCAAGTTTAGAAAAGGTTGATTATACCATAAAATGAAACAAAATAGTGATAAGGTGTTAAGCCTCAGATGTCACTCTTGTATAGGTGAACAACAGGAAGTCGATCTTTCAACAGACAGACAAAAAAAACCCTATATGTTAAGAACACCTGGGCCAGGTAGCTTAACCACCTTAACTAGACACCCCAAATCCATGACACGCTACCCACACATCCATCCCACACCCGGAAATTTGCACCACCACCACCGTCGCCATATTGTCTGTCTTTAATTAGTAAGGTATCTTGTCACATTGCTAACATGGCGAGGGAGGTAAACCAATATCGCAGCGGAAACGGATATGACGTTCCAAATTCTAGTTTCCCCACCCCAGCGAAGTGATGGCTTGTTTCCTGCATAGTTTTCTGATAACCTTCCGTGGAGTGATGCTTTTCAATACGTATAGACTGGCACAGGCCTAAAGCTTTGTCAGTTGCTATGTAAAGTTAAGTGCCGAGATCTGTATTGAAATGTTTATGTTTTAAAATGTCATGTTGAAGATTGTTATCTTTAGCCATGCGTGATAAGTTTTAAGCATAATAACCTGTACTCCTCTTTTAAAGGAAAAGAAACTATCTGAAGTCGGAGTTTGGCTACCTATGATATGGTTAAGTACTTGAAAGAGTCATACACGCGAAATTCTCATCCGGTGTGTACCTACGATATCACAGTGATTACCGGGTGATGGGGTAGATAGAGTTCCTATTCTGGCTGGACACCCCCTCCCCTCTCGACGTGTTTAGCTGAGGAACACGTAGCGGCAGCAAAAACAGCAAGAACAACAATAACAAAAGTAAGGAGCTGGTTATGAATACGTACGGAGTTTGTTTTGCACGAATGAGGACTTGGTTATGAAAAAGGGGTTGGTTATAGACGAATAAAAAAAAATGGTTATGAAGAAGGGGTGGATTAATTTGTATAAAATAAGTATTTCATTATGAAGAATTCAAGGGTAGGTTATGTACACATAAGATATTGGCAAAGAATATGTAAGATTTTTTAAAATAATAAATGTGTAAAGATCTGGTTTTGAATAAATACGGATTTATTCATGAATATGGAAGGAAGTGATTATAAATAAACAAGTAGATGGTTGTGGATAATGGAGGAAGTGGTGATCAACAAACTGAGGACTAATCATGAAGCAGTTATGAATATTAATGAAGCAGAGATGAAGAGAAAGCCAGTGACTTCCCAGGACTAGAAGCTGATCAACCATGATCTGTCAACAACTGAAGCACCGCCCATGTACTGTCGCTTGGCTGCCAATGTCTGTCTCTGAAATCTCTACAAATAGCAGAACGGCATGCATACTCTGTGTGTGCGCGCGCGCGTGCGTGTGTGTGTGTGCGCGCGCGCGCGTGCGTACGTGCATGTTCGTGTATGTGTTCAGATCATGATTCCTTTGTATGCCTCTTGCTTACATTACTATATTGAGACACAGTTCTCTCTTAAAAAAAAAAAGAACGAATCACTTATTCTCTGCTTCCAGATCTGTTTGCAGGTACAGCGTTTTAAGCAGTGATTAAAGTACGCTGTAACAGAGTGGTTAAGACCGTTTTTATTTTCTCATTTTCGTGGGTCCATGAGTTCCGTGGGTTTGAATCTCGGCAGCGGCTTCCGGTGATTTGAGGGTGTGGGATTTTTTTTTAACGATTTTTCATTCCAATGGAATGGCTACCCTGCGAGTTCTTTGATGGAAAGAAAAGAGTCCGTCAGTGTTTCAGGGTATTATCTCCACATCTTTTCAACAAATGTACAGAATGATAATGATGAAAGGTGGACCTAGATGTATGGGCTTTGATATAAGATGCAGAATCATCACTTATCTCAGGCACGCTAATGATACAGCATTCAAGGCCAATAATATTACAAGCATAAAAAGAATCCTCTACAAAGTTGAAACAGGGAATACTACTGTCCGTAAACGCACAAAAATCCCAAAGTGATGCCATTAACGACACAATTACCCTTCAGAATATTCAAACCAATAGAACAAACCTGGAATACTTTCAAAACTTCAAATATCAAGGCTCTGTAAAAGAGAATAATGGCTTCTGTCTACAAGAAGTCAAGCAAAAGATGATGAGTTAATATTCGGACAGACAGACGCATACCCAAATATCTCAAAATTAGAATCGTCGCTTTTCGGAAGAGAAGTTCATCGTGTATTGGTGGGAACGGATGGCAAAATTTATAAAACTACATACACACGGGGACTGGATGTAAAAAAAGCAAATGAGTGTTATGCTCAAAAAAAAAGAAGAAGAAAGAAATAATGCTTCCTGTTCATTGGCTGATGCAATCCTGGTGACATTAGCAGCCAACAACGGTTAACAGGCTGAGCCAGCTTTATAACACAGCTGGTTCTGGGTGGTCTTTTCCCAGGCTTGTGTTCAAAGGCTACACTGAGCTGCTAGTGTGCTAACAGTGGTTTGATAGAAAATAGACTGTATTGGAAGCCACTGTCATCAGACTGGGTTATAACAAACACTCCCAGAAAGGAAAAAAAAAGTACAGACACGAGCAAACAAAGAAACAAAGAGAAAAAATGGGGGAAACAATGGGAAAAAGAGCAAGCAAAATAGAGGGAGACAGAGACAGAGGGGTACTGAGACACAGAGAGATAGAGACAGAGAGCGGGAGAGATGTACGGACAGACAAAAGATAGAGTGAATACAGACAGAAGAGAGAGAGAGAGAGAGAGAGAGAGAGAGAGAGGAGAGAGAGAGAGAGAGAGAGAGAGAGAGAGAGAGAGAGAGCAGACAGACAGACAGACAGACAGACAGACAGACAGACAGACAGACAGACAGACAGACAGGAAGGGACAGACATACAGAGACAGAGACATACATACAGGCAGACATATAAAAGCAGAGACAAAGAGAAACAGAGAGCAATCTGATACCTTCATTCAGCATAGACATTCAGCCTCAAATGTACCCTAACCAAATGCTGCCACACTCAACGGCAGAAAGTTCATTCATAGAACACTCTTATACAGGCCTTCCCAGTACTGAAGACATTGCAGAAACCGATACCTTCACAACCTTGACTGAGCGACAGCAACCCATAACTGGGGAGAAAACAGGGAAAGAAAAAACAACAACAGGAAAACATATCTTCTTTAGTTAGCTGGAAACTTTTTTTTTAATGTAGCGTAAAAAAACAAAAAAAACCAACAACCAGCCAATACCCAATTTTAGCACCAGCAGTTTTTATACAGAGCATTGACTGGAAAGCAGCATCGATAACAAGCTTTCAAAGAAAGCAGAAGAAAAAAACTTGGAAGCGATTCAGTTCGCAAGTCAATGATAAAACAAATGAAGTATCCGATGTAGTTTTATTTTCAAGTAAGTAGCCTGAGGGTTTTTTTTGACATAAATGGGATAGGCCAGGCAACTAAAAACCGTAATTGTGACGAAGCAAAAGTTGTTGTCTTTTTTCCCAAACTCTCATTGTTGCTATTATGAAAAACTTTTTTTTAAAAAAGAGAGAGAGAGAGAACATGAACGTTTGACATTTACGTTCTTGAAATAAGCCTACTAAAGGAAATCATAACATGACATTTATTACTTCAGTGGGTGGATTAGAACTCCGGGTGACTGCAGTTTGTATTGTATTGTATTATATTGTATTGTATTGTATTGTATTATATTATATTGTATTGTATTGTATTGTATTGTATTGTATTGTATTGTATTGTATGTATTGTATTGTATTGTATTGTATTGTATTGTATTGGATTGTATTGTATTGGATTGGAATGG
This sequence comes from Stramonita haemastoma, assembly GCA_030674155.1. Lineage (NCBI taxonomy): Eukaryota > Metazoa > Mollusca > Gastropoda > Neogastropoda > Muricidae > Stramonita > Stramonita haemastoma. The sequence continues at coordinate 40,553,384 of CM060321.1, forward strand.
ATTGGATTGGATTGGATTGTATCCTATTCTATTGGATTGTATTGTATTGTTTGCATGTACTGTATTGTATTGTGTTGTGCTGTATTCTGATTTGTTCTTTTTGCCTTGAGCTCAGCAGCGGGCTTATCTTGGACATGTTTTGTTGATGTTGTTGTTGCCGTCGTTGTCATCATCGTTGTTGTTGTTGTCGTTGAACGTTCCTCAGCTTAACACCTTGGGCGTTACCCCAAATAATAGCACTCTGACTCACTCATCCCACCCGGGAATCTCTGTGAGATTGAAAGTACTCACTGGATGAGAAGTTTGGAAGTATGACTCTTTTTCAAGTACATTGCCATAATCATAGTCAGCCATATTCTGACTTTAAAGGATTGTTTCTCTCCCTTAAATGGGAATCCAGTTTGCAATGCTAAAAAAGAGCTTGTTATGAGTGAAAGCAGTCTCAACAAAACATCTGACATCAATACAACGTATCAATGTGTAATGCCTTGACCTAGATCTTTTTGATGCAACGCTACTTTGCCAGGGTATGCAACAAAGAAAGTGGGTACAGTTGACTGACATAGAGTAGATGCAGACCTCTGGAAGGAAAAAGTAGTCTGTGGAAGGAGAAACTGGTCTGTGGAAGGAGAAACTGGTCTGTGGAAGGAAAGAATGGTCTGTAGAAGAAGAAACTAGTCTGTGGAAGGAGAAACTGTCTATGGAAGAAGAAACTGGTCTGTGGAAGAAAGAATGGTCTGTAGAAGAAGAAACTAGTCTGTGGGAGAAACTAGTCTATGGAAGAAGAAACTATCTGTGGAAGAAGAAACTAGTCTGTGAAGGAGAAACTAGTCTATGGAAGAAGAAACTGTCATAGAAGAGAAACTGGTCTATGGAAGAAGACTGATCCGGGCTTGCGCGCAGCAAGTAGAAGAACAGTACAAGACAAGAGAGACAGACAGACAGACAAACAAACAGACAGACAGACAGATACAGAGACACACAGACAGACACAGACAACAGAAAGACAGACAGACAAGCACACACATACACACACAGACACACACAGACACACACAGACACACACACACACACACACACACACACACACACACACACACACACACACACACACACACACACACACACACACAACCTGCGTCTGTGGATGCTGTGGTGCCATCCATTACTTCCGCATGTTAAGCACTGCCTGACATTTCCCCCGCTCTGACTCCACACCTCTACAGGTAAAGAAGAAAAGGGAGGATGCCATTTTCTTTCGTATTTTATTATCTTTATATTTTTTTTGTCTTTTCTTTCGCTTTGGATTTTATTTTTGCTAGGGGAGGTGGGCGGTTGGCAGGTAATGTATGACAGGTATACTTTATCCTCCAGTGACTTTCAATGTCAGGTGTTTTTTTTTTTTTTTGGTTAGATTGTTGTTGTTTTTTGTTGTTGTTTTTGTTTTCTTTCGTTTCGCGGATTTTGTTTAGTGTTCTTTTGAAGCCTTTTTGCTGTTTGACTGTAGTACAGAGCTATATGTTGGAACCAAAAAGGGTTATATATTGCCTGTGACAATCAAGGTCATTTTTTTCTACTAGCTTTTTCAAGGACATCAGCTATAAAGAAACAACAGCAACCGAAAAAAAA
>CM060321.1:40565012-40567512 GCA_030674155.1 Stramonita haemastoma
GCTCCTAGCGCAAAATTAGGTAATGTGCTAAGCGACTCATTTCGTGGTGGAGCGTCACAAATTGTATCGTCTTGCATTGCATTGCTTTGCCTTGCCTTGCTTTGCATTGCCTATCCCATGAGTAACGATGACGTTAGATAGAGTGCCATGCTGGATGCCTCTGTGGAAAGGGTACACCAGCACCCTCGGTCTACTGTGGTGTGCAGCAGTTGGGCTGTGGGCTGTTGGAGCTTGTCCAGTCCATGATGCCATCATACCAGGATTTTCGTCGTCAGCTGCTTCACTGGTTGATTTCTACTGTGCCCTGCAGAATGGATTTGGACAGGGAGCCATGTCAGGAGACACGACCATTCCAAGTGAATGTTGAAATCTTGAGGGTGGTGGTCAGAGGTTCCTGCCTGCCTGCATTGTTGGTAACATCAAGTTGATGTCGTCTGCAAAGTGCAAATTGCATAACGGCTGTCTGCCAGTAGAAGTGGATGAGTAGAGGGTGTGCACAGTTTTTCTGTATGGTATTCTACTGGTTAAGGTTAAATAGGCCGGGAGAGAGGAGGCAACCCTTATGGACTTAGACAAAAGAAATAACCATCTGACATGGCACTACACCACCACCACCACCACCACTCCTCACCACTCCCACCTCTACCCCGGTCACACACCACCATCACAATCAGGCACGTACCCCCTCATAGTAACAATTTGCCCTGCCACGTCATCACTCTCCAGGGCAGCTGTGAACCTGCAAATTAACTCTTTTTTTTTCCAGACACGATACCAGAACGAAACTATCTTCCTCCAGACAGACTCACCAGCATTCCTGTCTCTGGCACACACAGCATGTGCCAAACCTGCACAAGCATCAGAGGTAGCCAGTGACCACCACAGGAATTTAGACAAATAATCCCAGACATTATAAAGTAGTTGATCACGGAGGCAAAAACTGACTAGACTAACTGCATGCAGGTAAACTTTACACAGGGGCTAATTAACCACATGAGAACAGACATGGAAGCCAACTCAGCACATGGGAACAAACACGGGGGCTAGCTAACTAGGTAAAGATGGTGGTGTTTCCATAACATGTGGTCGTCTGGGAGCAAGGTTTTAGAGACCTCAGCTTCTCTAGAGGCCTGCATATAGAGGGTAGCGCCCATCTCCTCTCCCCCACTGCTTTGCCTTCTTTCTCTCTAAATTTAATGGGAGGGGTACCCATTTACAGCTGGGTGAACTTGGGGACTGTATAAAGCCAGGCTATGTAAATCGTCACCCATCCATTTGGTAACCACGCTCAATACTGCTAAACCTTCACTTGGGAAAAGCGAGTGCTCTGACTACTGAGCTATCTCATTCCCATTGCTAACTAACGTGGAGACAAACATAAGGGCTAATGAAACACATGACAAACATTAGGACTAACTCACCACCTGAGACCAAACAGCTGGGCAACTAATCGCATGAGGATTAACTATATTAATATAACATGGACAAGAATGAACCACACGAAGATAAACACATGGATTAAGTAACGGTAAGATGATAGATATATAGACAAGCAAAGTATGTGATTTCAAACATGGGGCTAATTAACCATGTGAGAACGAACAGAGAGAGACCAACTGACCACTTGAGAATAGGCAGGGAACCGATCAGCTCTACAAGAACAAAGTGGCCAAATGACCACATGAGAAAAGGTATAGAGGCCAAATAACCGTAGGAGGACAGACACAGAGATCAGATAACTGCAAGAGTGCAGATACAGAGGTCAAAAACGTACAGCAGAACAAACATATACCTCTACACGAGAACAGGTAGAGTGACTAGATAACAATATAAGAACAGATATAGCAGTCAGCTAACCGCATGGAAACATACAGTGTGGCCAAATAACCACACAAGAACGGACATGGCGAATGAATAACCACAGGAGAACAGACACAGTAGCTAAATAACCACATGAGAACAGACATAGATGCCAAATAACTACATGAGAACAGACATAGATGCCAAGTAACCACATGAGAACAGACATAGATGCCAAATAACCACATGAGAACAGACATAGATGCCAAATAACCACATGAGAACACGCCTAGTAATTAAATAACCACACGAGAACAGACATGAGGAATAACCAACTGAGAGGAAACGTAGAAGCTAATCACCTGAGATCAAATGTCAAGTCCTACTGAAAAAAATAAATCACATAAGATAAAGAAACCTGTCACAAACACAAACACTGACCCATCACAAGCATTCAAACCAACCAGTCATTGTTGGCCCAGCCTAAAAGCTTTGTCAGTTATTTACGTAAACTGTGTAACCAGGCCTACACGAACATGTTGTTATGATATAAAATTATATGTAGAGATTTTCCTCAGCGGTGACAAACTCTTGGCGTCACAACCAGCACTCACTCCCAAAAGCTTGAAAGAAACCCTTTGAAGTTGGAGTATGCCTGCATATATGACGAGATATGTAACAACAGTCATACACCGACGTG
>CM060321.1:40575012-40580012 GCA_030674155.1 Stramonita haemastoma
TTTATCTTTACCTAGTGAAACACTCCACATACAGATCTGCATGTGCCGATAGTCATCAATTTTCTTCACATGTTTCTTCTTCTTCTTCCTCGTTATCAAGCATCCACACAGCAACTATTGCTCTCTGTCATATGAGTAAAAAAAAATAATACTTTGCGCTGCCGTGAAACATCTACGAGTGGAGATGTCGGAATAGTCACTAAGAACATGGCTGTTTAATTAAGGGATGTGTTTTTTTTTCTTCTTCTTCTATCTCACTTCATGTCCTTTCATGGGGTTTCTCCCACAATGTGGTGACCGTCCTCGGTTAAGCCTTATGGGTGACCAGGGCTTTTGATACAAGGAATGACAGTATAAAAAATATTTGGTTTTAAACTGTGTTTTTAATGTGTGTGTGGTGTGTGGTGTGTGTGTGTGTAATAGTTGCACAGTTTTTGATTTGAAATTTCACGTGACAACCCTGATATGGCCTCCGTGGTTGTTTTTCTTTTGGGTGGGGGTCGGGGTGGGGAGCTATAAACCAAAAAGATTGGAGTGAAGACGAGATGCGTCATCACTGTATTGATGTCATCCTGTTTTCATACAGAAAAGAAAACGTAGCCGTTGTTCCAACAAATGTAACAAAGTAATCTGTGATATGATTCTGACACAACCAGTAACAGAGAAACAAGTCTGATTGACTCAACTCTCTGAAGAGTCATACAGGCACTCTCTCTGTGTGTGTACATGCTTGTGTGTGTGTGTCTAAAGCTGTTTTGCCTTTGGCAAGAGCAAGCCAGTGTGTGCCCGTTGGGAACAGATGACGAAATTGACAAAATCGCATGAACACGAAGAGTGGATAATATAAACAAGCAAAAAGGCGCTTAATCCACGATACACAAAATAAATCAATAGATAGATGCAAGAATAAATGAAAAAAACGGCACGCTCTCTCTCTCTCTCTCTCTCTCTCTCTCTCTCTCTCTCTCTCTCTCTCTCTCTCTCTCTCTCTCTCTCTCTCTCCCCCACACCCACACACACCACACACACACACACACAACACACACACACACACACACACACATAACACACAATGCGCACCCCTCTCTCTCTCATCTCACCCACCCACCACCCACCTCGCCCACACATACAGGCACAAGTCGTGCAAACCCAAACTTTTGACATAACCTCACACTATTTCGGTGTACACCGAATCAAAACACAGCGTATGTGTTCTTTCACAGCCCTACAGCAGTGGGCGTTGGCGCCGCCAGAGAAAGGGGGCAATGTGGTTGGATCATTGTTGCCAATCCCAGCCAATGAAGTGCAACTGGCAGATTTATGAAGGGCTGCTACTCCACAAAATAGAGAGAGGTTGGTGCCCCCAACATCCAACTGGTTTTTTTTGGGGGGGGGTTATTTGATGGGTTTTTTTTTTCTCCCCCAGACCTGAGTTGTGAGAGTGCATCTAGCAATTTCCAGAGGTGTGTGTGTGTGTGTGTGTGTGTGTGTGTGTGTGTGTGTGTGTGTGTGTGTGTGTGTGTGTGTGTGTGTGTGTGTGTGTGTGTGTGTGTGTGTGTGCGTGCGTGTGTGTATATTTGTGTGTGAGTGAGTGAGTGTGTGAGTGAGTGAATGAGAGAGAGAGAATTATTTTATTCATTTATTTATTTATTCTTTTATTTCGGGATAATGGAGTAAGCACTCGTGTGGGCTTTTTTTTTTACATTCTGTCCCCGTGTGTATGGCCTACACTTCGGAAAGCAGAACAGGTTTTTTCACGTGTGCGCAAGATGTTCTCCGTGTGTTTTCACACGGGACCTCAGTTCATAGTCTCATCCGAAGGATGAAGTGTGTGTGTGTGTGTGTGTGTGCGTGCGTGCGTGTGTGTGTGTGTGTGTGTGTGTGTGTGTGTGTGTGTGTGTGTGTGGTGTGTGTGTGTGTGTGTGTGTGTGTTGTGTGTTGATCTGGAGAATAATAAAACACCTTCTTCCTCCATAGTCAATGAGAGATAAGCAGACAAGTGATGCTACACTAAAATGAAAATACTATGACAAACGGGAATCTTATGTTTCCAAAAAATAATGATGATGTCTTTGGTTAAGACAGGGACAAGTCAATGACCATCTAAGAACATAGTTATTGTGGTCTCGCTTGCAATCCTCTCCATCATTCACTGTAGTATAATTGTGTGTTCTTATCATTAATCGTTGATGTGACCAGCAGCCCTCTTCATGTATGGGCCAATGGCCTCTAAAGGAATAACTCTTTCCGGAGCTCAGAGTTCTCTGTCGCCGACTGTGTGTGTGTGTGTGTGTGTGTGTGTGTGTGTGTGTGTGTGTGTGTGTGTGTGTGTGTGTGTGTGTGTGTGTGTGTGTGTGACAGAGAGAGAGAGAGAGAAGGGGGGGGGGGCAAATTGGTGCTTTGTCGCCGAGAAGCCAGCAATAGCCTGCAGGAAGTCCTCGTTTCCTTCAGAAGACAAAGCCATTATTGGGATGACTTTCCAGCACTACAGCTGATCATCGCTATTGTGTTTTTTGTTGTTGTTGATGATGTTGGGCATTCTGCAGCTGTACACATTGCCGGTCACTGTCTGACTCATCAGGGTGACGGGGGTATCCTGGTGGTTAGAGCGCTTCGCTCGCAATCTGATGACCCAGGTTCAAGCCTGGGTTTGAGCTACTACTGAGACACCTACCTGTTTGAAGGGATACTTTCCCCTCTGGAGTAAACATCAGTCTTGTTGAGTGGTGCCCCAATGGTTGATCAGACTACCCGACAGGTAGAGGTGAAGATGAAGGGCTCCAAACGATGTCTTAAACGTGTTGAAATTATTTTCCAGTTAGGTCTGGACCAGGCTCTTGCAGTTGAATGTCTGAATCCTGTAAACGACAGGGAAACTACACGTTAAAATTCGTTCTGCCTTTAGGAAGAGTGGGGCCATTCGTGTGGTAAGAATGCATTTTTTTGTAATCCACGCACACTGGTGTCGTGTTTGGAGATCATCTCCAAAGTCAGAGTGCGGCTACCTTAACTGTAGGCAAAAACGGTCGCATACACAAATAACCCACTATAGGTAAACCTTGGAGCTCCAGCCATAACACAACAAAAAATGTACCCATTAAATACATCGCTGGCCTTACCCAACATGCTTAATGCCACCCCTTTTCATCTGCATAGCTTCCACAGCCCATGACATCTTACAACTCTCTGACTCTCTTTTGAGTTGCCCTTAAGCGCTGATGTTTCCAGGTGTAATGGCGGTAATGAAGCTGACCAGGACGGGTGACCTGTTCCAGACTCTGCCTACACCTCTTGAATTTGCTACACAGGTTAGTTGTGCGTGTAGCAATGGTTCTCAAAGACAGTTCAAACTTTCAGACAAAGCAGACGCTTTCAATTTTTCCTTGAAGTCGCAGCAAATTATGGCCCAGAAATTGCGATTCGAGAGCTCGAGCTCCAGAGAAGGATTTTAAACAGTGCTTGATTTGTGAATGTTACGAACTATTTTGGTAAAACTGTCTAACGTTTCAACGTGATAAGTAATGTCAGATTTGTGGAAGGTTACTCTTTGGTAATCTAATTTTGTATTTGACATCATATCGTAAACTGGGATAAAATGAAACATTGTTCTTTAGAGCAACACACAGCGAGCGCGCGCGCGCGCACCCCCCTCCCACACACACACATATATACATCACACCACACTTTTTTCAATGCAACTTCCTGATTAATAACAGTAACACCCACATCTGCAGCCTACATAAGCACAGAAGACAAACGTAATCGAGTATGTATTACTCAGATGTTGTCAATGGTAAGACATTTTATGGGATTTCCTGTATTACCCAGATGTTGTCGATGGTAGACATTTTATGTCATTTCCCACTATAACCCTGACATTTGCGCAGCAGTGCTGGCTTCAGCTCAATGCCTTCACCTTCAGTTATGTGACGGAGTTAACTTTTCTTGGTCACGTTCTTCGTCTTTCCCTTTTGGATTTCAGGTTGTCATCGTGCTCTTAAGACTTCTCTGGACACGATTTGGAGGATCTGTTTAGGATAAGTCCATCGCCAAGGTATAGTGCCACCTAGTTATTCTATACATCCTCTCTCTCTCTGTCTCTCTCTGTCTCTCTCTGTCTCTCTATGTCCCTCTCTCTCTCTCTCTCTCTCTCTCTCTCTCTCTCTCTCTCTCTCTCTCTCTCTCTCTCTCTCTCTCTCTCTCTTTCTCTTTCTCTCTCTTTCTTAAAGTTTTGTCCCAGCATCCTTCTAACACACCTGTGCATTAAAGAGTTTTCGAATAATCAACTACACTTTCAAACCACACGCAAAAGACGATTCCAACATAACGTTTGAAAAAAAAACAAAAAAAAACAAAACAGCAGCACTTGAATATATGCTTGACACTCTTTTGCTTTCCTAGGGATCTAGGGATCACTTTTTATGGGATACCAGTTGTTGGGTTTTTTTTGACTGACCTAAAGTACCACTTGTGTTTTTTTTCTTTTCTTTTTTAAAGATTGACGCTGTTGTTTACATACGTCATTTGTAATGCCCTCTTTGTCACATCATTTTTGTTGATAGCTTTTGTGTAAATTTAATGCTATGTTTGGACAGGAAAAGGTTGAGTAGCCTTCTTTGACTACAAAGCAGCAGCGATATTACGGTCAATTGACTTTCTTCGGATGCTGGCGAAGTACTTCATCTATTGGTAAGTCTACACAGTCATACATTTTAATTTGGTTGGTTGTGTACAGGGCTGGTTGGTTGGAGGGTTGATAGGTTGGTTTCCTGGTTGATTAGTTGGTTGTTGATTGGTTGGTTGGCTGGTTGGTTGGCTAGTTGGTTGGCTGGTTGGTCCTCTGGTTCACTGCTTGGCCGGTTAATAGTTGGGTGGGTGGATGGATTGATTTGGTTTGGGTTTGGTTGGGTCGGTTGGCTGGTTAATTGGTATTCTGTACCCATTTCATTGTTTTATTTCTCTAGAATTCTATCTAGTAACCTGATTCAGTATTCGGTTAG
>CM060321.1:40595012-40622512 GCA_030674155.1 Stramonita haemastoma
GTCTCATAAACCTAGCACCCAGGCCACCACTCAAGTTCTTGTGGATGGGGAAAAGTTCAGGCTCTAATGAGGATCAAACCCGTGCTCCTTGCTGCCTAGGCGTGTGTGTTTCCTCCGGACCATCGATGCATCACTCACTCACTCACTCAGTCCCATGTCCCAAAGGACGTAGGGGGGACATGAGAGAAGACGCAACAGCGATCTTTTTCCATGCTTCACGATCCTGTGTGGCTAGTAGGAGATGTTGCAGGGGTTGGGCGGTCCAGTCTTTGATGTTGTCAACCCACGATTTCTTTTGGCGGCCTCTTCTTCTCTTGCCCTCGACTGTTCCTTGCAGGATGGTTTTTGCTAGGGTGTTGTGTCTTGTGGTGTGACCAAACCACATCAGCTTTCTCCTCTTTATGGTGGAGAGCAAAGGCTCTTGGGGGCCCACACGCTTTTTGATTTCTTCTTTCACATAGTTATTGGTCTTGTGTTCTTTGTATGATATTTTGAGGAGTCTTCTGTGGCACTTGTTCTCGAATGCTTGGATTCTCCTCTCTAACTCTGCTGTCAGAGTCCATGATTCACAGCCATATAGGAGGATAGATATCACGAGGGATTTGTAAAGGTGGTATTTGGTGCAGAAGCTGATGTTGTTGCTTCTGATAATCCTCTGGAGTCTGACTAGAGCAGATGTTGCTGTTGCAATGCGAGCTTTCACTTCGTTGTTTGATGTGCCATCTTTTGTTAGGATGGAGCCTAAGTATTTGAATTGGCTCACCTCTTCTAGTATTTCTCCATTCATCTTTATTTCCGTGATGTCATTACTCGCGCTGTTGACCATGATCTTTGATTTCTCTGTACTGACCTCCATGCCGTATGCGCTCGCTCGATCTGTTAAATTGTCTGTGAGGATTTGCAGTTCTTGTTTGCTGCTGCCCATGAGGTCAATGTCATCTGCAAATCTGAGGTTGCAAAGGGGTCTTCCACCAATGGAGATGGAAGTGTGGTGGTTTTGCAGTGTCTCTGTCATGATGTTTTCGAGGAAGAGGTTGAAAAGTACAGGTGAGAGAAGGCAGCCCTGGCGAACCCCAACCGTGGTCTTGAAGAACTCGCCCACGTGATTGTTTATGAAGACTGCACTTCTTGCGTTCTCGTACAGAGCCTTGATGACTTCAATTAGGCAGCTGTCAATGTTGAAGTGCCTGAGTACTTGCCAGAGGCCATCATGCCATACCCTGTCAAAGGCCTTTTTGAAATCTATGAAGTTATGGTACAAGTCTTTTTGGTGTTGGAGATGCTTCTCTATCAGAATTCTCAGATTGAAAATTTGTTCCATTGTGCTGCGTTTTGGTCTAAAGCCCGCTTGTTCTTCTGCCAGGAGTTTTTTCCGCTTGGTTTTTCAGTCTGTTGAGGACTACCTGCAGCATGATCTTGCTAGGATGACTTATGAGACTGATGGTTCTGTAGTTCTGGCATTGCTTAAGGTTTCCTTTCTTTGGCAGGGGTATTACAAGAGACTGTGTCCATTCTTTTGGCCATTCTTTGGTGTCGTGGATCTTCTGACAAAGTTCTGTGAATCGCCTTGCTGTTTCATTCCCTCCATTTTTTATGAGTTCAGCTGGGATGTTATCGATTCCAGGGGACTTCCCCTTCTTCAATTCAGCATCGATGCATACAGTGCTGTAAATATGTCTGTCTACTGTAGAACTTTTTTATTCAAGAAATCGGTCAATTAAACCAAATAATGATTCCCTCTGATATGTCAAGTTGAGAGAAAAAAAGGACTGTTAAGGTTATTGGGTCATCGAGTTGCAAACTGTTACTATTGATATATTATTGCTTCTGACACAGGTTATTTGGTCAGCACATGTGTATACCTTCTTCATGTCATTCCAAATCTCTTGTAATGGAGTTTATGCCATTAAGTAGAATATTTACTTAATCTACGAGGTCATTTTCCGGTAAACTGTGACCAATTGATTTTTCTGTCACTCACCGGCGATCAAATCTATTCATTTCATCTTCTTAAAAAGGAAAACGAAGTAGCTTGTCTATTCAAAATCAAAGTCATGAATACAAATACGGAAACATAAAAAACTTCATCGTAATAAATCAAATAATAGACAGATAGCATGAATGTAGAAAAGAACTGTGTGGCACCAACAACAATACTACTGGCGATTTGACCTGCAATGTAAATCTATAGGAGCTGAAACTTTGGCCACTAAAATACAAAATCACTGCTGCCATCAAACAAGTAAAAGAAAGCACATCCTCAGGATTTAAAAACATCCTAAACAAGCTTTCGAGGAACTTGGGCCCTTTCAGTATTACAGCTTTACATCATCCATGTAAAGAAATTTAGGAGACCCCAAAGGGACCAATATTTGGAAGCAGCAAAAATGTGTTCTTCTCTACCAGAGCTGAAATACTAGAGAATCGCCTTGTTAGGCAACGCAAGCAAAATTCTTCTGACCATCCTCAACAGAAGGAAACATAAAGTAGAAAAGATTTCAAATTCTTTATTTCCTGTCAACTTTTTAGGGATATGGAAGATTTTACATAACAGTAATAAACAAAATCATAACTGAACAACAGACATGCACCATGTAACTAAATATTTGAACAATTACTATAGAAAAAACAAAGAAAAATGTCTGTTTACACATAGCATCAGAAAAACATCACATATGGCCTAGGGTCCCACAAGCATCCGAAAAACATCACATATGGACAAGCATCTGAAAAACATCACATATGGCCTAGGGTCTCACAAGCATCTGAAAAACATCACATATGGCCTAGGGTCTCACAAGCATCTGAAAAACATCACATATGGCCTAGGGTCTCACAAGCATCTGAAAAACATCACATATGGCCTAGGGTCTCACAAGCATCAGAAGGGCATCACTAATGGTCTAGGGTCTCACAAGCATTAAAAAAAACAGCTGGCCATAAAGAAATGCTAAAACGACCAAAGCGATGCACATTAATTATTGTAAAGACACTTCAAAATATCCAAATCAGTCGAACAGATTTGGAATATGTTTAAAATTTCAAATATTCAGGCTCTGCAAAAGAGAACATTGGCTCTTACCCATAGGATGGCTATGCTAGAATTGGTATAGCCAAGCAAGATGTGATTCAGCTAACCAATACTTGGAAAGACGTGGGCATGCCTTAAGATCTCAAGATCAGAATTCTCACAACTCTGATCTGGTCTGTGTTGCTGTATGGGTTTGAAATCTGAACGCGAAGAAAATCGGAAGAGATATAATTAACGCAGCCCAAATGTGGTTATACATGGGACTTCTAAGAGTCATGGGGTCGCACAGAACAAACAAAAGTATCTGGATAAACTCCCTGTATAAAGACAGATATTAGCTGAAATTGGAAGGTTTTAGGGGTGTTTATTTTGTCGTTCCTCAGCTAGAGCTCTGAGGCAAACCCATGGTGAGATTTGGCGTATAGGCCTACAGTCGTTTTCCCCACTTTTCAGGTATCCCCATTCACACATCCAGGAGGATGTCTAAACACACCAGTGTGTATGCGTTTTTAAATTTTTGACTTCCGAAGCCATAACGCATTTACCGTATGCGCAAGATGTTCTGCGTGCATTCACACACGGAGCCTCGGTTTATAGTCTCATCTAAATAACTTTTGGGGGAATAGAGTCAGTACTGATATTAACTCCAGAGGAAAAAATATCCTCTATTTGTTCCCTCAGTGTTCGAACCTGGGCTTTCAGATTGCGTGCCCAACACTTTAATCACGAGGCTATCCCGTTCTTCAGAGTGATAAATACATACGGAGAGATGTTGGTGATGGAAACAGTAGCACACCAACAAACCCAATGGCAGTTCTGCAGGGTAGGGCTGAGGGCAGAAGAAGAGGCAGACCACCAACATCCTATTGCCAATATCACTGAGATCAGCTCCTACCTGCGACAATCGAAATGGAGACAGGTGACAGGTGACACGCCAAGTACCTATTATGTCTATCAAATCCTATTCTAACATTGTTTGTTTACCTTTGAGAAAACATTTTGTAAGTTCTCATTGGACAAATCATTATCATAGTGATAAAAACAGTTTTTAAAAATCGCGCTTAGTTTAATGGCTCATCGATTAAGAAATAATGAGACGCGAAATTTATTGGCATAATTATTGATTAATGATGAAAAAGGCAATGAACTCAATTGCTTATTGGTTAAATATTCACGAGATAATAAATTTGATGGCTCAGCATTTAAAGACTATTTTGATCCAGACATCTGCAAAATCAAGGTAAAAAATAATTAAAGTGCACTTTCAGAAAACGCCGCAGATAGATAACTGAAACATAAAAAGAGATATACGGCTTTTTAGATATTCATATAGGTGACATTGTTCAGGATGACTGCACATGTCGGGTATCACGTGCGTCATTGACGTGTGCAGGAATTGTAGCCTCCGTGTGGATGACATGCCTTGCCAGCTGCTAGCTGCTATATCAAACCTGAAACCGGTTTCAAAGTCTATTATCCGTTATCAATCTACTGATAGTCATAATGATAGTGACAATAAATATTCACATGGTGTGTAAACGTTTTCATCTGCGACGTAATTTAGCCCAATGGTTTTGCATGCACCTGTGCCCTTGTCTGTTTTTGAGTAAGTGTTGGGGGTGAGGAGCAAAATTTTAACACACTAACCCTTTTTTGCAAATCTTTCATTTCAGTTTATTGGGGTTTTTAAGTTTGGGGGTGGGGGGTTGTTGCTTTTTTAATCCTCTCCACTTACGCAATAATCATTTTAACACCCTAAAGAGGAAACAAAAACAAAAGAAACGAAAAAAACAAAATTAAAGACGGTTTGTTGGCGCCATGTGAAATCTCTATGCCAGTTTCATTTCCCAATTTGTGTCTTATGTCAGTCAACTCACGCATGTTTATGTCAGATTTCATCCAAATCCGATGGATCGAAAATAAATCAGGTGATATGGGTCTCCACACATACACTGCATACGCTGGACTGCGGTTAATAATTGGACTGTACTGATTAGTGTAAGAAATGTTTGTAGTACATTGGTTACTTAGAAAGAAAGTTGAAAAGTTCACCTCTCAGTATGCTTCGCCCCTTCCTCTTCATTCTTTCGCATAATGCTATGTATGGCATTGCCTGCTCTGCATGTATACTGGCATGGTGGAATCACCAAAATCCCTCTACAAAATTTAAAATGTTCTGTCAAGATGCGAACCCCAGACCTGTAACCTCAGAACTATTATCTGTCTATTGCCTTATCCATACAAGTACAGCTCCCATAAGGCCTGTGTGGTCAATGGGGCTATAAACATGACTAGATCCAACAAGCACTGATCTTGCCCATCAGACTACAGCACGATACCCATAGCACCAAACTGGAAGGACAGGCAGTCTGCACTGCTGACGTAACTATGTTGAAGTGGGAACTGGGCTGTCTGTGTTCCCTTTGGTGGTTTAGTCTGATTGATGCGTTTGTGTGGAGGGCTCTCTCTGTCTCTCTGTCCCTCTGTCTCTGTCTCTGTCTCTGTCTCTCTCTGTCTCTCTCTGTCTCTCTGTCTCTCTCTGTCTCTGTCTCTGTTCTCTGTCTCTCTCTCTCTCTCTCTCTCTCTCTCTCTCTCTCTCTCTCTCTCTCTCTCCTCTCTCTCTCTCTCTCTCTCTCTCCTCTCCTCTCTCTCTCTCTCTCTCTCCTCTCTCTCTCTCTCTCTCTCTCTCTCTCTCTCTCTCTCTCTCTCCTCTCTCTCTCTCTCTCTCTCTCTCTCTCCTCTCTCTCTCTCTCTCTCTTCTCTCTTCTATCTATCTATTATTATCTATCTATTTATCTATCTATAAATCTCTCAGATATTTTCCCTATCTTCTTTTCTATATTGAATTGTGACCCAAGGCCGATGTGCAATTAAGCTATTTCAGAGTTCATTCCTAAGAGAATCTAAAGAACTTTCTTTGCATTTGTTACTCAGAGCCACTGATCCTATCCACAGATACAATTTATCTAAATTTGTGTTCCATGCAATCAATAGGCGGAAAAAAATACTGTAAGTCTATTAGGTAATTCTGTGATGTACGTCTGTCTAAACTCGCTCACCTTTATCTATATTGCGTATTATCAAGAATGTATCATGACTATGTTTTTCCTTATTTCCTACTTCTATACTAATGTCTCCTATTCAAATCATGACAGTGAAAGTGAAATGTAAATTGTGGTTAGACAACTGTCCTGAAGATTTGAACTGTAGTGGGTATGAGATGTATAATTATAAGCTTAAGTTAAACAGTGATTGTAGAATACAAATATGTGCTGTTATGTCAGATATTTTTCCTACTTTCTTTTCTTTTCCATATTGTATTGTGGCCTAAGGCTGATGTGCAATTAAATCATTTCAGTGTTCAGTGTTCTCTCTCTCTCTCTCTCTCTCTCTCTCTCTCTCTCTCTCTCTCTCTCTCTCTCTCTCTCTCTCTCTCTCTCTCTCTCTCTCTCTCTCTCTCCTCTCCTTAGCCAGAGGACTGATTCAACAAACTTTGAACAGTGTCTACTGGTTAGATTCGAAAATGTTGACAGAGAAGGAAGGGAGTGTTGTTAGGAAAAGCAACCTACCAGACAACATTAAACATTTCCCAAATGCGGACCACTCCTTAACATATGCCATATCATTTAAAACTTTGACACGGCAAAACAAAACAAACAACTTAGCAAATTAACAGAAAGCAAAACTCCAACCCAAGAACGCACTCTTACCATGTTGTATTCCTATGCCAATTCTATTGGAAACGCAGCAAAAACAGAAACAGAAGAAAATAAATAAACAGGGAAATGTGAAAAATAAAAGTCAACTCAGTGAAATATATTTTTGGCGGCATTTAGAAGTCCTCTGCCAATTTCATTTCAGACGTTGCATTCCACGTCAGTCAACTCGTGCATGCATAAGTCAGGCCTCATTCAAAACTGGTTGGTAAATCAGTGTTAGCAGAACAGGATTGCCTGGTGGTTAGAACATCGTTCTCACGATCTGATGGTCTGGGTTTGAGCCACCACCTGTTCCAGGGGAGTTTTTCCCAGGAGGTAACATCAGTTCCCACTCTTTCCCCACAAAAAACCCTGAAAGACATTATTCCCTAGAATTTATTTTCATTTCAATTTTTTTTTAATTGAATTTTTGATAAGTCGTTTTCAAAATGATTTAGAAGTTGGTACCTGCACTTGTTTTTCCTCCACTACTGTTTCCTCAAAAAACCCTAGGATGAGACTACAATCGAGGCTTCATGTGTGAACAGGCGTAGAAAATCTTGGTCTTATGTTAAAACCTGTTCTGCTTTTCAGAAGAGTAAGCTGTTGTACACCATTTGGAATGGATGACAAAGTTTATGAAAAAAAACTGCATGCACATGGGTTCTGGATGTAAAAAAGCACATAACTGCTTATATGTTCTTCTTGAAATAAATACATAAACAAATGAACACATAAATCTAAGACTACATTGTATATTTCACGCTTTAATAAATAGCTGGACTATTTTGATTGGAGGAAAAGACAACACCATATGTCAAGTGCAGTCCCCAGCTGTGATACATATTTGTACAGCATTGATTGGTAGAAAAGAAATCACGTGACAGAGGCATGTCAGCACAGGGCTCATGTGGCAGTAAATATTTGTTAGTGGTTAAGTGTCAGTGTCCAATTTACCGTTTTCCCTGTGTGTGCACTGTTTCAAATACCTGTACAACATCTCGTAAATTACAAAAAATATAAGCCGGGACGGAGGTGAGGGAAGCACATAGGCAGAAAAATAGGGAGAGAGTTTCCGGAAATGATCTTTACAAAGATCTGACCACTTGTATTCACTTAAGGGTGTTCAGTGTGCATTGTTGATCTAGAACATAACACATTCTTCTAAGACGCAAGAGACCTGTAGTTTGAATCCTCCCTAAAGTTGTTGTTTTCTACCGAAATTACTCTGCTTGAGTGTGAGAGGTGGGGGGGGGGGGTGTATCATATATTTTTTAGAATAAAAAACAAACCAGCTTCAGTTGTATCATAATTTTAGCACATATAAAAGAACTCACAGCAACAAGAGACTAGGGCACATGGTGTAGAAAAACACACGCTCATACCTGTACAGACACGCAAGCAGAAAGAAAAATTTCAAATCTTGTGGCGCCGAACATTGGGGACATAGTCTATAAAGTAATGTATACAAATTCATTCAGGAAAAATATAACCGCAAACATAGCAGCAGAATTTCACACAGACAAACTTGTTTCGACTAAACGTCAGTGCCAAACCCAATACCAACTGTAGTAGCAGTGGTATGTCAATGCCCTGTTCCTTCAGGCTGAAGTAAATATTGGATCTCTTGGAGAGATTCTGAGCAAAGATAATAGATGCTTCTGAAGTCTGCCGCATTGCCAGAGGCTATACAAAAGAGTCAGAAACTGTGTACGATCTGATAACACCAAAGGTTTGTGAACTGATTTGAAGCAAGTCTCTTAGGGTAGGCCAGCAGTGTTGAAAGTATCAGTGTGTGTGTGTGTGTGTGGAAGGAGGGATGAGAGTCTACTCATTCTTTTTGTTCCAAAGCTCTAAGTTATTGGCCCCAGGTTTGTGTTTTGCCAGCACCTTGTAGATTAAAGATCAGGGCGTCTACAGTTAACTGAAATCATGTGTGCGCAAACCTGCCATTTCCTTTATTCTCCTTGTGGAGATTCACGCAGACAATTAAGCATGGACATAAAAGATACTGCGGTTCTCTGTCACTGGTTACTGGAGGACAGAAACATGATAACATACATTAGATACCCAAGGCGTCACCAGGGCTGTGGATCACACAGTTGGTTAAGCAGCCTCTACGTTGATTATTTTATTAGATGCGGTGCAACACATAAGAAATGTTTCACAGGCTCTGTCTGGACTGCATGTTAAAAATATGTGTTTCTAAAGTCACTGGGGGGGGGGGGGGGGGATAGCTAAGAGGTCAGAGCGCTAGCTTTCCCCAAGTCAAGTTAAGCAGCGTCGAGCGTGGTTACCAGTTGGATGGGTGACCGTTTGTGCGCCTTGGCTTTAGTACAGTTCCCCCAGCAGTAAATTGGTGCCTGCCCTCTTTAGGTCAGGGAAGGTAATACAACGAGGGAGAGGAGATGGGCCCCGCCCTCTATATGCTGGCCCCTAGAGAAGCTGGGGTCTCTGATGCCTCACTCCCATACGACCGCCTAGGTTAAGGGACACCTTTACCTTACCTTTTTTACCTTTCCAAAGCCACAATCACTCTTTGCCTTCCACATAAATGAACTAACGCATGCTCATGTCAGACATCATCTAAAAGTGATTGAAAAAAAGAGAATCAAGTGTCAGAGGTATTCTAGACTATGCTTTTGCTGCAGTAAATATTGAGAGAACTTTGATTAATGGAAAAGACAACACACCACAGCAAAATATCAGTGTACACCCCAGAAAGTGACAAATATTTGTACAGCGTTGATTGGTGGGAATGAACACGTAATAGTAACATATCCCTATGGTTCACCTTTTCTTCCATAAGTATGCTTGTGCACTGGAATGTGGGTATGGCACAGGCAGCTCTGCCTATAAATGGATCTCAGGAATCCTAAATCACTGGCACAAAATCTACTGGGCTCTATCGAGATTCGAGTCCCAGACCCGTGATTATGGGGCTACCAGGTTTGGATTTCTTTGCTGTATTGGCATGGCGATTGGCCTTGCCTGTCAAGGATTACACTACGAAACCATAGCTGGGAACTGCAGTCTGTGTTGCTGGCATATTGTTATGCTGGAGTGGGCCTGGGAACCAGACAGTCTGTGCTTCTTCGTGGAATTAGTCTGATGTATTAGTGTGGAAAGCTCTCACTTCCTGTCTTGTCTCTTCTGTCTGTCTGTCTCTGTTTGTTTTTCTCTTCTTCTCTCTCTCTCTCTCTCGCCCTCTGTCTCTCTCTTCTCCTTCTCTCTCTCTCTTCTCCTCCCCTCTCTTTCATAAGTTCTGTCTAGTCCGTTCATCTGCTTGTTTTCTTGTCTAGTGTAATGCTGTATGGAAATAAAACTGTGTATGTCAGTGTCAGTCTGCTCTCTCTCTCTCCTCTCTCTCTCTCTCCTCTCTCTCTCTCTCTCTCTCTCTCTCCTCTCTCTCTCTTCTCTCTCTCCTCTCTCTCTCCCCCTCGGCTTGAATAAACAAACAGAACAGCTTGCAATCTTTAAGTTCCAAAAGGTCGAAATTGACCAAATGGAGAGGGGAGAGGGAGAAGGAGTAAAGTACCAGACAATGTATCAAGCATTATCAAGATCACAGGCTACACCATAACGTGTGTCAAGGTGATTTGAAATGTGATGCATCGAAAGGAAGCAACCAAGATATAAAAAAGGTACAAGACAAAACCTCCAGCCACGAATGCACTTGTACCATTTTGGGTTTCTTTCTTCATTTCCTTTCAAAACTTTTCAAATCCGGAAACAAAACAAGTTGTTGAAAAGAAGAATGTAAAACAATTTTTTTTTTAATGCTCAGTAAATGAATTTTGACGTCAGAATTTTCGTGTCAGTTTCATTTAGTACAGGAACAGAGAAAAGGATTAAAAAAAAAAAAGAGAGAAATGTGAAAATAAAAATCAATTGTGAAAAAATGTTGTCCTGTATCAACTATCTTTGCCAATTTTTGTTCCACATTTTGCGTTGCACATAAATGAATCTGCGCATTTTCTTGTTAGACTTCATTCAAAACTGATAAGTAGAGAGGAAACCTGGTGCCAATGGTGTCAAGGCTACACTACACACTCCAGGCTGCAGTAAATATTTGGGCTACTTTGATTGGTGTAAAAGACAACACGTCACGCTGGAACCTCGGTGTATACCCTCCATGTGATAAATATTTGTACTGCATTGATTGGTGGGAAAGAACTCACCTGATAGTAACTTGTCAGTCCAAATAGTAGTAGCTGTGGAAGTAAGTAATTGTTCTTCCTAAGTTTCGGTGTCCATTTCTCAAGGTGTTTTCACTATGGGGGATGGAAAGTTTCGTAGAGGCTACATAGCTTTAAAATCCAATCAAGTCCTTTTGTGTACTGCCCCACCAAATTACAGGCTAGATCAGAGATGCCGCTTTAGTAACATTTATATTTCACAATACAACTGTGCAAATATATATATATTAAACAAGACTTTAAACAATGTCTCTGTCGTTCTCGTATCAATCCCTTTGTTAACATTCACATCTAGATTAAAATTCGTTCTTCGTATCAATGCCCTTGTTAACATCACATCTTAGATTAGAAAATCGTTCTTCGTATCAATGTCCTTTGTTAACATCACATCTTAGATTAGAAAATCGTTCTTCGTATCAATGTCCTTTGTTAACATTTAAATCTTAGATTAAAATTGTAAAACTATAAACAGATTAAAACAAGACTACCTTCAGTGATGTAGGCTTGTGGCATAGTTTCTGGATGTAGAACATAACACACCCATGGAAGAACGTAGAGAGTATGCTTTTGATATTCCCTTAAGCTTTGTGTTTTCTTTCTCTTCTTCTTAAGTCGGCTTGGGGGTAGGTGGTTGGAAGGGGGCTATTTTTTTTTTTATAAATCGATTCAGTCATATTGTGTATTTAGCACATGTAAGAGAACCCAAGGCAACAAGAGGCGGGTTACCATGCTCAAACCTGTAGAAATACACACCCTCATATACCGTGAACAAACACGCAAGCAGACAGGAAAAAAAGATTAAACCTTGTGGCGCCAAACTAGAGGGATATAGTCTGTAAACGAATGTCCGAAATTTCATTCAGGGAAAAACCCTGCAAGCAGGGCAAGAGACCTCCACCTAAAGAAACTTGTTGTGACTACACATCAGCGCTAATTCAATACTAAAATTTACTAACGGTGGATGGTACGTCAACGCCCAGATCCGGCTACAGCAAATATTTGAACTCTTGGAGTGAACTGAAGGAAAGATAACAGAGGCCTCTGTGGTCTGCCACAGTGCCAGGGGCAGAACAACAGAGCCAGAGACCATGCCCTGTCTGAGAGAGATAAGGAATGGAGGAAGTGAAGTGAGCCAAGTCTTACACTGAAGTGTTGGCACTTTAGCTTTCAGTTAGCGTTGGCGGCTGCACGTTTCAGTTCAGACTTTAACCCCCTGATGGTCACCAAGCGGAGTATGCACGGTGACTCATTCATCCCTCTGTGGTACACACTGAATGAGAAACTTGCGGCTAGGACTGTTTCCAAGTTACCTCGCCCTATCATAGGCAGCCATTTTCTAACTTCAGAGATTTTGTTCTCGCCTGTAAAGGAGAGTGCTAGTTGTTGTGCTCATGGTGGCAATGATGAAGACAATCTCACCGTGATTATTTCAAAGTATTATGTTTGGAGGTAAAAGTGCCACATGAAGGCCTGGACACATTGCTTGCATCAGCAACTGACGTTGGGCTACTGCACTGCATTGATTGTTTCAGTGCCGTGTCTCTTAAGCAAGTTGAAGCTGTCGGAGCCCATCCGAATACAGGGTGCATGCTAGACATGTCTCCATAACCCGCCAAACACTAACGTGAGTTGCGTGATCTTTAACTGGCGTGTTCGATCTTTTTGTATGCATGTGTACACACAGGAAATTAAGGTACTAGCAATTAAGTTGACAAGGGAGATCGTACCCCACCCCTACCCCACCGCTTAATTTGTAAGATGCCCCTGTCGAAATTCAAACCTATGACTTCATGGGTCCACTAAGATGGCATTCTGTCCGCTTACGTATAGTGTCCGTCATCTCTAAGGTCTCCACCTTCACCTTCACCTATCCCGTAGTCTAGTAGACTTTTGGGGCACCACTGAAGATATTGCTACCAGCTTCCTCCACTCCTCGTAGTCATCAGATTTCCATAGGTGTAGGAGTCACCCACTAGAACTTTGCGTAGAAGACAGCACAGTGAACCTGCATGTGATTAAATACCCTGACGATGACTGTGTTCTTATATAATAGATGCACACAAGACAGGGACAATAGACAGCAGAAAGATAAGCCACGTAAATAGAATAAAAAAAATACTACTGAAAGAGAAGGATACATGGACTAACAAGGCACCCCTATCACCTCATCACTTCAGCAAAAAATAAAGACTTGCAGACGCATAGAAGAGTGAGACAGTACATGAGATTGAACACAGGCTGTATTCCTTAGCATGTGCATGCCACAAAACAGGATGAGAGAATGCATGAGAGAAAGAGAAAGACAGACACAGAGAGAGAGAGAGGAAGGAAGTGGGAGGGAGAGATAAACAGACAGAGACAGACAGGCAGACAGATAGATAGATAGACAGACACACAGACAAGACACACCGACAGACAGACAAGGAAGGGATAAAAAGGATGGAGAGTAAGACAGAACAGAGGTCAAAGAGGTAAAGTAGACAGCAACTGTCAAACATGTCACTGCCAGGATTCCAAGAGAAGCACCGTTTTCTCAGCTTACCTAACAGTGTACAGTTTTATTTCCCCCAAGGTGTCCCCACAGTGTTTTCTGCCCCCTAGTCTTCAGCTGTCCCTCTCCTGGCAGATTTCAATCTTGAACAAATATATATTATTGATTATTTTTATCTAATCCCTAACAGACTTGAACCCTGAACTGGGCACAACAGACTAAACCACCACATGCCCACAAAGCTGATACTCGTTCCCTTTCCCCTGTGGTAGAGAAAACCAGACTGACGAGCACATCCTTCAGAGGTGCACGCTATACAGCGACCTCAGAACAGATTGTTTGGCGAACGGAAATATCTTTGCAAACAAGCTGTATGGCCCACAAGAGGAGCTGGAAAGGACATGCCATTATTTTTCCCAGACACATAATTATATAGGTGTAAAGCGAACGAGAGAAGAAGAAGGACCGTGAATGGTGAACTTCTCTGCGCTTCTTTACTGGGTGGGATGGGTAGTGCCTGGGCTTCTCCTGTGCTTGTAACTCCACAGAGGGTCTGCCCACTAGCTCGTTCGCTTGCCTTAGCTGACACATCCCGACTTTAGGGCAGCTTCTTTATTGTACAGGATGCTTACTGCTGGTGTGTGTGTGTGTGCGTGCGTGCGTGCGTACGTGCGTGCGTGCGTGCTTGTGTGTGTGTGAGTGTGTGTGTGTGTGTGTGTGTGTGTGATGTGTGTGTGTGTGTGTAACCACTGAATGCAGACATAAATTACAGAGTCTTTCGCATGATGATTATTCACACAAGAAATTAAGGCACTGGAAGGTCTGCACTTTCAGCTGACATGATACATCGTAAAGATGCCCACCATGACTTCACCAGATATTGCTGCCAAGATTTGAACTTTCTGGATCCTCAGATAGGAAGTCAATTTAATGGTCTTACCCACTCGGCTATAACTTTACCACCGGTCTATAGCATCTTCCAAACTCTGAACAAAACAGTTATCACACTCATACTTCATATGCGTTGCGCTCAGAAACTCCAAATCACGTGACTTTTTTCCACTAACCAGTATTGGCTGACTTCCAACGTCAGCAAACACAGGCAGGCAGAATGACGTGTGATTGCAGTGAGGGGCAGATGAGTCCCTCACGTCACACAGCTGATGGATTCTTGTAGTCACAGGCTGTGATGGACATGTGTCAGGGACCGTGTTTTCTCAGTGTAAAAGCTTAAGTCAGTTTTGTCAGGTGGGGCAGACGTAAGCAGAGACAAATTGCATCTTTTCCTTTTCTGGTTTTCCCCAAGCGTTAACTATCTGTCAGAGTACATTTTATATGATGACTGGTGTAAAAATCGAATCCTTAATGAACTAGTGTACCAGACAATGTTGGACACTTTTCGATGTCTAAGTTTTCTTAGTGTGGAAATCTGAAGTCCCATAGTTTTTTTTTTTAAATATGGTGGTTTTGGGAACAAATGGGTGATCCTACATTTTATTTTCCTGGAAGATGTGTTGTTAGATATGTATGTTTTTTACTCAAGTATAAATCTTCTGCTATACAGATTTCTGGACTTGTTCTTTTTCACAGACATTGCACTTTTAATGAGTTCTTAGAGCAGACTCTCTGAAACATGTCCGAGTCTGTTTTTTTATATATTTAAGTGGAGAGCTAGAGTCCGTTTTGTTAAGTACAGTAATTGAAGGAGAAAGTTGATCACACAATATGCTTTCTTTTTGAGCGTACTTATCAACATACATATCGTACTCTATCGTAATATTATATATATATGTATATAATTATATATATATATATATATATATATATATATATATATATATAATATTACGATAGAGTACGATATGTATGTTGATAAGTATATCAACATAAGTATTATATATATATAATCCCCTTGAACGGGTGTTTCGAAGGTGGCTAAATCCTGGCCTCCATTCCGGGCCATTAAATCACAAGTGCAATGCGCAACACTTTAACCAACAGCATATCCCGTGTGTTTTCTGTGTGTGTGTGTGTGTGTGTGTGTGTGTGTGTGTGTGTGTGTGTGTGTGTGTGTGTGTGTGTGTGTGTGTGTGTGTGTGTGTGTGTGTGTGTGTGTTTGGGGTGGGGGGATGCGCAATGTGTGGGTGCGTGGTTCATCCCCAGCGCTAACCAACCATCTGCTAAATAAGCTTCCGATGATGATGTCAGGCACAGATGTCACACAACTAATGAATTCTTGTAGCAGAGTGTGTTGGATATCTGTCAATATCCATGTTTTCTCTACATAAGAAAACTGAAATATATTGTATCAGGTGTGGTGAAATTTTTTAGGGAAAAAATGGAAGAAATAGTTTGTTCTTCTTTGGGCAGGATCTGCAACAATTTGAATGAATGTACACAAACATCAGCAGATTTCAGAAGATGGCAACTGCCACAGACATCTCGCCCTTAATGACCTTGACGTGCGCGCGCGCGCGCGCGCGCGCGCGCGTGCGTGCGTGAGTGTGTGTGTGTGTGTGTGTGTGTGTGTGTGTGTGTGTGTGTGTGTGTGTGTGTGTGTGTGTGGAGGGACGATCTACCCAGGCATCAACAATCTTATTAAATAAATTTCAGAATATTATGACAAGCACAAAAATCTCACAAATAATGAATTTTGGTGTCTGATCCCAGTTAGAGTCCGTGCGTTTTCAGCGTGGGGAAACATGAGGTGATTAATTAACAAAAAAGGGATGCATGCCATATTTCTTTCCTTCAGCCAGAAACTATAACAATGCTTAAGTCTGCACAAATATGAGCAATCTGCTGGAGAGATTCCAGAAGACGATGACAAATAGCACAGAAATCTTACAGCTAATGAATTGTTGTAGCAGACTGTGCAGCGTGTGTCAATGTCAATACTGTTTCATCTAGAAAATACGGCTTTTTATCATATGTGATTACAATTATATATATACATATACATACATACATACATACATACATACATACATACATACATACATACATACATACATACATACATACATATATATATATATATATATATATATATATATATATATATATATATATATATATATATATATATATATATATATATATATATATATATATATGACACCAATCAGTTTTTCGGACAACAATTAATAAGAAATGTGTAAACAGCAAATGTGTAACTAAAAGAGTCAAGGTGATGTAAAAAGTAGGTACAGGGTGCACTGCGTTCTTGTAAATGTAAAGATGTCCCATAGGCTATGCAGTCATTGTAGAGCGAGGCATCAGAGACCTCAGCTTCTCTTGGGGCCAGCATATTGAACGTGGTCAATCTCCTCCCCCTCACTGCTATGCTTTTCCTGACCCTAAAAAGGGCAGGTACCCTCTTACAGCTGGGTGAACTGTGGGGACCGTCTTAAGCCAAAGCACAATATTAGTCACCTATCGACCAGACAACTACCCTCAACGCTGCTTAACCTTAGCCTAGAGAGAGTAAGACCTTAGTGTTTTGACTACTGAACTGTAACGTTCTCCCCTCATGCTAATGTATGAGTACTTTATTTATTTCTTTTACATTCTCCCCAATGCCCAAACTCTTTGCCTCTGCCACCCATCACACACTGACGCTAGGGAAACTAAACATGCTTCACTGCTTCTTAGAGCCGAAGGTTTCAGCTCCTCCAGATGCAGAATGCTGCTGACACTTTCTCAGCCACACCCGTGATCCCTGTCTGGATAAGGGTGTCTCAATGAAGACACACCTTAGGGCAGAATTCCTGTCTGACTTTAGTGCACACACACCACAACATACCCTTCCTGAAGAGAAGCAGACAACATGACTGGATTGGATTGGACAACAGCCTGAATGTCTTGAAATAGTTCCACCACATGACTACTCCGCATTGTCCAGCTTGTCATAACGGATAAAGAAAAGATGTCAAATCAACGTAAAATCAAAACGATGTGGACTACAACAATATCATACGAGCATACATAATACAAAGTAAAGCCGTACAAACATTTTCTGCAAATCCACATACTCATGCACGTATATCTGCATACAAACGAGTTGGAACTTGTTTACATGCATGCAGCCAACCCCACATACACACACATACATCTTCGTCCTTATGCAAAAGCATAGGAAATAGTTTGCTTGAGATTCTGATACTGATCTAAACTCTTACATGCCATACAAGTTCACCTGTTTATCTTTTGGAACAAAATGCTTAGAACCCACATTAATTTCTCTTGTTTCTGAGATAATAAAAAAATATTCGCACTCCATGGCCACGTAATAAAGATCAAATTACTTCACTAACATTGTTATCGTGGAACTGTGAATGGAGAGGCAGATTTCAGTGGCAGACACTAAAGACACGGTAAAGAGATAATGATATGCAAAATGAATCAGAAAACCACAAGCAGGCATTGAAACACACAGCCCATATAGATGGAGGACTTTAGCGAAAAGCATTGTAGCTCCCGAATAACTTCATGCAAGTTACAAAAACGAAGGTGAAAATACTAAGCAAATTGAGGGAAACGTCAATGGAATATTTTATTCTGTATCCCACAAAATCGTCTTGACAGGAACAAAGATTGAACATGGGAGCATGAAAGAATATCAGTATTTGACTGTCGAACATCAAACAAATTCTGCTTTAAACAGTCAAACATCAAAGCAAGTCTTCTGAATTGTTTGAGGCAGCTGACGTGGTGCCTTTGCTCTCTGCACCTTCCTGCACTTGAGGGGAGCAGGCCGTGTTTAGTCTGCGCAATGGCGGGAGTCCTAAGCGTCAGGCTGCAGGAGAGGAATGAACCAAACGAAATGTAAACACCCATACCCACTCCACTCACAATTCAACAGATGTTCTCTCTAGGTCTCTGTCTGTCTTTATGTCTGTATAGTCTACCTTTCTATCTGTCTGTCTGTCTGTCTGTCTGTCTGTCTGTCTGTCTGTTTCTCTCTGTCTCTGTGTCTCTGTCCGTCTCTGTGTCTGTCTCTGTGTCTCTGTCTCTGTCTCGCTCTCTGTCCGTCTGTCTGTCTGTCTGTCCGTCTGTCTGTCTGTCTGTCTGTCTGAGAGAGAGAGAGAATAAAACAGTGAGAATGATAGTGAAGGAGGTATACTTGTTACACAGAATTTCCATAAGGTGGTGATTCTATTTTTTTACTGAAAGAGACCCCTGCATTCCCACATGCAAACATCCTTTTTAATGCTACATGGACTTTACTGCAACTGCAATTTATGGCCCAGACACGGTAACAAACAGCGTCGGCCACGCTCATTTTGAAAGCATCTGACCCAACCCAAAATAGTTGTCTACTCATTCATGTTAAAGAAAGACGCACACTTTTATGAGTCATCAAAAATCTTCCACTTTGTTTTTGACTTCTCCTTTAATCAACACTGTTAAGTAATTGTGATACATTACTGTCTTCCTACTGTTTTGCCCTATGCAAGTTAAACCTGGCGGAACCCATCTTTCTCAGCGGAAAAAATGTATGCTGGTTATGTATACATCATCCATGCCACTGGCCATAGTTAGCCTACTCTCTCCTGAAAAATGGGTGTATTATTTTAACGTCTGTGCTGGATACCAGGCGTGTGTTCGCACACGGGTTTTCGGCTCGTAGTCTGACCCGGCAGAGTTGGATAGGGACGGACAACTAAGGTTGACTTCCGGAGAAACATCTGTTTGTACCCGCGCTACAGATAACAACAAGTTTTACAGACAGAAATGAAGGCGTATGTGATGATACCCGTCTGGAATAATTACACTTCAACCATCAGACAGTTACTTTACTGAGTCTTTTTTCTTGTGTGTATACTTGCCACCATTGTATTACCGCTCTCCCTTTTTCTAAACGCCCCTTTTTCATCCACAGTGCTGCCAATGTGTTTGAAGTCTCGCTTTGTGAATGAATAAGATGCTTTGGATCTTGTTGAAAAGGACAGCAAATCCGTCGCTGTTGCGAGCAGAAAAGGTAAGGTAAAAGGTAAAGGTGTCCCATGACCTAGGCGGTCGTAGGGGAGTGAGGCATCAGAGAAGCAGAAAAGTAAGGAGGAAAAGAAAAAAAGGAGAAAAGCTGGAGGGAAAGAAAAAGAGACAGAAAAAATAATCTTTGGCTGGAACCTCATACAGAAAGAGGTGGAGGCAGGTAGAAGGGCTGGAAAGGGGGGGGGGGGTTAATAATATTGACTGAATTACCAAAAAGAAGAGGGATTTTAAAAAGGACAAAATTGACGCAAAAGAAGAGGCATTTTAATAAACAAATGACGATACTACTACTACTACTACTACTACTACTACTACTACTACTACTACTACTACTACTACTACTAATAATAATAATAATAATAATAATAATGATAATGATAATAATAATAATATGATAATGAGAAGAAGACAATGAAGAAGAAGAAGAAGAAGAAGAAGAAGAAGAAGAAGAAGAAGAAGAAGAAGAAGAAGAACATATTAATAACAATAATGATAAGAAATAGAATTCTGGAGAAGAAGAAAAACTTTGAAAAGAAGATTTAGTTATTCATTTTATTTATTCAGTCTTTTATTTCGTAGACAATCGAGTAAGCACTCGTGTCATTTTTTACATCCAGTACCAGTGCGTAAACAGTTTTTGTAAATGTCATCTGTTCCCACGAGCACACAATGGCCTACTCCTCCGAAAAGCGCAACGGGTTTTAACGTGTGCACAAGATGTGCAGCGTGGGTTTGCTATCGGGACCTCAATTTATAGTCTCATCCAAAGAACTTTTAGGGGGCTAGAAGTCGGCACTGATGTTAACTCCAAAGGAAAAAATCCTCTTGAACGAGATTTGAATCCAGGTCAGCAGACCACGAGCACAATGCGCATCACTCTAACCACCAGGCTAAGAAGGAAAAGAAAGATAGCAAGAAAGACAGACAGACAGAAAGAAAGAAAGAAAGAAAGAAAGAAGAAAGAAAGAAAGAAAGAAAGACAAAAAGAAAGAAAGAAAGAAAGAAAGAAAGAAAGAAAGAAAGAAAGAAAGAAAGAAAGAAAGAAAGAAAGAAAGAAAGAAGAAAGAAAAAAAGAAAGAAAGAAAGAAAGAAAGAAAGAAAGAACGGGTACTAGCCCACTAGGAGCAGACGAGACCAAAGACCCACTGGCACACAGTCATCCCCCGGCCTGATGATAGCAGTCTCTACAAATGGGCTGGCCACTGGAGCGTGAAATGGATGAGCGAAAAGAACAAGCAGACCGCAGCCACCCCTCTGTCTGTGTGTCTGTCTGTCTGACTGTCTGTCTGCATCTCTATTTGTGTGTGTGTGTGTGTGTGTGTGTGTGTGTGTGTGTGTGTGTGTGTGTGTGTGTGTGTGTGTGTGTGTGTGTGTGTGTGTGATGTGTGTGTGTGTGTGTGTGTGTGTGTGTGTGTGTGTGTGTGTGTGTGTGTGTGTGTTTCTTCGTCTCTCTCTCTCTCTCTCTCTCTCTCTCTCTCCTCTCTCTCTCTCTCTCTCTCTCTCTCTCTCTCTCTCTCAGTCTCTCTCTCTCTGTTTCTCTCTCTCTCTCTCTGTTTCTCTCTCGACAGTACACAGAAAACATGAAACAGCAATTATCTATATAAAAAAAACCAAACACATCTGACAACATCTGATTGAGAGAGTGGATGCTGTTATCGTAAATGATCTAACACATGCATTAACACTGACACACAAACATAATAACACACACAACACACACACACAATCACACACACACACACACACGCATGCGTGTGCGACACACAAACACACACACACACACACAAACACACACAACACACACAACACACACACACACACACACACACACACACAAACACACACACACACACACACACACACACACACACACACACACACACACACACACACACACACACACACACAGCGCGAGCCGTACGCTCAGTCGGCTATTGTTTTTGACAGCAACATGTTTCACAAGCCTATGTTCTAATTCTCGAACAGTTTTCAATTGGTCTATGTTTTTTGTTATAGTTGTGTTTTGTTGACATGTTTTTGCAACATATTGCTTGTATGGTTTGATGTCAGTCTTTGTTAAGTACACAAATATAAACAGGGCATCTCTTTACTTTAAAACCCTCATTTCATCATGTGTCCAAC
Organism: Stramonita haemastoma; assembly: GCA_030674155.1. Taxonomy (NCBI): domain Eukaryota; kingdom Metazoa; phylum Mollusca; class Gastropoda; order Neogastropoda; family Muricidae; genus Stramonita; species Stramonita haemastoma. The sequence continues at coordinate 40,616,571 of CM060321.1, forward strand.
CCCGACTCGTCTTATATCGCTTTAAGTGAACAGATGTAAAATGAAACACACACACAACACACACACACACACACACACACACACCACACACACACACACACACACACCCACACCCACACACACACACACACACACACAACACGCACGCACGCACGCACGCACACACACACCGACGAACAGACAGACAGACAGACAGGACATTTTCCATCTAATAACAAGGCCATTTCCATACACACTAAGAACCAAAATACGTAAGCCATATCTCCAATCGGAGACCAAATGAGATTCCACATAGCAGTCACAAGCAACACTCATTCACACACTTCCAAACAGATCAATTAACCCGGTGACCACAACTTGCATTAACTGTGGCAGTCACTGACGCGTGAAATGGACAAGCCAAAAGATCCAACCAACCTTGGGTACCTCTCTTTCCTCCATCCTTCTCTCCCCCTCTCCTCCCTCCCCTGGTATCCTATCCTATCATTTCATTCATGCGCACAGCAGATGTGTACACACATACAGACCTCACAGATGTTTGCAATCGTAGGTACACACAGCTGACAGCAAACTACCAAATCAATGAACAGAATGACGATTTGAAAGCTCCAGCAGAAAAAGAAGCACATAAAGCAAAAGAATCGCATAGCTGAAAACAGCGTGAGTGGGTGAATAGACAGCATGGTTATAATGGAGACATATGTGCAATATAACAGGCAGGAAATGGTGGATTCAGCAGAATGCCAAACTATGCCATACGAGACTTTCCTAGTTAAGTTTTGTCAGATCTACGAGTCGTATCTTGTTAGCCTGACCCAAGCCAAGTGATCTGTCAGTGGTTGGTGTGACAGAAATAACAGTGCCTTCATTATTATTAGTGATTTGATATTTGATGTTCATATTGTCTTCATCGATGACACGGTCTTATCATAACAACCTGTATTCTCCATCAAAAGATGCATTAAACGATGACAAAATCTCCTGAAATCGGAGTACATCTGCCTATATGATAAAGCACTAGACAACCACCTTCCACTCAAACTCCTTATCCAGTGTGTACAAACAGTCTCACAGTGATTATCAGTTGTGATGGCTGAGACATTGTACATATTCAAAGTGGCCCCTAAGGTGCTCAAGCCGTGAAACGCCCAACAACAACGAAAACATCTGTTTAATATCAGTTTTTCCAGCCCCTGTTGCACACACAAACGTGTGAACATGTCCGTGTGTAAGCACTCACATGATTATACACAACCCTGCCCTCAAATATGATCCCATGGGCCATATCTTGATAGAACAGGGTAGGATGGTTTTTTTTGTAATCAACAGATCTGCATATATATCACTGTCAAAACTCTTTGTTACCATATTTGTATGTTGTACATTTTTGTTTGTATTTGTATGCCACTTTCAGAAATGGAATAAACACCAGTTCAAGGGACTTTTTCCTCTGGAGTTAACAACAATGCCAACTCCACTTCCCCAAAAAGTCCTTTATATGAGACTATAAACCGAGGTCGCAGGTGCACACCTATGCAAAACATCTTGCGCATACATTCAAATCTGTTCCACCTTTTCGAAGAGTAGGCCATTTGTGCTGGTGGGTATGGAAGATAAAATTTACAGAATCGCATGTGAGGGGGGCGGGGTACTTGATGTGAAAAAAAACACCCACATGACCGCTTATTACAATATCCTTGAAATAAAAAAAACGGTGATATAATTCAGAATACCAACAACGAACAATTCAATACATAAACGGTGACTTACATCAATGGACTTACAGCCCACACATAAATAAAGAAAAAGTGAGGCAGTGTCAGTCAGCTTCATCCATTAAGTGGATAATATCATTGCTAGCGGTAGACAAGACACATCAAGAGCGAAATAGAACAGCTAAAAACAACATCATCAACAGGCACACTCAGCCCTCCATCCCTCATTCTTTCATCCCTTCCACCATTCTCTTCCATTCCCATCCCTCTATCACTTTCTGTGTGTGTGTGTGTGTGTGTGTGTGTGTGTGTGTGTGTGTGTGTGTGTGTGTGTGTGTGTGTGTGTGTGTGTGTTGTGTGTGTGGTGTTTTTCTCTCTCTCTCTCTCTCTCTCTCTCTCTCTCTCTCTCTCTCTCTCTCTCTCTCTCTCTCTCTCTCCTCTCTCTCTCTCTCTCTCTCTCATCCACTTTCCACACCATACAGAGAACATGCAACAGCAATTACCCATAATGAAAACTATCTGACTGAAAGACAGGCTATTTGTCATTGTAGATTTGGGCTGAATATAATTGGAGAATCTGTTGTGCATGCATTAACACTAACACATTAACATGTGAACATGTGTGTGCGTGCGTGCGTGCGAGCGTGCGTATGTGTTTGTTGTGTGTGTGTGTGTGTGTGTGTGTGTGTGTGTGTGTTGTGTGTGTGTTTGTGTGTATGTGTTTGTTTGAGTGTGTATGTGTACGCGCGCGCACGCGTGTGTATACATATAAATATTAGGTATGCATGCACGCATATACACATGCATCACACACACACACACACACACACACGCACACACAACACACACACGCACACACACACACGCACACACAAACACACACACACACACACACACACACACACACACAACAGCTGACTGAAACCAAACTATAAAATCATTGGAAAAAAGATGACTATTTCACAGTTCCAACTAAGGAAACACAACACAAAAGGCAAAGAAAAAGATCATTCAAAATCGCCTGACGAATGAATAGGCAGCGGGGTTATACCGGTGACAGGTGGGAACCACACAACACGAAAACAAGGCTGAAGTGACAGCAACATACCATCTTTTCCTACAGTATCAAGATTTCCTTACTAAGAACTAGAAGATCCACAAATTACATCTTGATCACCTAACCATGGGGGAACAGATTTTCAGTCTTCTTCTTCGAATGTTCAAACAGCAACTATTGTCTGTCATCATTTATGAGTGAAAATGCGTCGCGCTGTCGTTACACACCTGACAAGTCAGGCCATGCACATCTGACTTCAGCGTGGGAGAGAATTGTTATCTAATTGTTTCTAAAAAAAAAAAAAAAATTTGAAACACACACACACCGTAGGAGAAAGGACCAAGAAGGCAGAAAATAGACAAAAAGGAGGTGACCAGAAGAAAAGGAAGAAAGGATAAACAAAGGTAGAGAGAGAAAAGAGGGAATTCCTCGCACAGAATTTACAGGCGTGGGTGCTCTGTCTGTGAGATAATAAAGTATTTGAATTTGAATGTATTATGTTGACAGGCCCCCGGCATCCCTATGAGTAAAACTTTGTCAGTTACTAGTGTCAGTCATGCACCATGGGCTTAACTAGAAGGTTGATCTGTCTTGAAATGGCGATGTATTTGACACACAGCCGTACACGCAAACTTCTCAACCAGTGTGTATGATCAGTCTCGCAGTGATTTCCAGATGTGTCAGTGACATGGAGAGCATGTTCTGTGTACTCCCCATAGTAATCACGCTGTGGAGTGCCTAATAACTACAACATATATTGGTAATGTGGAGTGGGAGTTTCCAGCCCCTGTTGCACTAACATACATCAACGTGAGAACATGATTGTGAGCATGCACATGCACGAACACACAAACACACACACACACACACACACCACGCACGCACACACACACACAACGCACGAATGCACACACACACACATGCACACACACAGACGGTTCGAGTCCGTCGAGGAAATTTCTTCCTGGAGTTAACATCAGTGCTGACTCCACTCTCCCCAAAAGTCCTTCGGATGAGACTTTAAACCGAGGCCCCGTGTGCGAACGCACGCAGAACATCTTGCGCACACGTTAAATCCTGTTCCGCTTTTCGTAAGAGTAGGCCATCGTGTGCCGGTGGGAACAGATGACAATATTTACAAAACTTCATGCACACGGGGACCGGATGAAAAAAGCACATGATTGCTTATTCTGTTATCCTCGATATAAAAGAATAAATAAAATAAATAAAAAATAAAAACACACGCAGACACACACAGACACACACACACAGACACACACACACAGACACACACAGACACACACAGACACACAGACACACAGACACACACACACACACACACACACACACACACACACACACACACACACACACACACACACACACACACACAACAAAGTCGGACAGATCCATCAACATGATGACCACAACTTGCAACAACTGAGGCAGTCACTGATGCGTGAAATGGACAAGCAAAAAGATCCAACCTACCTCAGTCACCTCTCTCCCCCTCCCTTCACCTCTCCAAATCCACCTCTTTCCCCCTGCACCCACTCCCTCCCCTCCAACAATCCTCCAGACTCATTTGCGCATTTCGCTCTTTGGTATAGATAGGACACGAAACAGCAATTTGCTGCAGACAGGAAAAGTTTCTCAAGTGATGTGCATTACGTTTGGAAACGCATGGAGAATTTGACAGTGTGGTATCTTGTTCTTCCATGATCAGAAACGTGATTATACATATATCTACATAAATGCATGCATGCACACTTTGTGCACATATACACACATACTTATGCTTACAAGCATGTAGAAACATGCGCATGCACATGTATATGCATGCATGCACGCACACGCACGCACGCGCACACACAGACACACAGACACAGACACACACACAGACATACACACATACATGCGCGCGCGCACACACACACACCACACACACACACCAATTCATAAATTGTCATGTCTGTGCAAACTCCATAACAAATTCATGACACATAATTATCATCCCACTTACAACAGAAATGATTGAACATGTGCGCTGCAAGAAACACTTACATGCACACGCGCACAAACACACACATGCACACACACACGAAACACACATGCACACACACACGAAACACACATCACACAACACACCCGCACACACACACACACACACACACCACACACACACACACACGTGTGTGCTGCAAGCAAAACACAACACACACATGTGCGCTGCATGCAAAACACACACACACACCACACACACACACACACACACACCACACACCACACACACTCCATTAACCTGATGATCCTAACTAGCAACAAATGTGGCAGTCGCTGGTGCATAAAAAAGGGCAAGCCTAAACAACAAGCACACCTCAGCCACCTCTAGGGGCGGCGGGATAGCCTAGTGGTTAGAACATTGCACTCACAATCTGCCGACCCGGGTTCAAACCCCATTTTTTCACCTGGAGTTAACATAAGTGCTGACTCCACTCTCCCCAAAAGTCCTTCGGATGAGACTATAAACCGAGGCCCCGTGTGCGAGCGCATGAGAACATCTTGTTTACACGTTAAATCCTGTTCCGTTTTTGTAAGAGTAGGCCATTGTCTGCTGGTGGGGACAGATGACAAAATAATATGCAAAGCTGCATAGACACGGGGAATGAATGTAAAAAAGTACATGATTCCATTATCCTCGATATATAAGAACACAAATGATGAATATCTCCTTCCGCCTCCCCCCATGCACCTTCCCACGACCTATATTGCAGGCGGCGCCCATCTCCTCTCCCTGCTGCTTTACCTTCCCTGACCCTCAAGAGGGCAGGAACCTATTTACAACTGGGTGAAATGGGGGATTGTACTCAAGCCAAAGCGCGCAAACGGTCACCAAGTTTTCTACAGTTAGGAAAAGTCTTTTCAAATGTCATGCTTTACGTGTGCAGACCTGCGGGGGGTCGGGGGGGGGGGGGTGAAATTTAGTATGTTTTCAAACAACACATGCTAGACCGTAGATGGAAAGAGCAGGATTGGCGTGTCCAAGAAAGTGAAATGCTCTCATTGTTTAACTTCTTAAATGAAATCCAATTATGAAACAATGTATGATAGATATGTCTGATGTGATGGAAATACATTAAATAAGTTTTGAATAAGTATCTGACATTGCT
>CM060321.1:40627512-40637512 GCA_030674155.1 Stramonita haemastoma
CTATGTGTACAGTACATGTAGAGAATACTATTGTGGAAAAGCCTCAACTAAAATACCTGACTCTGTGACATGATTGGAGCCATGTGTATAGTACATGTAGAGAATGCTATTGTGGGGAAGCCTCAACTAAAATACTTGATTGCATACGGTCATTAATTAGTTGTGACAGCAAACTACTTACCTGTGCATCAATATGTGGTGTTGGTGAGAGGGAGCGTGTGTGTTAGTGTGTGCGTGGGGGGGGGGGGGGATTTTTTAATTATTGTTTTTACATCGAAGATAAGGGAATGAGCGCTCATGTGTTTTTTTCACATCCAGTCCCTGTGTGTATGCAGTTTTGTCAATCTTGTCATCTGTTCCCACCGGCACACAATGGCCTACTCTTACGAAAAGCGGGACAGGATTTAACGTGTGCGCAAGATATTCTGCGAGCGTTCGCACACGGGGCCTCGGTTTACAATCTCATTCGAAGGACTTAGTGTTAGTGTTAGTGTGTGTGTGTGTGTGTATTTTATTTATTTTTATTTATTTCATTTTATTGCTTTTTTCATGGATAATGGAATAGAGCCTCATGTGTTTTTTACATCCAGTCCCCTCGTGTGTATGCAGTTTTTGTAAATGTGTCATCTGTTCCCACCGGCACAGGATGCCTACTCTTACAAACTGGGGTGGTGTTGTGTGTTGGTTGTGTGTGGTGTGTGTGTTGTGTGTGTGTGTGTGTGTGTGTTGTGTGTTTGACTGTGTGTTGTGTATTCTTCTTTTATTTGTACTGTCTTCTGTATGTGTGTTTTTAATGTGTAGCCGTTTGGTCTGTGCTTTGTCTCGTCCTGCGCGTAACAGTTTTTGTAAAATGGATCTTTAGGTCAAGGTTGGTCTCTTCAGTTGTGTTTTGTGTGTGTGTTTCACCCTGCTGTGTTGTTGATATTCAGAGTATGATGAAATTCAGGTGTTTTTAGAACTGCGTGCTGCTGCACTGCTGCTATTATGTGTTGACTGTCCCTTAATTGTGTACAGCACTATCGTCAATCTACTGTCTTCCAGTCCTCGGCCTTTAATTGTGCTGCTGCGACAACACGTTACTACTATTACATGAATGATTGCATTTTATATAAATCTGTCATTCGTTTTATGTGTGACTATTACACCTCTGTTTACTATTCAGACTATATAAATCAGGTTTACAACTGCAGTGCTGCCTGCACTGGCTAAAGCATATTGCAGCCACATTAACTGTTAACTGCAGCACTATCTGTGCACATAGCTAGCTAGCGTTGCATGCTACTTATGCCGCACCTGCCCTCTGTATTTTGCTGCAACTGCTGCTGCTGTTCTCTACTACTATACTCTACTCTACTGACTTGCTACTTACCATTACCACCTACCACCAACACTACCACCTACCATCACACTACTGACAATGATGCTATGTCCATCGCCATTCCCGCCACTGTTCAAATGCCACTGCACAACCGCTAGATTACCTGCACTACCTCCCCACACTGACAGTACTGGCTGATGTTCTCACTTTCTTTTGTCCTGCCAGATGTTGCAGGGAATCGATGACACGTTCCGCATCGAACACTCGGCCTTGAAAATTTGACACTTACCGCACTAGCTTCTAACTCACTACTACTCTAACTACTACTACTACTACTACTACATACTACTACTACTACTACTACTACTACTACTACTACTACTTCTACAGACTATCTACTACACTATCGACACTACTACTACTAACTTACCACTCCTCCTCCTCCTCCTCCTCCCCTACTACTCTAACTACTACTACTACTACTACTACTACTACTACTACTACTACTCTACTACTACTACTCTACTCCTCCTACTCCTCCTCCTCTCTCCTCCTCCTCTCCTCTCTCCTACCTCCTCCTCCTCCTCCTCCTCCTCCTCCTCCTCCTCCTCCTCCTACTACTACTACTACTACTACTACTACTACTACTACTACTACTACTCTACTACTACTACTACTACTGCTGCTGCGCTACTCCTCCTCCTCCTCCTCTCCTCCTCCTCCTCCTCCTCCTCCTCCTCCTCCTCCTCCTCCTCCTCCTCCTACTACTACTACTACTACTACTACTACTACTACTACTACTACTACCTACTATACTACTACTACCTCCCTCTCCTACTACTACTACTACTACTACTACTACTACTACTACTCTACTCTACCTACTCCTACTACCTACTACTTACTTATCGACTACACGACGTTACCACCGTCACCACTTCTTCCTCACCGCCACCACACACCTCATCACCATCACCATCACCACCGTCTCTGATACAACCATTGTGACTTCAACTTCAACCACCACCACCACCACCACCACCACCATCAACGCCACCAGTCGAACCGCGACCCAGATGCCTCAAAACGAGGATCATCCTCGAACAAGATGATGACCAGTGCCCAAAGCTCGGACGGCGAGGGGGAGAAAGGGAACGAGCAAGAGAAGGAGAAGAAGAAGAAGGAGAAGAAGAAGGAGGAGAAGGCCAGGAAGGAGAGAGAGGAGGAGAAAGAACCCACGGTGCCCTTTTTCTCCAGGATCTTGCTCAGCTGTGAGCTGCTTGGGGAAGAAGCTGGGTTTAGCTTTTCTCAGCTCTACGCTTTTCCGGTAAGGTCTGTCTTATATTGTGTGGGTTTTTTTTTAGTACTGTTTTGTTTTTGCGGTAGGGGGTAGGGGGTGGATACATCAGGCAAACAAACAGATATGTAACATAGAGTGTTTGGTAACCTTTTTTTATTCAATTTTTTTGTTTAAAAATCGCCGAGGATATAGAAATATGAAAGCAAGAAATAAAACAAAACATTGACAAAAATGAGTAAATAAAACAGAAAAAGGGCTGAGAGAAGCAAAAAAAAAGAGACAGAAAAATAGACAGAAAGACAAACATTGACGAGATAAGGAGACATTTACAGAAAGAAGGGGATGGGGATGGAGAGAGAGAGAGAGAGACAAGGCAAGGCAAGGCAAGGCAAATTCTTTTGTTCGAGGATAATAGATAAGCACTTGTGTGCTTTTTTGCATCCAGTCCCCGCCCTTTTCAGGGATAACATCAAGATAAAACGATAACCCTCAATTAAACAAGAACAATGATAATGATCCAGATATGAGAGAGAGAGAGAAGAGAGAGAGAGAGAGAGAGAGAGAGAGAGAGAGAGAGAGAGAGAGAGAGAGAGAGAGAGAGAGAGAGAGAGAAGAGAGAGATGACAACTGGATGAATGAATGGATGGATGGATGAATGAATGAATCTTTTTTCTTGAGGAAAAAATATAAGCACATATCATGTTTTCTTTATCGAAAACATCAAAATACTGCATCAGACAATGTTTGTGACGCAAACGCCACCGGCGCCTCTTCTTGGAGGTATACTGCTCCCAGTTCACCCTTGGATGCATCTACTGACAGAACCGCAGAATTTGAAGGGTCGGAAAATTTTAACACTGGAGGATTTACAAGCACCCTTTTCAAGCTATCAAAAACTTTTTGATGAGATTCAGTCCACTCCCATATCACGTCATTGCGTAGAAGTTCACGTAAGACAGCTGTCTTTTCACTGTAGTTCTTGATGAATTTGTTCAGGTGATTCATCATACCCAAGAAACGCAGCAATGCAGTCCAGTCCTCAGGTGGTGGCATTTTGCGAATAGCATCTGTTTTCTCTGGGTCAGGCTGTAAGCCTTCATCTGTGAATTTGTGTCCAACAAAGGTTACGCTTGTGGCTCTGAATTTGCATTTGCTGAAATTCAGCTTGAGTCCGACTTCACGACTCTGTCCAGAATGTGCTTGAGGTTGACATCGTGTTCTTCTTTGGTTGCTTCCCAAATCAAAATGGCATCCACAATAATTGTGCATGGGTAGCCCTCAAACAGTCATTCTATCGTTTGCTGGAAAATCTCTGATGCTGTGTTTATGCCGAAGGGCATGCGGAGGAATCTGTACCTGCCAAATGGGGTACTGAAAGTTGTGCGTTTGGAGGATTTGTTATCCAGCCTGAATTGCTAGAAGCCAGCTTTTGCATCAAGTGTTGAGAAAGCTTTGGCATTTCCAATCCTTGAGGCCACGTCGTCAGCTGTGCGCATTGGATAGTGAGGTCGGCGAAGAGTTTTGTGAGATCCCCAAGATCTAAGCAAATTCTCACATCTCCGTTTTTTTCTGGCGGCCACCATTTGCGATACCCATTCTGTGGGCTCAGTTTCACGGGCAATGACGCCTATTCTACCATGTTGGCCAGCTCTTCTTTGACCTTTCTTTCCATGGCTTGAGGTATCCTCCGTGCTGGTTTCACTACCAGAGGGACAGTGGGATCAACTCTCATGGTGTATGTTGCTGGTAAGCTTCCTAACTGTTCCTCAAATAAATCTGCATACTCTGTAGTTATCTGGTTGCTGAAACCATCATCACTTTGACAGCCTATTTCGCACACTGTATTGTCCAGCTCAATCAAGTGCAGGCGCAATGTATCACCCAGACCCAAGATAGGGCTGACCTTTCTGTCGATGACTTGGAAAGTGATCACCTCGGTAGTTGTTGCACCAAAACTCACAGTACCAAGTGTGAAAAATCAGTCACCGCCATATATTATCAGATTTACTTTATTGTGAATGTTGATACGCTCATTTGCCTTCTCTCTGTTGTAGATCTTAGCAGGCATCACATTGCACTTGGCACCAGTGTCAATCTTCAACTTAACGTCATGTGTGTTGATGTGTGCTGTACAGTGTGTTTCATGTTGTTGGAAGCTCTGTGTGAGGGCTTCAGTTTCAAAAACTGAGACAGGGTTCTCGATTTCAACAACATTGATTCTTCCTGATGTCTTTCTGCCTGTCGTTTTGAAGGAGCTAATTTTAACAAGGGAGGTGGATTATTCCATAACGTTTTTCATGAATCAGCAAGGCATGACATAATACATTATTATAGAGATTATTATGGCGCTTTGGGAAAACAGTCTATGAGTAGGCCTGTTTTTATTAACAGCAAAATTGTTCACAATTTTCTTTGGAGCTTTTCTGTCTAATAGATTGTACATAAATCGACACTATCAGTGGAAGAATATCTAATTCTTTATACTTGATGGTGGCCAGTGCATTAAGATTCAATCTGATTACTTCGAAAGCTCTTTCATGTAAGCAGCTCATATGCTTCAGGTTTGTTTCACTGGCGCTATCCCAAAAGGTAGACACATGATTTATATTAGACAGAATGTGTGCGTGACAGAATAGTTTTCGTAACTGCAGATTAAGAAAATTCTTTATTTTTCTTAGTCCATGTAATCTTGCTGATTGTCCTTTTTTCTAATGAGGCTATGTACTCTATGAAACTGTTTTGATTATCTTTGTCCTTGAGTAATCATTGGTGCGAATGGAGGACACCGTTTTTGTCTTTTTCTGCTGAGTGGTTATAAACATACAATCTGTTTTATTTGAATTTAGAGACGTATGACTGAATTCTGTATATTCAATAAGTTTTTCAAAATCCGCCTGCATATTACTCGGGCGATAGTTTGAATCACTATTGTTACATTGACTTGATGTATCATAAGCAGATATTTCACATGAACAATAAATAATTTATAGAAAGATAGGTGATTAATGTAGATATAGAAAAGAGGTGGTCCTAATATTTTTCCTTGTGGTATTTCATTTTTCAGTAATGTAATAAGGTCGATTTCCTAGGCCCTATTTCAACAAGTTGATGCTTACTGAGAAACTAGTCTAAAAATGCTATCGCTTGGTTGGAAATTCTATAGCATTTCAATCTTTTTATAAGGAGGGAGTGGCTAATGACATCAAAAACTTGAGCAAAGTCAAGAAAAAGGACTCTGGTATTTTGTTATTATTGATATTCAAAAAATATTGCTCAGTCAGTTGTATTAAAGTAGAATGGAAAGCATGGTTTTCCCGAAATCTTATTTGGTTTTCATTACTAGATTACAGGTTTGCAAATGAGAATGGAAGTGAAATTGAATATGTTTCTCTAAGGGTTTAGATAGGACTGACAGTATGAATATATCAGCCTATGGTTTAACGACTTGGCTGGGTCTCCTGATTTGAGTAGAGATATCACTTTTGCTCTTTTGATCTTTAAAGGGAAATAACTCGTATCAATATACAAGTTAAATAAGTACATTAGAGTATCGTTATAGCATAATTATGCTCTGATATTTTTTTTGTTGAACATTTAGCGTGACATAATGCCGTTAAGAAACCCAGGTGCATACTGATTACTTTCCAGTTTCCGCACCAACACAGTATTAACATTGAAAACGAAAACTGACACGTGTACTTACGATCTTTTACATACTCGTTCATACACGCGTGGAGTAAATAACGTAGAAACTGGCACGCACATAATTTGATCTAAGAGACTGGAAAATTCAGCACCCTATAACACTCTAGTTGCTGCCTTGTAGATTACAATAAAGTTTACTTCAAATCTACGACAACAGGATATTCAAACTTAAATGCTTTATCGATTCATTTAGTGTGACAATCATTCATTTGTGTGAAGTTTGATATCATGTTTCTAACTATCAGAATTGTATCTATGCCTTCTGTTTTTAACATAGCCAGTCTTCTGATTTCAGGATTTACAAACTCTAGGCATGCCCCTGGACATGGTTTCTCTCACGGGTCTTATCTCTGGTCCTGTAGCCATTCTCCTCCTGCCCTTCATGGGGTGGTTCAGTGACCGTGGCGTCAATGTCACACGTCGGAGGGCCATCATGGTCATCGTTTCCACACTGATACTGGCCTGTGGCCTTGTGGTCATCGTTGTAGCCAATCTGGTCTATGCCAACATTTGCCAATCCGAGAAATGGATCTCCATAAGTTCTTATCATAAAGCAGCGAACAATTCTACTAATGACGAATATCAGCCACTAAATTGCACGGGCGGAGATTGTACCTTCTTCGAAAATTCAAACGATTTCATCACCTCCTTGACCGTGACGCTTCCTCCCGAAGAAACCACTAGCTATAACACTTCAGTCACAGAGTTTCACCCCCGCTGTGTGAAGATCGTTCCGGGGCTGGCTATGATGGGCTTTGTGCTGATCGAGCTGGGCTATGACCTGGGCATGTCGGCCATCAAGACCTGGATGCTCAACTGCAGTCCTCAAACCGGAGCAGGAGCTGCGGCCGCTCTGGTGGCCGGGCTGGTGATGACCTCCCTGGGCGGCATGCTGACAGCGGGGCTGGGCATGCTGGACCTGGCTTCTCTCCTGGGACTGTTCGCCATCGAGAGGTGAGCAGGGAGGGAGTGGGAGAATTTATTTCATTTTATTTTTATTCCACTTTATGTCACAGCAGATTTCTCTGCGTGAAATTCGGGCTGCCTCCCAGGGGAGAGCGCGTCGCCACAAGTGCAGCGCCCTACCCATTATTTTTTTTTCCTCAGGGATCGACTCTAAACACACACCTGTGTGCATGCTGGTTTTTTGGGTTATTGTTGTTGTTGTTTTCATGGTTGTGGAGGTAGTCGTTGTTTGGGTACGAGTAGAGGGTGAGAAGTGGGGTGGTCGTTGTCATCGTCCGTGTTGTGGGTGGTGGGTAGTGTTGGTGATTGTGTGGTGATGGTAGTGGTGTGGGTTAGTGGTGCGGTGTGGTGGTGATGGATGGTGTGGGTTAGTGTTGGTATTGTGGTGGCGTGGTGGGTTAGTGGTTGGTGTTGTGGTGTGATGGTGGCGTGTGGTAGTGTTGCGGTTGAGTGGTGGTGGTGCGGTGTGTTAGTGGTGGCGTTGTGGTGATGGGGTGGGTTAGGGTTGCGTTTGTGGGTGGTTGTTTGAGGTGGTGGTAGTGGGTGGCGTTGGTGGTGAGGTTTGTTAGTGGTTGGCGGTTGTGGTGGTGGTAGTGGTTGGCGTTGTGGTTGGTGGTTATGGTTGAGGTGGTGGTAGTGGGTGGCGTTGTGTGGGTGGTGGTGGTGTGTGGTGGTGGTGGTGGTGGTGGTGGTGGTGGTGTGGTAGTGAGAGTATGATGGTGTGGCGATGATTTAGTAGTGGGGCTGTGTGGTGTCTGGTAGGTGATGATCATTGTATGATGTTGAGGTGGTTGTGGGTGGTGATGTGGTGTAGTGATGATAGGTGTGGATGGCTGGTGTATGATGATAGGTTGATGGCTGGTATGATGATATGGTGTGATGTGTTAGTAGGTGTATGTGGTGGGATAGGTGATCTGGTGGTGGGGTGGAGGGGGTGTGTTCTGTACGGCTGTTCGTGAGCAGAGAGCAAGTGTGTTGTTGGGGCAGGGTGTGTACAGGAAGGCGAGTCAGGTAATTGTGGTAATGATGATGTGGTGAACGATGATGGTGTATGATGCGACGACGACAAAGACAACGGCAACGACAATGCAGATTGAGTCTGTGTCAGAGCAATGAGTAAGCACCACAAACTAGTTTTCGATAATGATGACCTTTCATTTGGAGTTGACAAATTTATGACACCATCCCAAACAGGCAGTCAGTAAGAGATACTGAATGATGCAGACCAAAAGCTAAGCCAGTAGTTGAAGTTATTGAGACTTGATCATACGATTTGCTGCATCACAAAAAACTAAGGCACTAGATAATACGATTTCATTCGCTACATCACAAAAAACTAACGCACTTCACAAAAAAGAGACCACTTAATACGATTGAATTGGCTACAAAATAGTATTTTTTTTATTAGATAATACGATTCAATTCGCTACATCACAAAAAACTAACGCACTTCACAAAAAAGAGACCATTCAATACGATTGAATTGGCTACAAAATAGACATTTTTTAATTAGATAATACCATTCAATTCACTACATCACAAAAAAAACTAACGCACATTCACAAAAAAGAGACCACTTAATACAATTGAAATGGCTACAAAATTACTAGGGTTGTTTTTTATTTTTATTAATTTGCTGCCTCATCTTCTGTGACGTTCCCGTCGCCATGGCGGCTGGTACAACAGATTAAAATTAACCCACCACACTATAACAAAAACGAACCATATGTGTGTGTGTATTTGTGTGTGTATGTATGTATGTATGTATGTATGTATGTATGTATGTATGTATGTATGTATGTATGTATGTATGTATGTATGTATGTATGTATGTATGTATGTATGTATGTATGTATGTACGTATATAATTATATATTCTTCTTTTTTCTCTGTTCTTTCCAGGTCCACTCTAACCGCGCAGGTGAGTATTCAAGCCATAGCGGTGGTGATCACGCTTGTGGCGGGGATGAACATCGCCCTACTGATGGGCTACCGCCTGAGGAAGCAGCTGAAACTGGACGGTAAGCCTGACCCGCCAGCAAAAGAAATCACTCTCGATGCCAACAACCATTCTCAAGAGAGCGACGTACCAGACGCCTACGAGTCACTCGCCACACAGTCTGAAACCTTGACTGAATCTGGCTTCCATTTCGAATCTGATTCTTTCTCAAAGGTGCTACCAGCTTAAGTCACGAAAGTGAAGCTGAACAAGCTTCCGCCTCCTTTGAAGACTTCCCAGGAAGACAGCCAGTCCCCACACTTCTGAAACCGAGACGGAAGTGTCCACAAGACTCCGGAAGGTGACAATCAGCTATGGAACGATAGGAAACACAGGGCAGGTACAAAGCTCTGATTCAGATACCCTTTCACGAAAAGCTGGCGCTCCAGATGATCTTACTGGCTCTCAAGATCTTCTGCTGACTGAGGATTCTGACGAGGACCTATGTCTGTGCCAGAGACGATGGAGCTTCAGCGGGAGCATTGCTATTCTCTGGTTCAGCTGTTATTTCGGAGCCGGAGCCGTCACCGTATCCACACTTACCGTCTCGGATTTCGTCGGCAAAGCCATCTACAAAGGGGATCCTTATGCACCGCCGGGGAGCGGTGCCTTGGACAGGTGAGTGAAGGTAGTACAATGGCACTTTTCGGTAAACTGAAACCAATTCATTTCTAGTCTGCACTCACCAGCGATCAAACCAGTTCATTTCATC
>CM060321.1:40642512-40682512 GCA_030674155.1 Stramonita haemastoma
CTGCAGTTTCAAATTAGATTTTTAAGGGGCAGGGTAGACAAGTGGTTATAGCACTGCACCCCGAATTGGTCAGCCGAGGATCAAGCCTGGGTTCGAGACACCACCCATTCCAGGCGATTTCTTTTTACTTTAGTTAATATCAGTACTGAATCCATTCCTCCGAAAGTCTAGATGACACTGTAACTAACTGCTCCGTGTGCAAACATATGCAGAACATTGTGCGAAGATGTTAAACACGTTCTGACCTTTTGGAAGAGTAGGCCAGTTCATGCGAGTTGGAATTTGGAAAAATATTAACATATATATGTATGTACATATATAATATATATATATTATAATAATTATATAGTATATACATATATATATATATATATGTATGTAGTATGTATATATATATATATATATATATATATATATATATATATATATATATAATTTTATAATATGCATGTATAAACTGCAAACACTATGTCGTCGTGCTGACATAGAAGCCCTATGGTCGTCTTGCTCTTGCCTTAATGGTGGAACAATGGTCTCATACACAATACAAATCTTACCTTGGTGAACTCTAGCTGAGGAATGAAAAAAAGAAGTATAAAGAAATTTGACTTTGAAACTCACGGCTACCTCTCCCGCCGGGATACTTAGGGCCTGTCAGTATAAATGGCATCCCCACCTACTGGAAATTCTGTGCCAAACGAAAAGAAGAAGAATGCCAGGAAGAAGACTGCTAAAAAGAAGAGAAAGAATGCTGCTGCTAAGAAGAAAAAGGATAGGAAGAAGAAGAGAGAAGAAGAAGAGAGAAGAGAGAAGAAGAGAAGAAGAAGAAGGAGAAGGGAAGAACAGACAAAAAAAGAACAAGACAAGAAAGAACAAGAAGAAGAGTAAAGAAGAAGAAGAAGAAGAAGAAGAAGAAGAAGAAGAAGAAGAAGAAGAAGAAGAAGAAGAAGGAGAAGGCGAAGAACAAGAAAAGAACAAGAACAAGAACAAGAACAACAACAACAACAACAACAACAACAACAACAACAACAACAACACAACAAGAGGAACAAGAACAAAAACAAGAACAACAACAACATAAACGTGCACAATTTAATAAAATTTTCAATAACATCACGACCTCCCTACCTACATCAGACTCTGAACTCCGAAATTAAATCTGAGATGAAAACTGTACTGTATACAGGGTACACGGTGGAGTTTGTGACCATGACCTTGATGCTGGGGGTGTGTTTGGTGGCGCTGGCGGTGACAGAGCACGTGGCCTTCTTCTTCGTTCTCAGCGTCATGGCTGGTATCCAGAAGGCCACCTTCCACGTGGTGCCCATGTGCGTCATCAACGACCTCATCTACGCTGAGGTTTGGTTTATGTGGGGGTGATAGTAGTGGTTGGGGTGGGGGGTGGTGGTTTATGTGGGGGTGGTGGTTTATGTCTGTCTGTCCGAGCCTAAGGCTCATCAGGCCGGTGCTTATCCCGGTTTCTGTGGCGTTAAGCGTCTGAGAGTCATAGACTCCCCCCTGGATAGGACGCCAGTCTATCGCAGGGTTAACCCCCAACACAAGGCTGGTACCCCTTTTACACCTGGGTGGGGTGGAAAATAGCCGTAAAGTGCCTTTTCCAAGGGCACAACGCCATGGCCGAAAGCTGGGATCGAACCCGCAACCTTTAGATTACGAGTCCAACGCCCTAACACTAGACTACAGCGGCGGCTGGTTTATGTAGGGGTGATGGTTTATGTGGGTGAGTAGGGGGGTTTTATGTGGGGGTGGTGGTTTATGTGGGGGTGGTTTAGTGGGGGTGATGTTTATGTGGGGGGGTTCTGTGGGGGTGTGGTTTATGTGGGGGTGGGTTTATGTGGGGTGATGTTTATGTGGGGGTGGTTTAGTGGGGTGTGATTATGTGGGGGGTTGGTGGGGTGGTGGTTTGTGGGTGTTTGAGGGTGTGGTGGGGGTGGTTTATGTGGGGGGGTGGTTTATGTGGGGGGGGTTTGGGGGGTGAGGGGGGGGGTTTGTGGGGGTGGTTTATGGGGGGGGGCGTGGGTGGTTTATATGGGGGTGTGGTTTAGGGTGGGGGGGGGGTGGTTTATGTGGGGTGGGTTATGTGGGGTGGGGGGTTATGTGGGGGTGGTTTATGTGGAGTGGTGGTTTATGTGGGGGGTTGGTTTATGTGGGGGTGGTTTTATATGGGGATGGTTTTTGTTTTATGTGGGGTGGTGGTTTATGTGGGGGTGATGGTTTATGTGGGGATGATGGTTTATGTGGGGGTGATGGTTTATGTGGGGTGATGGTTTATGTGGGGGTGGTGGTGGGGTGGGGGACAGGTATGGTATGGGTATGAAGATTGGAAGGGATTTCTGGGGGTGATGGTGGTGGTGGTGGTGATGGTGGTGGTGGTTGTGGAGGGGGGGGGGAGGGAGTGGCCACAGGTGGTCGTGGGGGTTGTAGTTAAATAGGTGATGCTGGTAGTGGTGGTTGGATATGGTGGTGGTGGTGGGGTGGTGGTGGTGGTGGTGGTGGTGGTGGTGGTGGCGGTGGTAGGAAGACAGACAGACAGACATACACAAACACACGTACACACATACACATAGACACACGCACACATACACACGTACACATGTACACATTCACACACACACACACACACACACACACACACACACACACACACACACACACACACACACACACACACACACACACACACACAGCCAGACCAAAAACATCTAAGAAAAAATAAAAGTTTGTAATCATATTCATAAAGGCTTTTCTTTTTCTTTTTTTTCTTTTTAAATCTTTTGACATTTGTGACGCTCCACCATGAAATGAGTCGCTTAGCACCTAACCCACTTTTCCGCAAGAAGCCATTAAAGGCAGGTGGGATCAAGTTGGCAATTTTCAGATTTTGATTGATTATAAAACTATAGCCATTATTTTATCTTGTAATGAAATATCATGTCATAATTTTGTATCCTTTTGCTTTTAAACGTGCTTTAAAAATGCCCAAGCTCTCATTCTGACCATTTATTATGATGCTGAACTTGTCTATTTCTTGTTTTGTCATTTCCTGCAGTCTATCATTTCAACTTGTAATAACTTTTCATAAAAGTGTCCGATTTTTTAGGTTTTTTCTACTGTATAGCCATTTCATTGCAGAATAATAAAATATCAATTACTAAACATTGACCACTGGTGCAATGCGACTCCTTATGTGGTGGAGCGTCACATTTAGGCTTGTGCGGTGCAAAAATGAAAGAAAAAAGTGCTGGGAAACTATATCATAATTATATTAAATGGCTCAACGGAACTAAACCATAATTAGCAGAACCTACATGATGATTTCATCACAGTACAATTATTTCAGCTGTGTTAATGTTCAGCGGCAGCTGTGAAAACTTGATAGGAAACGCTCTGTGAGCATGAATCAGCACTATCCTTTTGTCACTGGTCACTTCATCTTAATGCCTCAGCACTATACATTGCTAGTGACTACATTGGAATCTTCTTGATCCTTTGAAGTGTGTGAACAAAGAAAAGAAAAGAAGAAAAATATGACAATCAGCATATCTCAAATAGTCACATCATACTTGTTATAAGAAGTCCCAATGTCATCTTTTTTCAGAATCCCATCAATGAAGTTTTTAAAAACTGTCCAATTCATAATTGACATCGCTGAAGGTGTTTTTTGGTTGTGGCCTACAGGGAATTTATTAGTTTTTGCTGGTTCGGTTTGGTTTGGATTTTACAATTCATTCTTTCGGGGGCATGGCATTCAGAGGCTAACACTGCTCTGGATGATGCTGGCAGGTGGGGCAGGTGAGATGAGACGGACTTCTTTCAACAGATGATGCCAAGAAACTTCCCTTGTATCATGGGTTCTTTTAGCGTGTACTAAATGTGTGTTGAACACGGGACCTCGGTGTATCGTCTCACCAAAAAGACTAGCAACTAGACCACCACTCAAGGTCAAGTAGATGGGCTAAATGTTAGGTTCAGAAGAGATCGAACCATGTCCATGTTTTCCAAACGAGTGCGTTACCTATAATCCAGATTAGCTCCATAGTACCTAAGCTATAGGGAAGCAGCGGTCAGTATGGTTGCTGGCAGATGGTGACTGTTCGTGTCCTTTGGCTTCAGCTTTTAGTCCACCCACCTGTAAAAACAACGTACCTGCCCTCTTTAGGGACAGGAAAGGTACCAAAGCAGCAAGGAAGAGGAGATGGGCGCCACCTTCAAAATTCTGGCCCTGAGAGAAGTGTATATTTGGCACTTGCTCATCAATGACTGCAAAGGTTATCGGACACCTTTTTGCGATCATCGTGAAAATTGGATCGGTTTTCTAGCTGACTAGCTCCTAACAAAACGATGATTGGACCGGCCTTGTCATGACTGTGCTGGTGAAAAAGGCTACAGACAGACCAGCCTAGAAAAACAAATTGTCGACTAACACACCCCTTGTGTACCCTGACGACCATAATTATTGGTCAGGGGTCTGATTGATCTGAATCTGATCTGATCTGATCTGATCTGATTGATTGATGATGATGATGATGATGATGATGATGATGATGATGATGATGATGATGATGAATGATGATGAGATGACGACGACGAGACGACGATGATGACGACGATGATGACGACAACGACGACGACGACGACGACGATGATGATGAGAGACGACGACGACGACGACGATTTCGACGGCAGTGACGACTGTACGAATCTTCAAGTCTGGTTTTTTTTTCTCCTCCCCCCCCCCCCCACCCCACAGAACAAACGGCGGGGTGACACCAAGGGGATGCAGATAGGAACCGCCATGAGCCTGTTGGTGGGGGCCTTGCCCGCGGCTTACTGCTCGCTGTACCCCTGGATAGGAGCGGTGCTCAACGCCACGGGAATCCTGGCCACCCCCCTCCTCCTCTCCGCAGCCTACTGCCTCATCTCCACCACCTTCTTCTTCGTCCTCGGGCAAGAAGGACCGTAAAGGGTTATCGAGAAAGTCACGAACGACGAGAGGTACCAAAAACGAACGAAAAACTCTCTCCCCCTCCCTCTTGAATTCAAACAACAAAAACAAATACAAACACACTAAGGAGCAAAAAAAATTGCAAAATATAGTTGCTTTTTTCCTGTTAATTTTTTTAAGCTATATCAGCAAAACAAGGCAAAAGCAACTGATTGAAATCTCAAACACAAGTTAAAAATTAATGGCAAAAGCAACTATATACATAGTCAAAACAAGCAAGAACAAAGAAATAAAACAAAACTAACAGTGGTATGTCAAAAGCAAGCCAAATAAGGCAAATCCAGCTAACTCCATGAATTGTCAAAAACAAGGGTGGAAAGGCAAATCCAGCTAACTCTATGAATTTTTAAAAGACAAATAAATCAAGGCAACACGAGCTAAATCTGTGAATTATCCAAGAAAAAATATATAAAATACGGCAAAACAAACTGTCTCTGTAAAATATACTAAAAAAAAAAATCCAGTAACTCAAGGCAAAAAGTCAACCGTGATAAAATAAGCACAAACAGCAAAGCAATGCAAATGAATCCGCCCATGTGAACTGTCAAAACAAGCACAAAAAAAGGAAAAGAAAGCAAAACAAAACAAACCACCCAGTGAAAAAAAGCAACCCAAAAAATCAACTACTCATGTGTCTTTTTTTTCTAAAAAGGTAAGCAAAACAAATCTCTAGGAATATCAAAATCTACTCAATGTTGCTGTAAAAAGTCACGTTGAAAGAAAATACTGTAATCACTTAAGTAATCACTTAATAATGTATACTGATGGGTTTGTGTACTAGTGGATCAGTGGTCTAGAGGTTTTGTACGGAACCCAGAAAGCAAGATACCCCATACTCTCTCTCTTCTCTCTCTCTTCCTCTCTCTCTCTCTCTCTCTCTCTCTCTCTCTCTCTTCTCTCTCTCTCTCTCTCTCTCTCTCTCTCTCTCTCTCTCTCTCTCTCTCTCTCTCTCTCTCTCTCTCAAGAAAAATTGTTTTTGTTTGTGTAGGTAAAAAAACCAGGTAAAGGTGTCTTATAACCTATGTGGTCGTAGGGGAGCAAGGTATCACAAACCTCAGCTTCTCTAGGGGCCAGCATATTGAGGGCGGCGTACATCTCCTCTCCCTCGCTGCTTTACCGTCCCTGACCCTAAAGAGAACAGGCACCCATTTACTTCTGGGTGAACTGGGGGCTGTACTGAAGCCAAGGTGCGCAAACGGTCACCTATGCACTTGGTAACCATGCTCGATGCTGCTTGACGTGACATTGGCTTGGGGAAAGCGAGTGCTCTAACCACTGAGGTATCAATCCTTGTGCACAGTGTAATATATATATTATATATAAATCGAAACACAGAAAAGATTCTCAATCAAACACAGACTGACTGCTCAACTACAAACAGGCAAGAGTGAGCCATATGACGCACAAACTCATTGTACACCAGAACCTGCCCAGTTAAGATCTTTTGTGCAAGTAAATGATGTTTGTACAAAATGTGTGCGAAATCTGGGCACACAGTAATCCAAGTGCAGAAGCTTTATATATATATATATATATATATATATATATATATATATATATATATATATATATATATATATATATATATATATATATATATATATATAGATATATATGTATGTATGTATGTATGTATGTGTGTGTGTGTGTTGTGTTGTATGTGTGTGTGTTGTGTGTATGTATGTGTGTATGTGTATGTATGTATGTATGTATGTATGTATGTATGTATGTATGTATGTATGTATGTTGTTGTATGTGTGTGTATGTATGTATGTGTGTGTGTATGTATGTATGTTGTATGTATGTATGTATGTATGTATGTATGTATGTATGTATGTATGAATGTATGTATGTATGTATGTATGTATGTGTGTTATATATAATATATATATATATATATATATATATATTATATACTATGTAATTATATATTATTATATATATATATATGTATATTATATGCATGTATTATATATAGTATATATTATATATGTATATATAACTACACGTGGGTGGGTGTTGGGGAGGTATTTATAATATGTATAATGATAATAATAATAACTCGAAATGATGGCTATCAGGCGGGGTAAAGTAATGAGTCGGCACCCACATAATGTGTGTATTATGCACAGAATTTATTTATGTAAGTACACATACAGAAATGATTTTTAATCAACCAAACACTGACAGGCAAAATTACATGCGAGCAGAAATGAGCCAGTTAATACACAAACCTATCCCACTCTAAGGTCTGTTCAACTCCGAGCTCCATTCTCCTGTAAACGATGTTTGAACGAAAAACGTATAGAAAGCCTTTGCACAAAGAGACTCATCAGAATGAAGAATTTGTTTCATCCACATAATTATTATAGAGTTTTCTGAAATATGTGCATGCAATGGCATAAGTGTATAAGCAGATATATGCACGAACACACATACACATACACACACACATCACGCGCGCGCTCACGCGCGCACACACACGCGCGCGCGCGCACAGAGAGAGAGAGAGGAAGAGGAGAGAGAGAGAGAAGAAAAGAGAGAGAGAGAGGAGAGGAGGAGGAGAGGAGAGAGAGAGAGAGAGAGAGAGGAGGAGAGAGAGAGAGAGAGAGAGAGAGAGGAGAGAGAGGAGAGAGAGAGAGAGAGAGAGAATACATAATACATATAAACACACAAACACACACACATACACACACATACACACACATATATGTATATATGTATGTATGTATGTATGTATGTATGTATGTATGATGTATGTATGTATGTATGTATGTATGTATGTATGTATGTATGTATGTATGTATGTATTATAGTATTATATATATATATATATATATATATATATATATATATATAATACATACATACATATATATTATCAATACATACATAGCGACACAACATATACATACACGTACACACACATGCACGAACGCACACGCACGCACGCGCACAACACACACACACGCACGCACACGCACGCACGCACACACACACATACACACGTATATATATATATATATATATATATATTTTATATATATATATATATATTATATATATATATATTATATATATTTATAGTATATGTTTATATATTATTGTTATTTAGTTGTGTATTATGTATGTGAAAAGAGAAAGGAGAGAAAGTAAAAGAAGAGGGAGACGAAGCGGCAGACAGAGTAATTGATGGGAAGGTAACATCAGAAAGTGCACTCGCCTGACGACTGGAATGACTTGCGACAGAAAGCTGAAAACCATGAGAGTGGGAGGAAGCTGGATGTAAAATCTTCAGAGGGCCCCAACGGTCTTGTAGACTATGAGATGGGTGAAGATGAAGGTTCTGGTATTGTTCCTGTAGTATTGCTTTGTTCTGGTTACCAGCAAGAGATGTGGTAAACACTGGGATGGGCAGAGAATGTCCATTCTGCATTTTCTGTCAGACCGATGTGGCAATATTTTCTAGATATTTTTGTTACTTCTCATTTTAAGCTTGTTTTGGAGCCTAGAAATGATAAATTAGTGTTATGGCTGGCGTCATCAGCACAACTTGGTTTTATTGGCCATAAGGAGTGAAATGAACAAGGCCCTTTGTCATATAAGGATGTTTGTTTTCTTTTTTTTTTTTAGGTTTGCAGTTTGAATGTGTGATGGGGTGAGATGATTTTGGGCTTAAAATAAATTATTTGTAAAGGTATAAACAGCATAAAATTAAAGAAAAAAGTATAGATCTAGAAAAAAAAGGGGGGGGGGGAGGGCTACTGTACTACACACGTCACATATAATTATGCACCATAAACCTTCAACGTCTGAACCAGTGGATGGGGTCTGGGAGGCAAGAGTAGGTATGGCTTATGTAAGTGAAAGAAAGATGGGCTGTCCTATTGACGTCAGCTGCGCATCTTCTAGTTCACTTCAATCTTTTTTCTTAATAATATCAATGCCAACAGCTACAGTTTTTAGAGAAAAGATTATGGCAGAGGGAAAGCAGTGTTTGTGATTTTGTCATGTGGGAACTATGAGCTTTGTATTTTTCTGTCCGTAGGAAAAATCTGTGATTACTTCACAGTATTATTTCCTTGATCCTTCCAAATGGAGTAGCAGTAGATGGATGCCTGTACTGAAGAGGCTTTCCCGCTTTTATATAGGCCTACCCTTGAACGCCTTTTTATTTTAACATTTCAGACTGGTCTAGTTAAGGACTGATGCCAAAGAAGGGGTAGGAACAGGATGGAAGAACAGTGTCCAGACATAAATTGCGAGCTCCCCGTGCAAACAACCATTGACACCAGACACAATAAAATGGGGAAAATTGCTGGGTTTTTCCATTCCTGCCCTGGTAGTGGTTACATTACTGACACAGTGTTGGGCTGACAGATCACCCCTGATTCATTCTCTCTCTGTCTCTCTGTCTCTCTGTCTTCTCTGTCTTCTGTCGTCTGTCTGTCGTCTGTCTGTCTGTCTGTCTGTCTGTCTGTCTCTCTCTCTCTCTCTCTCTCTCTCTCTCTCTCTCTCCTCCTCCTCTCTCTCTCTCTCTCTCTCTCTCTCTCTCTCTCTCTCTCTCTCTCTCTCAGTCTGTGATGCAAACAGCAAGGGTAGATCGAGATTCTCTTAAACAGTCTGTGATGCAAACAGCAAGGGTAGATCGAGATTGTCCTTTATGTTGTTTACCGCCCCACCACAATGAGGGCCTTATCAAGGCTAGCTGGCACCTCCCGTTTCAGTAACTCAAATAACATTCACTTCAACCTATAAGTCAGCACCATGCCATCCCTTTAAATAATTATGCTACATCCGCCATTTGGACAAGACTATAATAAACCAATGTCCCCTGTGCGGAGGCATGCAGAATGTCTTGCACACACGTGAAAACCTGTTCTGCCTTCAGGAACAGTAGCCTTTGTGTGCTGATGGAAACAAATGATAAGATTTACTAAACTGCATGCACACAGGGACTGGCTGTAAAAGAAAAGCCCATGAGTACTTATTCATTATTCTCAAAATAAAGAATTAGAAAGATAAATTACACTATAAGTCTTGAAAAAAATCACACTAAATAACAAAGTGCCTTAATTCTTTCGTTCCTTAGGTAAATAAAACCAGACTGTGCTGAGGACTGCAGCCATTCCGCTCAATTTAGTATCTTCAAGTTACAAAAAAAGCATAAAAAAGGATAACAAAACACTTCAAAGTTATCAACAATACATAACAAAAATGCTTTATGGACAAATAATGCTGCCATGCAGAATTCACATCATGTGTCCATTCCAGTATTTACACTATCAGTACCTCGTTGCCAGAAAAAGAAACCAAAATGTAGGCAATGTGTCATATAGGCCTACTGAGAAGAAATGTTGCCCCCCCAAAAGGCAGGAGAATTGATTGGGAAAGCAGAAAAAAGAAAGCAAGAGACAAGAGTGAGGGAGAGAGCGAGAGAGAGGAGACGAGGGGGGGGGGGGGGGGGGGGCGATAGGGGAAAGAACACAAACAAAGAGAGTGATAGAAAGGGGAAATTTCTAGCAGTTTCCACAAGATGGAGATGCTATTAATACTGAAAGAGTCCCCAGCATCCCCATGGGGAGGCGCTCGAACAAAAAAAACAAAAGAAAAAAGAGGACGAGAAACAAAGAGGATGGGGCAAGGGAAGAGAAGAAAATGGTGGGAAGTCCACGAAAGAAAAGCTAATATGATTATAAAAAAAAGAGACCCCTAGGTCGGAATGCGGCTACCTTGATGGTGGGCAAAATTGGTCACATAGCAAAATCTCACCATCAGTAAATCTCGGAGCCCTTGCAGAGAAACGAAAAAAAAAAAGCCAAATAAAGAAACCAAACTCAGATAAAGATCAAAAGCAAAAATAAACCAAAGAAAAAAACCCAAGACGCAAGGCAATCGAAAAGACAAATTGGAAGAGCAGATGAAAAAAGAATGAGAATGGCGGTGGTCAAAGGAAAACAAATCTAAAAAATGAAGCTGAGAATGAGATTGAGTGTGCTCGTGAAAAGAGAAAGAGAAAAGCAGAGAAAGGGACAGAAAATACGAAAGACAGAGACAGACAGACATAGAAACACATGGAGAGAGAGATGGAAACTATAGTATGAAAGAGGGAGAGAGACAGACAGACAGACAAAAAATGCCAAAAGGGTGAATTATGGAAATCTGGAGGCCCTAGTGAAATGGTAGCAGATCAATTAGAGGTACATAAAGGTGGTTATTTTTAACGACAATGGTGATGACAGTGATGATGAGGAGGAGGCTGATGGTGATGATGGTACTGCTGATATGATCATTATTATGATGATGACCATTATCAACAAGGGTAGCAAATAAGAATTACCATACTTTATTTCACCTGCCACACATTGGAAAGGAAATGCATATGTACGCACACATGAGAGACAACCAGGCAGCTGAATTCGTCATCCGATCTTTCAGCTACTGCAGGGACCCAGACAGTGAAGGTAATCTAAAACATGGTTATCTCCCCACGACTGTCCCCAAACCGGAAGTTTACGAGGCCGAGAATGGCCATGCGCAATCAGAGATTCAGTGATTCATGAGCGCCATTATTGAACAGATCAGGATATGATTATCCTATTCTGTTTTATGTCTGAAATGATTGCTTTGTTGTTTTTGTTGTTTTTATTGTTAGCGTACCCCTCTCAGACAATTCATGTCATCCCTAAACCGATATTTTTTCTCTTGTCAGAATCCGACTTCCTTTCTCTCATTTATTTTCTGGGTGCACTTAGAAGACCGAAATAAACAGATAGGAACCCAAAAATTGCCTGTCATAAAATTTGTTTGTCTCTGCCTGTCTGATTGTTCCATCCAGTTTTCCTCTGTCTCTCTGTCTGAATCAAACTAGTGTAGTGTAGTGTAGTGTATGTGTAGTGTATAGTGTAGTGCTGTGTGCTGACTCCCCATCCCTGAAAGTCATTGGGATGAGATCATAAACCAAGTCCCTGTGTGTCCAAACACAGGCAGAGCATCTTGTGCACATGTTAAAACCAGTTCTGGGTTTATGAAGAGTATGCCTTTATGGGCCGATAAGAAGGGATGACAGATGCAGTCAAAGAAAATTGAAAATTTGTTCCTCATTATACAAAAGAGCACCAACGCCTGATCTAATAAAATCAAGCTTCCTGACCATCAAAGATAAGTAATCGAATTTTGTGACCTTCTATAGCATACTTTATTTTGATAAAGCTCTGTTTGCATAGAACGTTGTCAATGGAAAGGCTGCTCTGAATATCACTTATAGCTTCCCAAATTAACAAGCACAGGCAGTCATATGTCTAATAAAATGTTTAAGATCTAAAACTAATCTTTACAAAACAAGCCTCTGTATTGAGGTAGTAAATAATGGAACAAACTCCCAAGAAGTTTAGAATAATATATCAAAAACAAAAGCCAGTTTAAGAGACATCTGGAAAATCGTTTAATGCATAAGTGCTTTGAAAATAATTTATTAAAAAAAAACCTTGCTTAAATGCAGCATCATTTTCTGCGTCCCTTAAAGCATGTCTGGGATGTGGTTTATTGTGAATGGAAACGATGCACTGCTGCATGTAGTATAGCTATGTAAGTAGGAGGGGTGGGAGAAGAGATTGAAGCCATTTTGTTGTTGCTAAATGTCAAGAATTTGCAAACAGTGGAGGAAGCTGGTTGCAAAATCTTTAGTAGTGCCCCCACGGTCCGCGGGAATAGGGACAGGTGAAAGTGAATTGTGAAGAAATGTCCATGCCAACGAAAGAGAGTAAAGTCTTTGTAGGCCACGTAATCTACTAAATTGAACAACATGTGGAAAGGTGAAAACAAAATGGTCGACGTGATGGTTAGATGTTATGACTTGATTTTTTTTTTAATTGCTATTGTTCTTTTCCTTCTTGATACCTTATTTCTTTCCTCTTGTCCTTTTCAGTTGGTTTTAAGTAAAAAAAAATTTTAAAAGCTGTTTATTGTTGTTACTGTGTTAGTGGCGGTAGATTACCAGTACTCTTATATTTCTTACTGTTGTCATTTTGGACTGTAAGTTTGGTTGGTTGTGGGGGTTTTGTTGTGGTTTTTAATTGTGATTATTGTTTGTTTTTTAATCCGTTTGTTTATTTGTTTGATTTTCTCTGTTTGTTTGAACCCTTCCCTCTTCTTTCCCTTTGATGTGTTTTCGCTGTCCTGTTCCATCACTTTTAATATTGTTGTGATTACTGTGTTATTGTTGTTAGTGGTGGTGGGTATTTATTTTAGCATCGTTTATCATCTTCAATTTTACTATTGATTTGCTTTTGATTTCATTTTTGTTTTGCTGTTGAATGGGTGGCTTGATGTAAAATAAGGAAGAAAAACAACAATAAATGCCCACAACCATAGGAATGTCAATTATTGTTCCCACCCCCATGAAATTTAGTCTGTTTTTGGCCTTCTCTATGAAACGATATAGTGTTGTTACTGCCACCACTGCTGATGGCAAAAGTAATAGCTCTAAAGTAACCCTTTTTGATGCGATTGGTATTGTGAACACGATCCCTATGTTAAGGGAGAGAACCCCTCTTTCCCTGAACATGTGCACTGTGCGCATTTGTACGCCCCTGTAACCCAGTTGTGGGTGCTACATAGGGAAGGGTTAGATGGTTGGTTGCCCTATAGTGGGCAACCTGTAGGGAAAATGTTAACAGTTACATTGTATAACTCCTTGATGGACTCTTTTCATGTATTATGTTTCATAAGGTCACATTGACGTAAACTCCAAATGATTTTTTTTTTTAATGGATTGCTGTGTGGTGTGTGTGCATGTGCATGTGTGTGTGACTGCAAAGTAGATGCGCTGTTGTTGGCTGTATCTGTGTGCATGTGTAAGTAATATACAGGCATGTTTGTATTTCTAATATCATGTTTAAAATACATAATTTATGTATGTACAACTTGGAATTGATTTGATAATAAAGAGTGGAGGACTATGTGTATTTTGAGAGTATATGTGTGTGCTGTTTTGAGAATTGTGGAAACATTTGTCATCATAAAATTTGGTCAAATTGAAAAGCTGCTAAAGAAATTCCCACATGAAACCATGAACCAATATGCTGTGTACATTTAGCACATAAAAAACACACAGCAACAAAAGAAACTTGTCTCTGGCAAAATTCTGTAGAAAGTCATACTCAAATGAAAACATATGTAGAAAGAAAAAAATAAGTGGCTCTGCATTTTGGAGATACATTTTCTGCTCAGCTGGAAGTGGACATATGTTCAATTCTCTTACAGTTAGGTTAGGTATGTATATCACCAGCGATACCCACATTTTTCTTCCTTTTAATACTTTTTTTTAAGAAAGAACACATATTTATAAATATACATTTTTTCTCTCTCTGCTGAAAAAGCTTACATACATAACCTCTGTATTTTTACCCATGCAGAGGTAACTTTGTGGATGAGAAAAAAAATGTGGGTTTTGCCAGTGATGATACACCTGACCTCAGGATTGAACATACATGAAAGGAGAGCAATCAGGATGTCACATAATGAAATCTGCTATGACTGTAATAGGTGCACAAGGCAATACTGTTTATCTCATCAGCTTCTTGTACTGCTGTGGGAAGATGCATTTCAGACAGGTAAAAAGAGCTGAGCCCTTATTGTCTAGAATGAAATAAACATTAACATAAGATAGAGGAGAGGAGGAAACTTTCAAGATGAAAACTTTAGAGAGGCATCATCAGACATACAGAATAACTTCTGAATACAGAGTTCTTATTTTTACATTCACTTTATTGAACAAGCCAAAGCAACATGTGGAAAATTCTGCAAATCTCTGTATACAAGTCACAAGCTGAAATAAGCACATGTATCTTTGACAGACTGAAACAGGCTGATATAAAACAACAATGGCAGTTCAAATTGTTCAGTGGTTAGGGAGTCAGACCCAGATCTGACAAAACAAAACAGCAGAGTGCAGGGACTTGGTCTGACTGGGTAAAACTTTCCTCTGAAGTTGATATTGATGGATTCTATTTCTTTGCAAACCCTTCGCATGAAACTACAAACTAAAGTCTCAAGTCACTGAAAGTCCTTTGGATGAGACTACAAAGCAAGGCCCTGAGAATGAATGCACTCAAAACATCTTGCGCAAACACTGAAGCCTGTTGAGCCTTTCAGAAGAGTATACAATTCGTGCTGGTATTTTTTGCAATGTAAACTATAGCAAAGAATAGCAAATGTAACTAAAAACAGAATCTATGATTCATACAATAAACAACCAGGCAAACAATTCAATACATTGTGTACAATTTGTGAATCAGTAACCATGGCTAACATATAATAAAGATATTTACAGCTGCACTCATCATTTGTGGGAAAATGTAACTGAATTAAAAATGTACACAGAAGAGACCGGATAAGTTTGTTTCTGTAGGCAACACTGTACATGTCTGAAGCTGGAGCTGATGCTACAAACATCATGCAGTCTGTGAAATAATCTTGCGCTTTGGGTTATTTTATCTGCTGTCAACTGAACAGTTTTCAAACTAATTAACCATTTCTTAATTTAAAACAAAAAATTAAAAACTTGAATATGAACACTTCATCTGTCACATTTCTTACCACTGTATCTATGTTAAGGGAGAAAACTCCTCTTTCCCTGTACACATGCACTGTGCACATTTACATGCTTCTGTAACCCAGTAGTGGGTGATACATAGGGAAGGGTTAGTAGCTGCTGGTTGCCCAATAGTGGGTTACCCAGCAGGAAAATGTTAACTATATTTATACTGTATACCTATTTCAAAACAAGATACACTCTAGCAACCTTACAATGTCAATCTGATGTAAAACTATTGAAAAAAATAATAATATTTTAAAACCAATGACTACCACCCCCTCTTAAACAACAAAAAAATCAATAACATAATGCAATAGTGACAGTAAAGAAAACTAATCACAAAATTCTTTCACAGTAAAAGAACCTTCAATTTTTTTTGCTGCAAATATTTTTTTCATGACATTTCTCACATTCTTTCTGTGCCTTTCTTTTGTATCTGTTATGACCATTAATTTCAGTTTGCCCCTCACACTCACATCATGCTTATCTTAACATACACCTTAAGTCATCAGTCCATAAAAAGCTGTCAATGTAAGACTGCCATGTGACTCTCCATTGGTCTGCACCATGGCAGATCACTTTAGTATGATAATATAGGTTCAACAAAAGTAGAATACTTCATTTTCATCCCCACAAAGCAGAGTGAGATATAAAAACATTTGCTGAGCAAGACTGGGTACCAATGCTACAGCATGGAACACAAAGAAAATTATCCTTTCAAAGATATTCCTATGATTCTACTAACACTGAGCCCACCCCCCACAAGAAAGGACACAAACTCATCACAGGCATTTAGCCAAGAAAAAAAGACAAACCATCACGACAACAAAAAAAGAACAGCTACAAATATTCAAACACGAAGAGTAATGAGTCTCATGGTGACTAATGAGGATGAGAACGACAATAACAATGTCACCTCTACCCATTTTGATTAATACTCAACACTACACATCAGAACCTTTTTCATGAAATATTGGTGTCAACAATCTTGAGACAGGTATCAAAAGTCCACAGCACCGGTCAGAAAATCTGCGCAACATTCTCAAAACTGCATCCAAGTCACAGAAGACACTGGACGAACTGGTCTTAGTGGTCCCAGAAAGACACTGTCACATGTTCCACTGCCCCTGTTCTCTTATACACCAGTACAACTCACAGTCCATGCAATGGATTTTGCAAGGACTGATGTGAAAATCCTAAACCAAAATCTCACTTAGTGATTTTTAACCAAGTCCTCAATAAATAACCAGACATTAAAATTTGTCTCACCCTCCTTTTCACTTCTTTTACACTACTTGCTTCCCGCCTTGCACATGAATTCAGAATGTTGATATAACGGATTCCAGAAAAAAACAAACTCTTTTAACCGTTTTGTTGTATGCTTCATGATCAAATTCTCAATAAAATATGCTGCAAACAAGTAAAATAGCACACAAAAAGCCCAATAAATACTAGAATACTTTCCACCAGAATTTGTCATTTCCAGTATCTTCAAAACCAAGGCTACTTTTCCTTACAAGGCTGCAATCATTTAAAAAAACGGGCAAATTCATTAAAAAAAAAAAAAAGCTCTCTTTAATTCTATGTTGTGTTCACAGTCACATACTACTTAGATGATAATTATCAAAGCTTGCAAACAACTACTATACACTATCTGCTTCCCATACACTGACAAAAGCAAGCAGGCATCATGCTATTTTTGAGAATCGTTCCCCCGTTCACTCAGTGATGGCTTCAGCTGCCGTATCCTCCTCTGAAGTCAGGGATGTCCTTGGCGACTCTGCTTGTCTGGCCACCTCTAACGACACATCCGTCACTGACTCCAGGGCCCAGTTGTGCACGTACAGCATCTGCTGCTTTTCTGCACTGGGCACTTCTTCCAGGGCAGAGTACTCCACCACCTGGGGGGTTCCTGGGAGTAGCCTCCCTCTGCCAGAGGAGCCAGGCACCATGGAGGACGAGCGTCGTGTGGAGCGTCGCACAGGGGTGACAACCGAAACCAGCTTTTCTTCCAGGTCTGACATCCGTCTCCTGTTCACACATGGTGTCAGGGGTTCAATGCAACATCATGCAGTACAGAAACTATCTATGTCTAGATAGTTTGACCAGGGGCTTCCTGTAATGACTAAGAACCAGATAATTAAATCTGGTTAAATGATAAACTATAACAAGCATACTTTTTGACAAAATACAAGAACAATATACAAATAATACCACTCGGCACTGAAATGAATGAAAAAAAATTTTGCTCATCAGATACCTGTAATGATACAAACATTACCAATACTTGAGTTTTGTGATATAGAATGTTGTGCTACATAGTCTTGTCAGAGGATATTTCTACCAATAGTTTCCCTGCAAAAGGAAAGATGCTCTGCTGTTTACATAGTGATGTTTGCTCATCCCTGTGTTTCTTTTCATGTGATAACTGAATGAGAGAAAGATTCTTTGAATTTTGCCAGAGGTAATTCTCTAACGTGAAAAGCCCTCACCATTTATCATTGACACATACAATTCAGACAACAGGCAGCGAAAGCAGCTTCTCGAACGTGCTTTGATATCACTCACAAAGCATATATGACAGAAGTTTTTGCATTCACTACATGCCACACAATAGCATTATCCACACGGTATAGTTTTATCCAAAATTTTCAAATATGCTTTGAAAATCATACATGATCCTTCATCAATCCATCACCTTAGTGAGAGTAGTATCACTAAATGATTTTTTTCCAAGGTGAAAAAAAATTACAGAATGCAAACCGACATAATAATGAAAAAAAAAACCCACATTCTATCTTTGCTAAATGATATCAAAGATTGTCTAATTCAATTACACACTGTTCTTCCTTAGAGCGAGTGAACAGACACAACAAACATTACAGTTTCTTCAACACTGACCTTTTCTTGAAGGGAGTGACTTCTTTGACAGAAAACTTGACAACAGTGGACTCAAACATATTCTCCTCCCCTACTTCAGATATGTGTACCACTTGGCCGCAGGACCTTGATCTTCTGCCAGAGGGGGAG
Source organism: Stramonita haemastoma (assembly GCA_030674155.1). Taxonomy (NCBI): domain Eukaryota; kingdom Metazoa; phylum Mollusca; class Gastropoda; order Neogastropoda; family Muricidae; genus Stramonita; species Stramonita haemastoma. Next base: position 40,661,166 of record CM060321.1, read on the forward strand.
TGTTCAGCAGTGCTTCTGGATCTGAGCTTTCGCCTGCCACGCTGTGCCGTCGGCTCTGACAGTAGTTCCTTCATGGTTGTTGTCAGCAGCTCTGCCAACTCCTCTGCAGGCTGGCAACATGCACACATAATTATTTACTTTAGCCATATCTGTTGACAAGGTAGGTCACTGATACATGGCGAACACACTTTTCTAAACTCATTTTACTTTCTGAATGAGAAATGTCCCCGAAGTCATAATATGGCTACATTCATGGTGGGCAAATACAGTCGCATACATGAAATCTCACCACTGATGGACCTCAGAGTTGTCAGTTCTAGCCAAGGAACAAACAACAAAATCTGGGAAATTAAAAAGTGGTAATTTCTCCAATTTCACACACTAAATGCTGAAATAAAACATGACAATAAAAAAAAATACAAGAAGAGTTAAATAATAGTCTTTGAAATACAAATAGCATTGATCACAATTCAAGTCAATTAGCATCTCCAATTCAAACTAGCATCAATGACACTTGAATCTACCTGTTATATAGGTCAATCAGTCTCAGTCACTGAAAGAAAATGACTTCCATCCAATCACGATACTTTAACATATAGTTCACCAGCTCTATAATCCAATATACCACTGAAGCCTCACTTGAGGGGTATTTCCATATAATAAATTCCACTGACCGATACTGTACAATTCCACCAGTTGAAAGCTGGTGAAGATTTTAACATGAATGTAAGACGTTTCTTATGCAAAATTTTACGTGAACACTCCCCCACAGACCAGGCCTTGGTTTGTTGTCTCAAATGAAAAATTTAAAAGGGAATAGAATCAGAACCAATGAAAACTCAAAGAAAAAAGCCTTCAACCAGGTACTTCAGTCCAACTCTCATATGCATCATTCAGATCACAAGTCCGACACTCTTATCACTGAATTATTCGATCCCAAACTTTTAAGAATGTTTTTTTGGTGTTTTTTTCTTTTTTTACCTTGCCTGTAAAATCTATGTGCTTAACAAAACATTCCCCCCTCCTTCCCTGGAAAGCCCGCTACCTTCCCCCTGCCCACACTGACTTTGCTGTAATCCATGACATACCTGAGCACTGTGGATGATGGCCTGCTCAAAGGCAGCCAGTATGGCATCTTCGTTGCCCAGCTGTTTGAGAGTGGCCACTCGACACTTGTACCAGCTGGCCTGATGGCGCGCTTCTGCGCTCGCCTCTCCAACTATGTTCAGCCATTCCAATACCTCCACTGCTCCCAGCATGCCCTGTTGGTCATATGACCTCTGTTGTTAGTTTCAGCATCGAATTCTTATACATTCACATTGTTTTTTATTTCTGCCACACCTTGACCACACAGTGCTGTATTACATATAAATGCAAAAAGTATAATTTAGAATATGAAGCTTTTTTTAAGTGGTGTGTGGCTCCATCGTTGTTTACCCTCCTCTAGTTATACTATGCCAAAAACAGTTATATACATATTTACACCATCCTCTTTAATGTTCATTTAAATAATCATTAGAAAATATCAGTGAATAGACAAATGACAAGTAAAAACTAAAAGAACAAAACCTTAATTCTGTGGCATGGGATATTGCTCTGTTTGCATTTTCCCTTCCTTTATAATGCGATAAAAATGTCATCAACATTATAACTTTTCAAATTTTTTTAATTGCAAAAGAATGATAAAAAAGAAAAGAAAAAAACCTGTTTATAATGCATGAAGTATGACCTTTCAAATAGATATTATCTAATCCATCAAGAATGACATAAAAGCAAAGAAAAAAGAGCCCTTTCAGAAATAATGTACAAGGTTTAGCTTTTGTTTCCTTCCCACTGACTCAAGTGATGATAATTTACACGCACACAGAATCTGTTCTGATCCATAGTATGATTTTTTTAGGTGCTTGCTTTGTACTGTGTGGTACTTCCATGCTGTTATTGAAAAATAAAGACTTGAAACAAGACTCTAGTTTGTTGTTTTTTAAGGAAAAAAAGAATAATGAAAAGACAAAAAAAAGAAAAACCAAAATAATCACTGCCAAACCAGACACACTTTAAAAACATGACACCTTACCAAATCTTCCCCCAGCCTTACCGACTCCAGAGCCACCAGACATTTCTGGAACTCCGCGTTAAGCTCCTCTGCACTCCCAGAGCACACCTCCAAGCTCTGCGGCACACCACCAACCCTTGCAGTTGCACCTGACCCTGACCCTTCCACCGCTGGTGATGACGTCAATCTCTTCTTTGATGGCGACAATCCCTCCTTCCTCACGGCCTCATCTGTGGTCTCAAAGCAGACGCTCCTCCGGCTGCCCACACTCTGGTGGCTTCTCTTCCTGGTTGTCGGCTTTGTTTCTGTCTTGTTTCCTGCAATGCTTTTTCGGGTGGAGCTGTGGGCTGCTTGGGTGGTGCTGGTGTTGGTTCTGGGTGGTAAGACAGGCAGCGAATGACAAGAGATGGACGGTCGCTTTTTACCAGTCCACTCCAGTCGCTGGCGTATGCTGAGCAGGTCTTCTTTGGCCAGTGCCTTTTCCTAAACATAAAAGAATTCAGAATGAATACAAGCCAGCTACTGGGTAGCCTTTTTTACTTTAAATCTTTTGTGGTCAGTCTTGTCCAAAACAATAATAAACCCTTCCTAAAAGTTGAATATGCAAAAATCAAGTCTAATTGTCTGAACTTGCAATACAGTCACTTTCACTTATCACAGCCATATATTGACTCTTCAAAGATTTATGAACATCATCATTCTCCAAAAAAAAAAAAAAAATCTCAAACAACATTTTCTTTGACCTCACGGCTGCTTGACAGCAATAGCAACAAAAAAGAAAGCAACTTTGAAGTTGTTACCATGACAACTATCAAAAAGCTTAGCTTACTAATGACAACATTTATTACACTGGACTCAACTTCTACACTTACAAAACATAACAGGCAATGCAGCAATAAAATGAACACAAAAACCAAAGTGGAGCCAAGTCACAAAAAAGTGATTTCTGCTGGAACAAAATAATCTAGCCTATATTTTAAACAGGCTATGCTCTCTGCTGTTGAATAGCCAGTTGGTTTGTGCAATGAACTCATGACATGATGCTAACTTGAGAGAGGACAGGTGTCCATTTGGGACAGTTTTATTTTACCCGGGGATAAGGTTAGCTTTATTTTACCTGGAGTCACCATTTATTCCAACACCATTTCCATGCAAATCTGGTGGATGAGACTATAAAGTTAGGTCCCATGTGCATTTAGTGCACACATTCGAAATCTGCACACTTGTGGTAGAAGAGTAGGCCTACTATGGCCAGAAGGATGGATGGCATGAACATACACAGCATGCACCCTGCTACCTAGACAGGGATGGGCTTATGTTCAACATGCCTGTGGCACTGAAAAACTCAGTGCAGTACTTCAACATTACTTCAAGGGCTGAAGGGAGAAGTCAAGACATGCATTTGTACAGATTTTTTACTAACAGTTTATATCTATAGACCTCTCATGAGGTGTGTGTGTGATGTGAGAGGTGAACCAGTGAATGTATCCTGGACTTTCCTCATGGATTATCAAAGATGTTCTTGGTTTGATTTGATCTAGTTGACAAATGGTACACTAAGTACCAGTCAATTCTGACAGAAACAATGGCATGACCGCTACAGACTGACCTGTCTGGACAACTGCTCCACAGACATGCTAGCCTTGATCTGTGACCTGGGCGCCGCTGGTTGGCTGACCTCCCCGTCACCATGGAAACAGGCTGTGTGTCTGAAGGTGATGGGGGTGCGCCCCTTGGCGGCAAGCCATTCATTCAGCTTCGATCTGTCAGACAGTTTGCTTTTTGATGTATACACTTTCTAGCTCTGTGTGTTGACTAACTTGCTAAGCTGTTACCAAGGCCCCAATACTGGCTTTTGTTCCTTGGAACAGTGTGTGTGTGTGTGTGTGTGTGTGTGTGTGTGTGTGTGTGTGTGTGTGTGTGTGTGTGTGTGTGTATGAAAGCACATGGTGTGTGTGTGTGTGTGTGTGTGGTGTGTGTGTGTGTGTGTGTTGTGTGTGTGTGTGTGTGTGTGTGTGTGTGTGTGTGTGTGAAAGCACATGTGTGTATGCATGTGTGTGTGATTTTATTTCAATTTTTTTATATTTCTTGAAGGGTATGATTAAAACAAACTAAACAACCTACTCTACAACAATTCACTTGTTAAGTACTGTGAATACCATCATGGAAACAAATGTTCAGTGCTCATGGCAGAAAATTTTGTTTTAAAAAGTTGTACAATCATACACTACAATAAACATTTCTTTGTATACATATATTATAATTATATGCACATGGATTGGAGCTTGCATCACCCATACCACCATGCTCATTTGAGTGTGTTTTTATGCCCTGGTTCCGGACTTCCTGATGGAGATACTGCAGTTTGCTGTCTGCTAAAAACTGACATAGCTCTGAACAAGCATGAAAGTCACAGATCACAGAGTGAGAATTACATATTGTGCATGCCACTTATGGAATACTTTCAAATCTTTTTTTTTTTTTATTAGCATTGATGAGAATAATGCACATCACTCAAGCGGTGACTATGATATTGCTCACCTCATTAGTTCCTCCGTTTTGACCTTTCCTGGAGTCTTGCGGTAATGGGCTCCCTCTGCTACTTTTGTGGGTGGTGTGACAAAATACACATGGCCAGACGAAGGAACCTCAGCAGCTTTGATCTGGGCTTGATCCTTGTTTTCCACAATCTTTCTTTTCAGAGACGTGGTCATATCCTGGGTCTTGTTTAGGCTTTGGCGTGGCTTGGACACAGGCAGTTCTGGCGATGCTCCCAGAGCAGAGCTGGGGTCTGCCGTGATGGACTTTTGCTTCAGGATACTCTTACAGGGGTTGGAAATGGAACTTCTGGAGGAGTGTGCAGACCTGGATACTTTTTTCATTGCCGACACATTGGGTGCACACAGACTTCTCCGAGGGGCAGTCAAAGCCGAGTTCTTGACTGGCAGGGACTGCTGCTTGGACTTTCGGAAACGCTTGGTCAAGCTGTCACGAGAAGCTCCTTTGATCTGAGACAGTGAAGTGTTGTTATAGTTAAGGATGACTTCATCATCTACTGATTCAGTAAAACTGGGACTGTCAGCTGCATTCCCATCAGTGATTGATGGTTCGCCTACAGGCTGTGACTGTGCTGAAGAACCTTCAGTGGAAGAAGTAGCTGCTTGCAGCTCATCAGCCAAGCTCCTGGGTCTGACCATCTCCTCTCCTTGCTCTATGGCTTTAGCAAAATATGCGATAGCATGACGTTTGCCAATACCTGTGGTCTTTCCACATAATGGGGTCTCCATTTGTGGGGCTGATGGCTTGGAGATTTTGCGACGTACCTCAGGGGCTTTGCCATGTTTGGGAAGGATGGGTGGTTTGCTAGCTATGGAAGGACGTGGCCTGAGAAGCTGTCCACATGGCTTCTTATTTTCCTTCTCCTCTCTCTTCTGCCCTCCCAGCGACTCCTGTGGCTTGGGTTGGGACTTGACCATGGCTGCAACTGAGAGTAAAAGGAAAATGCAAAGACCGTGTGATTTTCACATGAATTCTACACATGAAATTTTTACAAACAACATTGTCAATTTTTTTCTCTGATATTAAAAAAAAAAAGATTGCGATAAAAAGACAAAAAAATTTTTTGTTACTACCATATTGGAAAGTCCTCTTTTCTTTGATGAACTCCTCCCTCCCTCAAACCCTTTTTCCTTTCATTAGCTTATTTTGACCCAAACTTTGGAATTCGCTGTTCTTTTCATCTACCTTATCCTCACCCAAACCAAGAAAATACCTCTTTTGCTTTTATCACATATGTCCTTCCCCTTAAAACCTTGGACATTTCCTTTTCTTTAGAAATTGTCCTCATTCAACCATGGAATTTCTCTGTTTATTGATCAATCTCTCCTTACTCAAACTATTTTTTCTTGATCACTGTCAATATAATGCACATTTCTCTTTTCTTTTCATAACTCAAGCTTACCTGATCATAAAAATACATTTTCCCTGTTCAACAAAAATCATAAACATATTATGGGATATAAATCTACCCACAGTTTGCACCTTCTCACACCACCATATCAAACAAAACAAAAACAAAAAAATTCTGAAATAAATCGATAAATTTAGTCAACAAACCTGTGGGGAGATTCTTATGCCTCAAAGATCCAAACTGAAAAAAACTCACCAGGTTTGCCATGTCTCTTGGCAGGCATAGATACAGTAGGTTTGGAAATGGCTTTTGAAGGTCCATAGGCAGCCTTGCGAGGAGGGGGAGGCTTGTTCTGGGTCACACTTTGCGGTTTTCCAGGCACTGGTTTTAAAACAGTGGTTACAAAGGGTCTGGAAAAAAGATGCAAGTTTTATACTTGTTATCAGCATCAAATCATGACCACCAGAACTTTACACTTCACACAAAACATTTGAAAAAAGAAAGTTGTATTAATTGTTCTAGGAAGCGGAACATGCTTGCTTGTCAATGCATGACCGTAAAACTTGAAAACTGCAAACTTCATTCCCCATGAAGATGGTAGTCAGTTCATTTATAAACTGAAGCCGATGTCCACTGATGACTCAAAACAATACGTTGGTCCCATTTAAGAATCCATTTAATAATTAAACACAAGACCCAGAGATACTCAGAAACAAGAACCCTCTCTCACTATCCCCCCACCCCACCCCACCCCGCCACGCCCAAAGAAGACAGTTACCTTTTTTATTATTACAATTATTATTATTCAGATTCAACAATCAAAATTTTACAAAAGTTTTTGCGAGAAAAAAGAAATGACAATATGTCAAAAGAGATTCCTCAGAAGAAGACTTTTGCTTCCCCCCCTCCCCCCACCCACTTCCGTGACCATGTGCTTAGTAGCTGCCTATTTGAGTGAGTGAATTCATGAAACAAGAGAACTGTGGTTTTGCTTGTCTGAAAAGTGGGTGAATAAAACAAAAAGTTCAAAGGCTTTAAGTTTACCTGTTTGATGAGCAAGTGAATCACTGAATAAGACTGTGTGCACATGCTTAGCAACTTTAAATCCCTCTGGTGGATAAATAAAACAGAGTGCTCAGTGACTTTGCCTGTTTGAAATAGTGGATAAATAAAACAGAGTGCACAGTAATGTAGCCTTGCTAGTTGGATGGGTGAGAGAAGGAGACAAAGTTGCTGTACACAGTGTAGTCTAAAACCTTGCCAGCTGTGCCACAGTCCTTTGATCTGATCCCAGGGAACAAGACTCACTTTTTCTGCTCATGCTCCTTTTGCTTTCTCTTCTCCTTTTTCCATTCTTCAAGCTTCTGTCTGAACAAAAAAAACAAAACAAATAAAAACATGTCAAAATAAGAAAGAAACACAATACCAATCCATGTAAAGAACAAAACAAAACAAAAGTCACTAATCTAGAACAATTACAATGTGTTGCACACATCTACCATTCATGCAAGCAGGCAAGTAACTTAGTAAGCAAGCAACACACACACACACACACACACACACACACACACACACACACACACACACACACACACACACACACACACACACACCTTAGCTTCAGTAAACACAGACCACAAATGTGGCAATCTCAGAATATATTTTTCAGCCAACTACCCAGGCTCCTTCCTTTGTAAAAATTTGTCTTTATTGAACATATATAATATAAAAAAGCCCTCTAACTTACTACTAAGTCTAACAACATACTTGGCTTCACCCCCTATTCTAATGATTCTCTCTGCATAATTAAGAACTCAGCAGCTTGAAAAAAAGAGAAAAAAAAACTTATAAATAAATTAATTTGTTTATTAAGTTAACTAATATATAAACATAACATGGTGACTATGACGTTTTCAATGCCATAATTTGAATAAGTTGGATTAAAAGAGAACATTGTATATATGTGATGCTCCACCATGAAATGAGTTGCTTAGCACATAACCCACTTTTCCGCTAGGAGCAATTAAAGGCAGGTGGGGGTGAGGTGGTCAATTTTGAGATTTTGATGGATTATAAAACTTTAGCACTTATTCTACTTGTAGTGAAATATCAAGGCATAATTTGTCTCCTTTTGTCTTTAAACGTATTTTGAAAATAGTCAAGCCCTCATTCTGATCACCTATTATGATGCTAAACTTGTAAATTTCTGATTTTGTCATTTCCTCCAGTCTATCATTTTAATTTGTAATAACTTTTGATAGAGTTGTTCGATTTTCAATCTGTTTTTTGCATTGTGTAGCCATTTTATTGCAAGTAAATAACATGTCAATAACTAAAAATTAACCTCTTGTGCAATGCGACTCCTTATGTGGTGGAGCGTCACTATATATAAATATATATATATCTATATATAATATATTGCCTTGTTGGTCACTATAAGTATAACTAGTGTACAAGTCACTGCATATTTCTCTGTGTGAAATTCGAGCTGTTCTCATCAGAGAAACTGGGTCTCACAAGAACAGCATCACCTTTTTTTTCTTTTCCTGTCTGCATACATGTGTCATTGTGTATTTTACTGATTCCCTATCATATAGAGAGTCTTTTTTTCTGTATAATTGTGCCAGGGACAACTCTTGTAGCTAAGAGTTCTTTTATATGTACTATTAGTATTACTAAATGCATGTTGCACACAGGACCTTGATTAATTGTCTTATCCAAACACTAGAAGTAGTGCCCAGACCACCATTAATAGTGATTAGTCTAGTGGTCAGGGGGATTTTTTTTTTTGTGCACAAACAGGGATCAAACCACCACGCACTTCAAACCCAGACTTTTTTTTAACCTCTATGCCACCGATAACTGTTCCCAGTAGCTTTGCACAAATTTTAATTAAAACAAAGAAAGCAATTTAAACAAATTACTTAAGAGCAGTGGCAGCTTCTTTTTTCTGCTGATGGAAGTTTCTGTTGTGCTTCTTCAGTTTTCTGCAACACATATTTATTTTGGAATAAAATTAAAAGACTTTGGATCTGAAAAGCGCAATCTTGTGTGTTATGCTGCAACAACCTTCACACAGTTTTTAAAACTAAATATTGCTTAATAAGTGTACATCTATACAAGAAATATGCAATCACAATACCCATGGATATGTTCCTCATGAGAAATCACCTGAACATTCTAGCATTCAGTGGAAAGCAGGTTCCCATTTCACAGAAATGGTTCATGTAAGTAACTAAGTTAAGTTGTGTAAGATGTTATTTGTGTGCTGGCCCATGTGACTCTGGATTATAATCTCATCCAAATGTAGCAGAGTGGAGATTTTTCATCCCCCATCTCTGCACAAAACCTGGGTACGTGATGCAGCTAGACAGTCAGGATGCGGCCTCTAAAAAGAGGCTGCATAAATACTACATTTCACAGTTAAGGCGAAGTGTATGCAAGAGAGACGTTTAAAGAAATTAAACTATCACCCAAGGAAACAGTGTCGCAAAATTCACAGGTGTGTCCCAATTTGGAGACACAAGCCTGCAACAGGACTCGACTCGGATTGCATGGGAGGTAATCCAATTATGACCCCATCATACAAAAAACTTGCAGGGGAGCTGTTTCTATACCAGTGTCCTTAAATCCAGGAAGGGGGAGGGGGGTGGGGGTGGGGGGTGGCGGGAGGCTAGTTTTATATCAAATGAAAACCCCAGCTGAGGCTCAAAGTCAAACCCGACCTCAGTCTCAGTTACCACCAGATCACAACCTTGACATTCTAATAACTTAATTATAAATAAATTTCACACAATGTACTACCAAAACAAGAAAGAACTTTATTTAAAGAGACTGTTGCCATTAAACTCTCTAATTTCTCATCAATTCCTCTTTCTTCAAGCAGCAGTCATGTTTAATGCACAAATGAGCGCCACTTTAAAAATTAAAAAAAATTGGCAGCACTTAAGAAAAAAAACCCACTCCCTAACTCAACAAGATAAGAAAGGCCATGAATAAATCTGCTTATCTAATACACTTTATCAGTTTATACACAGTCAGTGAGTCACTCATGTACACATACAGAATAGAAATGTTTTTTACCTTAATGTGTCTCCATCCAGACCACCGCTTTCTGCCATTTCTGTGGTTGGTCTTGGCATGTTCTGGTCAACAAGATTAATATTTTAAAAACATATTTCACAACCAACATAATTAATAAATTTCATCATAACAATAACATGGTTTTGTCATAAAACACATTCTCATAAAATGGCTGTTTTGAAGGAAATTGAAGCTAAAAAATGCCATCAGTGATATTGTTTTTATATAATATTAATAACCACATAAAAATGATAATCTAATTAGGATTTTTTTAAAAAGCAGAACATCATGTTCCAATCCATTTCAAAACACCCCATTAGTGGCATTACAGTTTAAATAATACACAATAGATTCAATTCAAAAATTCTTTTCTAAAAGTGGTCGGAATACATTCACAATATATACTGTCTTAAGTTACTAGAGAAAAGGAGCTCATTGAAACAAACACTGGCCAGACAAAGAATGCTAACAGTATTAACACTGATCTTTTGTTTTAAGGAAATTAAACCAGATTGTGTAGGCAATTGATTGCAAATTCAAGATTCTTTTTTTTTCAGTTTTCACCCATTCACTTGTCATTTTTATGGCCCACAATTTTTCAAGAGCTCTGTTTGTCTGGTCAGGTGAGGTGTGCAAGGACTGTTCCAGCACAGAACTGACAATACAGTGTACTGTACAGTTTGCAGTCTACATCAGTAAATGATGTATTATATGATTTATATCAGTTATGTTTGCAATGTTTACTGGCTTTGTCATCTGCATCTCTTTTTCTTCTATTTTTTTGTTAATAAAAAACTGGAGTTACTCTAATTTTTTAAATGAGTGAGAGATAGAGGGGAGGGAGAGACTGAGCGACTAGAGACAGAGAGAAAGCAGTTCAGGGATGATCTACTGACCTGATCTAGAAAATGACAAGGACATGCAGTCATAAGCACTGACACAGATATGCATGACACACAGACTGACAGAGTGATAGTCTGATACAATACAAATACATGCTCACATTGTTTTACAACATTATGAACATGTGTGTACACACAGACACTGAGACAGACACTGAGACAGACAGACACATTCACAACACACACACACACACACACACACACACACACACACAGTGACACACACACACACACACACACGTTAAATCCTGTTCCGCTATTCGTAAGAGTAGGCCATTGTGTGCTACTGCTAGTGGGAACAGATGACATAATTTACAAAGATGCATACACACGGGGACTGGATGTAAAAAAGCACAAGAGTGCTTATTACATTATCCTCGATATAAAAGAATAAATAAAATAAATAAATAAAATAAAAAATAAACAAACACACACACACACACAGTGACACACACACACACACAACACACACAGAGGCAAAGTGTTATGTACTGATGTAATGTTCTGGGAGCATGCGTGCGCACATGCGCGTGCACACACACACACACACACACTGTGAGTGTCACACACACACACACACACACACACACACACACACACACACACACACACACCACACTGTGAGTGTGTCACACACACTGTGAGTGTGTCACACACACACACACACACACAGAGTGACACACACACACACACACACCACACAGAGTGACACACACACTCACACACACAAACAGTACATCACCCTGTGAGGGAAAGATGGAGAAAAAGTTGTGTAAACTTAATATTTTACCCTCAACACACACACACCCTGTATAGTGTATAGTACACACACACACACACAACACACACACACACACACACACACACACACAGTGACACACACACACACATTCAATAGTGATTACATCATACATGATTATTTATTTAAGCTATTTTGTCATGTTCTGCCACATTAGTAGGCATTGTTTACTGTACATACAGTGTACTGTAGGCCCAAGTGTTTTCAGAAACATGAATTCATACTAGCATAATTATAAACCCATTAATTGATTAAATTTTCTTAGGGCCTACCTTGCTACGCTAGGATTAGAAAATTATGCATTCGATGATGCGGGCGATCAAGTTATTCATCAGAATCTGAGAATGATTATCAGATGGTGAGATCAGATACTGAAATCAGAAAAGTGAGATAGGCCTACTGTTTTGTTAGTCACTTAGTGGCTGAAGTGAAAGGTAAATTTTCTCTCAAGTTGCATGCGACTGGGCTTACCTAGTGTCGTAGTGAGCAGAGGTTCTTTCACATTAAAAATCAGCGGGAAAGATTGATTGCGAATTATTCCGAAAGTTCACAGTTGTACCAGCTCCATTCTACATTTTGGGCAAAACCAGTGGTTTGTAACGAACATTGCAAGGCGTAAAATTCGATGCAAGGAATACGACCTACAATTTAATAACCAATGGATCTATATTAAGAGCTGACAGTGCATCATAAACCTGTACTTACCTACCAAAGCAATCAGAATTTAACAGATTCCAAAAGTAACTGAACAAATTGCTAGGCCTACGCCTACGGGTTAACATTCGTTTTCAAAACCAAACATTGGTGCCAACTCAAATCAGCAATTTGATTGGATGATTCCAAAGTTGGAGTAGGCCTAGGCCGACGTGACTATACAGCTAGCAGATCGACAGACCGTTTTGACATTTTCATTATACACACAACAGCGCCCGCTGCCAATCGTTATAACTTGTACATAGGCCTAGCTATTGCATGCAAAATTTGATAACATCTTTTTAATACTCAAAATTAGTCAGCTGAAATCACATCCGCCGTGGTGTGTGTGGTGTGTGTGTGTGTGTGTGTGTGTGTGTGTGTGTGTGGTGTGTGTGTGTGTGTGTGTGTGTGTTGCGCGTGTGTGTGAGTGTGTGTGTTGTTGTTGTTGTTGTTGTTGTTGTTGTTTGTTGTTGTTGTCTTCAGTTTTACGTCTGTTCACTCTTAGTGATATTAGACGGAAAAAAAAAAACACAACCCCCCCCCCCCCCTTCAAAAACATGTGTCACCCTCCACCCTAAAAAAAAACCCCAACAAATACAAACAAACAAACAAAAACCCAGCCCATAAGGAAACTTGGTTATGCAATAGAAATAACAGAAATATAAGAACTCATTAACGTTAATGTAACTATAACAAATGTCCTATCGGACTGTGATAGAGACCCTTTACAATTTCAAATGCCAAGTTTAAATTACTGAATATGCTGGTGAGAGAGTTTTCAGAAATATTGGGCATGAAAGGCTTTACACTCTTGCAGTCAAAAAGTATATTCATGACTATTAGTGATATTCTCATCACACAGACATTTACCATTTTGCGACTTGGTTACAATGCGTTTAGTTTCATTCTATAAAATAGTGCATTATTCTTCTTGATGTGAAAACATTTACACAAGTATTGCTAGTTGACAACTGTGTGTGTGTGTGTGTGTGTGTGTGTGTGTGTGTGTGTGTGTGTGTGTGTGTGTGTGTGTGTGTGTGTGTTATTTATTTTATTTTATTCTTTTATATCGAGGATTTTATTTTCTTGAGGAAAAAGTAGTGAGGAAAGACAAGTGCAGGTACCAAGTGCAGGATTTTATTGTTCAGGATTTTATTTATTCATTTTTTTTTAATTCTTTTTATATCGAGGATAACAGATAAGCAACCATGTGCTTTTTTTCATCCGGTCCCGTGTGTATGCAGTTTTGTAAATATTGTCATCTGTTCCCACCGGCACACGATGGCCTACTCTTACGAAAAGCGGAACAGGATTTAACGTGTGCGCAAGATGTTCTGCGTGCGTTCGCACAAGGGGCCTCGGTTTAAAGTTCATCCGAAGGACTTTTGGGGAGAGACGAGTCAGCACTGATGACTCACTGATGAGGATAATAGGATAAGCACTCATGTGCTTTTTTTCATCCAGTCCCCGTGTGTATGCAGTTTTGTAAATCTTGTCATCTGTTCCACCTGGCACACAATGGACTTCTCTTACGAAAAGGGGAACAGGATTTAACGTGTGCGCAAGATGTTCTGCGTGCGTTCGCACACGGGGCCTCGGTTGACAGTCTCATCCAAAGATTTTTGGGGAGAGTGGAGTCAGCATTGATGTTAACTCCAGGGGGAAAATCCCCTCCAACGGGAATCAAACTTCGGTTGTTAAATGGCCAGCTCAGCAAAGATCTATTCCGATACCTTTTGTCATAATACAATGTATCAAATATTTTATTTCAAATAATACATCTGTCCTTACTTTTGAGCTCTAGTCTTTTAATCTATACAGTACAGACTTCGAGTCAACACAAAAAACAATGTGAAAAAATGCAAAATTACTATTATTTATAGTAATCAGAGCCAAAAGTATGGCATAGAGCTCAGCGCTGAATATGGAGAAACTCTTCCCTAGACAGAACGATTTTTGTATCTTCAGAGCAGGAATAACGAAACCTGATCCTGCATTTAAGTCATAAACAGAACCATCTGTAAACACTTTTAGATGATTAAGATAATTCGTTTCAAGATGTTGATTAACATCAGAAGTCAACATATTAATATTGTCATCTTTTTTGTGAATGGTATAATCAATATCAAATTTCGCCTCCTTATGCTCCCACTGTGGTATCTTAGGACCTATTGGTATAATGGGTATTGAAGAAATGTTAATATTACACTCTGACAGTAAGTCGTCTATGTAATTATGAATTGGGCAAAGTGATCAAATATGTTGGGCCGCTTAGGATAATTCTTGACTGAATCAATGAGAACTTCAGCTTTTAACAAGTTTGATACTGAAAGACTTCTTGTAACAAACTTAGCTACAGATAGGCTAAAAGGCGATGATCTGATAAAGAAAGTAAATTGACTTCTCTATATGTATTCAGTGTATTTGTGTGTACTGGAACTCCAAGAGCTAGTTTAATCGATTTGCTATCAATGCTTTGCAGCTTTTTCAATAAAGAAGGTGGAGCTGAAAAGTAAACCTCCTGCCCATAAACCAACGTTGATCTGACAAGACTAGTTGCTAAGTGAAGGAGAGTCTTTGTGTCCTGACCCCATGGCTGAACGGCAATAATTTTGAGAAGGTTTAATCGTTTCCTTGCTTTGTTTACTAGACTCTCAATGTAGAATCTCCAATTTAATTTGGGGTTTAAATAAACACCCAGAAACTTAACATTTTGATAATATTTTAAGGTTTCCCTATTACGTGTGTAACGTTCGTAAACAACTGGGATTTTCACCATTTAGAAATAACATTAATTTTGTTTTTTCTCCTGAAAGAGAAAGACCGTTTTCTTTCATATAAATACTTTAATTTATTTATTTATAATTGCTAAATTTTGTTGATATGATTTATAATTCTTTTAGACGTATGTTTCCTAATGCTTGTATTCATCCAAATTGCATTATCATCAGCATATTGTGCTAGGTTTATATTGTTGATAGAACTTTTGGAAGGTCATGAATAAGAATCGAAAACAATATAGGAGCTATTATTGACCCCTGAGGAATACCAATATCAATATTTTTGAAAGATGACTACACTGATCCAACTCTTGCACACATTGATCTTTCTGATAAAAAAATTCTTAAAATATTGAAACATTTCACCATTAACTCCAATAATTTTCAGTTTGTATAATAATCTAGCATGCCATACACTATCATAAGCTTTACTAATGTCAAAGAAAGTGGCAAGTGTGCTTTTTCTGTGTGCAAACTGGTATTTAATGTGACTTGTAAGCTTCACTAGATGATCTGTTGTACATCAACCTTTTCTGAAACCAGCCTGATTCACTGGAATTATATTTTCCTTTTCACAGAAATACAAAAGGCGTCTTTGGATGATTTTTTCTAAAACTTTTCCCACTTGCGAAGTTAATGCTATTGGTCTGTAACTATTAATACAAGATCTAGGTTTGCCCTTTTTTGGAACTGATATTACAATTGACCTCTTCCAGAGGGTAGGGAGAGTTCCATTTAACCAACATTTTTGGTAAAATGAATGTAGTAATTCCTTCCATTTTAAAGGCAAGTGCTGTAATAACTGGTATGAAGTGCCATCAATGCCCACAGCACTATAATTTGAAGAAAATGACTCTAAAACTTCGTTAAATTCTTTAAAAGTAATAGAAGAATTTAAAAAGTAGTCTTCTTTGGAAACTGGATCTTTATATTAATATTTTCTTTCTTTTGTCTTTCTAAAGTCTTTGTCAGTTGGATTCAGATTTGACAAAGTGTTGTTATCTGAAAAAGTCTTTACAAATGCTTCAGCCTTGTCTAAGGAGGAAGGCATTTCATTATTATGCAGTTTTATTGGAAAGACAGGTGAAATGTTTCCTTTTTTTTTTTTAACTCTTTTCCACTCTTTGTGTATATCTTTTGATTCGGATATTTAATCCCTACAAAAGTTTGAAAAATAACTTTTCTTGGCTAGCGCTACAGCTCTGTTACTATGATTCTTAGCAAGCTTCATATTAATGAAGTTTACTTCCGATTAAGATAGACTGCTTCCTCACATTCATTATTCCACCGTACATTCCCAGAGTACTTCCAGTCTTGCATCTTTTTGCATTTGGGAATAGATTTTTCTGCTGCCTGTGAAACAGCTTTGCAAAATTTATCATATGAAGAATCAATAGTTTCATCTATAAGATATGTACAGTTTATGTTAGATAATATGGACTGATATAGTTCCCAATTAGCACATTTATAAACAAATTTAGGGATTACATCTTCAATCTTGGCTTCTTTTTCAATCATAATTTCTTTAAACTGAAGTATTATAGGAAAATGGTCGCTTCCCAATGTATCATCATTTTTGAAGCAGACTGGGTAACTCCTAATTCAGGTGATATTAATGATAAATCAATTGATGATGGTTTATGGCTTGCAATGTCAGGTAATCTTGTTATACTACCATCATTTAAGAGAATCAAATTTGAATCAATTATGTTTTCTATTAATCTGTTACAGGTCACATTACAACAATTAGGTTCCCAAAATGGGGCATGGGCATTGAAATCTCCAAGCACTATCCATTTTTTACTTGTCAGATCAATATGTTTAACCCAGTCAGTATTCTCTGCTTTTGGACCCTTCAGATAATAAACAGATACTAAATTTAAATCAGTTTGCCTGTTTACTTTGACAGTTACTGCTGTTGCAAAAATCTCATCTGTAGATGTTGGAACAGGGTATAAAGACAGAGGAGAGTAACTTAAATCTGTTCTAATGTACACTGCTGTTTGAACTCTCTTGGTTGAACTGCTTCAAGTGAACAATGGTGGACACTAAAAATTATTAAATTTGGGAAGCTTGTTAGCATCTACGTTAAGAGACTGTAATGCAAGAACTAAATAATTATGATGAGAGAGATGAGCTTCAAGATGAAGCAAATTTTTAAGGAGTGATCTACAATCTTTCAATTACAATATTGTCATAAACAGTCTTCATGAAATATAGTGAAAGTCAACACATTTTGCTGTGGTAAAAATGTACAAAGTCACCAGGCATATGGATGAGAGTAAGAATTCCACTGGCGATGATGGGTTGACAATGGCTGACGAAATCTGGCAAACCGTGCAGGATTTCCATACCACTGGTTGAGCCTCTTCAAGCTGCTGGGCATTCCTCCAGAGGTTCCTGGCAAGCCTTCTCCTTGGACGCTCCCAGAAGAGGCAATGAACCTGTCGACCCAGGTTTCCTGCCAGGATACTGGTGCCTATATCTGAGGGATGAATGTCATCTTTCATCATTTTGTTATTATACACATTCAAATTTTCATGTGAGAGAATAGACACTTGATGGTGAGAAAGTTCAGAAAACAAAAGAGCATTAAAGAGCTGTCTCCTTCCCTCAAGATCTTTGTTCTTCAGAGAGCAGTTCTGCTTATGACTACTTTTGTTTTGGGGAGTCGGCTTTTGATCTGGTTGACTACAGATACCATGTCTTTGGATGCAGTGACTGGGTCAGACCCTTTTACATCATGGACTCCTGCATGAAGAACAATGCAGTCCACAGTGTCTTCAGGACAAATATTTTCGATTTCCCTTCTGCAGTCAGCAATTTTAAAGGCCTTCTTTGATGTGACTTTAAGACCTAGGAATAACCCAAGCCCTTTGCATTGATTTTTGACATAGTTGAATCATGTAGAAACAGAACTTTGGGGAGAGAGTTGGAATTTGGATTTTTGACGTCACCAGCTTGCATTTTAGAACAACATGCGTCATTCATAGTTGAGAAGCCTGTCGATTTTGAGATGTTGTTTTTAGGCTTGTTGCAAACCTCTCATGTAAGTAAGCCCCCATATTATTTGAGGAAGAGGATTTTGTGACCTCTGCATATGATTATTTTGTGCACAGTGTTGATCTTGATGGTGTTATTTCTGTGACTGTTTGCGAGGTCACACTTACGGTTGGCACTGGGCATTGTTGATCTTTGACAACCTCTCCACTGTCTCTTCCAGAGGGTAGATGCATCACACAGACGATTGATAGTCTTCTTTAAGGCCAGGATCACATCTTGTGGTTGCTCCGATGCAAGAGACAGTGAAGCAGATGAGGCAGAGCTGCAACCGTCAGAGCAGTAGATCTGGATCTAGTTGTTAAACAACCATTGCTCAGCGGCTTTTTACCAGATGGTTGAGCTTTCACATGCCTCACCTCTATCACCTTTCTCTTTTAATGGCTCAGATTGTTTATGTAGTCACCTGTCGTTTGGATCGTGTCATGTTTTTTCTTAGGTCAGACTTTGAACATTTTTTTCTTACGACAAGAATTCCTGTAGGTTATCATCCCCCAAGAGGCGTAGTGTGTGAGTGTTGTGTGTGTGTGAGTGCACACGCGAGGGCGTGTGCATGCGTGTGTGTGTGTGTGTGTGTGTGCGTGTGCGCGCGCGCACATGCGCTGGCGAAAGAGAAAAAGTATCACATGTATCCACAAGGTCTGTGCTGAGATAAGCAGCCTGTTTATCAGGTCCAGAGTAACGAGTTCCTCTGCCTTGTGCATGTAGGCCTGTATCATCTTTCGCTCTACGAGGTTGACGGTTTCAGGACCTGACAAAAGAGATCAAGAATGAATGAACGAACGAACAAATGAACCAACCAACGACTGAATGAATAAATGTTTTAATAACCGTTGATGCACTGGTGAGTTTGTAGAACATACCGAGTCAGCCTTACAACTCGAACTAGTAAATCATGTTGGGGTAATAGAATTACTTACGAATAGAAAATTCCTAAAGAAAACATTTTGGGGCAAACAATAGGGCCTACTACAATTACAAAGAACATATTTCGATGCTTGAATAGTCCATACATAAAATGCAAAATAAACGTTATTTTAGATATAGCCCCATGTTCATGACCCTTTAATCAAATGATTTTTGCCCACAAGCAGTTCTTTTTAACGCTGGAACTTTTTCTTTCTGTCCACGCCCCCTTTTTTTTTAGCACCTTTTGACACAAAATGATTACATATACCCCATGTTCTTTTGTCTAAGCTCAGCGTGAAATTGTCTTCAGTGTGTTGGTTTTTATACAGATCCATACTGTAGATGAGGTAACTCTTGCTCAACAGCTAGGCTGCTTTTCCTCTGAAAAAGAAGTGCTTGTTATCACTTGCTAGCACTCTTCATTCACTTCCTTCCTGTCTTTCCGGCCCACCAGTCTCTCTCTTTGCTTTGTGCGCTTCACTTTCAATATTTAGTTGTGAGTGGCGTAGCAGACTCGCACAGTGGGGGGGGGGGGGGGGGGCCTGCGTGCACTCCGCGCGCAACACACGCACACCATACCGCACACAGTGGCTCACACCTGATACAAAACCCCCCCCCACCTCCACTCCCACCACCACACACACAAATCAAATGTTTAAAGAACTCTTGAAGAAACATCTGATGGACAAATTATAAGTCCGCGCTATGTTCGACCATTTGGCTGCTTTGTTGTTTTCATACCATGTTATTTTTGTATTTCCATTATTTTGCTGTATGACTTGAGTTTATGTTACTGTCTTCATGTTATCTTGTAAGATTCTGTTTGGATGAAAATCTCATTTATTTTAGTTTTCAACCACGGTTGATATTTGTCTTTGATTGTTTAGAAGTCAATTCTTGATTTTTGTAGGGCAGGATGAAAAAAAGTTGTGTAAACTTAATTTTTACCCAATAAAGATCATTTTGACTGACTTGACTGACACACACACAACACACACGGTGAACAAATCTAAACAAGAACCAACGTATGCACACACACACACACACACACACACACAACACACACACACCCCAACACACACACACACACACACACACACACACACACACACTTTGACGACCCGGTTTCGATTGCCGTTCAGAGGGGATTTTTAGCCCTGCTGACTCCACTCTCTCCAAAAGTCCTTCGGATGAGACTATAAACCCAGGCCCGTGTGCGAAACGCATGCAGAACATCTTGCGCACACGTTAAATCCTGTTCCACTTTTCGTAAGAGTAGGCCATTGCGTACCGATGAGAACAGATGACAAGATTTACCAAAATTGCATACACACTGGGACTAGATGTAAAAAAGCACATGAGGGCTGATTTCATTATCCTAGATATAAAACTAAAAGAATAAATAAAATAAATCAATAAAATAAATACACACACACATTTCTAGCGGAACACTAGTGACATCAGGACAATTTTTTGCACTATATGCTCTACTTGCCGGTAAATGTCAAAGTCAAAGTCAACATTTTATTTCCAGATGTACCATTTGGAAATAAGATTTTGACTTTGACTTTGACTTCAACGTTGACACGCACATTTCTAGCGCAACACTGGTGACGTAAGGAGAAAGTTTTGTACTCTAGGCCTATGCTCCACTTGCCGATAAACCAGTGCAAAGCTTTTGGTCTGGGCTCAATGCTTAAACCGATCCAAATTCCTCACAAAATTAAACAAGTAAACACAATTCTTATGGTCCACAAACTAAAGCGTTTGCCTTGTCTTTGTTTTCTGTTGTTTAATTGTATTTTGCTGTTATTGTTATCAGGTTTTGTTGCTTGATTGCTTTTAACAGGAAATCATGTTCAACATACCTGGATATTTATTTGTTTTTTTTATTCTTTATTATTTATATTAGTGCAATATGCAGGTGACATATGTATGTGGATGAATGTTTCTATGAAACGAAACACACCAAAAAGAGCATTAAACTACATTAAAAAAAAAAAAAAAGTATACCAGAAACAACTTAACAACATCGATAATTGTATGCTAGAAAATGGATTTACTTTATCCACA
This sequence comes from Stramonita haemastoma, assembly GCA_030674155.1. Taxonomy (NCBI): domain Eukaryota; kingdom Metazoa; phylum Mollusca; class Gastropoda; order Neogastropoda; family Muricidae; genus Stramonita; species Stramonita haemastoma. The sequence goes on from CM060321.1 coordinate 40,682,431, forward strand.
GGAAAAAAAACTTACACTGTGTTTTTTAACAATAGCAGTAATTCAGATAGCGATCAGCATTTAGAATTGGGACCAACATGAT
>CM060321.1:40687512-40702512 GCA_030674155.1 Stramonita haemastoma
ATGGGGTTTGTCGGCTAAGATTATATCATAATTATTGTTTTATTTATTTATTTATTTATTTATTTATTTATTTATTTATTCTTTTATATTGAGAATAATGGAATAAGCATCCATGTGCTTTTTTACATCCAGTCCCCGTGTGTATGCAGTTTTGTAATCTTGTCATCTGTTCCCACCAGCACACAATGGCCCACTTACAAAAAGCGGAACAGGATTGAACATGTGCGCAAGATGTTCTGCATGCGTTCGCACACGGGGCCTCGGTTTACAGTCTCATCCAAGGACTTTTGGGGGAGTAGAGTCAGCACTGATGTTAACTCCAGTACAAAAATCCCTCGAAACGGGAATCCAACCGGGGTCGTTCAAATTGCAAGCGTAATGTTCTGACCACTAGGCTATCCCGTCTCCTGTGTGTGTTGGTGGTGGGGGGGGGGGGGGGGGGGGTGGGGGGTGTGTGTGTGTGTGTGTGTGTGTGTGTGTGTTGTGTGTGTGTGTGCGCGCGCGCGCGCCCGCACATAAGTAACAATGATGAGATGATGGAGATGACATCTGGGTCAATGATGATAATGATGCTATGTATGTGCACTACTATTTGTTTTTGTAAATGCTGACAGTTATTATGAGGATAATGTGTCATCACAACACCACCACCCAGCCTCTTTATTTTTTGTTGCTTGTATTGTGGCCTATGGCCCAAGTTCATTAAAGCATTCCAGTGCTTCTCTCTCTCTCTCTCTCTCTCTCTCTCTCTCTCTCTCTCTCTCTCTCTCTCTCTCTCTCTCTCTCCACGCCGTTGCATCCGGGACCATGGCGGACCTTGCGCGGGCTTAGCTCTGATCTGTTTTGTAACAGACCTGGATATTGGAGAGTCAATGCTTTCCCTCTCTCCTTCACCACCCTACCCCCTCCCTCCCACTCCATCACGACATATACTCGCAGTCTCTCTGGCTGTGTGTGTTGGTGTGTGTATGTGTGTGTGTGTGTGTCATTCTGTGCATTGTATTTTCGAAAGGACGGTTCAAAGTTTCTTTTCCTTAGAACTACTGGTGACAATAACCGCCACACTGTGATGAAATTTAGTCCTCGAAGTTTCAGGAACATTGAAGTAATTAACAGCTGTGGGCTGGTTAATATAATTATTCAGCCATTACTTGCATGTATGATGCTAGAGAAGCGGTGAGGTTTTTTTCAATGGTGTATTGTGTGATGGCTAATGGAACTGCTTTATTGATGGTGTGGCTGGATCGATGGATAGAAGTGTAGCAAGAGAAGGAAGGTAAGGGTATGATGAATTGTGATCGTTCAGCGCCTGCAGAGGGGGTTAAAAGAGACTAACTTCAGTGTTATTACCAGGATACAAAATATTGCTGGCTTTGTGTCTCTTTAAATTTTCCTCTTTCTCTCTGTCTCTCTCTCTTCTCTCTCTCTCTCTTCCCTCTCTCTCTCTCTTCTTCTGTTCTTTCTCTGTCTCTCTTGCTCTGTCTGTTGTCCTCTGTCTCTGTCCATCTGTTCTCTTGTCTGTCCTCTTTCTCTGGTTACCTCTCTGTTGTGCTTCTTCTTCCACCCCACCTTCATGGCTTGTCTCTTCTCTCTCTCTTCCTTTTCTCTCCTCTTATCTTCACGTCTGTTTTATCTGTTTTCTGTTTCTATTCTATCTTATTACTCCTTACTTTCCTGCGCTCTCTCTCTCTCTCTCTCTCTCTCTCTCTCTCTCTCTCTCTCTCTCTCTCTCTCTCTCTCTCTCTCTCTCTCTCTCTCTCTCTCTTCTCTCTGTGTCTTATTTATATGTCTGTTTACAAAAAAGGGACATCAGACCCACAAAAAAGGAAAAGCAAAGTGCATAGATCCATTTAAAAGTGTTCACGTCCATGTGTAGCACAGCTGACATGGATCAAATCCAAAACGAGAAAAGAATATGATGAACCTCAAAAATGAAGGAAGGATTATATAGATAATACTCAGCATCTTCCTGTTTTTACGAACGTGTTTTCAGTAGGCATTTCTATCATTCGGCAACCTTCATGAATTGAAATAGGTATGCTGTGAATACAAGTACTTTTGAATGCTTTGCTGTAGTTTTCGTACATTTGTCAACATTTTCATCATAAAATGTATCGCAATACACCCAACAAAGAGTGATACTAGAAGGTATACATCATAAATAGAAATTGTGTAAGATGACTTATTTCACTTTTAAGATCTTGTCTAAGGACCCTGGATTTTAATGGAATGTTGCACTGACCTTAATCAATACATAATAGAACGTGAGGTATTGTCCTGGGAAATCTTTTTCTTGTTTTAGTATTGGGACAATAATTGACTGTTTCCAGATAAGAGAGAGCTTGCTCATAGCCTCGCAGACTCTGAAATATTTCATGTAACAGCAAAATCCATTTTTCTTGGCAGATACTTTAGCATTTCATTTGACACAGCATACATTCCGACTGATGTCCTCTTATTGCTGAGAGACTGAATAGAATCTTTTAGCTCTGGCAGAATGGTTGAGGCATTTAAATGATTTGTTTTTTTCAGGAATGGGGTCTGTGTATAGGGCATTTTGCACTTCTCGACAGAAAGCAATTTGTGTAGGAGAAAGCCCTAGCCCTCGTCACTCATTGTGTTGATAACATGCCAGTAAAGGGTTCTTTTAGCTTATTAGAATTAGTTGGGAATAGTTTCTATTATCCATGCCCTGATTGAATAAAAAGGTAGATTAACACCGTGTTTCATGTCAATAAATCGTTTTTTCACCGTTTCTGTACATCTTAACTAGTGCTAATCTCTTGTCGCAAAAAATGGGCCAGATATCCCTGTTCACCTGTGCTATGATTGTCAGCCTCTTTATTGGCACTTTCCAACATAAGTGATTTTCTACAGATCTAATTTTTATTTAAGTCTTAAACACTTACTTCTTTTTATCCTCAACATTCTGACAGGCATCGGTCCACCATATATTACCCTTGTTTCTCAGATTTTACAGACAGGATAGGTGTGAAGTTGTCTGAAGCCTTTGAATGGCGTCTGTAGATCAATTTAGAGAAAGAAGTGTTAATATCCTCATCTGATTAGAAATCCAGTATCTGCCACTCATGATTTAAGAGGGATTTAATATGATCCAATGAGAAATATCATAATCATATTATCTTAGAACTATTCCCTTAATTTATCAGTTTTCGCTGATTTATCACAAGGAGCTATTACAATTGGCACATGATCACTTCCCAATGTATTGTTCAACGTTTCCCGGGTACAATGAGGAACAAGAATGGGAGAAATGAAGGAGAAATCAATGGCACTACCCCTTTGATTTGAAACACCCGGGATCCTTTTGATGCGACCAACGTTGAGGAGACAGAGATGAAGCCACGTTATTTTCGACAATTCACATACTGGTGATACTTCAACTGTTTTTTGTCCAGGAGTGAGCATTAAAATCGTCATCCGACATTTGTACAAAGAGAAACCATTCTGTATTTTCTTCATCACTTTAGCCTTTCGGCAAGTGACCATTAAGGAAAAGACCATTAATTACTTTCTCATTACCCAGTAGGGGACGGAATAGCTCAGTGGTCAGAGCACTCTTTTCCCAAGCCAATGTTAAGTAGCATAGAGCGTGGTTACCTCTTGGATGGGTGACTGTTTGTGTACCTTGGCTTTAGTACAGTCCCCAAGTTCACCTAGATGTAAATGTATATCTGCCTTCTTTAGGGTCAGGGAAGGTAAAGCAGCAAGGGAGAGGAGATGAACGCCCCCTCAAAATGCTGGTCCCTGGAGAAGCTGAGGTCTCTAATGCCTCGCTCCCCTACGACCACAAAGGTTATGGGACACCTTTACTTTTACCTTATCATTACTAAGTCTAATCCGAGCAGCAGAGGCGATGTGAGTTTGGTATACATTGTTTAGCAGAGATGAGGTGCACACGCTATAGTCCAAACTTTCGTATATATAAATTGCTATTTTGACTTTCTCACTTTTGTCCATTTTCATGAGCATGATAATAAGTATTATTTTTGTTGGACTGTATTCTTTTTATAGGGGTTGTTTTTTTTAATCTGTGTTAGGGTATGTTCACCATGGTTCTTGTTCCAACACGATTAGAGAGTGGATACACTTGTTTGTGTATATATGTATCTATCAATCAATTAAGCAAGCGAGCAAGCAAGCAATTATAATCAATCAATCATCAATAAAAATCAATCTAATCACATCATAATTCCATCTATCCATACCATCCATCCATCCATCATCATCATCATCCATATCATCATCTTATCTATCTATCTATCTATCTATCTATCTATCTATCTATCTATCTATCTATCTATCTATCTATCTATCTATTATCTATCTATCTATCTATCTGTATGTCTGACTGTCTGTCTGTCTGTCTGTCTGTCTGTCTGTCTGTCTGTCTATCTATCCATTACCCATATATACGGGACTATATGTTATAAACCCTAAGGTCGAAGATGTGTCAAAATCTTTGAAAACCTTTGAAATTTAGATCACACCTTTTGTATGCAAGTTTTTGACAGGTTGACGCGATGAATTTGGACAACTGGCAGGCTTATTGCCATCTTTGAAATAAAACACCGTTGGAAATACAGAGGAAAAAACTGTGGACATCTACATTCGTTTTCAACACAAACAGTCCCTGCAAGGCTGAACATTGTGGCAGCAGTTTCTGACGATTCCATTTAACGCCTGACAATGCTGTTTAAAACAAGGACAGGTGAGCTGATTTCTGTGGTAATGTGCATCAACAAAACTAGAAAGTGTGCTAGGAAATGTGTGTGTGTGTGCGTGTGTGTTGTGTGGTGTGTGTGTGTGTGTGTGTGTGTGTGTGTGTGTGTGTGTGTGTGTGTGTGTGTGTGTGTTGTTGTTGTTGTTGTGTTGTTGTTGTTGTTGACACAGAAAAAAAATTTGGTGACATTTAGCTTACTTGCATGCTTTAATAATTTCTCCAATTATTGTGGTGGCCCACGGCGGCCTGGTATTGACGGAGTCCTTGTGGACTTCAGACCTGAGGATGCGACATAAACGAATCTGGGTATGGCTGTGGTGGGGGATGGAAATGAGCGTCGTGGAACAGCAGGACGGGGACATCACAGAAGATGAGGCAGCAAAAAAACATCCATAATGACATCAGGTCCTGCCGAGAGAAGATGAGAGAGAGAGAGATGAAGAGGAGAGAGAGAGAGAGAGAGGAGAGGAGAGAGAGAGAGAGAGAGAGAGAGAGAGAGAAAACACTGAATGAACACTGAACATTGAACACTGAAATGGTTTAATGGTGCATTGACCTTAGGCCACAATACACCAGGCAAGGGATGAGGGGGCAGGGGTGTAGGTAATGAAACAAAGCACAGGAACGTTTCACACATGCACAAAATATACATAATGGCGAATTTATAATCGTATGTATGCAAACATTTTCCAACTCCACCCATGTGAGACCACCTGCTTTTTGCATCAATCATACCGTGCCCTACATTCTTAAAAAAACAAAACGACAGAAAAAAACCAGAAATAACAGAGTAACTTCAGGTCAATGTTCGCCGTACCGCGATTTAGCCCATCGTCTTCCTCTCCACAATATCAAGCTTATGCATATGTTAGTGGGTGGATAATCTACACCTTTAACATGAGAAGAATCCTTTTGTAGTTTCACTATACTGGGCCAAAATAACACAGTATCATCATTTTCATTACAATCATATTCTAATCAAGTTCTGTCCAAGAAATTCCACAAATAACAAAATGGTCAGTACGAAACATGCTTAAAAAGGTAACAGGACGGGGCGAGGGTGGGGTTGGAGGGGGGGGGGGGGGGGGCAGCATAATGAGTATATACTTTCAGAACAATAAAAAAAAAAGAAAACCAATATGTAATGTCACATTTTCCAGTTTTTATCGGTTGACATAATTTCCCATACGTCGATGAACCAGTTTCAGCTGCTTATCATTGTAGGCCAAGTATCATCTTGCTTCTGTTGATTGCATGAAAAACATAATTATGTGGATACATTGTGGTTTCCATTTGGTGCTTTTTAGCAGAGAATAAATAGATACTCGCAATGATTTCTGAAAGAAAATCGTGTCTCTAAGGTCTTGTAAATGCTGCAGTCAATAACAGATGAAGTTCATTTTCAACTTGATTAACACAAAAAGAACCATTTCTATCCTGAGCAGATTCACTGTGTCTATAAACATTATTATTGATCAGGAGTACACCAAATCTTAACTGTGTAACAGCAACACGAAAACAGTAAATATTCATGTCGTTAACGTATTTTTTCTTTTTCAAAAACTGTTTTAAATGAAATATATATCTGGTATCTTTCTCGTTCTGCTATAGTTCCACTCCATTCCCGTTTGAGGGGATTTTTCCTCTGGAGTTAACATCAGTGCTGACTCCACTCCCCTCAAAAGTCCTTCAGATGAGACTGTAAACCGAGGCCCCGTGTGCGAACCCAAGCAGAACAGCTTGTGCACACGTTAAATCCTGTTCCGCTTTTCTTAAGAATAGGCCATTGTTGCCGTTGGGAACAGAAGACAAGATTTAGAAAACTGCATACACACGGGGACTGGATGTAAAAAAGCACATGAGTGCTTATTCCATTATCCTCATACAAAAGAATGAATAAAATAAAAAATGAAATAAATAAACCAATAACCAAGTCTTTGTTTAGAAGCCATCAAAAACATTTTTAACATCTCCCACTCCTTGCTGCAACCAAACGTAGTATAACCAGCCTCACACAGAATCTCTCTCACATTTCTCACATTTGTAACCCAACAACTTTTGCCACACCCGTCCAATTTTAGTAACATGATATAGAACAAAGAGGGGATGAGAGAGGACTCATCCGGGTGGACAGCAGCTCACTGCATCAACAGATAAGACGTTGGAAGACCAAGGCCAGGATTCAAACCACTCTGCCAAGGACAACCAAGCCGTTGATTTGGATGATGAACTTGCACTGGCCCTTGATGCCAGGCGCCAGAAGCTCAACCTGCCAAGAGCAAGTGTAACTGATGAGTGGGAGAAACTGGATGAAAAAATTGTCCAAGAACTCGAAACCTTGATAAGGAAAAGCACAGGAAGAAAAAAGAAAGACCTGGATGTAGTGTGGCTTGATCTGGCAAATGCATATGGATCTGTACCCACGAGATGATACAGCAGGCCCTCGAAATGTACCATGTGCCAGGGAGCATCCGCGACATGCTCAAGATGTACTTCAGCGGTTCTCAGTGCGGTTCTCTACCCAGGAATACACAACAGCGTGGATCAACTTGGAAGTGGGTATCGCAATGGGCTGTGCGATTTCCACAATAGTGTTGGCAATGGAAGTCATCTTGAAAGCAGCAACCAGGAACACAAGCCAAACGGACGTCGGTGGTGGGTACAAGATGCCCCCTCTCAAGGCCTTCATGGACGATACAACAGTGGTCTCATCCAAAGAAAGTGAAACACGCCATGTGTTGGAAAGACTGGACGACATTGTCGCCTCATCAAGGATGAAATTCAAGCCGAAAAAATCATGGAGTCTGTCACTGAGGAAAGGAAAAGTAGCTGAATCCGTGGTCTTCAGTGTCGCTAACCAAGCCATTCTAACAGTCACAGAGGAACCTGTCAAGAGCCTTGGGAGATGGTATGATGACACCCTGAAGGACACCCAAAGAGCCAAAGAAACCAAAAAGATGGCGGAAGAAGGCTTGGAGATCATTGACCAGTGTGGTCTCCCTGGCAAATACAAGGTTTGTGTCTGCAGTTCATGCTGACCCCAAAACTACTATGGCCTCTAATGATATACGAAATCTACACCAGCATGGTAGAGGCAATGGAAGCCAAAATTAATAAATTTACAAGGAAATGGCTTGGAGCTCCACCCTGTCTCACCGATATAGCGCTGTACTGTCGGCAAGCAAAATTAAAACTGCCACTGAAATCCTTCCTGGGAGAATATAAAGCAGGAAAAATCAGACTTCAAAGCATGTTGGAGGACACAGAAGACAAGATGGTAGAAGCAATCAAGTCCCTGCTGAAGACAGACAGAAAATGGAAAGTCCAGGAGGCGATAAATTCTGCAAAAGAAAGTCTCAAGATCAGAGAGGTAACAGGACACACACAGACCAACAGACAAGGATTAGGGTCAACAAAAACAGAATGGTGGTCAAAGGCAAAAGGAAAAGCCAAACGAGACATGTCATCTAAGAGATGAGGAAAGAAGAAGACCAAAAGAGACTCCAAAAAGCAGTCCAGCAGAGCCAGCAAGGGCAATGGACAACATGGGAGAGTGCGCTCCAAAAAAGTCTCACTTGGAATGACATTTGGCACATGGCCCCTCTCAGGATTAGCTTAATTCTCAGATCCGCGTATGACCTTCTACCATCAAATGCAAACCTGGTGAAGTGGGGAAAATCAGAGATCCTGCATGCCCCCTCTGCCGTGAAAAACAAACAGTGGAACATGTCCTCAGCTCATGTAAGGTAGCCTTAGCCCAAAGAAGGTACACATGGAGGCACAACCAAGTGCTCAAAGAGATTATACAAGCAGTCTGTTTCAGTACCTGCTCTACAAGGGGGAAAATCGGACAACAAAAGCTCCGGCAACGTTCTTCACCGCAGGAGGAAACAAGTCATGGCCACGAACAGCAGTGCCATTTGGAACCTGCAAGCAGAGTCTGCTGGATGGATCAGACGACTGGGAGTGCAATGCAGACCTCCCAGAAAGGAAGAGTCACCCTGAGTTCATCAGCAAGAGTGGTATGAGACCTGAATAGTAGTCAATTCCCATTCAACCAAGCAGCTGATCATGATAGAGCTGACTGTTCCATATGAGAACAGGATGGAGGCATCTCACGCCTACATGACTGAAAAGTATGCAGATCTGGCTAACAGCCTGGGGAATGAAGGCTCTCAAATTAAAGTCCTTGCTGCAGACGTCGGATCCAGGGGGTTTGTTGGAGAATCTGCACACAACCCCTATGAAACAGCTCTCGATTGCAGGGAAGGAAAAAACCAGAGCCTCGAAAGCCGTGACAGAAGCAATAGAGAGATGTTTAAGTTGGATATGGTCAAGGAGAACAAGATTGAACTACATAAGGCTTAAACGACCCTATAGTATTGAAAGGCCCTTCAGCTCAGTTGGTAGAGTGCTTGCCCAATTAACTGAAGGTTAAGCAGCTCCAAGCTCATCCAGGACTTGGATGGGCGACCATAGGTGGCTAACCCCCCCCCCCCCCCCCGAAAAAAACCTGTGCATATCCAGAGATCATGGGTTCGAATCCGAGTCTGAACTTATCACATACATAAAGGTGCAGCAGAGAGACATCCAGAGTCATGAACTGGATGAGGGCCGTCCCCCTAGAGTGTAAGGAAGATAAAAGGCCCGAAACACTTGTTTGAAGGGGGCTCCTCCTCTGAGGACTCTCTGCTGCCATGCTCTACGCGAGTTTCTTACCACCCTCTGTGAAGTTACCTTTCAGTATCCATTTGTATTAATTTTAGCCAGTATCTTATATAAGCAACATATGAATTAATGTACAATGGGGAGGAGACGACAGACAGGACAGACAGACAGACAGACAGACAGACAGACAGACAGCGCGCGCGCGGCGCGCGCCACACACACACACACACCACCACACACACACACACACAATGTTGAAAACATTGGCACACATACGCATGCATTTTAAGACATAAACCAAATTGTTATATTGTATGATAAGACAAATACCAATTAAATTGTACATTATTAAGATATTGAACACACTCTTAAAACACACACACACACACACACACACACACACACACACACACACACACACACACACACACACACACACACCAATTTGTTATAATATGTTGTATGATTAATGGAATTAAAAAAAATATTAAAATATTAAACACAGTCTAGAATGATAAAAGGTAATCTTTCCTATGCTTCAAAATTTCCCATCCAATTTTTGCCAGAGCACTGAATCTCACTCCCCCCCCCCCCCCCGTCTCTTTCAGTGCTGATGATTGGCTGTGTGCTAGTCCTGGCTCTTCTATATGTCACCATGACCCGGAGTTTCCGATGGGAGACTAAACGCCTTGTCTACTTGGGTTCAAACACAGCAACCAACTGTACGTGTCGTTTTTGTGTGGTGGTAAGATAGGGGTGGGGGTGGGGTGAGGGATGGGGTGAGAATGAGAAGGGGGCTGGAAATGAGGGACGGGGATGAGGACTGGGATGGGGATGTGGATCGATGGGGATGGGAACAAATAATTAGGATGGTGGTGTGATAGTTTGTCCTCAATGTCCTACGCAATTTTGCTCTTCTAACAGGTGTGTGTGTGTGTGTGTGTGTGTGTGTGTGTGTGTGTGTGTGTGTGTGTGTGTGTGTGTGTGTGTGTGTGTGTGTGTGTGTGTGTGTGAGTGAGAGAGAGAGACAGAGAGAGAGAAGAGAGGACAGAGAGAGAGACAGAGAGAGAGACAGAGAGAGAGAGATTATTCTTTGTTATTATGCTTATGAAAATCCTAGCAGCAAGTATATCATTTGCAATGGCAAAGAAACCGATAAGACAATGAATAGGGGATACAAACAGATGAGAAACGTATCTAACATTTGGACAGCACAATGTTTTCTTGACGGAAAAAGAGGTTCAAAAGTTGACGCTCTAGTGGATAACCACTCTGGAGCTGAGATGCGACCTTGGTAAATAAGCCAGGGATTTAGCAAAGGTCAAAGGATTAAGCAAAGGTCAAAGGATTCAGAAAGGATCAAGGGATTTAGAAAGGGTCAAGGGCACGATGGGTTGCATAGGGAAGATCAAAGATATACATATTTGGGTCATCTAGAAACGATAGATTTTGTGTGCAAATGTATGAACAAAATTACCCAAATGTGACGTTCCACCACGAAATGAGTCGCTTAGCACATAACCCACTTTTCCACTAGAAGCCATTGAAGGCAGGTGGGGTAAAGTTGGCAAGTTTTCAGATTTTGATTGATTATAATACTATAGGCGTTATTCTACCTTATAATGAAATATCAAGTAATAATTTTTATCTTTTTTTCTTTTGAACGTGCTTTAAAAATGCCCAAGCCCTCATTCTGACCATTTATTATGATGCTAAACTTGTCCGTTTTTCGTTTTGTCATTTCATGCAGTCTATCATTTCAACTTGTAATAACTTTCTACATGATTGTCTGATTTTCAATCTGTTTTTTCTGTTGTATAGCCATTTAATTGCAGGTTAATAAAGTATCAATAACTAAAAATTGACCTCAGGTGCAATGCGACTCCTTATGTGGTGGAGCGTCACAAATATGAATGGATCAGGAATAAACGAAACTGCCAAAAGAGGGAACGCAACTATATGACGTTTTACATCTCATAAGGAAAGTTGAGCTTTGTCAAATGTTAAAATTAGCTCCTGAAAAGTGCAAAAAAAGATTTTACTTCTGAAATCTAGGTCATTTGCCCAAGCTAAAGGCTTTGTCATTTTCATTTACTAAGTGCCAAGGCCTATATCAGAATGTTGTTGGGCTTTATAACGCTATGCTGAGCTTCAGCCACGACAAGTCTTGGCAAAGCAACATGCACTTTTCTTCAACCAAAGAAGAAAAATGAACCCATGAAGTCAGAGTATGGCTGCCTATATGCATGGCTAGATATTTGAAAAAAAAGTCATTCATGCGAACATTTAAGCCATTGTGTACTTGATGGTCTCACGGGGATTTCCATGTGGGATGAGTGAGAGGGAGTGCTTATTCAGCTTGACTTGGGAACGAACGAACAAGCGAATGAAGAATCACCACCAACAACAAAACTAGGTGGTAGCGTTACAATGACGAAATGATAACTGTCAGAATAATGTAAATAACAGTCATGATGTTTCATTGGTTTTCCCCCCTTTAGCAACGTTAAGCTATAACTTCATCAATGCGATAAAGGAGGACGAAGAATTGACAGAACTATTGTACATGCTCGAGACAAGATTGGAAAGTAAGTACTGTTTACCTGTGTCTGTCTGTCTGTCTGTCTGTCTGTCTGTCTGTCTGTCTGTCTGTCGCTGTCTGTCAATCAATCAATCATTTCTTTTTTACTATTGGCTGCCTTGTCCTGTGTGTCATCGCTGTCTTGCTGTTCCAACGCAGCTCATCTCTATCTTTCCGCCCCAGCCACACAAGATTCGTCATGTCCCATCCTCAGGGTCAGAAGTCCAGCGGGAACTCATCAAGGTCAGGCCGCTGCTGTACCACCAGCCAGAGTGGCCCTGCAATGTTGATGGGCCACGTTAGGAGTGGCCAGTGGTGCCTGTTCTGAGCTAGAATACCACAAGCCGGTGGCAGTAATAGCTCAGTCGCGGAGTCAGACTGAGTGAAATGCCTACCTGGAGTGGCGACCAACACAACGTCCCTCTAACACTCTTGCCCCGTGAAATCTAACCCCCGATGACTTTGACACCAAAGTCACCACGGGCGCAGATGTTTATGGAGAAACTGAAACCGAGGTCATCATAAGCGACCAAAGCAGCCGGAGCCACCGAATCTCAGACAAGTTTCTTGTATTGCATGATGGTTAATGAGGCTGCCATGAAACTGTATGTGCTTTGAGATTTCATGACAGAGTTGCACCTACAGGTTATACCATGATATATCTCCACGTCAACCAGGCTCGAGAGATACAGACACCTGCAGTTTTGGTCAGGGAGTTTGAGCAACAGTCTCCAAATGGTATCCCTAAAGTGGATGAAGCTTGACTGTTTTGTCCCAGTCTTCATACTAAGTCCATAGCAACTCACTCTGGGCAGGAGCCGGCCGAAGTGCGAAAAAATCCCTATTCCTCTTATGGGATTCGAACCATGGATCTTCTAATCTGCAACCCAAGGCGCTAACCACTGCACTGTAGCAGCTGGTCCCATATTTGTGTCTGCTTCTCTTTCCTTTATCTCGGTTTCGTAGTCTCTGTCTTATCCCTGTGGTCCGTTTGAAGACGCACATGTGTGCTAAGTGCACAGTTTCGAGCGCGCGCTTGTGTGTGTGTGTGTGTGTGTGTGTGTGTGTGTGTGTGTGTCTGTGTGTCTGTGTGTCTGTGTGTCTGTGTGTGTATGTGTGTGTGTATTGTTGTGTGTGTGTGTGTGTGTGTGTGTGTGTGTGTGTGTGTGTGTGTGTGTGTGTGTGTGTGTGTGTGTGTGCGTGCGAGAGTTGCTTTGTGGCTTGATAATTATTTTATGCAGCATTTTTTTCAAATGCGCAAGTATACAGTGTGTTGTAATGCAAATGGAGATCAGGAAATTTTCACCTTCACCTTTCACCTGTCCCGTAGTCCGTTGGGCGGTTGGGGCACCAGTAAAACTTTTGCAACCAGCTTCCTCCATTTCCCGCGGTCTTCTGCTTTTTGTAGCAAATCGTTCCACCCGATACTGTCTTCAAATTCCCATCGTTTTCTCTGTCTGCCTCCTCGTCTCCTTCCTTGTGCTGTTCCCAGCAGAACAGTCTTGGCCAGTCTAGATGTTCGTGTAATTTGCCCGCACCACTTTGTTCGCATTTTCACTGAAGTCAGGAGCTCTTCATATGATCCGATAGCATTTTTGATTCTGGTTTTCACTTCCTCATTAGTGATATGATGTGATCCCTGTATGAGATACCAAGGAGTTTGCGAAAGCATCTTATCGCCATTGCCTGGACCCTGTTTTCCATGTCTGCTGCTATGGTCCATGTTTCACATGCAAACCAAAATATGCACATGATCAGGAAATGTATCAGTCTGATCTTGAAGCTGATGCTGATGTCCTTGTCATTCCAGAGGACTTTCAGTTTGATCATTGCAGCTGTAGTCGGGGCTATCCTGGAGATAATTTCAGGTTTTGATCCTTCATCCATAGGCCCTACTATAGCTCCCACATATTTAAGCTATTGGTGGTCTCGATTTTCTTGCCATCTGTAACTGTATCAGTGCTGATGCCATTGGCACTATTTGTCATCAGCTGGGTTTCTGACCAAAAGAAATTGTATACCATTGACACATTACTTTGAGTTACGCTAACGCTGTAGATTTAAAGCAAATCTAAAGAGAGATGTGTTTATTTTGATTTTTTTAACAAAGGCTAGTCATGTAATCAAGCTGACTGTTCCGTATAATTCTCGTATCTGGCGTACTCTTTTAATTAAGCAAATAGCTTTTTTTAAACACTTTCTAAAAGACCTATTTTTGCCTGGCATACTTTTTGACATGTCCTTGTTTTTGCTCGCTTTCCCCTGACTACCATTTGCCATTTTTCCTTGTTTTACCTGTACAGAAAAAAAAAACCCAAATAAAATCTAAATGATAATCCGATCTGGCAGTAAGATCTCAGTTCTGTAATTGACGTGCAGATCTGTAGCTATAACCTTAGAATACCTCCAGCAACACAGATGTGTGTTGTGTGTGTGTGTGTGTGTGTGTGTGTGTGTGTGTGTGTGTGTGTGTGTGTGTGTGTGTGTGTGTTTGTGTGTGTGAGCATGTAGGCTCTTGCGGACAGAGCAGGGGCGGCTTGAAGGGGGGTGGGGTGGGGGGTGGGCGAGGCTTTGTGTGTGTGTGAGTGTGCATGCGAGCGTGCGTGCTTGTGTATGCGCATGCCTGCCAACATCGATTTTGTAGCAAGCAAGACATCTTCCTTCACACAATATTGCTATGTCACAACATGTAACAAGTCAGACATCTTCCTTCACACATATTGCCATATATCAACTTGTATAATGCAAGGCATCTTTCTCACAAATATTGCCATATAACAACCTGTATAGAACGTGAACAACATGAGGTACACTGTTATCCTTTCTCTCCTTTCAGGATACAAAGGACCCAAACTTAACTACACGCAGCAAAAATGCGGCGAAAAGGACGACCCAAGTAAGTCGCCACTGATCTATGCAAATTCATTTTCCTTCTCCATTGCTTTTGAAATCAGTATCTACGCTTTGTCGAAATATCAGGATCAGTATATATATATAATACATACAT
>CM060321.1:40705012-40731312 GCA_030674155.1 Stramonita haemastoma
AACACCTTCTAACACTTAACAATATGAAATAAAACAATGCTGCTGCTCACTTCCTTTACCACTACTGGTGCTACTGCTGCTACTACTACTACTGCTACTGCTACTACTGCTACTACGACTGCTACTACTGCTACTGCTACTACTGCTGCTGCCACTACTGCTGCTTCTGCTACTACTGCTGCTGCTGCTGTTGCTGTCCCTATCACTACTACTACCACCAATACCACCACCACTAGTAGCTATTATTACCGTAAATCCTAGCATACGCCCATCCCCCCTGTGCACTGATTTAGGGCAAAATTGGGGGCTGGGCGTTTGCTAGGGATAGACCCCTTTGCACAAAGTAATTTTTGTGCCCAACCATGTACTTGAGTGAATATAAACCCCGAAAGCATGTTAGGTCGTGTGAGTAGAAGTGAAGGAAAATAGAAAGAAAGGGACTTTGAGGCAAAGAAGGCCAACCAGGACATTCAATAGAGTGAAAGAGAGAGAGAGAGAGAGAGAGAGAGAGAGAGAGAGAGAGAGAGAGAGAGGAGAGAGAGGAGGACTGGCTCTTGTGAAAACAACATGATCATGATTTCATTCATTTATAAAGTCAAAAGAAAATCGCCTCACCTTTGCAAGGACAAACAATAAGAACACAATTTGATGAAATTTTAATTCCCTTTGTTGGGGATGGGTAGGAGTGAGGAGAAGGGACAAAGAATAAGAAAAAAGGAAAGAAACACGAAAAGGTAAAGAAGGGGAAAAAGATGACTTTAAGAACAGTCTGCACAAATCCTAGTGAAAGTGAGCATAGTCTCTTTGAAAAAAGCAGGGTGGGCGTTTGCTAGGTAGTTACCCCTGTGCACAACTTTTGGCCCAAAGTGGGGGGTGGGCGTTTGCTAGATGGTGGGCTTATGCTAGGGATTTTACGGTACTATTACACCCACTGCTTCTGCTGGTGCTACTACTGCAGCAGCGTGGTACTTGAAAACAGTCACACACGCAAACTTCTTACCAAGTGTGCTTCCTATCTCACAGTGATTCCCAAGTGGGAGTGAGTCAAGCGTGAATATTCTGTGCGACTCCCAGGGTGTTACGCTGGAGATTGCACAACAACAACGACGATAACAACAACAACAACAACAACAACTACTACTACTACTACTACTACTACTACTACTACTACTACTACTACTACTACTACTACTACTACTACTACAGCTATTGCTACTGGTACTGCTACTGCTACTACTACTACTACTACTACTACTACTACTACTACTACTACTACTACTACTACCGTAAAATCCCTAGCATAAGCCCACCATCAAGCAAACGCCAACCCCCCACTTTGGGCCAAAAGTTGTGCACAGGGGTAACTACCTAGCAAACGCCCACCCTGCTTTTTTTAAAGAGACTATGCTCACTTTCACTAGGATTTGTGCAGACTGTTCTAAAAGTCATCTTTTTTTCTTTCTTTACCTTTTCGTGTTTCTTTCCTTTTTTCTTATTCTTTGTCCCCTCTCCTCACTCCGGCGACAGTCTTACACTGTATCTTTCAAATTGGAAGTCCTCCAGTATCTGGATAACGAAGCAGGTGGGAATGTTTCGGAGTGTGCCCGTGAATTTTCTGTGGATATGAAAAGGATCAGGGAATGGAGTGAAAACACAGATAGACTTGAACAGCCGTACGGAAAAGACAAACAAAAACGGAAACTGTCAAAAGGACCAGCAGTTAGATCTGAACATGTCGACCAAGGTGTGCTGCATTATCTGGAAGATGAAAGACCTGAAGGCAGGGTATTGCGAAACAAGGACCTACAACGGAAAGCGATGGAACTCGTTGGCCTTCTTTACCTCAAAGTCCTTTTTTTTCTATTTTCCTTCACTCCTACTAATACGACCTAACTTGCATGCTTTCGGGGTTTGTATTCACTCAGTTACACGGTTGAGCACAAAAATTACTTTGTGAAAAGGGGTATATCCCTAGCAAACGCCCACCCCCCAATTTTGCCCTAAATCAGTGCACAGGGGGGAGGGGGGGGGGGCGTATGCTAGGGATTCTACGGTACTACTACTACTACTACTACTACTACTACTACTACTACTACTACTACTACTACTACTACTCTATTGCTGCTGCAGTTGCTATTACTAATATACTACTTCTACTACACCACCAACACTACTACTACTTCTGCTGCTGTTGTTGCTTTACATTCCTACTTCAGTGCTGTTTGTATGTGTGCTGTTGGACAGACGGAAAAGAACTGTCGTTGTACCGTGGTGGATTTTCCCTTCTCAGCTCTTCGTCCGTTGATTAGAGGCTCAACTGTTACGCCTGGAAAACCCTCATCATCGCTGTAAGTAATAATAATATTAATAATAATAATATAATAATAATAATAATAATAATATAATAATAATAATATAATAATAATAATATATATATTATATTATATATAATTAAGTAAATTGAAAAACAAATCAAGTACAAATAGGATCTATAAAATAAAAAAAAAACTCTTATGCTATAAGTACTAACAGGATCTTCATGAATTAAAAAAAAACCCTCATCATTGCTGTAAGTACCACAGGATCTATCATGACTATAAAAACCCTCGTCATTGCTATAAGTACCAACAGGATCTGTCATGACTATAAAAACCCTCGTCATTGCTATAAGTACCAACAGGATCTATCATGACTATAAAAACCCTCGTCATTGCTATAAGTACCAACAGGATCTGTCATGACTATAAAAAACCCTCGTCATTGCTATAAGTACCAACAGGATCTATCATGACTATAAAAACCCTCGTCATTGCTATAAGTACCAACAGGATCTATCATGACTATAAAAACCCTCGTCATTGCTATAAGTACCAACAGGATCTGTCATGACTATAAAAACCCTCGTCATTGCTATAAGTACCAACAGGATCTATCATGACTATAAAAACCCTCGTCATTGCTATAAGTACCAACAGGATCTGTCATGACTATAAAAACCCTGGTCATTGCTATAAGTACCAACAGGATCTGTCATGACTATAAAAACCCTCGTCATTGCTATAAGTACCAACAGGATCTGTCATGACTATAAAAACCCTCGTCATTGCTATAAGTACCAACAGGATCTGTCATGACTATAAAAACCCTCGTCATTGCTATAAGTACCAACAGGATCTGTCATGAATTTAAAAAAAACCTCATCATTGCTTAAGTACCACAGGATCTGTCATGACTATAAAACCCTCATCATTGCTATAAGTACCAACAGGATCTAACATGACTATAACAACCCTCATCATTGCTATAAGTACAACAGGATCTACATGAATTTAAATAAAAAACCCTCATCATTGCTATAAGTACTAACAGGATCTAACATGAATATACAAACCCTCATCATTGCAATAAGTACCAACAGGATCTAACATGAATATACAAACCCTCATCATTGCTAAAAGTACCAACAGGATCTAACATGAATATACAAACCCTCATCATTGCTATAAAGTACCAACAGGATCTGTATGAATGAAAAAAACCCTCGTCATTGCTGTAAGTACACACAGGATCTGTTAAATAAACGACCTCATCATTGCTATAAGTACCCACAGGATCTGCCATGAATTAAAAAAAAAAGCACCCTCATCATTGCTGTAATACCAACAGGATCTGTCATGATTAAAAAAAAAACCCTCATCATTGCTATAAGCACGACCAGATCTGTCATGAATAAAATCTTGGAGCCTGAGTATTGATATTGCTCACAGTATTGTTGCATCCTTGACACAGGACTACACTGGCCATGATAGTCTCATTCTCAGAACAGTCTTCCACAAATCATGGTATTTTCTATTGCAGGTGCCTACTTTGACTACAACATTCATACTCTGAGAACATATACCTAAAATACACCCTTTTGCATACTTTTTTGTTGTTTGCCTGTTTCTTTTTCAGTCGCTGCTGGAAAAAGCAGAGTACCTCATTTGGTTCGACGCTTCTGTCCGTCTGCAAGACACTGACCCGCTTCCAGAGATGTTCCAAAGAGCTCGAGAGAATGGTTATCAAGCACAAACTAATCCTGGTTCCATAGCAGTGCGCACCAAAGAAACCATGGCCCATTTCTTCGGAGATGGTCACCTTTGTCAGTATTCGCCTTTCTCAGAAATAGAGGCCACTTTGATGGTCTTTTACAACGATAGGTGAGAGATGGGTGGCGGGGGTGTAAGAGTAAATTGTGTGTGTGTGTGTGTGTGTGTGTGTGTGTGTGTGTGTGTGTGTGTGTGTGTGTGTGTGTGTGTGTGTGTGTGTGTGTGTGTGTGATGTGTCGTGCGTGCGTGCGTGCGTGCGTGTGTGTGTGCATGCATGCGTGCGTCCCTGCGTGCCTGCGTGTTCTGGGTCCGTCATCTCACCTGAAAGCTCAGCACCCGTACAGCTACCAGTTCATGGTCTAGTGTGTGTGTCCCTAATTTTACGTCTGTTCACTTAATGTGATATTAGATGAGGGGTGGGGGGGGGGGGGGGTGAATGGAATGATATATGAGTGGGAAAAAGTAAGGAGATGCATGTTGGTATTAAAAAAATTGAATATCAAAATACTGATTTTAAACAATACAATCAATATGTGGCAAAAACAAAGCAAAGAAACGCAAAAAAGAACAAAGCCCCAGAACAGCTAAGACCTATGCTAAAAACAGAATCTGAACATTTGAGAATCATTTTGATATCAGACCTGTGTCAGACCCACGTCATAGTTTACAATAATGAAGTTACTGGGGACTGCATCAGAGATAATGCTATCTCGCACAATAACTTTAGATTTGAAAGAACCTCGTGCATAGGCTTATTTTGAAATGCTGGTAGAAACTTTTTTAAACCTTGACAGTCATACAAAATATGAATATTTTAAAGCTTTTCACCGCATATACCTTGCACATTTTTCGCATATTTTGCTCGAAAGGAACTCAGTTTCAATCTGTGGATTCGAGAGCCAATTTTTCTGGTACAGTAGTTTGGACAGCCATACTGAGTACAAAGCTTTTTCTCAAAATCTAGAAATGAACAATTATTCTGCGAATATCCAACCTCTCCCCGTTTCTTTTTTTTTTTTTTTTTTTTTTTTTTACATGTTTCAAGCAAACATTTTGAAGCAAGGTATAACCCTCATGAAGAGAAAGAGGAACATGTAAGACAGTTGAACAGCAAGAATGACTTGCTTCTGTTTTGGCTGCTTTGTCAACCATTTCATTACAATAGATACCACAGTGAGATGGAACCAGCAAAAAGTAATATCTAATCCTCTCTTATGGTCTAGTGTATCCAACAGAATATCAGTCAGCACAAGGGAGAACAGACTGCATCTTTTAGGCCCCAAACATACCCTTATCCATTAGACCATGAGTGGTGGTCTGGGTGCTAGTCTTTTGGATGAGACCATGAACCGAGTCATCCCCCCCCCCACGGCACACAACACACACACACACACACACACAGCAGCAGCAGCAACAACAACTCCTTCGAACCTAAAACCGATGAGATTTAAAATACATTTCTACACCTTTGCAAACACCATTGCGTTCGTGTAGTGTATGACAGCAAGCTGCCACAGGTTTTCCTCTGGTAGGAACTGTATTGGTCCTCTCCGAGGGCATCACCCATGATGCTTTCCAGGAATAACTATGTTGTGCGGTGGTTCGAATCCTGTTTGGGCCCGAAACTTTTACCCCACCCATTAGACCATGAGTGGTAGTCTGGGCGCTAGTCTTTTGGATAAGACGATAAACTGAGGTCCCGTGTGTTACACATCATTATATAGCGCACGTTAAAGAAACCACGGCAACAAGAGAGTTGTCCTTGGCAAAAATCTAGCAAAAAGCCACTCTGATAGAGAAATAAAATACAGTTGCAGATAGGAAAAAGAAAGAATAATGGGTAGCGCTGCACTTGTGGCTACGCGCTCTCACTGGGGAGAGCAGCCCGAATTGCACTCAGAGAAATCTGCTGTGACATACAGTGGAAATAAATCATAAATAAATCGCAAAAAGCATAAACCATTCTGCAAGAACACCGCTTGTCAAGTCAAGTCAAGTCAAGTCAAGTCAAAAACACTTTAATCATCCCTGAAGGGCAATTACAATATATCTGACAGGCATATTGATACAAATCATAATCAAACACACGAAGTAGCTACATTTCATATATGTTCAAACATTATATAACTTCAGATAAAAATGTCACAAACACTCACACTCTACGCGCGCGCGCTCGCACCCACGCAAACACACGCATACACACACATCAATGTTTAGATACAATGTTCTTAAAAACCATTGACTAGAAAATAATAATAATAAATAATAATACATGGAACTTATATAGCGCTATATCTTGTAAAACAAATCAAAGCGCTTGCATTCGACCTATACATCACACAAGCAATCAACAGCAATCCATGGTCCTAGCAAATCCCAACGCACTCACACACGCAAACGCACACACACGCACGACACACACACACACACACCACACACACACACACACACACACACACACACACACACACACACACACACACACACACACACACGCTCCCCCCCCTCACCATACAATCCACACCCACCCGCCCCCACACTCACACATACACACACACACGCTCCCCCCCTACACATACACACCATCCACACCCACCCGTCCCCTCCACACACAATTGGTAGAAAGACTTGTGAATTTACAAGCAATTCAAAAAATCAATAAAGCCAAAAATAAGACATACTTATTTTATGGGTACATATGCATGTATGTGCACGCCTGTGTGCATTGGCTACATACATAACAGTGGCAGTCAGGTAAGTAATTCAGAGAAGTTAAAAAAAAAACAAAAAAACACACACACACAAACAAAACAAGCAAAAAACACAAAATAGCAAACAAACAAACAAACAAAAAAAAACAACCCCAGTCAGTGTTATTATGAGTTTAGAACTCGGATAGCTACTGGCACAAAGGAATTCCTTTTTCTGTTTGTTTTGCTGTTGTGGCATTGAAAACGACGTCCTGAAGGCAACAATTGAAATTCTGAAAACAGAGCGTGGGAGGAATCGGCCAAAATGGCTGTTGCTTTGCGTACAAGCTGCTGATTACAAAACGACTTGAGATCTCTTTGTTCTTCTCCGATAATTTTAGAGATTCTCACAATTCTCTGAAGACCATTCTTGTTCTTAATGCTAAGGTTATTGTACCAGCAAATGAAAGCAAAACTTAAAACGCTTTCTATGTAAGACTTGCAGAACAAAGAAAGAATCTTTTTGTCGACAAACAATAAGTTAAGCTTCCTCAGAAAATACACACGTTGTTGCCCCTTTTTGACAACGGCGTCAGTGTTAGCATCCCAATTTAGCTTGTGGTCAAAAACAGTTCCCAGATATGTGTATTTCAAAACGTTTTCAACTTCACGCTTGTGGGTGAATACTGCTACTTTATCCCAGACCAAAAGCTCAGTCAGTTGTTGGTGTAAGCTAAGTGTCAAGGCCTACGTTCAAATGTTGCCATGCTTTAAAATGGTATGTTGAGATTGCCCCCTAGCAATGAAAACCTCGTAACAATCCCAAATCTCCTTTAATTAGTGGACAAAAAGTGTCTTTTGAAGTGGAGAATGAATACCAACATGGAGCGCGAGGTACTGGTAAAGTGTCATACACGCAAACACACACACCCCTCCCTCACTCAGCTGTCTCACAGTAATTCCCAAAAGTAACGGGGCAGGTGAGTCAGAGTGAATAATCCAGTTCTGGATGACCCTCAGCATTGAGCTGGGGAACACACACACAAGGACAACTCCAATCTCTCTCTCTCTTCTCTCTCTCTTCTCTCTCTCTCTCTCTCTCTCTATCTTCTTCTCTCTCTCTCTCTCTCTCTCTCTCTCTCTCTCTTCTGTCTGTCTGTCTGTCTGTCTGTCTGTCTGTCTGTCTGTCTGTCTATCTCTGTCTATCTTCTATCTATCTATCTATCTATCTATCTATCTATCTATCTATCTATCTATCTATCTATCTATCTATCTTCTTCTATCTGTCTGTCTGTCTGTCTGTCTGTCTGTCTGTCTGTCTATCTGTCTGTCTGTCTGTCTGTCTGTCTGTCTGTCTGTCTGTCTGTCTGTCTGTCTATCCCTTAGTCTGGCGACCGTGGGGGCACCCCGTAGACTTCAAATACCAAAGCAACAACAAGACAACAAGACTTGAAACACCACCACTTCCCTCAGTTCCTTTCTGTGTTGTGCCTTTCTCTGTGGACAATAACAATAACAACACTAATCACGACCTCTTCCCTTTCTCTGTGGACAATAACAATAACAACACTAATCACGACCTCTTCCCTTTCTCTGTAGACAATAACAACACTAATCACGACCTCTTCCCTTTCTCTGTGGACAATAACAATAACCATAACAACACTAATCACGACCTCTTCCCTTTCTCTGTGGACAATAACAATAACAATAACAACACTAATCACGACCTCTTCCCTTTCTCTGTGGACAATAACAATAACAACACTAATCACGACCTCTTCCCTTTCTCTGTGGACAATAACAATAACAACACTAATCACGACCTCTTCCCTTTCCTGTGGACAATAACAACAACAACAACACTAATCACGACCTCTTCCCTTTCCTGTGGATCGCCAGGTTCATGAGGGAGGCTGTCCTGAAGCCATGGCTGAGTTGTGCCTTCAGCAAAAAGTGCATGTGCATCCCCAAGCATGGCCAATATCTCCACTGTGCGCAGACCCCTACAAAAAGATTCTACGGTCGATGCCATCGTTTCGATCAGTCCGCTATCGGCATGATACTGTCCAAACTTTTCCTGCAATACAGACCCATGTTGTACAGGCCAGGAAACAAACCCATAACCGTGTCTAGAGGGAACGGTGCGAATTGGTTCAACTGAACCTTGGTGCATTTTCGCTGCGCGCGCGCGCGTGTGTGTGTGTGTGTGTGTGTGTGTGTGTGTGTGTGTGTGTGTGTGTGTGTTGGTGTCTCATGCCACAGCTTTACCACAGTGTCCTAACATTGTAAGAAATCCTGCTGTTTCATCATGTTGTTCTTCAGTTCATTGTGTAGTTGACTCTGCCTTGTATTCAACTAATAGTCATGTTGTTTCTTCGTCAGTAGCAATGCCTATGTATGTAATTAACACGTCTTCTTTACCATGTGCAGCATCTTCCGAAATTTGTACACATTCACAAAACATGTGCAGTAGACAGAATGAATCTAGTGTTTCTCAGATCACAAATGAAATAAATATAAATGGGTCATTACACTGTGACCGTAGGTGCTCGAGTTTAAGCTCTGTTATGCAGAAACATGTGCCACATGATGTAAATGTGTGTGATGTATCTTCGTACTTGTGTAAATCATCAGAGATAAATCATAATATCATAATAGAAAGCAACACTGAAAGTAAAATTGACTCGGATCAAAAAAGTAAAAAATGTCACTAGAAGGTAAACGAAGATTATATCCTGCCACATTCATGTCTAAGCATTTTGTTATTAAATGTCTGTGGTTTACGCAGCCGTCTAAAATGCAGGGATTTTGTGGATTATATCATTGGTTTTGATTTGATGGTCTTTGTTGAAACAAAGACAGATCAGCTAGATTTGGATTTCTTTGTTGATGTATTTGATAAAATGGGATTTTCCATTGATATTTTGAGCAGAAAAAAAATATCGAATAACCGTTCAGGTGGTATTGCTTTAGTAAAAAAAAAAGTCATTGTGTAAATACATTAAAACTTCAGCAAACAAACATGATCATGTTTATGGTTTTTGATAGATGAAGAGATAGCAGGGTTTGACAAACCAGTTTTAGGTGGAGCAGTCTATATTCCTCCAGAGGGTTCACGATATAGTAGTGTTGATTTATTTGATTATATTGAAACTTCTCTTGACCTTAGATGTAAATATAATAACTGTCCTGTGTTGTTATTGGGTGATTTCAATGCAAATACCAAATGCAATAATGATTACATTGACATAGATCCAGATGAGGTAGATCAGAATGTTTATATTCTTGAGGATTGCAGTGCTGATCCAAAACCTAGATGTTCAAAGGATGAGCACCGAATCAATAACTATGGGTATCGGCTGCTTGATTTGTGTAAAGCCCAGTGTCTGTTTATCTTTAATGGTCGTTTTGGACGGGATGAGGGGGTGGGTAATTATACAAGCTGTGGTAATGCTATACTTGATTATGTTCTCGGCACAAGCGACTTTTTTCCATTTCTAGATGATTTTTATGTTGCACCCTTTGATGCTGTTATGTCTGATGTGCACTGTCCAATAGAACTAACAATAAGCATAAAGAAACAAGAAGTTGATACAGGCACTAGTTTAAATATTCCAGATACAACACATGATCGCCTAGGAAAACAACGACCAAAGCGATTCGAACTGAGTATGAAAGACTCATTTATTTCCGAGCTAGGCCTATCAAAGCTAAACATCATAGATCTAATCACTAAAACTGAGCAGGAAGATGTCACTATTGACGAAAATAATGATGACTTGACATCAATAATTGTGAGGGCAGCAAAATCTACTTTTGGTACAAAACAGTTCATAGGTGAAATCATAATGTTAAAAAGCCATCCAAAGTGTGGTTCAATGCAGAATGCTAAATAAAAAGACGATTGTATCTAAAACGTAAAGTTGTATGTAAACAAGCAAAAAAATAACGTTATACTGTGCTTTTGTTGATTATCAGAAGGCTTTTGATTCTGTATGCCATAGTGCTCTATGGCATAAACTGGCAAAACAAAATATAAACAGAAAAGTATTGAAAATCATCATGAATATGTATGAAAATGTGAAAGCTTGTGTTTTTGTTAAAGATGGAATCTGCTCAGACTATTTCAAAAGCTTTACTGGTGTTCGTCAAGGTGATAGTCTTTCTCCTGTCTTGTTTTCTATGTTTTTGAATGATTTGGATCTATATTTGACAGATAGAAATTGTTCACCATTGAATGTTCAGCTTTCATCTGATGGAGAAATGCTAACGAGCTATGTTAAACTTCTAATATTGCTATATGCTGATGATACTATTTTATTCTCTAATACAAAGAAAGGGTTACAAGGTGCTTTAGACAATTTGTATACTTACTGTTCTCAATGGAAACTTGTGAATCCAGTCAAAACAAAAATCATGGTATTTGGCCGTAGTAGATCTTGTAACATGTTCACATACGGTGGAAAAACCTTGGAAGTTGTAAATAGTTTTAAATATTTAGGAATTATTTTCAGTAAGAGTGGCAGTTTTGCAAAATGCAAGAAAAAATGCTTGTGATAAAGCTACAAAAGTCATGTTTAGTTTGATAAGGACTGCATGGCAAAAAGAACTACCTATACATGTGATACTTGATTTATTCAATAAAATGGTTGTACCTGTTCTATTGTATGGGTGTGAAGTTTGGGGATATGAAAACCTAGCAATAATTGATAAGTCCCAGTTAAAATTTTTTAAAGTATATCTTTCATTTAAAGCGTATGACTTCAACTTTGTTAGTATATGGAGAAACAGGCAGATATCCCTTGTGTATTTTGGTTTCTGTTCGAATGGTTCGTTTCTGGATGCAGCTGCTTGATTTTCATTCAGAAAAGCTATCCTCAAATGTTTATAAGATGATGAAAGATTTATATGATAAATCTTCGATTCATTCCGCATGGTTAAACAAGGTACAAAGCATTTTAGTACAAAGTGGATTTGACTGTTTGTGGGAGAGACAGTTTTGTTCAACTATCAATTCTACCAGTTCACATGTCAAAGCCTTCTTAATAGATAATTTCGTTAATGAATGGAGATATGAGCTATCGGATAATAGCAGTTGCCTTTATTACAAAAACTATAAAATCGATTTTGGTATGGAAAAATATATAACTTGTCTACCGGATGTATATGTCTACACTCTTATGAAATTTCGTTGCAGTTGTCACAAACATCCTATTGAGGTTGAACGTTTCCATAACATACCACTGGAAGAAAGAGTATGTTCAAAATGCAATATGTCTGTTATAGGGGATGAATTTCATTTTATCATGGAATGTCCCGAATTTACACATTTATGGCAAGATTTTATTCCTCAGCATTTTCGTCAACCCATGTCCAGTTAGAATTTTTGCAGGCTGATGAAATGTAAATCTCGAAAAGTTCTTCTGTCTCTATCAAAATTCATAAGAGTTGCAGGTATTTTTTGAAATTTGATTTGATGCCTTTAACCAGTGTAGATTGTCTTTTACAGAAATTTACATACCTTGAAAAAAATGTCCTGAGTCTTTAATATTGTTTGTTTATTATGTTGCGATGAACTCTTGCGTTTCAGTTCCTGTTGATATTGATAATACTTTTGGATGTATTGCTGTAAGGTTTCTTTTCTCCTGTTGAACTTGTTTGTTATCCTCCATGCCCCAAAAGGGGTGAAAGGAATTAAATGTTGAATCTTGAATCTTGAATGGTGTGTGTGTGTGTGTGTGTGTGTGTGTGTGTGTGTGTGTGTGTGTGTGTGTGTGTGTGTGTTTCTTTTTCTTTTTGATTACAAGAAATGTGAGCAAACTGACAGTCTTTATTTTCTTAAATATACTGGAATTTTTATAAATGGTTCATGGATTTGCGTGAGTGTGGCAGTTTAACAAAATCCTACAAAATGTGTTTGTTTTTTTTACATCCAAACTTTATTTCAAAATGATAGATAATCTATCCTAAAACTCTGCGGAAAACAGTATGGGGGCACTAGCCTAGTAAGGCTAGGAAAGTATGGGAGTCATGTGTATTTTACAGATCTTGGAACATGTTTTAAAGAAAATAAAATCTGGTGTTTTTTGCAATTGTCGGAAAGTGTTTAAAGGACAAACAATTTTGAAAAAAAAAACCTCTTTGAAAGAAAGTACAAATCTCAAAATAGATACAGTTATTCTTTAAAAGTATGATGAACATGGGAGTGGGGTGTTTAACAACACACACACACACACACACACACACACACACACACACACACACACACACACACACACACACACTGATAAGGGCGGGGACTGGATGTAAAAAAAAAAGCACATGAGTCCTTTTTCATTATCCTGGAAATAAAAGAATTTGACTTGACTTGACCTGACTTCACACACACACACACACACACACACACACACACACACACACCACACACACACACACACACACACACACACACACACACACACACACACACGTCACAGTATTGTGCTCACTCCTGACTTCAAGAGGAAGCTGGACACACCAGCAGATCATATTGAAAATAATTATCGAGGATCAATCCAAGGGACATGACCGTCTTCTCAGCGCCGCGAAGATGCATTGTGCCCCTTTACTTTGAGACCCATACCTATACCTCTTTATACTCGTCATTCATTTATTGATATGCCTACTTTTTGTTTTTCTATAGCTCAAAAGAGTTCTTGTGAATACCTCTTTATACTCGTCATTCATTTATTGATATGCCTACTTTTTGTTTTTCTATAGCTCAAAAGGTTCTTGTGAATACCTCTTTATACTCGTCATTCATTTATTGATATGCATACTTTTTGTTTTTGTACTCTTCCAAACAGGAAGAGTACAGGAACTTACACATGAATTACAGAGGTATAAATGGGACATCATAGGGCTTGCGGAAGTCAGATGGATTGGCTTCGGAGAAACAACCACGCAAGACGGCCACAAAATATGGTACAGCGGAGAAGAGAAACTACATCAACATGGAGTAGGCTTTATTGTCAGGAAAGAGATTGTGTCAAGCATCATCAGCTGCACACCAGTATCCAGCAGACTCATCTCAATCAGAGTTTCTGCAAAACCCCAGAATCTCACCATCATCCAAGTGTATGCTCCAACATCTGACTACGGTGATGATCAGATAGAAGAATTTTATGAAGAACTTGAAAACGTCATCTCCAAAACGCCCCAAAAAGACATCCTTATTGTGGAAGGCGACTGGAATGCTAAGGTGGGACCTGATGCCTATGACACCTGGGCAGGAACCACAGGACGATTTGGACTGGGAGAAACAAATGACAGAGGAAGCGGCTGCTGGAATTCGCAAAGAAGCACGAACTTACTTTGGCTAACACACTCCACCCTCACAAGCCATCCAGAACATCAACCTGGCACTCACCAAATGGTCTGATTCATAATCAAATTGATTACATTCTGTCACCCCAAAGATTCAAATCCAGCATAAACAAGGCAAACACAAGAACATTCCCAGGACCTGACATTGGCAGTGACCACGACCTTGTACTTACCACCATCAGACTGAAACTGAAAGCAAAACAACAGCCAAAAAGCCCATGCATAAGATTCGACCTGGAAAAACTCAAAGACCCAACAGTGGTTGAGATCTTCCAAGCCAACATAGGAGGAAAGTTCGCCGCACTCACAGCCATCGACAATGATGTGGACACATTGGCCAACAACATCAAAGAAGTGCTAACGACAGCAGCAGAAGAAACATTAGGAAGAAGCAGAACAAAGAAACAACCCTGGGTGACAAATGAGGTTCTTGACCTCTGCGACAAAAGAAGAGAACTTAAGAAACAAAAGTTCACAAGTCAAGAAGCTTACAAGAAGTACATGGATAGCCACAGAGAAGTGAGGAAAAAGATGAGAGAAGCCAAAGAAGGGTGGATAGAAGAACAATGCAACAACATCGAAGCTGGAATGACCAAGGGAAACAGCAAAACAGCTTACGACACTTTGAAAGCACTAACGAAAACCACACAGCCTAAAGCCTCTGTTATTGAAGACAAAGAAGGAAATCTTTTAACGGAAAACAATGCCATCCTCCAACGCTGGACAGAATACTGTGAGGGATTGTACAACTACCCACTATGCCCAGATACCAACATAGTTTCTGACAAACCCCCTGAACACCAAGATAAAGACCCACCAATACTAAGGTGTGAAGTAGATGCAGCTATTAAACAATTGAAGAAGGGGAAGTCCCCTGGAATTGATAACATCCCAGCTGAACTCATAAAAAATGGAGGGAATGAAACAGCAAGGCGATTCACAGAGCTTTGTCAGAAGATCCACGACACCAAAGAATGGCCAAAAGAATGGACACAGTCTCTTGTAATACCCTGCCAAAGAAAGGAAACCTCAAGAAATGCCAGAACTACAGAACCATCAGTCTCATAAGTCATCCTAGCAAGATCATGCTGCAGGTAGTCCTCAACAGACTGAAAAACCAAGCAGAAAAACTCCTGGCAGAAGAACAAGCGGGCTTTAGACCAAAACGCAGCACAATGGAACAAATTTTCAATCTGAGAATTCTGATAGAGAAGCATCTCCAACACCAAAAAGACTTGTACCACAATTTCATAGACTTCAAAAAGGCCTTTGACAGGGTATGGCATGACGGCCTCTGGCAAGTACTCAGGCACTTCAACATTGACAGCTGCCTAATTGAAGTCATCAAGGCTCTGTACGAGAACGCAAAAAGTGCAGTTTTCATGAACAACCACGTGGGCGAGTTCTTCAAGACCACGGTTGGGGTTCGCCAAGGCTGCCTTCTCTCACCTGTACTCTTCAACCTCTTCCTCGAAAACATCATGACAGAGACACTGCAAAACCACCACACTTCCATCTCCATTGGTGGAAGACCCCTTTGCAACCTTAGATTTGCAGATGACATTGACCTCATGGGCAGCAGCAAACAAGAACTGCAAATCCTCACAGACAATTTAACAGATCGAGCGAGCGCATACGGCATGGAGGTCAGTACAGAGAAATCAAAGATCATGGTCAACAGCGCAAGTAATGACATCACGGAAATAAAGATGAATGGAGAAACACTAGAAGAGGTGAGCCAATTCAAATACTTAGGCTCCATCCTAACAAAAGATGGCACATCAAACAATGAAGTGAAAGCTCGCATTGCAACAGCAACATCTGCTCTAGTCAGACTCGAGAAGATCATCAGAAGCAACAACATCAGCTTCGGCACCAAATACCACCTTTACAAATCCCTCGTGATATCTATCCTCCTATATGGCTGTGAATCATGGACTCTGACAGCAGAGTTAGAGAGGAGAATCCAAGCATTCGAGAACAAGTGCCACAGAAGACTTCTCAAAATATCATACAAAGAACACAAGACCAATAACTATGTGAAAGAAGAAATCAAAAAGCGTGTGGGCCCCCAAGAACCTTTGCTCTCCACCATAAAGAGGAGAAAGCTGATGTGGTTTGGTCATACCACAAGACACAACACCCTAGCAAAAACCATCCTGCAAGGAACAGTCGAGGGCAAGAGAAGAAGAGGCCGCCAAAAGAAATCATGGGTTGACAACATCAAAGACTGGACCGCCCAACCCCTACAACACCTCCTACTAGCCACACAGGATCGTGAAGCATGGAAAAAGATCTCTGTTGCGTCTTCTCTCATGTCCCCCCTACGTCCTTTGGGACATGGGACTGAGTGAGTGAGTGATAGCTAAAAAGAGTTCATGGGAATAAACTATTGTGAATTGTGAATTTCAGGGTTTTTTTTCATTCTCCGTTTATGTACATCAGTATATACACCTCTCTTCATCAGTCAATTTGGGCTACACGAACAAGCTGGAGTCCTCACTTACCTATCTTGCTCATCTCTCAAGGTAGTACCTACGATTGTCGTAGGTAGCCTATTGCCGATAACATCCATGCCGCCAGGTGATAGTCTTGCCTCAGTGACCACGGTACGCCACGGGCTAAGTGGACAGAGGTCAGAGGGAAAGCCATAGCACATTATTTTCTTGTCCTTTTTCGTGTGGATGGTTTTCAATTATTGATGATTAACGGACGCTATACCCGAGTGGTTACAACCGTTTGACTTTAATCCCGTTGTCAATGAAGTCATGGGTTCGAATCTCACCTATAGCGTGTTGTGAATCAAAGGTGGGGATTTTTTTAACGACATCTCCTGTCAGCTTCAAGGGCTGACCTGCCAGTGCCTCAATTCCCTTCGTGTTTATGCACATTCACAAGATCAAGATATGCATGTAAAAAGATCATGTTATTCATGTCAGCGTATGATGGGTTACGGGAGCTCGAACATACTCCGCATACAACATGGACAGTGAAATGAGCAGCTCTGAAACAGGAAGGTGTCGGCTGAGGTACTCATAAACTATTGCATTTTCAAAACATTCAGAGAGAGAGAGAGAGAGAGAGAGAGATCCACACCCCTGTCCACCCACACCCACAGACTAAGTTGTCAAAACAACAAAGAAAATCAGCATTTCTCATTACAGTAGAATTTATTCTGTGACATTAAAAAACCCATAAAAAGTCATATAAATAATTATATTTTTTCTACACAACAAACAAACCTTAACAACAAAGAAAATCAGCATTTCTCATTACAGTAGAATTTATTCTGTGACATTAAAAAACCCATAAAAAGTCATATAAATAATTATATTTTTTCAACACAACAAACAAACCTTAACAAAGAAAATCAGCATTTCTCATTACAGTAGAATTTATTCTGTGACATTAAAAAACCCATTAAAAGTCATATAAATTATTTTTTTCTACAAAACAAACAAACCTTAACAAAGAAATCAGCATTTTTCACCACAGTAGAATTTATTCTGTGACATTAAAAAGCCCATAAAAAGTCATATAAACAATCAAACTATTAATAAACAAGCAAACCTTAACAACAAAGAAATCAGCATTTCTCACCACAGTAGAATTTAATATGTGACATTAAAAAGACATAAAAAGTCACATAAAGAATTATATATTATTCTACACAACAAACAAATCTTGAAAAAATCAGCATTTGTCACTACGGACAAATCTTTTAAAAAAAATCAGCATTTGTCACTACAGTAGAATTTATACCGTGACATTTTAAAACAATTAAGGAGTCATATAAACATTTACAATTTTTCTACACAAGCAAACCTTAACAACAAAGTAATTAGCCTTTCTCAGTACATTAGAGTTTATTCTGTGACATTTGAAAACACATAAAACGTCACGATTACTTTTATTTCTGCACAACAAGCAAACCTACTCCAACTGACGTTCTTTATAAAAACAAAACACACTAAAAATCACCCCAGACCATTTAATGGGATTTCAGAAAAATAGCCCATCTCCCCATACACATTCCACAGCACAGTTTCTTATTTTTCTTGGTTTCATTAATATATTTTTTTAAAGAACACATTTTTTTTCAAAAAAAGAGAATACACTGGCACATTATACCCATTACTAGATTAAACAAAAAAAACAACTAGATATAGCATTAATCTTTCACAAGAATTTTTTTACAATTTATGTTTGATGTGTTGGTGTAAAATCTGCCATCAGTCTTCCAACAGAATATCAATACACAGATCTTTCACATTTGATGTGATTAAAAAATAATTTAAAAAAAGAAAAGAAAAGACTCCCTTCTCCCCACACTGTCCACACCATTATACAGCCTGTATTTTTCTCCCCAATCTTCATTTGATTCCTTTGAAAAAAAAACCCATAAAAAACAAACTCGGAGGCACACTTTACACACTATAAAACATACAGCATTAAGATGAAAATTGATAAAACTGCATACACACAGGGACTGGGTGTAAAAAGAAAAAACCAGCGCGTGAATCCTTATTCCATTATCCTCGAAATAAAAGAAAAGTAATAAGATAGATGGGGTAAATTCTGACATCAATCTTCCAGCAGATGATCAATACACAGATCTGCCACCAACATCATCTAAAGTCATTTCACAGAATATCAATGCCCATCACAGCACAAGCTTTCTTTTTGTTTTTAAATCTGATGTGATTTAAAAAATAATAATAAAAAAAGAAAACCTGTTCTGGCACACTTTCAACACTATTATACAAGTTACTAGATCCAAATTTTTCTTCTTTTGTTTACATTTAATCTCATTGTTATAAAAAAAAGAAAATCAAGCCACATAGACACGTTTTATCCTATAAAAAACCATGCTCTGGCACATTTTCAACATTATTATACATGTTACTAGACCCAAATTTTTCTTTGCTGTTTACATTTAATCTCATTGTTATATAAAAAAAGAAAAAGACACATAGACACGTTTTATCCTGTACTATGCATACAATTATCAAAATAGCAATGGCAATTACATCACCAGCTTTCTTTTTGTTTTCACATTTGATGGGATTAAAAAAAAAAAGGAAAACATCATGCTGTGTATTTTATACACTACTATGCAACATATATTTATCTTGTTAATTTACATTTGATCTTGTTACTTTAAAAAAAAGAAAAAGCAGCCACGCAGACATTTTATCTAAAACTACACTTAATATCATACAGTATTAGTCTTTAACATACATTACTCGTTAGATGTGTTGCTGTAAAATCTACCATCAATCTTCCAACAGAAGGTCAATACACAGATCTGTCCACCAACATCATCTTAAGTCATTTCACAGAATGTTAATGCCAATCACAGCACAAGCTTTCTTTCTGTTTTTACAGGTGATGCGATTAAAAAACATAAAATAAACAAAACCTCTCCTACACATTTTTTTACACGATTACACAGAATTCTACATTTTCTTCTTGACTTCCAATGGATATTATAATTTAAAAAGAAAGACAAAACAAACCACATACTATAAACCATTAAAATATCAATGAATCACAGAACAAGCTTCGTTTTTTTTATTTCAAATTTGAAGTGATTAAAAAAAAAAACCTTTCCCAAAGAAAAAAAACAGGCATATTTATCCAATCCTATTCTTAAAATCATATACCTTTAGTCTTTCATTCATTTTTTTCGTAAGAAGTGTTTGATGTAAAATCTGCCATCACTCTTCCAGCAGAAGATCATTACACAGTCTGCCACCAACATCTTCTAAAGTCATTGTAAAAAAAATATTCACCAAACAAAAAACAACAACACAGGCACATTTGCACTCTCCACCCCCCAAAAAAAACAACCACAAAACAACCCCAAAAAACCAACAAAAAACAACAACAACAAAAACAAATACTGGCACATGTATCCTCTGCTCCTGAAACACACACACACACACACACACACACACACACACACACACACACACACACACACAACACACACACACACACACGCGGACACATTTACCCTCATCCCCCAATGAAAAAAACAAAAGCGCGTTATTTTTCCCTCCTTCCCCCCAAAAAACCCCAACCAAACACGCAGACACATTTACCCTCTTCCCCTAAAAGAAAAACTCCACCAGGCACATTATTTTACCCCTCCCCCCCCCAAAAAAAAACCAAACAAATAAAACAACAAAAACACACACACAGGCACTTTTACCCTCTCCTCCCCTCAAAAAAAATACCCACAACACCGGCACATTTACCCTTCCCGCCCCCTTAAAAAAACAACCAAAATACTAAACACTGGCACATCTATCCTCTCCCTCAACAAAAACACACAGGCACACTTATTCAACCCTACACTTAAAAATCATATCCCATCAGTCTTTCACATTTTTTGTTAGATGTGTTGGTGTAAAATCTGCCATCAATCTTCCTGCCACCAGCATGGCAATCATATGACAATCTTTGTTATTCCTTTCACATTTGATAGGATTATGTTAAAAAAAAGCAGCCCAGCCTCCTCACACACTATGCACACCATTATACAGCCTGTATCTTTCATTTGATTGATTAAAAACACATTGGCAGGTACACTTTACACACATAAGTCATATATCATGAAGATGTATCGCTGTAAAAATCTGCCATCAATCTTCCAGCAGAAGATCAACACACAGATCTGCCACCAACATCTTCTAAAGTCATTTCACAGAATATCAATGCCAATCATAGCACAAGCTTTCTTATTGTGTCCAAATTTTATGGAAATTAAAAAGTAATTAAAAAAATCCTCTTCAGGCACACTGATAACACAATTATACAACCTTCTACATTTATCTTACCATTTCACAATTGATCTCATTAAAAAAAAAGTAAAGAAAAGAAAACCAAAGAACACAGGCGCCTTTTATCCTATGATGTAAATAAAATTATTGAAATACCAAGCCAATCACAACACAAGCTTTCTTTTTGTTTTCACATTTGATGTGATGGGAAAAAAAGAATAAAGAAAACAAGGGTGCATTTCTTATTTTATTACACACAAAAATGTTTCTTGGAAATTCACATCTGATCTCATTACTTAAAAAACAACAACTCCCATCTACTACACTTAATATCATATAACATCATGACATAGATTTTCTTAAAATGTGTTGGAGTAAAATCTGCCATCAATCTTCCAACAGAAGATCAATACACAGATCTGCCACCAACATTATTTTAAGTTATTATTTAAAAAAAAACTCCACCAAACTACAAACAAACCACAACGGCACATTTACCCTCTTCCGGACACACACACACACACACACACACACACACACACACACACACACACACACACAACACACACACACACACACACACATACATCACACACACACCACCCACCCAGCTACATTTACCCTCACCTAAAAAAATCAACACAGGCAAATTTAGTCTCCCCCCCAAAAAAAAAAAACAACAACAACAAATACAGGCACACTAACCTCCGCCCCCCCCAAAAAAAAAAAACAACAACAAAAAACAACACAAAAAACACAGGCGTACTAACCTCACCCCCCCAAAAAGAAATAACACAGGCACATTTACTCCCCCCCCCCTTCCGATAAAAACAAACAAACAAAAACAACAACACACTGGCACATTTACTCTCCCCCCAAATTAAAATACACAGGCATATTTACCTCCCCCCCTCCCCCCAAAAACAACACAGGTACATTCCCCCCCCCCCCAAAAAAAAAAAAAAAAAAGCAGGCACATTTACCCACCCCCCCTTCCCAAGAAAAAAACAGGCACATTACCCTCTCCCCCAAAAAAAATCCCACAACACAGGCACATTTACCCTCTCATCCACCGCCCCCCCCCCCCCCAACAAAAAGACAGGTACAATTAACCTCTCTCTCTCCCCTCCCCTCCAATAAAAAAGAAAAAGAAAAAAAACTCCCACTGTCATTATATACACCATTATGCAACATAATTTATCTTGTTAATTACATTTAATCTCAATACTTAAAAAAAGGAAAATCAGGCACGCAGCACATCTCATCCATACTACACTTATTATATACTATTAGTCTTTCACATGTATTTTTCGGAAGATGTGTTGGTGTAAAATCTGCCATCATCTTCCAGTAGGAGATTAATACACAGATCTGCCACCAGCATCACCTAAAGTCATTATTTAAAAAATAACACCAAACTACAAACAAACCTCTGCCCACCTTAAAAAAACAACAACAAAACCACAGGCACATTTACCCTCATCCCCCAATAAAAACACAGAAGCATATTATTTTACCCTCCCCCTAAAAAAAACCCACAGGCACATTTACCCTCTCCCCCCCAAAAAAAAACACAGGCACATTTACCCTCTCCCCCAAAAAACCCACACAGGCTTACTTCTTCCCCCCCCCCCCCCCAAAAAAAAAGGAACATTTATCCTCTTTCCCAACAAAAGCATACATGCACAATTACCCTCATCCCCCCCAAAAAAAGACCCAGGCACATTTACCCCCCCAAAAAAACAACACAAACAAAACAAAACAACAAAAAAAACAAAAAAGAACCAGCACA
Source organism: Stramonita haemastoma (assembly GCA_030674155.1). Taxonomy (NCBI): domain Eukaryota; kingdom Metazoa; phylum Mollusca; class Gastropoda; order Neogastropoda; family Muricidae; genus Stramonita; species Stramonita haemastoma. Next base: position 40,727,739 of record CM060321.1, read on the forward strand.
TTTACCCTCTCCACCCCAAAACCCCAACAAACACAGGCTCATTTATCATCTACCTCAACAAAAAACACAGGCATACTCTATTCAACCATACACTTTAAATCATATTCCATCAGTCTTTTACATTTTTCGTAAGATGTGTTTTGTAAAATCTGCCATCAATCTTCCAGCAGAAGATCAATACACAGATCTGCCACCAATATCATCTAAGTCATTTCACAGATTATAAATGCCAATCACAGCACAAGCTTTTTTTTTTTCCAATCTGATGCAATATTTTTTAAAGCATTAAAACAATCCATATCATCCATTACGTTTTACATCCTACAAATTTCGCTCAACATTAACACAACATTATACCAACTACTACAGTTTTATTACCAATTCACATTAATTTTGATCCCATTACCTCAAAAAATAGAAAAAGAAAACACTCACACTTTACTCACCGCCATACTTAACATCTTACATCATTAGTCTTTCACATAATTTTTGCTAAGATGTGTTGGATAAAATCTGCCATCAATCTTCCATCAGAAGATCAATACACAGATCTGCCACCAACATGGCATTCACATGAACATCTTTGTTATTCCTTTCCCATTTTATGTGATTTCTAAGAAAAGACCCCTACTCCCCACACACTGTCCATACCATTATACAGCCTGTAGTTTTCTCCCCAATCTTCACTTGATTCAATATAAAAAAAATTGCAGGCACACTTTACACACCACATGACATATAGCATGAAGATGTGTTGGTGTAAAATCTGCCATCAATCTTCCAGCAGAAGATCAATACACAGATCTGCCACCAACATCATCTAAAGTTATTTCCAAGAATATCAATGCAAATCACAGCATCAGATTTCTTTTTGTTTTTACATTTAATGGGATTTAAAAATTTAAAAAAAAAACCTCTCCTGGCACACTTTCAACACTATTATACACCATTGCTACATTTTTCTTTGCCGTTTACATTTGATCTCATTCTTTAAAAAAAAAAGGTAAACAAGCCACACAGGCAGTTTTATCCAGTAAAATAAAATTAATAAAATATCAATGGCAATTACAGCACCCCCTTTCTTTTTGTTTTTCACATTTGATGAATTTTTTTTTTAAAGGAAAAAATCTTACTCTTCATTTTCTACACAATTATACTACACATTTTTTTATTGTAAATTCACGTTTGACCCCATTACTTCAAAAAAAAAGAAGAGAAAAACCTATATTTTTTTAAAAACCCATCTCTGGGTACTTTCTGTACCCTATTATACAACATTCTCCATTTCCTTGTTGATTTCCAATGGATATCATAATTTAAAAACAAAACAAACCACACAGCCATATTTTTTGTTTATCCAATACTATACTAAAACCCTTAGAATGTCAACGGCAACCACAGCACAAGCTTTCTTTTTGTTTTCAAATTTGAAGTGATTAAAAAACAACAACAAACCTTTCCCCAAGAAAAAGGGGAAAAACCTAAGGCACATTTTATCCAAACTATACTTAAAATCATATACCTTTAGTCTTTCATTTTTTTTCGTAAGATGTTGGTGTAAAATCTGCCATCAATCTTCCAGCAGAAGATCAATACACAGGTCTGCCACCAACATAATCTAAAGTCATTATTTGAAAAATAAAACCCACAAACAAACCACACATGCACATTTACCCTCTCCCCGAAACACACACACACACACACACAACACACACACACACACACACACACACACACACACACACACACACACAGACACACAGAGGCATATATACTCTCTCCCCCAAAAAACCACAAAAACATAGGCACATATACTTACCCCCCCCTCAACTAAAAACACACAGGAACATTATTTTACCCTCCCCCCCAAAAACAACAACAAAAAACAGGCACATTAACCCTCTCCCTCCGACCCCCCCCCCCCCCCTAAAAAAAACCCAAGAAACAAAAACAAACCGAGAACAACGAAAAAAAGCAACATTTATCCTCTCCAACAAAAGCGTCCAAGGGCATTTACCCTCCCCGCCAAAAAAATCCCCAAACACAGGCACATTTACCCACATCCCCCCCCCCCCCAAGAAAAAACAAAACACAGGCACATTTACCCTCTCCCCCAAAAAAACAAAACACACAAAACACACAGGCTCCTTTATCCTCTCCCCCCTCCCTTGCAACCCCTCCCCCTCCCCCAAACACAGGCACACTAATTTATCCTGTCCCTTAATAAAAACACACAGGCACACTCTATTCAACCCTACACTTAAAATCATACTCAATCAGTCTTTCACATTTTTCGTAAATATGTGTTAGTGTAAAATCTGCCATCAATCTTCCAGCAGAAGATCAATACACAGATCTGCCACCAACATCCTTGAAAGTCATTTCATAGAATATAAATGCACAAGCTTTTTGTCTTCTGATTTGATGTGAGTTTTTTTAAAAGCATAAAAATCCAAATCATCGCCTTACTTTTTACATTATACATACTTTGCACATTATACAACCTATTACAATTTTATTACCAATTCACATTAATTTTGATCTCTATATCCCCCCCAAAAAAAAAAATTAAAAAGGAAAAGGAAATCACTCACTCTTTACTCACTGCTATAGATAAAATCTTACATCATTAGTCTTTCCCCCATATTTTTGCTAAGAAGTGTTGGTGTAAAATCTGCCATTAATCTTCCAGCAGAAAATCAATACACAGATCTACCACCAACATAATCTAAAGTCATTTCACAGAATATCAATGCCAATCACAGCACAAGCTTTCTTTTTGCTTTCCCACATGAGGTGATTAAAAAAAACTAAAATAAACAAAACCTCTCCCACACATTTCTTACGCTCTTATAAAACATTCTACATTTTTTGTTGACTTCCAATGACTCTCAATTTAAAAACAAAAAGACAAACAAACCACTCGGTACATTTTATTCAAAACTATACATAAAACCATTAGAATGTCAATGACAATCACAGCACAAGCTTCCTTTTTGTTTCCAAATTTGAAGTGATTCAAAAGAACAAAAAGAAAGGAAACCTCCCGCCCCCCCCCCCCCAAAGTAAACAAACCACAGGCACATTTCATTCACTAGTATACTTAAAATCCTATACCATTATTCTTTCACACATTTCTTTCTAAGATGTGTTGGTGTAAAACCTGCCATCAATCTTCCAGCAGAAGATCAATACACATATCTGCCACCAACATCGTCTAAAGTTATTTCACAGAATAGTGATGCCAATCACAGCACAAGCTTTCTTTTTGTTTTTAGATTTGATGCAATTTAAAAATTGATTAAAAAAAGAAGAAAACCACTTCTGACACACTTTTAAAACTACTATACACCCCTACTACATTTTTCTTTGCTGTTTACATTTGATCTCACTCTTTAAAAAAGTAAAAGATAAACAAGCAGCACAGACACGTTTTATCCAGTACTTTGCATAAAATTATTAAAACAGCAATGGCCATTGCAGCACCAGCTTTCTGTTTTTCACATTTTATGTGATATAAAAAAGAGAATACATCCGCGCATTTTCTACACTATCATACAAAAAAAACCTTTTT
>CM060321.1:40731412-40741412 GCA_030674155.1 Stramonita haemastoma
CACACACACACACACACCAAAACAACACACAAAACACACACACACAACACACACAAAACACATGAGCGCGCGTGTGCGAAAAAAAGGGCTTGCCACACAATAATAATATACATTATCTCTTCATCAGTCATTTTGGGCTACACGTACAAGCTCGACTCGTCACTTACCTATCTTGCTCATCTCTCAAGGTAGTACCTACGATTGTCGTAGGTAGCCTATTGCCGATAACATCCATGCCGCCAGGTGATAGCCTTGCCTCAGTGACCACGGTACGCCACGGGCTAAGTGGACAGAGGTCAGAGGGAAAGCCAAAGCACATTATTTTCCTGTCCTTTTTCGTGTGGATGGTTTTTCAATTATTGATGATTAACGGACGCTCTACCCGAGTGGTTACAACCGTTTGAACTTAAATCCCGTTGTCAATGAAGTCATGGGTTCGAATCTCACCTTTAGCGTTTGTGAATCGAAGATGGGAATTTTTTTTAACGATCTCTCCTGTCAGCTTCAAGTGCTGACCTGCCAGTGCCTCAATTCCTTCGTGTTTATGCACATTCACAAGATCAAGATATGCATGTAAAAGATCATGTTATTCATGTCAGCGTATGATGGGTTACGGGAGCTCGAACATACTCAGCATCAACATGGACAGTGAAATGAGCAGCTCTGGAACAGGAAGGTGTCGGCTGAAGTTAGCAGGTAGTCCTGCAAAATGACAGGCACAGAAATCCAGGCACTACACACCGCACCTGGTAAGGAAACCAGTGAGAGAGAGAGAGAGAATGAGAGAGAGAGAGAGAGAGAGCAGAAGAGAGAGAGGAGAGAGAGAGAGAGAGAGAGAGAGAGAGAGAGAGAGACAGACAGACAGACAGACAGACAGACAGACAGACAGACAGACAGAGACAAAAACAGAGAGAGGGAGGGGGGAGGTTATTGACTATGTACAGTTCTTTGCTACGGGCGGGGGTGTGGGTGGGGGTAAATTGATCCCTTGATACATTGATCAAAATTTATTGGTCAGCAGCACTCTTCTGATCTTGATACATGTCACTTATCTATATAACTATCACTGGACGAGTAAATGCAATCAAGGTCAATATCTAAATAATAATATGTATCAATCAGATCACTATCCCTCAGTGAGGTTGCAGGAGAATTTAGGAAAGAAAACAACAGCACCTTAATCAGTAGCATCTATAACATTTGTGATAACAACCACCCACCCCCCGGAAAAAAACATTTTGGGGAAAAAATAATGGAAAATTACAAGAAACCTGAGTTTTCTGTTGTGCAATTCATTCCAAAACACAATAGGATTATCTCCGTTTTGGGACAAAAACTTTTAGCATTCGATTGTGGCTAACTGGTTTTTTTTTGTTTGGTTTGTTTTATTATTTCGCACATGGACATTTTCTGCATGTTATCAGTGAGGCTCATATCATTCCAGGTGCATGACCATACTAAAAAGAAAACACAAAGAAAGACAGGAAGGAATATTAGCCACAAGTTGCAGCTATATGATTGCTGCTTTCTTTAGATCGAAAATCTGTAAGTCTTTGTGTCTCTTTATGCGTGCATAATGGACTAGCTCGCAATTGTGCATGTTTGTGTGTGTGTGTGTGTGTGTGTGTGTGTGTGTGTGTGTGTGTGTGTGTGTGTGTGTGTGTGTGTGTGTGTGTGTGTGTGTGTGTGTGTGCGCATAATGCACTTGTTTGCAGTTGTGTGTGTGTTTGTGTTTATGCGTGTGCACACGGGCGTGTGTGTAGAAAATCAAATCAAATCAAAAGAATCTTTGTAAAAGTTAAAAACAAAAATAAATGCGACAGTTTTTCATTGCTTAACCAGCCCCATAGCCCAATCCCCCCCCCTCCCCCACAAAAAAAAAGAAGAAGAAGAAAAGGAAAGGGGGAAAATAGGCCCCTAAAGAAGAAAACATGATCCCGAATTATAGTCATGTTGTGACAAGGAGAAAGCGGTTGATGACTTAAAACACTCCAGTCTTTTCATTTTTGTCACTGTGGACTCTTAGGTAGACTAGATAAAACCATATGACCAGCAGATTTAGTTTGTAAAAGTGTAAGTGGTTTTCATGCGTGAGATCAGTGGCCTTGAGATTGAAAGAGATCATTGCCCCTTGAGATAGGAATGTGGATAATTAGTGGGCGTGTTTACCTAGCGGTGTAGTCAGCATCGTGGCTGGAGGGAATGGATTGGCACAGCACATTTTTTTCCTCATCCAATATGGCTTTTTTCTTTATCAAAGACCTGTTAAATTGAAGGGAAAACAGCATGAGCAATTACAATCGGGTGTTATACTGCACTTCTCAACAGCCACTAAGAAAGTCAACTCAAAATTCGGAAAGGCCCAAGTACGTCCAATCGTACATAGGTTTCTTATATAGTTCGTGCTATGAAAGCTATTTCCATCTTGTTTTCATTCAACAAATAGATTTTCGGAGAGAAAAAATTGTTTTTGCAAACAGACAGAGAGCTCAGGCTCTTGTGTATGCATATATCTCTTCATCAGCAGTTCTGCAAAACAAACGAGATTAAAAAAAAATTCTTGTCCATCTTGTTCATCTTTCTCATATGAATTTGATGTGGCGATAGTTTTGCCTCACTGGCTAACACTCCTGGGGTCAAGGTGGCTATTGGTCAATTGGAAAACAAAATTAGCTGGCTTTTTTCTTTGGTTTTGGCCAGTATTCTCACTTGACCTTTTTAAAAATAATGATTTGGCTGCGTCATATTCTCTGACGTAGCTGTCGTACTCTTCCCACACCCCTCATTTCGATATCATCATCCCAACCCTACGTCCCCAGGCTCATAAACTCTCTCTCTCTCTCTCTCGCTCTCGCTCTCGCTCTCTCTGCTATAATGGGTATGAAATGTATCAATGCTTTCATTTTTCATTGCTGAAGTATGTGTAAAATGTATCAATGCTTTTATGTGTCATTGCTATAATATGTGTGAGATTTATCATGCTATCATTCTCATTGCTATAGTGTGTGTGGAATTTATCCATACTTTCATTTTACATTGCTATAGTATGTGTGAAATGTATCCTTGCTTTCATTTTTCATAGCTATTTTATCTATGACATTTATCCATGATTTCTTGTTTTTTCATTGCTATAGTAGGTGAGAAATCTATACAGATTTAATTTTTCATTGCAGTGGTCTGTGTGAACTATGATATTGCTGTCATTTTTCATTGCTATGATGTGTAGGAGGTGTATCCATGGTCTGATTTTTCATTGTATAGTAGGCGTGAAATTTATCCATGCTTTCATTATTTTTATTGACATTGAAAGTGATAAATTTATCAATGCTTTCATTTTGCATTATGCTCACACCTCTGCCTCCCTCACCTGGTGTATTGTGGTCCAAGGCCAAGGTACCATTAAACCATTTCAGTGCTCAGTGTTCAGTGTTCAGTGTTCTCTCTCTCTCCCCTCTCTCTCTCTCTCTCTCTCTCTCTCTCTCTCTCTCTCTCTCTCTCTCTCTCTCTCTCTCTCTCTCTCTCTCTCCACCCACACCAACATATACACATTCAATCTTTAACCATGGATCATACATAACATTTTCCCTATGACAAAGCCATGTCGTGGCTTACTCACCCATGTACACTGCTTCGACATCGTAAACAAAGAGGTCGACCTTTGTCATTTTGAGACATGCGGCAGATTTTTCTCTTGATAGCTGTCAGAGATGATAGAGACAAGATAACAACCGGGATCATCAGATAATGGCTTTTTGATTATAACAGCAAACTATCAAAGTGAGAAGGGTCAATTCTGATTTCACGTAGGACTGAACAGAAAGATAAAAAAAAAAAAAAGCATGGAGAGGAGAGAGAGAGAGAGAGAGAGAGAGAGGAGAGAGAGAGAGAGAGAGAGAGAGAGAGAAGAGAGAGAGCAGACAGACAGACAGACAGACAGACAGACAGACAGACAGACAGACAGACAGACAGACAGAGAGGAAAGTTTAGATCAAGAATTAGAGTTAACTTTTTTTAATTTCTCAAGAGAGGATACAGAGGAAAAAATAATTGAAACAGCTGAGATGAGTTTTTTTGTCTTGTTTTTGCTTTTGTATTTTTCCTGTATGGCTCAGGGTCAGTTGGACAGAGAAAAGAACATATGAAAGCATAATTATTACATGAACTGGGAACAACAAGAAATCTTCTTTCATTTATAAAAATCATGTGGTACGAGACCAAGATACGGACCTCATGAAGACTGTCTTCCATAGCAGGACCAAGGCGAAAAGAAGAGTCAGACCACCAGCTTCTCTCATTGGCAACATCACCGAATCCTGTGGCATGAGAATCCATGATGTCAGCAGGGCCATCGAAGACCGGAGAAAAATGGAGAAGGAGGTTGTGATGGAAGTTAGTGTCATTGGGTGCAGCGGCTAACGCTGAACTCGGTGATGCCGACAGGTGAGACAGGTGAGAGTTCCTCAAGACTATGGCCCTGAATACGACAACAATCATGTGAACAAGGCACAAAGCATAGTAATCCACAGAACCAAATGGAAGCTGGTCCCTAAGAATGAAATCAGCTGTACACGACTCATTTCAGAAATTCCTTTGTGTGTGTGTGTAGGGGGGGGGGGGGGGATCTATACATGAATACCTTAGATAAACACACACAAAAAATCACCCCAACATCAACCTTTGTGCTCAAAGAGCACACAATAGACAAGACGGAGGTGGCGGGGAGAGAGAGGGACAAGAGGGAATTTCAAACACAGAATTTCCAGAAGACGGGAATGCTATTTCTACTGACAGGCACCCGGCATCCCCACAGGGGATTTCACCTGAATTAATATGGGGGATTCTAGTTCTGCCAAAGGCAATCATTTAAGCGTAAAAGGGAGGCCCTTATTTTTTCTAGTTCTGCCAAACGCAATCATTTAAGCGTAAAAGGGAGGCCCTTATTTTTCTAGTTCTGCCAAACGCAATCATTTAAGCGTAAAAGGGAGGCCCTTATTTTTCTTGTTCTGCCAAACGCAATCATTTAAGCGTAAAAGGAAGGCCCTTATTTTTCTTATTCTGCCAAACGCAATCATTTAAGCGTAAAAGGAAGGCCCTTATTTTTCTTGCTCTGCCAAACGCAATCATTTAAGCGTAAAAGGAAGGCCCTTATTTTTCTTGTTCTGCCAAAGACAGTCATTTAAGCGTAAAAGGAAGGCCCTTATTTTTCTTATTCTGCCAAAGACAGTCATTTAAGCGTAAAAGGAAGGCCCTTATTTTTCTTGTTCTGCCAAAGACAGTCATTTAAGCGTAAAAGGAAGGCCCTTATTTTTCTTATTCTGCCAAACGCAATCATTTAAGCGTAAAAGGAAGGCCCTTATTTGTCTTGTTCTGCCAAAGACAGTCATTTAAGCGTAAAAGGAAGGCCCTTATTTTTCTAGTTCTGCCAAAGACAGTCATTTAAGCGTAAAAGTTTCTTTTCTTTTTTTTTCGGTGTCCTCGTCTTCTGTGACGCTCCTATCCTGCTCTTTCCACGCGGCTCTTTTCAATCTCCCCGCCACAGCCATGCCCAGATTCCTAACGTCTCATCCTCAGGGTTAGAAGCCCACAAGGAACCTGTCAATGTCAGACCGCCGTGGGGCCACGAGCCAGGGGGGCCCTGCACTTATTGGTGGCGTTCAGTGGCGCCTGCAAAGGCTTCTCTACACTCCAATACCTATGGGGGCGGGAACACAACAATGGTTGGAGCGTTGCGCTCGTTATCTGACGGTTCGGGATCGAGCCACCACAGGAAGGCCTGTTTTTGGGAAATTTTACCCTTGGAGTGAACGTAAGTACTGACTCCACTCGCCCCAATATCCTTTGAATGAGATTATAAACCGGGACCCCGTGTGCAAACACACGCAGAACATTATTGCACGCACGTTAAAAACCTGTTCTGCCTTTTAGAAGCGTATGCCATTTTGCTAGATAACAACATTAAAAAAAAAGAAAACCGCATGCACACAGGTGTTGTGTTAAGACACCATCACTGAAGTCGGAATGCAGTTAGCTTAATGGTGGCTTAAAATGGTCCCATACGCAAAATCTTATCATGGTGAACCTCAGAGCTGTAGCCAAGGAACAAAAAGCACCCCTAAAAATATATATATATATTAATAGCAAACCATGATTCACCATTTCTGTAATCCCGATGATTCTTATTCATGTTGTATCTGTAGCTAAACTTGTAACAATTTCTTAAATAATATTCCCCTGAAGTCGGAATGCGGTTACCATAACGGTAGGTAAACGTAAACGTCGTGGTACGCAAAATCTCAGCATTGATTTTGTGATGATAGTTATAGATGAATGCCCTTAGCTCGATAGGAAAGTAGCAACAATATCTTGACGTACTGAATTATAAATAAAACATTCAGACAGATCCTTGTGAACATTTACCCACACGTAGTTATTATGCACCATTGTATAGGTCCACTAATCTTTTTTGCCTGCCTAAATGCCCCCCTCCCCCCCCCCCCCCCCCCTTGCCCCTGTTTTTTTGGAAAAATGACATGAACAAAAATTCATTCAGAAGTACAGTGAAGAAGCAATACAATTTATATTACTTATTTGAGTTTGAAATACATGCTATGACTAACGTATGACTAACGTATGCTATGACAACTTGTGAGAGAACACATAAACCAGGAGAGAGAGAGAGAGAGAGAGAGAGAGAGAGAGAGAGAGAGAGAGAGAGAGAGAGAGAGAGAGAGAGAGAGAGAGAGGGAGAGGGAGAGAGAGAGAGTCTCACAAACACACACATACACACACACACACACACACAACACACACACACACACACACACACACACACACACACACACACACACACACACACACACACACACACACAACACACACACACACACACACACACACACACACACAAACACACACACACTAATCCCCCCTCCCACCACCCACCACCCCTCCCACACACACAGAATAGCCTGGAGGTGCCACATACATTCATACCTATCAACAGACTCTGTTTTCTTTTTTTTTATCCATTGATATCGATTGTGATAAACTTGTTCACTGTACCTCCCTCCCACTATAAAAACTTGGCTAGAAAACTCGACACTTCAAACTCACTGAAGTGTGCAGGGTAGATTGATTTTCGATAGAGTTAGTGGGGGTGTCGGGGGAATTGACTTTGTATCCGGAACATTTGTTCGGGTAGACTTCCACATTAACAGACGACCAAGTGTTTTGAATTTGTTGTTGCTCGGAGTCAAACATTGTTCCGTTTGTCGCAGAACGAAGATGGCTGTGTATTTGAGATTGGCGGTTTTCACTGTATGTTTCGCCTGTTCCGTTGGAGTGGTGAGTTGTTTTGAATCGATGAGGAGTGGGAAGAAAATTTGGTTGAAAATTGGTGTGTTCTTCAATTTAACGGCTTTTTGCTTCGAAAGATATTACGGGAATTCTTAAAACATGTGTGTGTGTGTGTGTGTGTGTGTGTGTGTGTGTGTGTGTGTGTGTGTGCGTGCGTGCGTGTGTGTGTGTTTGTGTGTTTACGTGCACGCGTGTGTATGTATACACACAAGCATGTATTATGTATGTATATGTATTTCAATTGTTTTACTTCACAACCTTGACAGTTCGATATTTACAAATACATTGATCTCTTTGATTTTCTATCACTTGAGCGGTCTGTTCTTGCCTGCTTCTAAGTAGAAATTTATTTGAACAGCTAGAAGCAGACTTCGTAGTTGGTGGAAATCAAGATCGTGTCAAGTAACTTAAAAAAGGAACTTAAAAACATTAAATAAAAAAAAATCACTTGACAATGTGCAGAACAAAGGAACCCGTTTAACATCAAACCTTCATTTTCTTTTCGATGGAATAATTGCGGAATTTGCACAACACACACACAAAAAAAAGCACCAACAACAAAGAGGATGTCAAAGTTTTCAGCTTTTTGCTTTGAGACTAGAAACAGGCTACCGAATGTTGTTGTTATAGTTGTTGTGCGTTCCCCAGCTTAACACCCTGGGGGTCACCCGTAATATGTACCGTGACTCACTCATCCCACCTGGGAATCTCAGCGAGATTGAAATTGCACACTGAATTAGAAGTTTGTGTGTATGACTGTTTACAAGTACCTCGCCATATATACAGCCATACACCAACTTCAGAAGATTGTTGCTCCTTTAAAGGAGAGTTCAGGTTGCTATACTCAGAGCTTGTCACGGCTGAAGGCAATCTCAACACAACATTTCACAACATAACAACATTTAGTGTTGGCCTTGGCAATCAGCTGACATGAATAACTGGCACAGCTTTTGACCTGGGTCAAGTAACAGGCTACCGAATGATATGAAACGTGTTTCTTTTTGCTTGATAATCTGTCAAAAAAAAACCCCACACCCAATAAGACGAAGAAACAGACAGCTGTTTCGTTTGACACTAGTCTGAAAGACACCCGTCATTCTATCTGAACACAGAAGATTTGCATCGACATTAGATAATATTGAAATTCCCTGTGCAAGAGTGGTTTGATTATTCGATTTCGATTTTTAGTTGTTTGACTTTTTGTTTCATTTTTCAAAAAAAAAGCTTCAAGTTCTTTGTAAATATTATAACTTTGAAAAAAAAAACAACATCGAAAAACATTGGATTTTAATTCTTCCTGCGGACAATTTTTTTTTCCTGCATAAATTTTCTTGAATTGTTTTTTCACTTATGTTCTTGTCATTCTTGCTATCATGGTTTTGTTTTCCATTTACTTATTTTTACCATAGTGAAATAGTTTTGTGCCCCCCAAAGTCAACATTTGTAAATTCAAAGCCAAACTTGTATGAGGAGAGAGAGAGAGAGAGAGAGAGAGAGAGAGAGAGAGAGGAGAGAGAGAGAGAGAGACAATGACAATGACAATGACAATATTTTATTGCGTTAAGCTTTTTAAGCCCATACACAAGGGGACAGTGGGAAGGGGACTGGGCACAAAACACACATTTTCAGACATGAAAAGTGTATCATTTCTTCTGCCCATATGGACGGCATGACATGGAATCCACGACATGGTGAAGTAATTTTTACATTTGGATTCAATAAATTGTTGTGTACCACTTTATCCCATTACAAATGGAGGCAGGATGACACAACAACCATAAACATCTCATAAGCAACAAGTCTATGACGGGGCTTCCTTATCTACATTCTGTCTGATTCGCTGGCTTGTGCCCTTTCCAACACGTGAAAAGCCTAACTCACAATAATATGCGTATCTGTCCAGGTTCTCTCTCTCTTCTCTCTCTCTCTCTCTCTCTCTCTCTCTCTCTCTCTCTCTCTCTCTCTCTCTCTCTCTCTCTCTCTCACACACACACACACACACACACACACGCACACACACACGTACACACACATACACACACACGCGCGTGAACGCGAACGCATGCACGCACATACACGTTCTCTCTTACACACACACGTTCCCGCGCGCGCACACACACACACACACACACCACACACACACACACACACACACACACACACTCACACACACACACAGAGGGGGTGCGCACGCAAACATGCATGCACGCACACAGGCACGCAAACATTCTTTCTCCCTTCCTCCCTCTCACCCACACACACACATACACCCACCCACCCACCCACCCACACCACACACACACACACACACACACACATACACACACACGCACACACACACACACACACACACACACACACACACACACACACACAAGTACAGCCTATCTAACCCAGGAAAAATCTGATTGCATCCATCATTACATGCAGAACACCCAGTCCAGCACTTATTCTATCTTTGATCCTTTCACGATCAGCAAGTGTCCACAGCTGCAGCTTGGAATAAATGTCTTTTTCCTCCTGAGTCATGTGTCTGCTGTTTCGCTTTGCAAACCAAAAGTAATCCGATGGGTTATATGTGTCATTTTTCCAGGTAAACTGAAATACCATGTCATCACTTTCACACAACATAGTGTCAGGTGTT
>CM060321.1:40748912-40763912 GCA_030674155.1 Stramonita haemastoma
TAGTAATGCGTGTGTTTTTTTAAATAGTAACTCTACTAACTTATCGCTGGAATGACTTTGGGGAGGGGAGTCGAAAACTACCGTTCACTCCAGGGGAAAAAAACTGAACAATGTCCCCATCAACACTAATGGTTCTGCGGGGACTCGAATTCACACGTTCTGGTAGTGTCGAATTACAAGTTTAAACGCTTAACCGTTGGGCTAATCATGTACCAATACATACATACATAGGCCTACATACATACATACATACATACATAAACATACACTACATACTACATACATACATACATACATACATACATACATACATACATACACATACATATACATACATACATACATACATACATACATACATACATACATACATACATACATACATACATACATACAGACAGACAGACAGACAGACAGACAGACAGACAGACAGACAGACAGTCAGACAGACAGACAGACAGACATATATATATTATTTGTCTGTCTGTCTGTCTGTCTGGTCTGTATCTGTGTCAGTGTGTTGCGTACGCATATGTACGTGCGTGCATGTAAACATAGAAGATAAGGTTTAACAAAGGTTATGCTCATTACTTGTTAAAAATTAACCCCAAACAACAGAAGTGCATGCATGGATATTTGACACTGTTACCATTATAGAGAACAACGCAACACTCAACAAATGTCACTGCTAGGAACAGCTTAATAATTTTATTTAACACACCAGCCAGTATTCGTGCCCTCACTGTCAATGATAACAATCACAGAAAGCAGGTCTTACATTTGTCATTTCATCATTTTGATCAACTGTCTGAGTGTCTTGGACAAAGTTATCAGAGGCAGCAAAATAGCTCAAAGACGGTGGGAGCGTCGGATTCGTTATCTGGTTATTAGTTGAAGGCCAGCCCATCCTGTTCGTCACCATCATCCTCTCAGCCCCCACTCACCCCCAAATACCCACCCCGACAAACTGTAACAACAGTAACTACAAAAAGTAAACAAACATACAAACAAACACAAAAAGAAATAAAAACAAACAAGCAAAAACCGCTCTAAACAAAAAAAACCCCAACAAATAACAACCCCCCCCCCCCCCCCAAGAAAAAATCCAAACCCAAACCAAACAAACACAAAAGCAAACAAAACAAAGCAAAAACATTTCCTTTACTTCTGATCAGGAAAGGCTCATTTCTTCATAAATCATTATTTCAAGTCACTTTACTACTTAAGAAATAATTGTTCTTGCCCTACCTCCCCACCCTCACACACCTCCTACCTACCCCCAGCCCCCCTTACCTTGTCCGTACTCATCTCTCTAATCTCTTACTCTATGTCCAGTATCTATTCTTCCCTCCAACTTCCACCTTTCCTGTCTTACACAAACGCACACACGTGCGCACATCCACACACACTCACCCCCCCCCCCCACACACACACACTCTCACACACACACACAACACACACACACAACACACACACAAACAGACACACACACATACACACACACGTACTCACACACACACACGTACACACACACGTACTCACACACACATGTACACACGTACACACACACGTACACACACATACAGTACACACGTACACACGTACACACACACGTACACACGTACACACACAAACACACACCACACACACACACGTACACACACACACACACACACACAACACACACACACACGCGTACACACACACCACACACACACACACACACACACACACACACACACACACACACACACACACGAAGCACGCAGGCGGGCGAGCGGTCATAGCGACAGTCTGCTCGTCACCCCTCACTCATTAGAGCATCTACAGCTCAGGGGGATGGAACCCACAAGGGCTGTCACACTCTTTTACTGTTGGCCGGATCCGCGTCTTTCTCACCTTTTGTTAGCTCTCTTTGTTCGGCCCGCCAGGTCTCTTGCTTTACACACCTTGTTCGCCAGGTGACAGATCGCTGTCTTTGTACAAAGGGAAAAAAAGGAAGTGATGGAAGTGATGGAAAGGATGCATGAAAAGAGCGAAGGAAAGGAGAGGAGGAAGACTGGAGAGAGAGGGGGGGGGGAAAGAGAGAGAGAGAGAGAGAGAGAGAGAGAGAGAGAGAGAGAGAGAGAGAGAGAGAGAGAGAGAGAGACAGAGAGACAGAGAGACAGAGAGACAGAGAGAGACAGAGACAGAGACAAAGACAGAAGACAGACAGACAGACAGACAGACAGACAGACAGAATCAGAGTACGTACGTACGTACGTACGTACGTACGTATCGTATGTACGTACGTACGTATGTATGTATGTATGTATGTATGTATGTATGTATGTATGTATGTATGTATGTATGTATGTATGTATGTATGTATGTATGTATGTATGTATGTATGTCATTCTCAGAAACATGTGAGGCATGATAGTGACCTACTTTACACATCTGCCATTTGGCTGAATTAAGTTTAAAATTGTGGTGAATGCTGTTTACTGGTTGTGTTTGATTTAAAAAATAAATTTAAATGTTTTTATGAGCATTTGTGCTTTTGATTTTAAATATTGTGAATTTTTTTTCACCAAATTGCTCATTCCAACATGGCAGATTTGTGACATCTTGGTGCATACTTTATTCAGATTGTTTTTCTGACTTGCAAGACTGCTAATTTGAAACACAACTTGTATTAAAGTAATACCCAGATGTTGTTTCAAGTTCCCTAGAAGAAAAATTGTACTTTCTTTGTCATGGACATTAAATAGAGGGCAGATTAAAAGCTTGTTGCGGTTGTGACCTTGGTTTCCCAAAGTAGGCCCAATTTTAACAATTTACTCAGAAAGAACTATATGTTATCATCAACACGTTATAGCCACAAGGGGATGAATTAAACTGTTAACAGTATAAAGAAAACATTGTTTTTGATCACCTGGAGCTCCTATCCCCGTAAATTGCTTGAAACCCCAGATGACCAACATGGTTTCCCTTTTTTCATATCACAACCAAACGATGTAAATCTGGTGCAAAATCCGGCACATTCTTTCACTGACCGAGATTTTCAGGTTGGTACTTCACCTTGACCTTAAATATCTCTGACACATACTTTTTCCCGCCAAAGGAGTATCGCGATGCTATAATTAGAGTTCCAGTCTTTGGTTTCTCCCAGCTTTCTCATGTCACAACCAAACGCAGCATTTGATCAATAATAATATTGATTAATATATCACTTTAATAATATAAATCAATGTAGATAATGTTAACAGAATACATTGTTTCTAATTTAAGATGGTGGGTTTTTTTTCCATTTGTGTTTACATTCCTACACTTGGGTGATTTGTGGTTTTGAAGGGTGTGGTTTCCATGTCACAACCAAATGGTTTCCATGTTACAGCCATAACAAAAAACATCTAACTCTAAAATGACAAATCAGTGTAAATAATGTTAATAGAATGCATTGTTTCTAATTTAAGATGGTGGGTTTTTTTTTCAATTTGTGTTTAAATTGCCTCACTTCAGTGATTTGTGGGTTTTGAGGGGTGTGGTTTCCATGTCACAACCAAACGGTTTCCATGTCACAACCAAACGGTTTCCTGTCACAACCATAACAGATCACTCTAAAATGACAAATCAATGTAAATAATGTTAATAGAATGTATTGTTCCTAATTCAAGTAGGTTTTTTTTTGGTTTTGATTTGTGTTTTCATTGCTACAATTTCAGGTTTTGTGCTTTTGAAGGGTGTGGTTTCCATGTCACAACCAAACGGTTTCCATGTCACAACCGAAACATATTACTTCTATAAGGCATTAATATTAAACAGCTTCCATTCTTATGTAAAGAAAACTGTTTAGTTTAATGGATATCATTCTGTGGTTTAAGTTCAGGATAATCTGGGGGATGCTTGCTGTGGTCATTTGTACAAAAACCAAACTTTAAATCTGGGTGTACAAAATATCTTAGAGTGTCATTACAAAAAAGCAAAAAATATGCTTTGTCAATGATTGTCATACTTCCAATTGATGGTTTTGTTTTATAGATAAAAACAAAAGCATTTGTGAGTGTTTTTTGTTTGATTTTTTGTGTAAAAAGATGTTTTAATGTTACTTTTGGTTTCCATGTCACAACCGCAACACAGCTAAAAATAGAACCTTTATGCCTCAATTACAAAAAAAAACAATTAATGATTCATAATTTTTTCAACAGATTGCACTTTGCAACATAGTACTCTAATATATGACAAGAAGGCAAAAACTTCCAAGGACATTTATTTTTCAAGGTCTATGGCACAAAAACCTCACATGTTTCTGAGAATAACCCATGTATGTATGCATGCATGCATGCATGTATATTTGTATGTATGTATAGAACACACACACAACTCAAACGCCATCCACCCACCAAACCAACAAATTATCCACAACAACAAAACCCCTGATAAAATCTCTTAACACCGCACTACCACCATCCTTCTCAGGCTGAGCTCAAGGACTACATTTTCGAATCCACCCAAGAACAAGAACAGGAAGAGCAAGAAGAACAAGAACAAGAACAAGCGTCGCAAGAAGAGCAAGCCTCGCAAGAAGAACCCGCGTCCCAAGAACAAGAACAAGAACAGCAAGAGGAAGAACAGCAAGAGGACCAGACTACCCAGGCTCCTGGCCCAGTCTTCTCTTTGAGAGGAATGCAAGCGAAGAGGGGAGGAGGAGGAGGAGTAGGAGGAGGAGAGGAAGAGGAGGAGGGTTCTTGCAGGTTCTACAGCAAAGGCTGGAACGCCTCTCGGGAATCCTGCAGAAGGCTGGAGACAAACTGGACACGGCTGTGGAGAATGCTCCTGACAGCTTGAAGATTGTGCTGGAGGAGCTGCAGGTCTGGTCTGTCTGTCTGTCTGTCTGTCTGTCTGTCTGTCTGTCTGCCAGTCAGAGAGAGAGAGGGGGGGGAGGGTGATGGAGAGAGAGGGGGGAGGGAGGGAGAGGGGAGGGAGGGGGAGAGAGATAGAGAGAAGGGGAGGGAGGGGGAGAGAGAGAGAGTGAGGAGGGAGAGAGGGGGAGAGAGGGAGGGAGGAGAGAAAGCGGGAGGGAGAGAGATAGGGAGAGAGGGGGGAGGGAGAGAGGAGAGAGAGGGAGGGGAGAGAGGGGAAGGAGGAAGAGAGAGGAAGAGAGAGGAGAGGGGAGAGGAGAGAGGAGAGAGGAGGGAGAGAGGAGAGAGAGAGAGAGAGAGGGAGAGAGAGAGGAGAGAGAGAGGAGAGGAGAGAGAGAGGAGAGAGAGAGAGAGAGAGAGAGAGAGAAGAGAGGAGAGAGAGAGAGAGAGAGAGAGAGAGAGAGAGAGATTGATTTATTCTTTTGATTGATTTATTCTTTTATATCGAGGACAATGGAATAAGCACGCTTGTGCTTTTTTACATCCAGTTCCCGTGTGTATGCAGTTTTCTAAATGTCATCTGTTCCCACCGGCACACGATGGTCTACTCTTACGAAAAGCGGAACAGGATTTAACGTGTGCGCAAGATGTTCTGCGTGCGTTCGCACACGGGGCCTTGGTTTAAAGTCTCATCCAAAGGACTAAAAAGAGAGAGAGGGAGAGAAAGAGGGAGTGGTGTAGTTATGTGTGGGGGGTGGGGGAAGGGGGGGTTGGTGGGAGGCTTGGGTGTATGTGAGAATTTAGGTTTGTGTGTTGGGTGTGGGGGGGGTGTTCTTGGGAGGTGTGAGGATCCAGGTAAGTGTTGTGTGTGTGTGTGTCATGCGCTTGTGTGTGTGTGTGTGTGTGTGTGTGTGTGTGTGTATGTGTGTGTGTGTGTGTGTGTGTGTGTGTGTGTGTGTGTGTGTGTGTGTGTAGTGATGTATAACTTAAGTTCGATCGTTGTCGGTGTTATATTGTTTTGACTTTGTAGTCGGTTGTGGTGGTAGTAGTGGTAGTCGTGGTGGGTGATTTATCATTTTCCTTCATCGTCGTCATGACCATGACAATCAGCACAACACACACACACACACACACACACACACACACACACACACACACACACACACACACACACACACACACACACACACACACACACACACACACACCACACAAGTAAACAGTTTTCGTTTACCTTCTTTCTAGATAAATGTGACTTGATTGATAAAAGACTCATATTTGATTTTCCAGCTTACGTTTGTAAATGCCAGCTTTTTCCATTCCAGATAATTTATATCAAGATTGAATAAGCAATGTAATAAAGCGTCTCTCTTTGTGTTTTTTTTAATCTGAATAACCAGCATCTAGACTTAAAAAATAAAATGAAAAACCCAGTGAGCATGCATAACGAACAGCCCTTAAAATATCTCACTTTTTGGACCAGTGCACTGCTTAAAACAAGAGCTCTCAGAAAAAAGTCTTTCTAAATCATTAAAAACAATACGCAGTAAACTTGCACCCATCACCACCAGGCAGGTCCTCACTAGGAAGCAAGAGAAGTCATCTCCAAAACCCCTGGCATCGTGACTTAGAAGGCTGACATGTCAGAGATGGATAGAACCAAAGGACAAAGTAGAACGTCTGACCTAAGACTAGAGATGCCGGAGGTGTGCTCATTGATGGCCTAGCAAGGTTTTCTAGGCAAGCATAGAGTCCTTGACGGTAGTCATAATGATGCCGTTGTTCAAGATGGTGTCTAGCCACTGCTTTTGTCATCATCGCCTTTGGAATCTCAGACGTGTCTGCAGGATTCAGGGTTTTCAATAACCTGTTGCAACCGGCAGGAGAACTACTGGATGTCCTCAGCTTTAGTTTGAAGACATCCAGAATAAAATACTCGAGCACCGCCAAAACAGAGAAAACCTTATGGGAAGACCTTGCTGGGATAGCTCTCCTTGGAAATAAAAGAAACTGAACTGCAGTATGTGCACAAAGGGGGTAAAGAAGCTAGACCTAAGAACAGAGGGCCAGACACAAGAACGGCCAAGCCGCCCACTCCCAGACGCTGTTTTCCAAGCAGCCCCACTCACAGACGCTGTTTTCCAAGCAGCCCACTCACAGACGCTGTTTTCCAAGCAGCCCCACTCACAGACGCTGTTTTCCAAGCAGCCCCACTCACAGACGCTGTTTTCAAGCAGCCCCACTCCCAGACGCTGTTTTCCAAGCAGCCCCACTCACAGACGCTGTTTCCAAGCAGCCCCACTCACAGACGCTGTTTTCAAGCAGCCCCACTCACAGACGCTGTTTTCCAAGCAGCCCACTCACAGACGCTGTTTTCCAGAGCTGCCGCTAAAGCAGGACTTGTCTGACATTCCCACACTGGCCTGCACAGACACAACACATGCTGCCAGACCTGTGGCCACTGATGTCTAGGGTATGTTATCAACAGCAACAAAGGGACTAGTGCCTATCTTGATGCCAGTCAGACAGGTAACGCTAAAGGTGTTCCCACAATCTGTGTGGTCGCTGAGGAGCGAGGTGTCAGAGACCTCAGCTTCTCTGAAGACCCGTATCTCGAGGGCGGCGGCCAACTCCTCTTCCTCGCTGCCTTACCTTCCCTGAGGGCAGATATCCATTTACAGCTGGGTGAACTGGGAGACTGTACTAAAGCCAAGACACACGCATGGTTACCCATTCACAAGGTAACCACATTCCACGCTAATTAGCATTAGCTTAGGTATAAATGAGAGCACTCTGATCGCTAAGTTGTCCCGTCCCCGTAAGATAGCGGTAAATACATGAATAAAAAATCCCGAAGCCATATTCTTCGGGATAGGTGAAGGTGAAGGTGAACCATATCCTATCCAATGATACTCGTGATCACAGGATGCTATTGAAGAAACCATCAGTCAGGCCCAAGAGGCGGCCGAGGCAGCCGAAGACGCCGCGGAAGATGCGGAAGATACCGAAACAAGCTCGGAAACAACCGAATCAACCACGGAATCACCCGAGCCAGAGACAACAGCAGCAGCCTCGGTAGAGGAAGGGGAAGACCTGACCAGACAGCTCAGAGCTCTGCTGCGAATTTTGGACCAGAAAAACTGAGGTGAGTGTGGGTTGACATGGCAGCAATGAGATCTGATATTGTGTAACTCTCTGTTTTTTCTTTCTGCCTTCTGTGTTTCTTTACTGGTTTATTGTTGTTGAGGCTTTGAAATAAGTTTGGCTTTCTTGTTGTTAATGTAGTTGTAGTAGTAGTAGTAGTAGTAGTAGTAGTAGTAGTAGTAGTAGTAGTAGTAGTAGTAGTAGTAGTAGTAGTTTTCTTCTTCTTCTTCTTCTTCTTCTTCTTCTTCTTCTTCTTCTTCTTCTTCTTCTTCTTCTTCTAGTTGTTTTTGTGGTATTTTTTGCTTTAATTTTCATTCCTTCTGTTCCTCGCTAGTTTATCAGTTGTTGTTTTCGATAGTCTTTTCTTCACGTCTTTGTCGCTGTTGTTGATATCCAACTCCATAACTGTGTTAGTGTTGGGAAAGTTGGCCACTTGCGTTTACCGTGTAGACAAGGTGACCTTCTCCCCTCTCCTTCCCCCTCATCCCCTCCCCTCTTTTGTTCTTTTAGCGCCACGGACCATTCAGTACAAAATTATAATACAATAATATAATATAATACAAGAAATTAGGTAGCAGGGTGATTAAGACGTTCGCCTGCCATCAAGTAAATCGTGAGGTTCTGGGTTCGATTCACAGCCTCGCTCTTTCTTCCCAGTTTGACGAAAACATCGAACTAAATGTCAAAGTCATTCGGAGGGGACTTTAAACCGAGACCCTGTGTGCGAACGCACGCAGAATATCTTGCGCACACGTTACAAACTTTTGGAAGAGCAGGCCATTGCGTGCTGGCAGGAGGAATAACAACATTTTTTTTTAAAGCATAACACATGTGTCTTGTTTAGACAATCACTGAGGAAAAATCGGGGAGTCCCCAGGGCGTTACGGGGTTGTAAGGCCTATATGACAACGTTTTGGCGGCTTCTGCGACGGCACTGGAACCATAAGTATTGGTGATTGCTCTTCCAGTGGACCATTCCAGCAATATGGAGATGTGTGTGTGTAGGGGGGGGGCGGGGGGCGGCGTTCTGCTGCACGGGTAACAGCTTGCCTTCCGTACTTACCTACCCAGGCTTTGCGCTCTAGCGCCCAGAGCGCAACTCCATAGTCTTCCGAGACTGAGGGATGCTTACCTATACGCTACACCGCATATGCCAAGCAGTACACACAGCAGATGCCTGAACAGCTGCAGAAGCTGACAAAGTCAGTGACAAAGTTAGACCTTGGAGAGAATTGAATATCTTCTGGTGGATAGCAAAGCAAGCAGTTCAAATCTATTCACCCGTGTTGAGAGTACAACGCCTTACCCAAACACTAAATCATTCCACCCTCACAAGCCCTGTTATCGAAAATGTCTCATAGTCGCTGTTGTGCTTTGAATTATCGATCGTTATCACCAAAGATAACTTTTTACATATGCAGGATTCCCTCCCCCTCTTCCCGCATACCCTCGTCCCGGTTTTGTTTCAACTTTTTCTGCCTGTCTTTATAGTTTAATCATTTATTCATTTCATTTATTTATTTTTGCTATTCTTTTCTTTCAAAGATAATGGACTAAGCTTGCATGTCCTTTTTTTTTTTTTTTACTTCCAATCCCCGTGTATCTGTGTGTATGGTGTTTTGATTAGTACCTTCTGTCACTAATGTCTCCACAAAACAGCACCCTCCTATCTCTATGAATGCTTTCACCTGTACACACCTCGTTCCCTCCGCTCTGCTGCAGATACTTTGTTTTTAAGAATACCTAGATTCAACCTATCTACCGTCGGCCGCCCCTCTTTCTCTATTTCTGGTCCATCAATCTGGAATGACCTTCCTCTCTCCCTTCGGCAAAAGCCTACTTATGACACATTTAAATCCATCCACAAGACACTTATTTCAAACCTAATATTTTCGCCTTCTGTGATCATCTCCTATCAATCCCTGCCTTGAACATCTGAAATCCCCTTCACCCTGCCAAAGAGTATAACCTTTATAAGTGTGTGCACGTTCGTTCTTTAGATTTTACGTCTTTTCACTGTTAGTGATATTAGACGAAGTGAGACAGGGAGAAAAGAAGAAAAGCATATATTTGTGTGTGACTAAAAGTTTGTGTTTTGTCACTTATAATGGGTATGAATATGTGCGCGCACGAGCGCGCGTGTGTGTGTGTTTGTGTGTGTGTGTGTGTGTGTATGTGTGTGTGTGTAAGAGCGCGCGAGCGAGCGCGTGTATGTGCGTACGTGGATGTGTACATGCGTGCGTACGTGGTGTGTGTGAGTGATAGAGTGTGTGTGCGTGTGTGTGTGTGTTGTGTGTGTGTGTGTGTGTGTGTGTGTGTGTGTGCGTGTGTGTGCACGTGTGTGCGTGTGTGTGTGTGTGTGCGCGGGCGCGCGCACGCGTATGTGTGTGTGTGTACGTGTGTGTATGAAGTCAAGTCAAGTCAAATCAAGTCAAGCCAAGTCAAAAACACTTTAATCATTCCATGAATGGCATTTACAATATGGAAAACACAACAACAAAAATATCGGCAGTCAGTAGTGTCGCGCGCGATCAGTATCACGTGTACCTCTGCATGTGTGTGTGTGTGAGGGGGGGGGGGAGGGGCTGCAGACTTTTCTTTCTGTAAGCAAAAGGTTCAAGACGTCCTTTTTTATAAGGCTGTCAAAAAAGGGGGGGGGGGGGGTATGTGTGTGTGTGTGTGTGTGCGCGCACGCGCATGCGCGCGGCGCGTGTGTGTGTATGGGGTGGTGGTGGGTGTTGCTGATATAGACTACGTGAGTCTTAATGCTGTGATTTTGTTACTGAGTATAATGTTTTGACATTAATTTTTCTTTTTTTTCAGGAGACGGTCCCACCCGATGGAAAGAATGACTTAGTAAACAGCTACATGGTCCTCAGCAGTGCTCTCTTCCTACAGTACTCCCCCGTAGTAATCTTCTCCGATGATCTTCAACATAAAGAAATCTATAAAAAGCCTTGTAAAAAAAAACCCGGATAATTTATTATCAATGAACCATCTGCGATTGAAAATGTCCGAATTTCCGTGTGTTAAGTACAAACCCGGATAAAGAGAGGGTGTTAAGTGTCTATTAAAAGTTATGTTTTGGTTTTAAGCTGTACCCGGTTTTCTTCTTTGTTGTTTTTTATCCTGGTTTTTGTTTTTTGTTTGTTGTTTTAGTTGAGAGGTAGTCTCAGTGCAGTACTGGAGAACATGTTGGTTTGCTTTTCTGTTTTTTTTTCCATTTTTCGTTTGTGTGTATGTGTGGTTTTCAGATAACATTTTCATCTAGATTAATAAAGTTTCTTTTTTTTTTCCTAGGTGCTTTTTTATGGGGGGGGGGGGGGGTTGCTTTTTGCTTTCATATTGCTTCTTAGTCTTTTTTTCTTTTCTGATCCTTTCTGTAATTTTTTTTTCCTTTATTCGTTTGCTTTTATTTTTGGTATATTTTCTTTCTTTTTTTCTTTTGAATCATGTTTTCTTTCTTTTTTTCTTTTATTTTCTATTCCTCTTCTTTCTTTCTTTCTTTCTTTCTTTCTTTCTTTCTTTCTTTCTTTTTTCTTTCTTTCTTTTTCTTTCTTTCTTTCTTTTCTTTCTTTTTTTTAATTCAACTCCCTTTTGCTCACTTTCATGTTCATGTACCATTTTAGATACTCTATTCCTTTTATTCTCGTCATTTGTGCTATGTTTCCTCTTTGCATTTCCAAACTTTGAACTTGGTGTCATTAACATGAACATTCTCTTTTCCCTTTTTAGTTTTTACTTATTAAATACTTATGTAATAAATCTCTGTCACAATTCAAGCAATATTTATGATTTGCCAAGCGGTTTCTTTTGTTGCACTGTGCGCGCGCGCGCGCGCGCGCGCACGCGTGTGTGTGTGTGTTTGTGTATGTATATGTGTGTGTTTGCTTGTTTGTCTGTGTGTGTATGTATGTATGTATGCATGCATGTATGTATGTATGTATGTATGTATGTATGTATGTATGTATGTATGTATGTATGTATGTATGTATGTATGTATGTATGTATGTATGTATGTATGTATGTATGTATGTATGTATGTATGTATGTATGTATATATGTATGTGTGTTCGTGTGTTTGTGTTTGTGTGTGTGCGTGTGCGTGTGTGTGCGTGTTTGTATGCATGTGTGTGTGTGTGTGTTTGTATGTATGTATGTGTGTGTGCGTGCGTGCGTGTGTGTGTGTGAGTATGCGCACTTGCGCGTGTATGCATGCGCCTGTACTGTATGCCTGCGTATGTACGCTCGTGTGCACTCGATTTAAATCAGCTTGTATGTACGCGGAGACCCCCCACCCCCCACCCCTCTTCCTGGGAGATCTGACCTATTTAAGACTTGATGACTGTTAAAAGGTCTTCATTTGTTTTCCTCTCCAAGGTTAGAAAATAATGTCAACACCTACTGAGTCATCCACATATTTCTGCCAGCACATGATGTGTTCGGGAAACCGACTAACCAATGAACTGTACCTCTTTATTTCATTGAAATTCTTTTCTCTGCAGGATAATAGATTAGGCACTCGTGTGCTTTCTTTTTCTTTTACATCCAGTCAAGGCGTTTACGTGCTTTTGTCAAATTTGTTATCCATTCCTACCTGTACCAGATGGTCTACTCTTCCGAAAAAAAAATTCCCTGAAGTCGGAGTATGGCTACTTATAATTTTGGCACGCACGCACGCACGCACGCACGCACGCACCACACACACACACACATAGACACACATAGACACACACACACACACACACACACACACACACACACACACACACACACACACACACACACACACACACACACACACACACACACACACGGGAGACGGGATAGCCTAGTGGCTGGTTAGAGCGTTGCGCTCGCAATCTGATGACCTGGGTTCGTATCCCGTTCAAGGCCATATTTTTTTCACTGGAGTTAAGATGAGTACCGACTCCACATCCTCCAAAAGTCCTTCGGATGAGATTAAAGTCAAGGCCCCGTGTGCAAACGCAAGCGGAAAATCTTGCGCACACGTTAAAACCTATTCTGCTTTTCGAAAGAGTAGGCCAATGTATGCCGGTGTGAACGGTTGATACACTTTACAAAACCGCATACATACGGAGACTGGATGTAAAAAGGACATAAATATTTATTGCATTACCTCATTACAATGGAATAGATAAATAAACAAATAAAACAGACGCAAACACACACACACCAACACATACATGTATGTATGTGTATGTATGTATGTATGTATGTATGTATGTATGTATGTATGTATGTATGTATGTATGTATGTATGTATGTTTGTATGTACGTATGTATGTATGTATGTATGTATGTATGTATGTATGTATGTATGTATGTATGTATGTATGTATGTGATGTATGTATGTATCGTATGTATGTATGTATGTATGTATGTATGTATGTATGTATGTATGTATGTATGTATGTATGTAGTATGGTATGTATGATGGATGGATGGATGGATGGATGATGTATGATATGTATGTATGATTATGTATGTATGTATGTATGTATGTATGTATGTATGTATGTATGTATGTATGTATGTATGTATGTATGTATGTATGTAGTATGTAGTATGTAGTATGTATATGTATGTATGTATGTATTATGTATGTATGTATGTATGTATGTATGTATGTATGTATGTATGTATGTATGTATGTATGTATGTATGTATGTATGTGTATGTATGTATGTATGTATGTATGTATGTAGTATGTATGTATGTATTATGTATGTATGTATGTATGTATGTAGTATGTAGTAGTATGTAGTATGTATGTATGTATTGTATGTATGTATGTATGTATGTATGTATGTATGTATGTATGTATGTATGTATGTATGTATGTATGTATGTATGTATGTATGTATGTATGTATCATGTATGTATGTATGTATGTATGTATGAGTATGATATGCATATGTATGTATGTATGTATGTATGTATGTATGTATGTAGTAGGTATGTATAGGTATGTTAGTTGGTATGTAGTATGTAGGTATGTACGTAGTAGTATGTATGTCTGTTATTATCTATTATTGTCTATTATCTATCTATTATCTATCTATCTATCTATCTATCTATCTATCTATCTATCTATCTATCTATCTATCTATCTATACATGCGTGCGTGGATGCATGCATGCATGCATATGCAATATTTGTGTTCGTACATATATGTGTCCATGTGTCCTTGCGAGTGTGCATGTGTGTGTATGTATGAATGGTTGTGTGTGTGTGTGTGTGTGTGTGTGTGTGTGTGTGTGTGTGTGTGTGTGTGTGTGTGTGTGTGTGTGTGTGGTGTGTCAAAGTCAAAGTCAAAGTCAAAGTCAAAGTCAAAAAATTTTTTCCGATGGTACATTGAGTAAGCAATATATTTCCTTTCTTACATCAAGCCATCTATCCAGAAAATAAAACCCAAACAAAACAACCAAATAAAATAACAGACAAAAAACCTAGCCAGCAAAATGCAATAACAGAGCAAAAAACATCCAAAAGTTTTTAACGACACATTGTTACGACAACTCATAACAATAACAACGTGTGCGTGCATGTGTGTGTGTGTGTGTGGTGGTGGTGCGTGCGTGCGTGCGTGCGTGTGCGTGTGTTTTGTGTGTATTTGTGTGTGTGTGTTGTGGTGTGTGGTGCGTGGTGCGTGCGTGCGTGTGTGGTGTGTGCGTGGTGTGTGTGTGTGTGTGTAAGCACGTCAGCGCGCGCGTATGTGTGCGTATGGTGTATTCTAGTCATAAACTGTGTGGCAGGAAAATGCTGCACAGTGATCAGCTACAGGCTTTGTATAGGTCGCTAGATAGCAAGCTGCGGATGCGTTGGTCTTCCTCACAGGACAATGACACCAACAAATGCCTACAGTTGGAACACAAAACGTCACTCACACTCTTGGTCTTATTGCTTGCGTAGAAAAGCTTTTTTCTGTTCTTTTTTCTTCTTCTATTTTTGTAGTTGCACAAACACACAAAGCGTGCTGTTACATAT
>CM060321.1:40776412-40793912 GCA_030674155.1 Stramonita haemastoma
TCATCATCATCATCATATCTCATTCTTCTTCTTCTTCTTCTTCTTCTTCTTCTTCTTCATCATCATCATCATCATCATCATCATCATCATCATCATCATCTCATCATCTCATATCGTCACCATTAAAATCATAAGCATGCAGCCAGCAGTAACAGCTGCACCATCATCATTCATCATCATCATCATCATCATCATCATCATCATCATCATCATCATCATCATCATCTATCATCATCATCGTCGTCGTCGTCGTTGTCGTCGTCGTCGTCTTCGGGGTCAGCACCATCGTCGTCGCCATCATCAATGTCATTATCGTCGTGCTCTCTGATTTAGGTGGTCGCTGGATGCACGCAAAAAGGCGTGTTGGTCGACAGATGTCTACACTGGTCACCTTCTTCATTAAGAGTTTTAGGTTTAAACCGCAATCTAGGGAATCGTTTTTAAACAAAATACAATCTATATCTGTAATCTCCATTGTTGTTTTGTTGAAACGTAGAGAATCGCACTTGCTTTTTGTTCCATGTTTATTTTTTTGCTATATTTTCGATAAATGTTTGTTAATTCTTTTTTCTGTATCTTTCTTATGACCCATACAAATATTGATACGTTCTGGTTGTTTTGTTAGATTTGGTGTTTTTTTTCCCATTTCCCACGATATCTTGTCTCATGGTCTCATATCCTGTATATACGAAATCTAACAAAACCTCAGTTTCTTTATTTGCTTTTCATGTAGCAAGAATTCCGTCTCTTTGTTACACCTCGCAAAACTATTATTAAGTTTTCTTTTTGTTTGTTGACTTGTGTGTTTGTCTTTTACTGTTTCTCACAAAATAATATAACTTATTTTCAAGTCATATATCAAGACAACAGTTGGTGTCCTAGCGATGACGAGGGGGAAAAGAAAAAAAAGAAGCCTTTTGGTTTGTTTTTGGCTTTTAATGTAAGACGAATGCATAAGTTTTTCTGTGTGAGTTTTGTCTATGTATTCGTTGATTGTCTTTACTTCCAATTTGTATTAAAGTCTGTAATAGTCTTTCACTGATCTGGTGTGGCATTTTTATTTGGCTTTGGCATTAATTGTTTAGTTTTGCTTTTAGTGAATCTTCTCTTTTATCTGTCTGTCTGTCTCTCTTTGCACAAGCGGGTGTGTGTGTGTGTGTGTTGTGTGTGTGTGTGTGTGTGTGTGTGTGTGTGTGTGTGTGTGTGTGTGTGTGTGTATGAAAGAGAGAGAGAGAGATAGACAGACAGACAGACAGACACACAAACAGACACACAGATAGACACACAGACACACAGACAAAGTCAGAAATGGGAGACAAAGAGAATCAGAAAGGGGCAGACAACCAAAAAAAACCAAAAAGGCAGGCAAACAGGTAAAAACAAAATCACAGACAGACAAACATACAGATAGACAGGCAGACGGACAGACAGATCGTGTTCAGAATAAAAAACAAACAAACAAACATTCAAGACCAGCCCCACACACTTACCCAATTCATAAAATCACACACGCATTTTACACAACAAAACCGTTACCCAGTAACTCATCTTTACATACACACAATATGTCACTTTTATTACTACATCAAACAAACATCAAATCAAGTCACCGAGAAAGTCCATCAGCTCTTAAGGCCTCTTCAGGTCACGAACATAATCATAACCATATTATGACAAATATCACGATCATAATGAATAGCCCAAAAAGGGGAGACAACAAATGACAAACATAGCAATCATGCACTGACATACTCCCCATTAAACCGAAAGTGCTTTTTGTTTCAAGTATATGAACGCCATATTTACATTAACTATGGCACAAAGCACGTGACTATCCAAGTGACTACAAGTTTTGTTTTTTATTCCCCGATGTCGGAATGCGGATACCTTAACAGTAGGTGAAAACGGTCGCATACGCAGAATCTCACTATTTGGTAAACCTCGGAGCTCTAGCCGAGGATCGAAAAAAAAGAAACAAAAAGCACATAGGCAAAGGGAAAAAGACACATTCCAAAAGATGCCCCATGCAACCTAAAAAAAAAAAAAAAAGCAACTAAAAAACCGAACGCCACGAAATACGTGAAGAAAAACAAACACAATAAAAATAGATCCATAATAGTGACAAAAAAGAAGACAATCTCAGCAAACACCAAAAGCACACAAGCAACAAATCAACAAAACCAAAGAAAGAAAGAAATACACTTTTCAAATTCCTGCTCATTAATTTTTTTTCTCACTCATAACAGTTGCACTCAAAAACATTCATAAAAACAATGTGTCGTACTTTTGGTCGAATACTGTGCATGGACTTAAACACAAGGGTGCACACTTACACACGCTTGCATACAAACATGCGCACGCACACGCGCATATTCACACAAACCACACACTCACGTACACACACACTCACATACACACACACGTAGTCACAAACTCACACACACACGTACACACACACACGATAGATTTTTACCCAGCAACACTGTGCGCATCATAGATGCAATCACAGACATAAATTGAGCAAGAGTCATAGCAAACTATATTATTTCATTAATAAAAATGGTACTGTTCAACATAAGAAAACCTTTCACCTTTCTTTTTCTTTTCATAGGTCTTTACCTTACCTATGTTGAAAAAGATGAGATCAAGTAACAAACAGTTGAAAACATGAGATCAGATCTTCTCTTGTAAAACCATATAAAACAGGTAGCTTTATTTAGATACAACATGCGCACTGGCACGTATACACACGCAGATGCGTGTGTGTGCACGCGCGCGCGCATACACAGACATACACACACACGCGCACGCGTGAATGCACACACGCACACACACACACACTCATGCTTAGGCACAAACTTACAGACAGATACATACAGTTTCGCGTGCCCATTCATATACCTACATGCCTCTGCATGCATGCTCTTTCACACACGCACGCACACACACACGCACGCACACACACAGACACACAGACACAGACACACACACACACACACACACACACACACACACACACACACACACACACACACACACACACACACACACACACACACACACACACAAGCGACCTCTTGAGTAAACACTACTGAAAAAGACAACACAAGAACAACTCCGCTGTATAATACATTATCACGAACAACTGATCATCAAAATGTACATTGATTTTTATGGAGAAAAGCCAAAACTTTCGCCAGTCAGTTGACGCAGGCAAACCAACGGACCAAGGCCTACATCAAGATAATTATTGCTTTGTTTTGAATCATTATGTTGAGATTGTCTTCAGCTATGACAAGCTCTTAGCAGAATAACATGGGCTCTCCTTTCATCTATAGGAGAACTATTCCTCTGCAGTTGGAGTATGGATGCATGAATGGTGAGGGACTTGAAAACAGCTCATCCAGTGTGTAACGGTCTCACAGCAAGAATTCTTCTTCGGTTCATGCTCTCTCCTCCCCTAAATTCACAAATAAGAAAAAAAACTTTCAAAACACCTTTAGATGAATGAGATAGATTGTCTCGGAACGTTATTTTTGCTCTGGAATGTCAGGTTGCTGGGTTTCTTTGCTGAGTTTTTAAAAAGTTATTGCTATCATTATCAATGTCTGTTGATGTGGGCGTTCTTGGGGCTACTGTTGTTGTTGTTCGGGGTGGTGGTGGTGCCACTGCTGCTGCTGTTGCTCTTGCTGCTGCTGTTGTTGTTGCTGCTGTTGGCATTTCATTTCGTTCCAGTTTTCCCCTCAAGTTTAAAGCTGTCTATTCAAATAACTGCAATCAGTGATCAGTCTACACTTGTGGTGGTAGGTAGACTGGTTGTTGAGATGAGAAGTGACGCTATAACAGCTAATATAGCTGAATGCTCACTTTGAATCTGATGGTGCCGCAGCTGCTATCGTTATCTTTGGTTGCTATAGTCATTGATACGGTTGTTGGCTTTTTTTTTTATTATTGTGGTTGTTGTTGTTGTTGCTGTCTCTGTCGTCGCTGCTCTTAAAGTGGTGGTGGTAGTTGTTGCTGCGTCTGTTGCTGCTTTTGTTGTTGTTGCTTCAAGTGTCTACTGCCTCTTTGGCGTCAGTGAAATATTTTCTTCTCTTTTTGTTTGATTTGGAGTTCGTGTGTGTGTGTGTGCGTGTGCGTTTGCGTGCATGCGTGCGTGCGCGTGTGTGTTGTGTGTCTGTGTCTGTGTGTACACGTGCTTGTGTGTGTGTGTGTGTGTGTGTGTGTGTGTGTGTGTGTGTGTGTTTGTTGCAAGTTTGTTGTGTGTCTTTGTCTGTGTGTCTGTCTCTCTTTATGTCTGTGAATGTGTGTGAATAGCAGCACACGAAAACACGTCCACACACCGCGTATGCATTCAAATCAGACAAGTCCTTTGAGGAGGGCTCCCTTCTTGAGGGTGAGGGTAGGCATGGCGGGGGTGGGGTTGGGGTTGGGGGCGGAGGACCCCTCCTCTGTGGGGGCGGGCTTCTCTGAGGGCTCCATCACGGCAGCAGTTTTACCCTGCAGGAGGCTGCACAGGTACAGACAGGCTGGACAGGGTTTACGTCACCAACAGACAATGACAGACAGCAGGCAACACCACCACCACATCAACACTGACTGTAGTTAGCAACAGGACAACATCACACAACACTGACTGTAGTTAGCAACAGACAACATCACCACAACACTGACTGTAGTTAACAACTGACAACAACACTGACTGTAGTAACAACTGACAACAACACTGACTGTAGTAACAACTGACAACAACACTGACTGTAGTTAACAACTGACAACACACTGACTGTAGTTAACACTGACAACAACACTGACTGTAGTTAACAACTGACAACAACACTGACTGTAGTTAACAACTGACAACAACACTGACTGTAGTTAACAACTGACAACAACACTGACTGTAGTTAACAGACAGCAGCAACACCACCACCACATCAACACAGACTGTAGTTAACAGACAACATCACCACACAACACTGACTGTAGTCAACAACTGACAATGACAGACAACAGGCAACACCACCACCACATCAACACTGACTGTAGTCAACAACAGACAACATCACGACAAAACTGACTGTAGTTAACAACATCGCCACACAACACTGACTGTGGTAAACAACAGACAATGACAGACAACAGGCACCACTACCACCACATCAACACTGACTGTAGTTAACAACACACAATGACAGACAACAGGCACACTACCACCACATCAACACTGACTGTAGTCAACAACTGACAATGACAGACAACAGGCACCACTACCACCACATCAACACTGACTGTAGTCAACAACTGACAATGACAGACAACAGCCACACCACCACCACATCAACACTGACTGTAGTTAACAACACACAATGACAGACAACAGGCACCACTACCACCACATCAACACTGACTGTAGTAACAACGACAATGACAGACAACAGCAACACCACCACCACATCAACACTTACTGTAGTTAACAACAGGCAACACCACCACCACATCAACACTGACTGTAGTCAACAACACACAATGACAGACAGCAGCAACACCACCACATCACACTTACTGTAGTTAACAACACAGGCAACACCACCACCACATCAACACTGACTGTAGTTCAACAACACACAATGACAGACACAGACAACACCACCACATCAACACTTACTGTAGTTAACAACAACAAACGCCACCACCACATCAACACTTACTGTAGTCAACAACACACAATGACAGACAGCAGGCAACACCACCACATCAACACTTACTGTAGTTAACAACAGACAACGCCACCACCACATCAACACTTACTGTAGTCAACAACACACAATGACAGACAGCAGGCAACACCACCACCACATCAACACTGACTGTAGTCAACAACACACAATGACAGACAACAAGCAACACCACCACCACAACAACCCATATATAGTTAACAGCTGACAACAACACAACACAGACTACCGTCAACAACAGTGACAGCAGCAGTGCCACCACCACCAACCACCACCACCACCACCACCACCACCACCACCACCACCACCATCAGCATCATCAGCAGCAGCAGCAGCATCAGCATCAGCAGCAACAGTAGCAGTAACAGCAGCAGCAGCAACAGCAGCAGCAGCAGTTATCCTCATCATTATCAGCAGCAGCAGCAGCATTATCATTATCATCATCATCAGAAGCATCAGCAGCAGAGCAGCCGTAATGACAATGGCACATCAAGAAATAGTTCCCAAGGTAGGTTTGTCAGATTCATGCCTGGTTTGACATGTAAATATGCCATTAATACTTATCAACGTTGTCAGAGTTGCACATTGTCCCATCACCTTTCTAGTAGAAATTATGAACAGAAATGGTCAATGTGCTTTTTCAATAAAAATGAATGGGGAAAAGTAGCTTGATAAAGGCTATTAGAATTTTGTCATTTCGTTTTTTTTCGTGGGTTTTTAATACTCTATTTTATTATTTTTATTTATTTACCTTATTCTTTTATTTTGAGGATAATGGAATAAACACTCATGTGATTTTTGACATCCAGTCCCGATGTGTATGCACTTTTTTCAATTTTATCATCCGTTCCCACCGGCACATAATATGGAACGGGTTTTAATGTGTGCGCAAGACGTTCTGTGTACGTTCGTACACGGGAGCTCGGTTTATAGTCTCACCCTAAGGACTTTTGGGGAGAGTGGAGTCGGCACTGATGTTAACTCCAGAGGAAAATTTGTCTTGAACGAGAGTTGAAACCGGGTCAACAGATCACGAACACATCACCCTAACCACCAGGCTATACGTCGTGATGTCACTCAAAAACAACTAATGTGGGATGTTAAGGTAAGGTAAAGGTGTCCCATAACCTGTGTGGTCGTAGGGGAGTAGGCGTCAGAGACCTCAGCTTCTCTAGGGGCCAGCATGTTGAGGGCGGCGCCCATCTCCACTCCCTTGCTGATTTACCTTCGCTGACCCTAAATAGGGCAGGTACCCATTTACAGTCGGGTGAACTGGGGAACTGTACTGTGAACCAAGTCGCGTAAACGGTCACCATCCGATTGGCAACCACGCTCGATGGTGTTTAACCTTGGCTGGGGGAAAGCGAGCGCTCTGACCACTGAGCTCACAGCTGTCAATTTCCCCCAGTTTCAGCTCCTCTCAGATGCTAATTATCTCATCCTATTCCAGCCCAACTTTGCCCAGCTGGTGCTATTTATAGCAGGAGCTGACCACACATGGACTTTGGTAAAAGGAAGGCCCACGCTAAATTTAGCACTCTTGACTAGGCCTTACTGAGTGATGTTGGATTTGTGCACTGTGAGCTATCCCGTCCCCATGAGATGTGAGATGTTGGCCTACACAACTAGCGGAAAATTACCGACCTGATGCCAGACTTGGGTCTGATCTTGGACTTCTCCTGGTTCTCCATCAGTTTCTTCAGCTTGGCCCTCACCCTGCCCACTTCCGTGTCCTCCATGTCCACCCTCTGTTCCCGGGACATCAGGATCGTCTTGGTCAGCTTGCGCCGGTGGAACTGCTGACCCGCTATCAGCTCCCTGTCAACACGCCACACCTGGATGACGTGATGTGCTTCACTGAATCAGCCATGATGCTGACAGTCAACAGATCACGAGCGCATCACTCTAACCCCCCAGGCTATCCTGTCGAGCTGTTACTCAAAAAACAAGTACTGTGAGATGTTGGCTTACACTATTAGCAGACAACTACCGAACTGATGCCGTTACAGCGGTTTTGATCGGCGATGTTATAGTGTTGCAGCTGGTATCAACATCTTAGTGGTGCCTCAACGATCTACTAGACCACGGGATAGGTGAAGTGAGGTGAGGATCATGATTATTTTTGAGAATTACAGCTTGAATTACAAAATGAACAAGAACTGACAAGATAAAACACGAAGATTAAAAAAAAAGAATCATTTCTTCGTTCCTCGTTTTTCATCTCCGCGCCCAAGTCAAACCAGACTGGCCACAGTGCAGTTGAACTACATCCGCCATTGAAAATAACGTAAGATTTCAACTAAAACAAAACCCAGTTACTGATTTTTTTTCTTTTCTTTCGAAGATAATAAAATAAGCACTCATGTTCTTTTTTTACATCCAGTACCCATTTGTATGCAGTTTGTGTAAATCGTGTCATCTGTTCCCACCGGCACACGATGGCTTACTCTTACAAAAAGCGGAACGTGTGCGCAAGATGTTCTGCGTGCGTTCGCACACGGGGCCTCGGTTTAGTCTCATCCGAAGGACGTCTTTCACTGAATCAGCCATGATGCTGTCAGTCCCTACTAATCACAGGGGTTTTGTTGGCGATATTATATGTTGCAGATGGTATCAAAATACTCCTTGGTGTCCCAACGGTCTACGAGATTACGGGATAGGTGATGTGAGGTGAGGATCATAATTACTGTTGAGAATTAGAGCTTGAATTAAAAAAAAAACCAAAAAAACTGACCATATAAAACAAAAAGATTTTTTTTAATCATTTTCTCGTTCCTCGTTCTTCATCTTCGTGCCTTAGTAGATCAGACAAGCCACGGTACAATTGAACTATATCCTCCATTGAAGGTAAAACAAGATTTCAACTAAAACAAAATCAGTTATTTCTTTTTTGTTTATTTCAAGGACAATGGAATAAGCTGTCTGGTGGATTGTCTAACTGACATGCTATCTGGCTGATGTTATTTGAAGATCTCATTCCTTACAGATTTAAAATCATCATCTATTACAGGACAACTTCAAAATAATAACTTCAAAACACAAACTAACCCATACTCCTCCACAGTCTTATGTATACACACGTGCACACACGCACAAACTCGCACACAGACACACAGATGCACACACACACAAACACACACACGCACGCACGTAAGCACGCAAGCACACACACACACACACACACACACACACACACATGCCCACACGCATACACACACACCAATATTATATGTATATAACATATATACATACATAATATTATATACAATACTGTAAAATAGAACACAATACAGCATAA
Organism: Stramonita haemastoma; assembly: GCA_030674155.1. Lineage (NCBI taxonomy): Eukaryota > Metazoa > Mollusca > Gastropoda > Neogastropoda > Muricidae > Stramonita > Stramonita haemastoma. Next base: position 40,785,449 of record CM060321.1, read on the forward strand.
TGCCATGCAATGCATTGTGATACGACACAGTTTAATAAAATACAGCAATTACAATAAGTGCGCGTGAATTCAGTTGATAATGTACACATATCAGGTTATACACACATCCTGATGAAAATTAAAACAAAGTACGAAATACATTGCCCCCCACCCACCCCCCCACCCCCCCCCCCCCACCCCTCATCCGCCCCGTCCCTTTAAAACCCTGAAAATACAGTTCAAGCCAAAACCAAACGAAGCATAACAAAAACACGAAAACTGTTTCCCTTTCACGATAGAAAACACATGTAACATAACATAATGATAGAAATTTTACGATAACATATAAAATAGATTACCATTTTTATGATAAAATATAAAAATAATAGACTACAAACTTTTACATTAAAATGTAAAATGGATTACACGCGCTTTCGCAAACAGAGTGCACAAAACAATGACAAAATTAGACAAGACAAGAAATCGACTATGTTACCTAGCCAGAGGCGAGTTAAGCTATAATATATCAGACCATAACCAAAATGTTTATACAATACAAAACAAAATGACGCAGTTCCAGCACGTTAGAACATTCGAGTGCGTATGTGTGCAGTGCAGCGCTAACACCCACGCACGTATAAAATTCATACATAAATGCCCGTGTGCATGCTCACAGATACACACACAGACTCACAGACACACAGACACACACACACGCACGCGAGCGCGCGCACGCGCACACACACATGCACGCCTGCACGCCTGCACGCACGCACACACACACAGCAGTCAAGAAGCAAACTAAACTGAAAGTAAAGTGCAAAAAAAGACCAGAAAACAGGATACAGAGCAAGTTCCACAACGATCAAGTTTATTCACCAACCAATCAACCAACCATCCAACCAACCAGCCAACCAACCAACCAGCCAACCTACCAACCAACCAACCAACCACTTAAACAGCTTACGACACTATGAATACACAATACATAAATAAATGAAGTAAACACTACAGAAATCCGCACAAAAAATGGCGATGACAAACACACAGCATTACATAGCTCAAGCTGGAAACTAGATACTGCCACTTTGTTATTGCCGAAAGCCTTACACATAACATCAAACATCAATAAGCAGTCTAACAATCAATCCGGCTAGTAAGGCAAGCCAACCAACCAATTTTTAAAAAATTGTTTACTTCGAAGACAATGGAGTAAGCATTCATGGGTGTTCTTTTTACATACAGTCCTGTGTGTGTGCAGTTTTGTCAGTTTTGTCATCTGTTCCCACCGGTACACAATGGCCTACTCTTCCAAAAAACGGAATAGGGTTTTAAGGTGTGTGCAAGATGTTCTGTGTGCGATCGCACACAGGACCTCGATTTATAGTCTATCCGGACTTTGGGGGGAGTGAAGTCTGCACTGATGTTAACTCCAGAGGAAAAATCCCCTTGAACGAGATTCAAACCAGGGCCAGTAGATCACGAGCGCAATGGGCATCATTTTAACCACCAGGCTATGCCGTTCCAATCAAATAACCAGACAGTCAGCCAATCAACCAAACAAACCATTAATCAGCCATTCAATTAATTCAGCATATCGGCCTCGAAAGCAAGAGATTGACGGTTTGATCTCACTTGTAACAGTGCTTTTTCTTATGCTCTAGACATTGCAATAGTTGTCTGGGTGCTAGTCTTTGGGATCAGAAGACAGTCTAAGGAGGATGTGTGTAGCACAGATTGAAAACATATGAAATAACCCTAGGCAACAAGAGAGCTGTTCCTATCAAAATTCAGTGAGGTAACAATGCTATTCTTAAAGGGACACAAGTAACCACAGACAAGAAAAAAATATACCCCCCCCCCCTGAAAGCACTGGATATGTGGCTCTCTCTCGATGAAAGCAGCTCAAATTTTACAGCAGAAAAAAGATCCCACCAATGACTGTGAACAGTAGAGAACGCCATGAGAGCGACGCAATTGTCAAAATTAGCTAAGCAGAAAAGCGGCACAATCGATGCTTTACAAAAGGCATCTAATCACATACAGCTATTTTCCTATGCGTCGAAACAGAATCATAAATATAGTGTTAAAGCTGTGAAGCCACGTCCATGTATAAGTCAGTTCAAATCTATCATTGAAAACAGCAACTACCTACTTACCGTATATTACTGAGAAGGGAAGAGAACAAAAAAAACCCGGTGTAGTCATTTTAAAAATAATAATGATTTTATTTTAGGTATCAGAGCCATACTGTATGCATGAATTGTTGTCAATAATTCTGAAAGTATGGATCGATATGAGATAGAGAGAGGAAGAGAGAGAGAGAGAGAGAGAGAGAGAGAGAGAGAGAGAGAGAGACAGAGAGACAGAGAGACAGAGAGACAGAGAGACAGAGACAGAAGAGACAGAGAGACAGACGACAAGACAGACAGACAGAAGACAGACAGACAGACAGACAGAGAGAGAGAGAGAGAGAGAGAGAGAGAGAGAAGAGAGAGAGAGAGAGAGAGAGAGAGAGAGAGAGAGAGAGAGAGAGAGAGAGAGAGAGAGAGAGAGAGAGAGAGAGAGAGAGAGAGAGAGAGAGGAGGAGAGAGAGAGAGAGAGAGGAGAGAGAGAGAACAAAAACCAGTTATGAGTTTACATAACCCAAACACAAAACACTGCTCTCTTTTTGGTCCAGCATCAATCGATATCGGTACAATGAACGTGTTAAATCAACGTGACAAAAAATGCCATCAAGCTAACACACAGACAAAACTAATGTAATGATATGCCAGAGAACGTTAACTCCAGCGTGCACACACACGTGTGTGTGTGTATGTGTGTGTGTGTGTGTGTGTGTGTGTTCTTCTTCTTCTCATTGGTTTAATGTCCGTTCACTACAAGGTGATTTAGACAATGGTACATTCACGTTAAGAATGCACTGAAAAAGGGATGAGGGGAAAAAGTGAAAGGATAAAGAAAATAATGGATGATGATAAGTTTATACAATTTCATTTATAGTAACTGACCTACTGGTGACTGGCAAATACTTGCTGCAACTGATATTAGGACATGCGACTCGGAATCATACAGAACACTTTGGAAATTTCCGTATTTTTCCCTTAGATCTATCCCTTTGCTTTTATACGAGGCAATGAGCACAGGGCAATCAAACAGTATATGGTGGACTGATAAAATAGCAGAACAAGTACAGAAAACATCTTTTGAATATTTAGTTTTCCAAGCATTTAGACGTAATTTATGAATTATAATTTCTATATTTCGTGGGCAACACAAACGATTTAAGTGAAATCTAAAAAACTTTGAATATACAGAGTTTGCAAGAATTGAAATAATTTCAAATGAAGATAAACGCAGACCTATACTATTAATCATTATGTCACTTGTACATTCTGAAGCACCGCGTTTTGCCAGAGAATCTACCAATTCATTCCAGTAAAGACCGCAATGTGATGGCACCCAGCAAAAGTGTGTGTGTGTGTGTGTGTGTGTGTGTGTGTGTGTGTGTGTGTGTGTGTATGTGTGTAAGGGTGTGTGTGTATGTGTGTGTGTGCACGTGTGTGCTTACGTGCGTGCGTGCGTGTGCATAACTGTATATGTGTGCGTGCGTGTGTGTACATGTGTGTATGCGTAAGTGCGTGCATACGTGTAAGCACACAAGTTCGTCCATTTACAAGAGTGCTGTTTGTGTCTGTGTGCTTCTGCTGATGAATGAGAGTTTTGATATCTTTTTATCCCTGCCCTTTCTGTATCCATGTTAGCTTCATTCAAATTTCCTTCTCCTCCACAATGGATATCGTTGCTATGGGTGTGGAGATTTGTTGTTAAGCTCTAGAAATCCTAGCTTCCTTCATTCATACATATCTTCCATCCAGACTCACTCACCCATAGTCAATCTCCCCGTCTCCGTCAGCATCCAGTTTCTCCACCACAATATCCAGAGCTTTCTCTGACAGGGGGATGTTCGCTTCCTGCCACACGTTACATCACTATCAATCAATCATCATCCTTACCACCTCTGATACAGAGATGTTGGCTTCCTGCCACACGTTACATCACTGCTTCCTTCCACATGTTACATCATTATCAATCAACCATCATCCTTATAACATGCTTGAGTGTTATCCTTGATGAAGTCATCCTATCTATGTGTGTTAGAAGTGTTGTTTTTTCTGACAAGTGATGTGATGAAGGTTTTGTTGTGCAGCGGTAGTACCGTTAGAATGACCACATAGTTACCCTGTGGGTAAAGAATCTCAAAAGGATCTTGTCTTCATTGTCCAGCGCGAGTGATAAATCCATCTATAGTTCAATCAACCATTCAGTCAATCAACCAATCAATCAGTGAAGCGAGTGCACGCAGAACATCTTGCACATCCATTAAAACCTGTTCTGCTTTTGAGACGAGCAGACCATTGTGTGCCGGTGAGAACGGATGATAAAATTTACAAAGCTGCATACACAAGGATACAAGATGTAAAAAGCAGATGAGTGCTTATTCCATTACCCTCGAAATAAAAGAATAAATAAAATAATATATCAAAATAAGTGATTAAACAACCGATCCACCTCTTCATTCTCCCACCCACCCATCAATAAAGAATACGCGTCACACAAAGGATTGAATTGACGAGAAAGTGTGGAACTTGGGGACAGGCGAACGTACAGACAAAACAGAAAAACCAGAAGACTTTTCAGGCCATGGTTTTGTGGAAACACTTGTTCAAAGAGAAGCAATGCCTTGTGAAAGAACTTCAACTATTTACAGAGTTGCTTCCCATGAAATGTAAGAAAAATAAATAACCAAATAGATAGAGAGAAGAATAAGCAGATGACCAACTTACTATCTAAAAACGTTTATAAACAGGTAAATAAACAACAACCGGTAAATATACATCATGAATAAAAACATTTAAAAAATCAATGAATGAGTGAATGGATGAATATATATGAATAAGCAAATAAGATAACTAACTAAACGAACAAAAGAAACAACACACAATAACTGAATCAAAACCACTACAGGTAAAACGAATAAAATTAAAACACAACTGTTTATTGTTTGGAGAAGTAAACCGAATACCTAACTAAATAAAAGCAACAAAACGCGACACAAAAACCTCTGAATTAAAAGAGAAAAACAGACTAAGACGAGTAACAAGGAAGCGGTAAATGAACGGAAACTCACCAGTAGACCTTTCTTGATCTCCATACGTGTGAGAGTCTTACTTCCGTCCTTGTCCATCATGGAGAACAGGTCCACCAGACGGAGCCCAAGCAGTCGGCCAAACTCCATCAGCACCTGAGGATAAAGGAACCACTGTTCATTATCCTCGATATAAAAGAATAAAGAAAGAAAGAAAGAATGAAATACTGTTGCTGGTATTGGGCGTTCCCGAATTAAACGCCCTGTCGATTTTTATCCAGAATATGAACCAACTATGTAGCACATGAGAATTTTTTTAAATGAAAATTATAAGTACACACAGAAAGAATCGTTTGTGTGTAAAAGCAGTTTCCAAATACCTCACTGTTTTAGGCAGCCTTACCCCGACTTCAGAGGATTTTTCATCTTTAATGGAGAGTACGGGTTGTTTTATTACGAGCTTGCCATGTCTGCAGATAATCTGGATATAACACTTAAAAATATATATATATATGTATATATATATATAGGAGAGAGATGAGAGAGAGAGATAGATAGATAGATAGATAGATATAGATAGATAGATATCTATCTATCTATCTATCTATCTATCTATCTATCTATCTATCTATCTATCTATCTATCTATCTATCTATCTATCTATCTATCTATCTATCTATTATATATATATATATATATGTGTGTGTATATAGCCGCGGTAGTCTAGTGGTTAGGGCGTTGGACTCGTAATCTAAAGGTTGCAGTTCGATCCCAGCTTTCGGCTATGGCGTTGTGCCCTTGGAAAAGGCACTTTACGGCTATTTTCCCACCCCACCCAGGTGTAAAAGGGTACCAACCTTGTGTTGGGGGTTAACCCTGCGATAGACTGGCGTCCTATCCAGGGGGGAGTCTATGACTCTCAGTTGCTTAACGCCACAGAAACCGGGATAAGCACCGGCCTGATGAGCTTTAGGCTCGGGACAGACTTTTATATATATGGATACATATACGGATATATGGCGTACGGACAGACAGACAGAGACAAAGAGAAAACCCCACCCTCACCCCACATACGTTCACTCCTACCCCATACTCCTCCCTACACACCCCACTCAGAACTTCCCACATCCAAAAACAAGCAAAAAACCACGCACTTGCCCTCCCCTCTTCCAATCTTTTTCTCCTCTCCAACACAGCACCCCCTTCTCCCCTGCTCCCTTCCTACCTCCCATCCCCTACTCACACTTTCGACGATCCTGTCACAACCCCCCCACACACCACCACCACCACCACCATAACACCACACACCACCACCACCACCACCACCACTACTACCACTACCCTACACACCACCACCACCAACACTACAACCCCACACACCACCAACAACACACAACCACCACCACCACTAAACCATCACACACACCACCACCAACACCACCACAACCCCGCCACACACACACACCACCACCACCACCACTACAACCCCACACACCACCACAACCCCTACCACCACTACCCTACACACCACCACCACCACCACTACAAACCCACACACCACCACCACCACTACCACCACTACCCTACACACCACCACCACCACCACTACAACCCCACACACCACCATCACCACTACCACCACTACCCTACACACCACCACCACCAACACTACAACCCCACACCACCACCACCACAACCACCACCCCACAACCACCACACCACCACATCACACACACACCACCAAACCCCACACACCACCACCACCACCACCATCACACAACCACACCACCACAACCCCACACACCAACACAACCACCACCACCACAACCTCCCACACCACTACCACAACCCCACACACCACCAACCTACAACCCCCCCAAAAAAAAACCTCACACCACCAACACTACAACCCCACCCACCCCCAAAACAAACACACCACCACCACCACCACACATCCCCCCTCCCTCCCCCCCCCCCCCCCCTCCAAACGCACCACCACAGGGTTTTCATCCATCAGCTGCATCTCGTCATCCCTGGACTCCACGTCCTGTCCCAGTACGGCCCCGAATCTGACGATGATGCCTCGGTCCTCCTTCAGGGCCTCCAGCACTGTCAGAAACTCCGGCTCCACGCTTTGCTCCTGGTCATCAGCGATGAATAGATATGGTATATAGGTATAGGTATATCCACTCTCCCCAAAAGTCCTTCGGCTGAGACTATAAACCGAGGCCCATGTGCGAACGCACGCAGAACATCTTGCGCACACGTTAAATCCTGTTTTGCTTTTCGTAAGAGTAGGCCATCGTGTGCCGGTGGGAACAGATGACATTTCCAATACTGCATACACATGGGGACTGGATGTCAAAAAGCACAAGAAGTGCTTATCCCATTATCCTCAATATAAAAAAGAATAAGACAAAAAGAATAATGTATCTCTGTGAGTGAGAGAGAGACAGAGAGAGAGAAGAGACACAGAGAGAGAGTGTGTGTGTATGTGTGTGTGTGTTTAAGTGTGTGTGTGTAAATGTTGTGTGTGTGTGTGTGTGTGTGTGTGTGTGTGTGTGTGTGTGTGTGTGTGTGTGTGGTGGTGTCTGTCTCTGTGTGTGTCAAATTCAGTGGACGAAAATTAGAGCATGTTATCAGCTATACCCCTTCACCAGTGTAAAAGTCAGTTCTAAAGATTACACCAAAAATGTGCTATAATAGATAAAAAAGAAATAGCTATTAAAACTTTCGGGAATCCAAAATATGATGGTATAGTCGTAAATGTCTTACTTGCCGGAGGAGCAAGGAGAAGAAGAATGCAAAGAAGAAGAATGCAAAGAATGCAAAGAAGAAGAATGCAAAGAAGAGGAAGGATGCAAAGAATAGGAAGAAGAAGAAGAATGCAAGAAGAAGAAGAAGAAGAAGAAGAAAGAAGAAGAAGAAGAAGAAGAAGAAGAAGAAGAAGAAGAAGAAGAGAGAAGAAGAAGAAGAATGCAAAGAAGAAGAATGCAAAGAAGAAGAATGCAAAGAAGAATGCAAAGAAGAATGCAAAGAAGAAGAAGAAGAAGAATGCAAAGAAGAAGAAGAAGAATGCAAAGAAGAAGAAGACTGCAAAGAAGAAGAAGAAGAAGAAGAAGAAGAAGAAGAAGAAGAAGAAGAAGAAGAAGAAGAAGAAGAAGAAGAACAACAACAACAACAACAACAACAACAACAACAACAACAACACAACAAGAAGGCACGTACCCCCAGGTCCACCTCTCGCAGGCCGCTGGTTTTGATGTCCAGCAGTTCCTTGATGAGGAAGAGAGCACCAGTGGCCGTGATGGGGTTGTCCGCCAGCTGTGACACCAC
>CM060321.1:40798912-40803912 GCA_030674155.1 Stramonita haemastoma
GAGAGGAGAGAGAGAGAGAGAGAGAGAGAGAGAGAGAGAGAGAGATTCAGGGCATTCCAGAGCAAGTAATATTGAATACCATTTGTATCAATCATTACTTTTTATGATTATAGTCGTACAAAATAAAACTATTCAATAGTTATGCTAGATATGCTTATCATGATAAAATTATGAGGAAGAATGATTATTGATTTTTAAAAAAGCATGGAGTATCAGTTACAATTACACAATAATAAGATATTTGAAAATACAGAAGATGGAGAGAGGGAAGGAGAAAGAGAGAGAGAGAGGGGGGAGGGAGAGGGGGGGAGAGGGGGGGAGAGAGGAGGAAGATGCGTTTTAGTTAGCGGTAGGTATACAACTTTATATTTCCAATGATGGGGTTTGGGTTGTTAGTTTTGATCATCAAGTGAGTTAAAATGTGACGTTTCAGGTTGTTATTGTTTGACATTGTTTGATTGAATCAGGAAGGGAGTTCCACTGCGTAGGACCCGAGTACAGTAAACAAAATGTGAGAAAAGATATTCTTGGGATTGGAACACCTGATATCTCAATATTTCTGGAATGATTCGTTGAGAATTTATCTTTTAAGGATGAGGGAACATTCCGTGTCATTATCTTAAACTTCATGTCTTTGTTGTACAGCGAGAATATTCATCTGGGTGCAATCCACTTCTAGCATTGTTGTCCTTTTCAAAAGGACAAATTTCAGAGAGAGAGGAGGAGAGAGAGAGAGAGAGAGAGAGAGAGGAGAGAGAGAGAGGAGAGAGAGAGAGAGAGAGAGAGAGAAACTGAGAGCGAGAGAGAGAAACTGAGAGCGAGAGAGAGACAGAGACAGAGACAGAGACAGACAGACAGAGACAGACAGAGCGAGAGACAGATAGACAGGGAGACAGACAGGCAGACAGACAGGCAGACAGACAGACAGACCGACCGACAGACAGACAGACAGACAGGATACCAACCAGACAGATCGAGTTTTGTGACAATGTCCATGTCTTTGACCACATCGACAATGAGTTGTACCCCCTGCGTTCTGAGGTTGTTGTCTGCCACACTCTGCAGTCATAGTAATAATACTGATGATGATGATAATGACGATAATAATAGTAACGATGATAATGATAATAATAGTGATGATGATAATGATAAAATAATTGTGATGATAATGATAATAATAGATATGATGATAATGATAATGGTGATAATTGTGATGATGATAATTGTGATCATGATGATAATAATGGTAATGGTAATAAAAATGATGGTGATAATGATAATGGTGATAATGATAATGTCAATAACAGTAATGATGATAATGTTAATAATAGTTATGATGATAATGATAATGGTAATAATAGTGATGATGATGATAACAGTGATGATGATAATGATAATAATAGTGTTGATAATAATGACAATAATAGTGACGATGATATTGATAATTATAATGGTATAAAAAGTGATGATGATAATGATGATGGCAATATAGCGATGATAATACTGATAATGGCAATGATAGTGATGATGATAATGATGTTAATGGTAATACTAGTGATGATGATTACGATAATGGTTATAATAATAGTAATGATGATAGCCATAATGGTAATTATAGTGATGATAATAACGATAATGGTTATAACAGTGATGATGATAACCATAATGGTAATAATAGTGATTATGATAACGATAATGGTACTAATAGAGATGATGATACATTTTTATGTTTAAAGTCTTTCTGGATTTAAAGAAAAAAGGCAGGAGAACGTATTTTGTATTTTGTTATTTTGTACCACTTTATGGACCTGGAAAGCAGAAGACAGACAAGAAGGAGGTGACGGGAAGAAACAGAACTAGGCAGAAGGAAAGACAAGGACAGCCAAGAAGAAATTCCTAGGATAGAGAATCCAGAAGGTGGGGATGCTATTTATACTGGCAGGTTCCCCGGTATCCCCAGGGGAAGGAGGAGACCACAGACACTGACCAGTTCTGTGACGAAGGTGTTTTCAGACAGCATTTCGGCCACACACTTGGCCCCTTCCATGCCCAGTCCGTTGTCCTCCATGTCCAAAGAGGTCACTGAGGAGTTCTCCTGATATCAGGCACAGCACACAGTTTGCAGTATACAGCTTACAGCACACAGATTACAGCACACAGCTTACAGCACACAGCTTACAGCACACAGCTTACAGCACATAGCTTACAGCATACGTCTTACAGCATACAGTTTACAGCCCGTATTGTGTTGTGTTATGGTTTTGTGTGTGTGTATGTGTGCATGTGCGTGCGTGCGTGCGAGTGTGCGTGCGCGCTCGCGTGCGTGCGTTTGTGTGAGTGTGTGTATGTATGTATGTATGTATGTATGTATGTATGTATGTATGTATGTATGTATGTATGTATGTATGTATGTATGTATGTATGTATGTATGTATGTATGGTGTGTATGTACGTACGTACGTACGTACGTACGTACGTACGTACGTTTGTATGTATGTATGTATGTATGTATGTATGTATGTATGTATGTATGTATGTATGTATGTATGTATGTATGGTGTATATATGTGCATGCATGCACGTATGTGTGTGTCTTTGTTTGTGTATTTGTGTGTGTGTGTGTGTGTGTGTGTGTGTGTGTGTGTGTGTGTGTGTGTGTGTGTGTGTGTGTGTGTGTGTGCACGCGCGCAAGCACATCAATATGTTTTTGTCTATTTGACTTTTGGTCGGTCAATCGCTCCTTCTCTGTCTGTCTGTCTCTGTGTGTGATTTCAGTTACTATCAAATGCCCATTGCATATTTTGTTGTTGCTATATCAGCATCATCATTATCATCATTATCATCATTATCATCATTATCATCATTATCTTCTTCTTCTTCTTCTTCTTCTTCTTCTTCTTCTTCTTCTTCTTCTTCTTCATCATCATCATCACCACCAATACCACAACCACCACCACCACCATCATCATCATCATCATCACCACCATCACCACCACCATCACCACCACCACCACCGTCACCACGATGCTGTACTCACAATGAGGGCCACACACAGACTGCGGACTCCCTCAGGCCCCAGCAGATGGTGTTTGAGGTCCAGATGATCGTCCACCAGATTGCGGTACACGTAACTGTTGGGCGTCACCTCCAGCTTCTTGCACATGCGCACATACACCAGCTGGCTGTGACTTCCGCTGCTGCTCTTCCGGGAGCTGTCCAGATCATCATCAGCTGTAGACAGCGAACATCCAGATGTTGTGAATCAGATGTCAGAGAATCGGGGAAGGGAGGGGGGAGGGCAGTCCAGTGGTTAGAGCGTTGAGCCCTGATCTGACGGCCTGGGTTCGAGCCACCACCGAGGCACCCTTTCGAGGGGATTTCTTTCACCCCGGAGAGATAGTACAAACTCTTCTCCCGCGAAAGTTCTTCGAATGAGACTAAAAGTGAGGCCCCGTTTGAGAACTCGCGCAGAACATCTTGTGCGTACGTTAAACCCCGTTCTGCAATTCAGAAGAGTAGGCCATTCCGTGTCGGTAGGAACGGCTGGCGACAACGCTCCTGAAGCTAGACCGTTTGGGCACCAATGAAGATTTTGCAACCAGCTTCCGAGGTCCTCTGTTTTCCGTAAAGGAACACGAGGAGTGGAAGAGCCTAGTTACAAAATCTTTGATCAGTATAATGGATACATACATATAAAAAAAACAACATACAATCAATGAAACCATCAAAACTGCTGCCTTCTCTTCCCCATGTTCCTGAAAACTCGTTGGGGGGGGGGGGGGGGGGGGGGGGGCATTGCACTTATTTTTTCAGAACGTGTCTCTTGTGCAATTTGAAGCTGGCAGAGCTCAGTACTTCTCCAAGTTACAGGGTGCATGCTGGGTATATCTATATTTCTGTAACACGCCGAACTCTGACATAAGTTAAGGGGATATTAGATATACAAAATCCAATCTCCTGTAGATGTAGATAGATAGATAGATAGATAGATAGATAGATAGATAGATAGATAGATAGATAGATAGATGGATAGATAGATAGATTAATAGATAGATATAGATATATGTATATGTATATGTTTACATATAAGTATATATATACGTAGATGTATATAAATATATGTATGTATGTATATGTATATATAACTATATATATAACTATATATATATATATATATATTATGTACATAACTAAACCTTAGGCAGGTCTGTACATAAAGCTGACCCAGGGAGGAGATCGTGAAGACCCCCCACTCACCATCAAAGTCATACTCCTCCAGGTAATCCCTGTCCAGGTCAGTGGAATCGGCCACAGAGGCCAGGGTTCTGTTGGACTCGTTGCCGTCACTGATGGCCGAGGAGTCCGCCCTTCGCCGTCGGCGGCTGACCACCCCGGACTTGGCTCTGCGGGCCGGAGCCCTGGACAGGCGGTACCTGGCGGTCAGCTCGTAGGGGTTGGCCGTCATGGGCCGCTTGACGAAGTTCCACATCTCGAACTGCACAGGCCAGATATAGAGATGTGGTGATGTGGGATTACAATGATGGATTATAATGGTGATAATGGTACGGGCATGTCAGAAGATCAAAAGTGCTTGCAAGAAGAGGCAGATCAAGGAAGAGGTGGGTGGGCAACATCAGTGAATGGACAGCCCTAGAACTCAACAAAACTTTGAGAAAGGCAGAACAGAGAGAGAGAGGAATGGAGGAACTGGTTGTCAAGTCTTCAGGGATGCCCCCCCCCCCCCCCCCCCCACGGTCGCCAGACTAAGGGATAGATAGATAGATAGATAGATAGATAGATAGATAGATAGATAGATAGATAGATAGACAGATAGACAGATAGATAGATAGACAGATAGATAGATAGATAGATAGATAGATAGATAGATAGATAGATAGATAGATAGATAGATATAGATAGATATAGATAGATAGACAAATAGATAGATAGATAGATAGATAGATAGATAGATAGATAGATAGATAGATAGATAGATAGAT
>CM060321.1:40816412-40841412 GCA_030674155.1 Stramonita haemastoma
TGGCATTTCTGGAACAAACATGGTTGAAAGTGTTGGGACAGGGAGTTAAGTGAATGCCGGAATATGGGTAATGTGTGGCTCTGATGTGTGTGCGTGTGTGTGTGTGTGGTGTGTGTGTGTGTGTGTGTGTGTGTGTGTGTGTGGTGGAGAGAGAGAGGAGAGAGAGAGAGAGAGAGAGGAGAGAGAGAGAGAGAGAGAGAGAGAGAGGAGAGAGAGAGAGAGAGAGAGGAGAGAGAAAACATCTGAAGGCAAACACACAAAATATTTACATAAATAAATAATGAAGAGACAAAGAAGTCCAGAATCTATCCTGACGATGACATGAATTAAAATGTTTTGTAAATTAGTATCAACAAGCAAACAAATACAAATAAACAAATCCACAAGTAAGCAAACATTAGAATCCTACCTAACGCACATCACTTTTTAGAGGTATGATAAAAAAAAAAATGATATGATAGTGCTAAATATTATATAACTGTTTCAGACCGAGTACAGGATAGCGCACCCTAAACAGTTATCTTTTTACCAAAACATGTCTCAATAGGCTTAGCCCCCCCCCTCCCCCCCCCCCCCCCCCTCAGCACATTTTCACATGTGTAAAAGCATAAACATTGTCCCCCTGGCTATGATATCATTTTAGTATTATATACTAATCAAAACTACCTAAATTCTCCTAAAACGCCATATGTGATAGCATGAACAGCATTTAAAAAATACAACAGCAATTTATGGCAAAATACTCAGTTGTTTTAAATCACATTGGAACAATAGTGTCAAGTCTATTAATAGAACAATTTCGAGTTGCCATGGCATTTTTGAGTAGTATAAACTAAGTTACGAGTTTTATGCATTATTTTCTGCATGCCAAAATGTGACTCAGACCACAGAAAATATTGAGCCAACTCCAAGACGTTTCTGGATGATATTTTTTTAGATTTGATTTGATCTAAACTAACATAATTTTATTTGTCATCAGCTTGGTTTTCTCTACACTGATCTGTATGCCATATACTGCAGAGGCTTCATCAAGGTGATATACCAAGCTGACTAGCTCTTATTCTTCTCCAGCTGGGCCGTCGATGTCATCGCAAAACGTTAGTTTGTGATAGTTTCTGATTTTCGAGTGCGTTCAGCCATTTTATCTCTCTAAGAAGATGTTGAAAAGCGTAGGTGAGAGCTGACATTCTTGGCGTACTCAAGTTGTAGTTCGAAACCAATTTCCTATATTGCTGTCATTGTACACTGCATTGGTTACCTTGTTATAGAGGCATTCTATGGATATGTTTAGGTGGGCATTGATATTATACAGCCTCGTGGTTGCCCACAGAGCTGCATGCCAGACTCTGTCGAACGCCATATTAAAGTTTACAAAGGTGTAGTAAAGATCTTCTTGTTGTTGCAAGCATTTGTCACAGAGTATTCCAAGGTTGAAAAATTGCTCTGTTGTGCTCTGTCCTGCTCTGAAACCTGCCTGCTCTTCTTTGACGGTCTCTTCATCTTGAGGCTTTAGTCTGTTCAGGAGGACTCTTAGCATCACTTTGCTTGGGTGGCTGATCAGGCTGATGGTACGGTAGTTTTGACAGAGTTGTAAGTTGCTTTTCTTCGGAGAGTGATGGCCAGGGACTGTGCCCAAGGTGTTGGCCACTTCCCTGTCCGCCATATCTTATTGCAGAAAGTTAGTAACTTTCGAAAACTCCTGTTGATATCTCATACAGAGATCACATCACTAACGAGGAAGTGAAAACCAGACGTAAAAACGCCATTCGACCATGTGATAATCTTCTGACTTCAGTGACAACACGCAAACTAAAGGGTTATGGCTACTTTCCACGAACATCGTGAACTTTAACGAGGCCGTGTGCGAACACACACAGACATCTGCGCACACGTAATCTGTTCGCTTTTCGTAAGAGTAGCCCATCGTGTGCGGTGGGAACAATGACAAAATTTACAAAACTGCATACACACGGGACGGATGAAAAAAGCACATGATTGCTTATTCTGTATCCTCGATATAAAAGATAAAAGAAAAGAATAAAGACATCTGGGCAGGCAAGACTGTCTACAGGAACAGTACAAGGAGGGAGACGAAGAGGCGACAGAGAAACGATGGGAAGACATCAGAGAGTGGGCTGCCCTTGGGTGTAAGGATTTGCTAGAAAGCAGAGGACAGCGGCAAGTGGAGGAAGCTGGCTGCAAAATCTTTACCGCTGCCCCCACGTCCAAAGGATTGCAGAATAGATGAATGTGAAGAAGGTGAAAATAATATAAGATAAATTGAACTTAAAATTATGGATCAATTTCATAATTTGAAAGATGGTTTCAATTCTTTTTTTTTTAAATAGCAAAGCATGATTTGCACAACTGAACAGAAATATAAGCTATATGGTTTGCTTTGTTTCTTTTGAAATACTTTTATAAAAACTTCCATATCGTAATAATTTTTTTCTAATCTAAATGACCAGACTAACTAAACTTAATGTACCGAAAAATAGAAGCGCGCACACACACACACACACACACACACACACACACACACACACACACACACCACACACACACACACACACACACACACACACCACACACACACCACACGCTGATAACTTTATTTCACATAGCTTTTGACAGTCTTTTTTCTTCCAATCTCTCTCTCTCTCTCTCTCTCTCTCTCTCTCTTCTCTCTCTCTCTCTCTCTCTCTCTCTCTCTCTCTCTCTCTCTCTCTCTCTCTCTCTCTCTCTTCCTTTTTGTTTTTGATTCTCCTTTCACACACCACCACCCCCTTTCCCTTACGTATTTCCTTGGCTGATTAAATTGAAGAAGAGAAACAAACCTAAAAAGAAACAGTTGCAGAGAAACACAGAGGGCTAGAGGGAAAATACACCAGAGAGAGAGAGAGAGAGAGAGAGAGAGAGAGAGAGAGAGAGAGAGAGAGAGAGAGGGGAGAGAGAGAGAGAGAGAGAGAGACAAGAGACAGAGAAAGAGAGAGAGAGAGAGAGAGATCTTTATTGTTTAAGGAATACAGATAAACATTAACATACTTTTTTCATCTGGCCCTTGCCCTGACTTGGGACTACACAAAATTTATCTTATGATACACAGAAAAAAATCAACATATATTTAACAAAAGGCACAATCGGTAACTCACCCAACTATCAAAGTTAAGAGAAACATTATGTTGGATATAGTTAAACTAGAATAGAGGATAGATAGAAACACACAGAGAGAATAAATAATCTTTAGATACATAATCTTCTTTTTCTTTCCAAGGGTAACAGACAAGCAATTACATACTTTTTTTTCATCCGATCCTTACCCTGATTAGGGACTATCACAACAACAAGAAAATACCGAAAACAAAAACCAAAACCGAAACCAAACCGAAAACAAAAAAAAAAAAAAACGAAACATAACAAACAAACAAAACCCGAAACCAAAACAAAAAGAAAAATAATAGCAACCCCCTTCCCCACAAAAAACCACCACCAACAAAATTTCAACACATGATTTAAAGAAATGAGATAGATATATCTTTAGCCACATAATCCCCAACTGGATACATAGATAACTTATAAAACGAAAGCGATAGATATCTGTTCAATAAAGAGAGAGAGAGAAGAGAGAGAGAGAGAGAGAGAGAGAGAGAGAGAGAGAGAGAGAGAGAGAGAGAGAGAGAGAGAGAGAGAGAGAGAGAGAGACAGAGAGAGACAGAGAGAGAGACAGACAGACAGACAGACAGACAGACAGACAGACAGACAGACAGACAACAGACACACAGATACAGAGAGACAGACAGAGACAGAGACAGAGAAACAGACAAAAAGTCAAAAAGACAAAGACAGACAAACAGACAAGAGTTCGACACAAAGAAAGAAGAGACACACATAGACATCAAAGATCATATGCTAAAACACAATACCAGATCTATGTCGACATCAAAGAACTCCGTTCCATTAGACAGAAAACTCCCAAGAACCTAGAAACCTGCGAAGCATACACACACACACACACCAAAATAACCCTGGTCACTTTGACATAACACACACTAGCAGACAGGCAGACATAACACTCCGTGCGCGTGCACACGCGCTGACCAGGACTGTATGGTTCAACTTCACAGACTGAAGAACAAAGAGAGGAAAAGAAGTTCTGAATAGGAGACCTAATCCTTCTGCACATTTAATCCTTTGCCCGGTGTCACCCTTCATAAACTACACCCCCACCTTACCGTTACCCCAGGGCTGATTTCTTGAACAGGTGTATCAAAACTCACAAAACGTTAAACCCACAGCATTACACCCCAAGGATCGGGTCCAGGGGGCAGGAGTATGGGTGGCTTATGTAAGTGAAAAAAATTGGAGGAGTTCCACTAGCCCTGCTTGTCAGGAATGTGACTTTAGCTGCGCCTCTGCTCTTTCCGTTCAAATGTTACTTTCTTGATAAACACTGACATCTACATTTTTTCTTGTGAAAGATTATACTACAGTGAAAGCAATGTTTGTGGTTATACTCTTTGAGAGAATAATTATGAGCACTGTACTTTCCCGTCAGTGCCAGAAACATGTGATTATTTCACTCCCTCTCCCTTGCAGTTCGAAAGGCAGGACAATGCGTCTGTTTGTATGTGTGCTGTGTGTGTGTGTGGTGTGTGTGTGTGTGTGTGTGTGTGTGTGTGTGTGTGTGTATGTGTAGTGTGTGTGTGTGTGTGTGTGTGTGTGTTGTGTGCTCGCGCGCGTGCGTGTGTGTGCGTGCGTTGTGCGTGCGTGCGTGCTTGTGACAGAGCGCTACTCGGTTGTTATACCTCTGTTGTGCCTTTGTTTCAAAGCTTAAGACGTAGAGAAAGAGACCAGGCAAACAAAAAGCCAACCCAAAGAAAGAAGCAAACAGATGTTTTCAGAAGAATAGTTATTTATCCTATGACAGAAACGTCTTCCATAGAGTTTTGTCAGAAACAACTCCCTGGTTGCTATGGGCACTAGCATCTACTAAAAATGAATATTTCTTGTTGTATCATCTTTTCCAAAAGAATGGTGTTCATACCACTACTATAAGCAGCCAAAAGACCCCAACAGAGCACACACAAAAATCATATCTTAATGATGCATTACGCAAAAATCTGAACCAATCAAACAGCAACAAACAAAAACAAACCAAATTTAAACAACACCAAATGATTAACAACAACGAAAAATGCCCACATGATATGTAAAGATTGTCTTCGACGTAGACCAGCTTTTACATTACAGCTTGTACTCTCCTCTTCACGGATATTTTTTTTTAATCCCACGAAGTCAGGATCATGGCTGCTTACATGGCAAGGTCCTTGAAAACAGTCATACACACAGACTTATTATCCAGCCTGTACTTATGCTGCTTCACAGTGATCCCTGGTGGGATGAGTGAGTCAGAGTACATCATTTTGCCGTGCGACCCCCAGGGCATGAAGTTAGCGAAAGTGTAACAGAGCAAAAATAAAGATACTTGTTTGTCCATGGGGCACAATTTCAAGGCAGGGAATAGGGAAAAAAAGCTAGTAGCAGCCCCATTCGTCCCGAACCCAGAAAGTGCAGCAGGCGAGCCAACAGTGCCGGGAACTGCAGTGCTATGTATGGTACCATCGCTATAGCACAGACTAGCGCATGTCTACTACAGGGGACGGGATAGCCTGGTGGTTAGAGTGGTGCGCTCGTGATCTGCTGACCCGGGTTCCAATCTCGTTTAAGATGACTTTTCCTTTGGATTTAACATCAGTGCCGACTCCACTCCCCCCAAAACTCCTTCAAGTGAGAATAAACCCAGGTCACGTGTGCGAACGTACGCAGATTACCTTGCGCACCCGTTCCGCTTTTCGAAAGACGAGGCCATTGTGTGACTGGTGGGAACGGATGACAAAATTGACACAACTGCAAATATAGGGGGACTGGATGTAAAAAAAAAAAAAAAAAGCACATGAGTGCTTATTCCATTATCCTCGAAATAAAAGAATTTTAAAAAATCAATAGAACAGACAGACTTGAATCTGCAACTACAGCAGCAATTGTTGTTTATTATTCCAGTTGTTGTTGTTGTACATTCCCCAGCTAAGAATTGGGAGGTGGGGGTGGGGGGCACCAGAGCAGTTACCAAAGAAAACCAAGCCAAACCACCACCACCACCCCTCCTTAGAGTAAAAGACACACACACACACACACAAACACACACACACACACACACACACACACCACACACACACACACACACACACACACACACACACACACACACACACACACAACAAGCAGCAAGCGCAAGCGCGCGCGCAGCTATCTATACAAACAAAGATCAACAACAAAATCACCAACCAACCAACAAAAAACAAAAAACAAAAAAATGCACAAAACAACAATACCTAATGTAGGTAGCTACACTCCAACTTCGCAGAAGAAAGTTAACCTCCTTTAACCCAGGATAAGAAATAGCCTCTTTGTTATGCTAAGCGTAGAGCTTGTCACGGCTGAAGGCAGTACAGTTCTGGCAGTAACAGTTGAAAACATAACACCATGTTCATTTTCAGGTTGGTAGGTAGGCAGCCCTGAGCACTTAGCTTACATCAATAACTGACCAGCACCAAGCCTTTGGCCTGTGCCTAAACGCCTGCAGAGTGACCAGAGCACTTGTCTGTTGACCAGTCCGGCCTCTTAGCATACAACCCTCACCCACCCCCTCGCCCTCCCCCTCCCCCCTCCTCCCGAGGTCAAACCTCTCGTGACTAATCACCTGGAACGTTACTAGAGCTTCTGACCACTCAGCCCTGCCCTCGATATGATTATGTTAGTTGTAGGTGGTAGTGTTGTGTGTGTGTGTGTGTGTGTGTGTGTGTTGTGTGTGTGTGTGTGTGGTGTGTGTGTGTGTGTGTGTGTGTGTGTGTGTGTGTGTGTGTGTGTGGTGGTGTATGTGTGTGTGTGTGTGTATGTGTGTGTGTGTAGTGTGTGCGTGCGTGTGTGTGTGTGCGGTGTGAGTGTATGTGTGTGACGGGTGGAGTGTGTGTGTGTTGTGTGTGTGTGTGTGTGTGTGTGTGTGTGTGTGGTGTGTGTGTGTGTGTGTGTGTGTGACACGGGGGGGGGGTGTGGGGGGAGGTGACGGGGGTGTGTGTGACGGGTGGGTGAATGGTGGTGGTGTGGGTGTGTGGGTTCTTTCATTTATGAAACTGTTCGTTCATTCATTCATTCATTTTCCTTTTTCTTTCTCTTCTTTCTTTCTTTCTTTCTTTCTTTCTTTCTTTCTTTCTTTCTTTCTTTCTTTGTCCTTTCTTTCTTTTTTCTTTCTTTTTCCTCTCCTCCGTCCCTCCATACATACAGACAAACAGACAAACAGACAGACTTACACATACATACATCATACTACATACATACATACATACATACATACATACATACATACATACATACATACTACATACATACATACATACATACATACACGCACGCACGCACGCACGCACGCACGCACGCACGCACCACACACACACCACACACACACACACACACACACACACACACACACACAACACTACATACATACATACATACACTACATACATACATACATACATACATACATACATACATACATACATACATACATACATACAAATACAATACATACATGTTTCGAAGAATAGCCATTTCGTGGTGGTAGACACGGATGACAAAATTCATTGGAAAAATAAAAAAACATCAAAAATTAATGCATGCACACTGGTATCATATTTAGACATCTCCCGAAGTCGGAATGCGGCTACCTTCATGGTAGACAAAACAATTGGATGCACAATATCTCACCATTGGTGAAGTTTAACGCTTTAGCCGAGGAATAGAAAAATAAAAACTAAAACAACCCCAAACGATTTGCCAATAATTGTTCAAGAACACATATCTTACAAAAAAGTCTAGAAATAAAAGTAGTCACGTTATTCCAGACGAGTTAAAACTAACTTTACCCAAATCACCAGGAATCTAGGCAAATGAAATGTTAAAAGTTCCTTTGTGAAAGAATAGCATTTTCCTATGAAGAGGAAACAGACGTAGCTGGCTAGATATTCGTTTCTTCTTCCTTGTGTGCACAAATGGCGGAGAGATTTGTACAAAAAGACTAACAGTTACCATAGGGGGTACCTTAGGGTCAAAGGACACGCAGGCAGGGCCTCCATTTGCGTGAGAGCTGTGACCCCTAAGGGGTAGCCAGATTCTGGGTCGGGTACCTCCCTGTGGGTATGTAATCCACCCTGTTCATCTCGTCAGCAGGAATCTCTATGTTTCTGTCTGTCTGCCTTTGGCTGTGTCTGTCTGTCTGTCTGTCTGTCTGTCTTGTCTGTCTGTGTCTCTCTGTTATAATCTTTTTTTCAGTGTTTGTCTGTCTGTTGTCAGTCAGTAGTCAGTCAATCTCTCTCTCTCTCTCTCTCTCTCTCCTCTCTCTCTCTCTCTCTCTCTCTCTCTCTCTCTCTCTCTCTCTCTCTCTCTCTCTCTCTCTCTCTCTCTTCGTTCCCCTCCCCCTTCCATAATTTTTTTTTCACCAGCCCCTTCATAAAAGGTGGTGACCTAAAAAAATAATAATTCACCCAAATTTAAATCCCAATCACTCTCTTAGCCGCCCCCCCCCCCCCCTTTCTCCCGAAAAGTAATAAACAAAAACAGTAAACAAGCAACAAGCAACAACCAACAGCAATAACAACAGCAAAACTACATCGAAGGAATATCTGTAGAAGAAGTTGAATATCAAACATATAAGGTATAATTAACTATAAACAGTAACCTTTGATGGTGTAAACAGCAAAAAGACCAACATGACTCAACATATAATTATGCATATAGATTTAATAGTGTGTCAGTTAAACTGTATTGATTAAAACCCATACTTAGTTTACATGTGAAAAATTGTTTGGATTCAATATGCCCATACATTTCTTTCGTCCATAAATCATATCATAATACTATGTGATAATCCAAATGCAAAGCCACCAAAGGCCCTATGAAATATGTTTTATCAAATAATCAAGTAATTCTGGAAAAAAAAATTGTTTCCGTTTATAGGTTAGATAGGACTCTAAGGTTCACAAGATAGTGAAACTACTGTGTATGCTACCGTTTTTTCCTACCATTACCGTGGAAAAAATGAGTGCTGATACAAGGAATGGGATGTTTCTTTTACTTGTTACTTCCCCTTTTTTTGCTCACTAACCCTCTCAATTTCCATTTTCGTGAATTGTGAAACTACCGTTTTGGATTCATATGATTATGATACTCTCTCTCTCTATTTAAAACAAAAATAACTACAAGACAGAGAAAGACAGACAGACATTTCGGAATGAGTTGGGGAATATTGAGAACAAGAGCTTTCGCGACTTATGGTGAGCAACTATCAAGGGACCAAACTGAAAACTTAAGCGTATTCAGATACTGACTGTTTTTTCCCTTATATACAGCCTACGAAAGCTCTGTGTGTGTGTGTTGTGTGTGTGTGTGTGTGTGTGTGTGTGTGTGTTGTGTGTGTGTGTGTGTGTGTGTGTGTGTTTACACAGGCGCGTGTATGTAAAGCGGGCACGCATGTATATCTATTCTATTTTGTTTTGTTTATTTCATTATTTACTATCCTAACAATTTCATCTATCGACATTTTCCTGACAAAGAGTATATGATGGTACAAGCATACCACTTTCATTCTCATGTTTATTTCTATTTTCCAGTTCACCGTGCGTTTATCAGTAATATTACATGTGTTTATTTCTTCGTACATTTTAATTTCTTACTTTTTCATTCATTCATATATCTATCTGTTCATTTTGTACTATTCTGTTTATCAGTTTTGTTTTATACATCTATTCACTTATGAGTTTTATTCTGTTTATTCTGCTATCTGTTTATCTGTTCACCTTTTATTAAGAAATTAGGAATCAGTAAAATCAACAAAATAATTCGGCTGAAAATTCCAAGAACAGCCATCACTAGGCCCCCGTAGGCCTTGAAATTTTCAGCAGACAAAGTTGCGTCCCCTGTGAAATTAGTCGACCATCACCCTAAGCAGTGTATAGGCCTAACCATGTCTAATCTTATTTTCATTATTATTGTCTTTTGTGCTCTTATGTTTTGTTCTTTCCTCTCGATAGCCATGATGTTGTTCTTCAATTTAACATCTTTCCACTTAAGTGATATTAGACGAGATAGCCATTATCCTACCAGCCGCCATGGCGCAGTGGTTAGCGCCTGTGTTGGTGTGAAGGTGGTGTTGTCATGTCTGGGTTTTTGGGCTCGGCCGGTTACCACAGGGGTGTGTGTAGAACGGGCACCAGTGGTATACTTTCGATGCGATTTGTAGTGTTTATTTCAAATTATACTTATTCCTACATTCTATCTATCGACCTTTACGCCAGGAGTATATTATGGTAACGAAGCAACCACTTCATAGTCTCAGTGGTATTTGCTATTTCCAGTATCCCATGCATTTGATCTCAGCAAATATAAAATTGTTATTTCTTTGATACTTTTGGTTTCATTACTTCATTCGTTCCATATACCTTCTGTGCTTTGTATATTTGTTTCAACGCCTTTGGTTTTTCATCTAGCGCTTAGGACGTTGTGTATTCTGTTTATTCCTGCTCCTGTTACTGAGCTATACTTTATAAGAATAGGCAAAGTCAGTTAAGTCACAGTATGTTATTCCAGAACAGCCATCACTGACCCCCAAGTGCCTTGAAATTGTCAGCAGACACAGTTGCGTCCCCTGCGAATATTGATGGTCGGACCATCACCCTCGTGGTATAGGCACAACAACTGGCTATCTTTTCGATTGAATATGGCTTGGTGCTGCTTATGGTTATGCTTTCACATGAAGCCATTATGTTGTCTTCAATAAACACAATAAAAAGAGAGATAACCATTATCCATTCCCTGATGTGCACATTTTTTTTTTTTCTCTAAAACTCAGAGGAGTCAACAGGAATAAGACATTGTGAATAGTAAAATTGTAAACTGACTTTTCTGGATTTTTTGGTGTTTATACTTATTCCCTTTTGGAGGGCTGGATGAAAAAAGTCATTGTACTTTATCTATTACCCTCTGTAAATAAGATGTCGTGGTATTCAGGTAGAAGGGAATAACTCTATACGGCTACATAATTTTCTAGTAGAGAGCAGTTATCTTTCGTAGTTTGTTGCTGGTGTCGAAAATGATTTTTTTCTTGGATGATTGTGTTATTCTTAATGCTATGATTATGTTTTTTGGTTCTTTTTCATATAGCCTGATGCATGATGTTGATGCCGTATCCAGTTATTGGCTCATTTTTACTATCATGTCTGCAACTAATTTGTTGCTGCTCTCTCTCTCTTTTATCACTTCAGACACATGTACACTTCCGGAAAGTCCATGAGTAATTTGGCACCTGTATAGGGTGCACCAACCCTAACAGCGTATAACCATGTCTAATTCATTTTTATTATTGTTGTTTTTTGTGTGCTTTTGTTTTACTCTTCCTATTTACACCCGTCATTCATTTATTGATATGCATGCTTTTTGTTTCTGTATGCTCAAAAGAGTTAATGTGGACATTGAAACATGGCATGGCGGTGCTGTCTGTTGCTGACAGATTGCAGACATTTGCTCACGCCTGTAGACAGAAAGGTAATTTCTGTATTCTGAAATACTTCAGATCTCAGCACAGGCAGAGAAAAAGCAGGCTACCATTGGGTTTTTTTTTCATGAGGAGCAAGGCTTCGAATATCATGCAAAGAAATAATTCCCAGCCAATCATCAAACAATGGTTCAGACTTGTAAGACAGCTGTAGATCTATACTCAAAAGATTTCTATCATAGATTTACACTGCAGCCTCGAGACACATCAATGTGCATCCCACTACTCTCTCTCTCTCTCTCTCTCTGCTTCCAGTGTCACCAAGCACACAACGGTGACAGCCCCTTGACGCTTGCAGCACGCAGGCGCACAAGGGAGAGCACGCGCTATGGATGCTGGCGCGCGGAAAAGAATGGAAAGAAAATTCGTCTGCTTCTCCGCAAGGTTTCCCATACGACAATGGCTCTCGTCCTTGTCTTTGTACTGTGCCAGGAACTAGGCAGAGAGCGCGGAGACCTAAGCTTGACATAATTAGCGTGGCAGCGAGGAAAAGGAAGCCTTGGAAGGAACACACTAAGGCGTGTGTACAAAACACTGGTGTCTCTCTGACCTTTCTCTGGAGCCTTGAAAGTGTTGTTTTATATCTAGGCCTATAGGCTCCTTGTGTAGTTTTGTGTATCAGTGTGTCGATTCGAATCGAAGAGTATTGAGTGGTACATTAGATTTGTGAAGAAATCTGTCGTTTGTGGCTGTACGGGTGGAGTTAGTGATGAAAAAGGTGAGTATCATGAAACTCTCTCTTTCTTTGTTTTGCTTTTTTCTCTTCTTTTTTTATTTCGCTTTTATCGACCACATCAATCAGCTGATGAGCTTCTGCAACTGTTTAAAAAAACATCATGAAACCCAACAAAAAAGCAAATAAGTGAGCACACAGAAATACTCTCTCTCTCTCTCTCTCTCTCTCTCTCTCTCTCTCTCTCCTCTCTCCTCTCTCTCTCTCTCTCTCTTCTCTCTCTCTCTCCAGGTAAAATTAAGTATTTAATGTTGCTTTAGACAAATAATTCAGTTTTACACACATCTTCAAACTTGTCTAAGGCTTTTACTTTTCACTAACGCGTTGATTTATAACAACATGATGGACATCGAACAAGAGAAACAGACAGACAGACAGACAGACAGACAGACAGACAGACAGACACACACACACACACACACACACACACACACACACACACACACACACACACACACACACACACACAACACCACACAACACACCCCACAACACACACACCACACACACACACACACACACACACACACACACACACACCACACACACACACACACACGTCTCCACTCATTTGCATAATGGTCAAGGTCATTTACGATTTAGTTTGACTAGAAATGACTGTGACTGATGTGAGTTTTCTGTAAAAATTGCTTCTGAAATTGAGTGACGCTGGCAAGAAAATAGACGGATTGTTTGTTTTTCTTTGCTTTTCTGTGCCCACCCGTCCCCCTTTCTCTGTATCTCCGACTCTGTGTGTGTGTGTGTGTGTGTGTGTGTGTGTGTGTGTGTGTGTGTGTGTGTGTGTGTGTGTGGTGTGTGTGTTGTGTGTGTGTGTGTGTGTGTGTTCCTGAGATATATATACTGTATCGTGCGTATATTACACACACACACACACACGCACGCACTTACGCACGCACGCACACACAAACACATCTACACACGCACGCACACACACATACACACATACACACACACACACACACACACACACACACACACACACACACACACACACACACACACACACACAACACATACACCCTCCATATACGGAGCAGCTGTGCTGTGCTAAAAAAATTCCAACATTTTTCTTGCGAGACATTTCTCTTCCTTCTCTCTGTATTCTTTTTATGGTTGCTATTACGGCTGTTTGTGTGATAACAATCAACATTCTTCACTCAGAGACGGCACGCAGGGCTTTCACGTACGTTTACATGTAAGATACAAATCAATAATCACAGCAGCTCACGCTGTATACACAAAGATGTTGACTGTTATCTGCTTCATGTTTATTTTTTTTTTTTTTTTTTTGCTTTTTAAGGATGTTTCATATTGGTTGCTTCGTTTAGTGTTGGTTAGATTGATTATTAGAGAAAGAAATGAAATATAGCTATCAGTATTAAACATGCATGTCAAACATTAAAAAAAAATACTGAAATAATGATTAAATGTTCTTGCTAACAACTAAGTAGTGTGTTCCTGGCTCAAGAAAAGTGTTTTTATTATTAATATTTTTTGGTGTTGTTGCTGTTGTTATCATTATTTTGTCGTTGTTATTATTATTGTTGTTGTCGTTATGATGATGATGATGATGATGCGATGACGACGACGACGACGACGACGACGATGATGATGATGATTTTGATGATGATGCGTGTGATGATGATGATGATGTATGATTGATGATGATGATGATGATGATGATGATTTATCCTATTGTTCAGTAAGAACATCTGTGGTTGAATATCGGCTGTTGAAGTGAGGCGGGCGGAGGACAAAATGTTTACAAAAAGAGTCATGTGTCGGCGTTCCTCAGCTAGAGCTCCGAGGTTCACCACTGGTGAGATATTTGGGCCCTGCAGCCATTTTTGCCAACTGTTAAGTTAGCTACATTCCGACTTCGGGGATATAAAAAGTATGATTGAATTCTTTAGGAAAATCTTTTGTTCAACTGGGGTCTAGAACTAGTCTTTGTTTGTAACTGAACTGGCTACAGAAAGAAAATTATTTTGTTCAACTTTTCTTCGCTTTGATTTGTTTTGCTTTAATCTATGACTTCGTCGCTATTCCTTTCACTGCTGCTGATCATTTCTTCTCGTTTTATCTGTAATCGATATACCTGTGCGTATGTAAATCTGCCAGACAGTCTGCTTTCCTATCAGTTAATCTGCTCATCGCGTGTCTCCATTTCACAATAATTGTTCTAGATAGCCGTCCATCTCTCTTAATCAACTTGGTTTTTTTTTGTCTCTGGCATCTTCCTTCTAGCTTGCTGTCCATCTGCCTGCCTCCCTGTCCTATCTGTGTGTATGTTTGTTTGTGTTGCGTGTGTTGTGTGTGTGTGGTGTGTGTGTTATCTTTATTTTTATGTATTTTATTTTGTTTATTTCATTCTTTTATATCGAGGATAATGGGGGGGGGAGGTGTATGTATGTGTATGTGAGTGTGTGTGTGTGTGTGTGTGTGGTTGCGCGCGCGCGCGCGTGCGTATGTGCGTGCGTGCAAGTGTTTGGTAGTAGTGGTGGTGAGTGTGAGTGCGTGCGTGTAAATGTGTGTGTGGCGTGTTTGTGTGTGTGTGTGTATGTTGTGCATGCTTGCGGGCGCGCGCGTATGTGTGTATGTATGTGCACACACCATGCGCATGTGTTATGCACGCGCACACGTGTGTGCTTAACCCATGGAACCTGAGCCTATAGGTTGCAGGTCGCTGTAGGCAAAAAGAGAGAGGGTGCGGGTCTGCAGGGCTAGGCTGGGCTATAAAGAAGCAGAAGGGGATCGATTCCCAGGGAGGGGATGCATGCTGCAGCACCATTAGTGTCAGCCTCGGTGGGTTGAGGGTGGAAACCGAGCCTGGGAATGTCAGTAAGCAGGGTACGAAAGGGGAGAGGGAAGAGGGGGTAGGGGTGGGGGGAGAGGATAAGGAGGGGTGTAACCGGCTGAAGGTGGTGTGAAACCCACGCTGAAGATGGTGTCAAACTTGTGCTGGAGATTCAGACTCAAGACTCAAGAATACTTTAATGTCTGAACTTCAGACATAATGAGTGGAGATGGTAGGGAGTCACTCTTATGCTGGAGGTGGTGTCACTCTTATGCTGGAGGTGGTGTCGCTCTTACGCTGAATGGTGGTGTCACTCTTATGCTGAAGACAGTGTCACTCTTATGCCACTCATGGTCTAATGGATGGGAGGGGGGAATTTTCTGGCCCAAACGGAGATCAAATCACCGCATATTTCCAACCCGGACATTTCACTTTCTAGGCTGGTGCGTTACTCTAGACCACCGAGGCACTTAACAATGAAAAACTAATACAACACAGTACCAAAGATATCTGGTATCTGGCATCCCGTAGGATGTTAAGCTGAGGAACGCGAAACATCAAAATATCAATTCAAAAACATCCCCTGCGGCGTATCCACGAGGGAGCAGGCTCGCTGTGAGCAGCTCTCCAGTGACCAATGACCAGATGGTCGGTGCATGCTGGCCAGCTAACGGAGGTGTGTGGGCTGGTTCAAGCGTCCGCTAAGCTGATTTCAGGCACACTGTCCTGTCCTCATCTCTCATCGATTCTCTCTCTCTCTCTTCTCTCTCTCTCTCTCTCTCCTCTCTCTCTCTCTCTCTCTCTCTCTCTCTCTCTCTTCTCTCTCTCTCTCTCTCTCTCTCTCTCTCTCTCTCTCCTCTCTCTCTCTCTCTCTCTCCCTCCTCTCTTTCTCTAACTTAACGATTGCCTGCTTCCTTTCTGACTGAATTATAAGAATGTCGTGCTCTGGCGTATTTGTTGTCTGTCTCTGTGTCTGTGCCTCTGTGTCTGTCCGTCCATCTGTCTGTCTGTCTTTCCCCTCTCTCCCCCTCACTCCCTCCTCACCACAGCAACCCATCCTAACTAAAACTCAGAGCATCCAAAGGGTGGAAGCGGCCCAGCCTTTGTGTATGCCATCCACCCGAAGCGGCAGCTCAGAGAACTAGCTACACAGAGCTGCTGCAGGAACCGTGAACAGCCAGAGCCGGCCGGGGACGGGTTGAGCAGTCAGCCATGCGTGAATTCATTCCTCTTTTGTGATGTCGTCTGCCAACCTGCAGGATCGATACACAGGTTCTAGGGTCGATTCCTCTCTGTCTGTCTGTCTGTTTGTCTGTCTACTAGCATGTCTGACAGTTGGTCGTCGGTCGGTCGGCGGTTGGTCTCTGTCTCTCTCTTGTCTCTCTCTGTCTCTCTGTTTCTGTCTCTGTCTCTCTCTCACCTCTCTCTCTGTCTCTCTCTCTTTCTCTTTTCTCTGTTTTCTGTCTCTCTCTCTTCTGTCTGTCTCTCTCTCTTTCTCTTCTTTCTCTCTTCTCCTCTCTCTCTCTCTCTTCTCTCTCTCTCTCTCTCTCTCTCTCTCTCTCTCTCTCTCTCTCTCTCTCTCTCTCTCTCTCCTCTCTCTCTCTCATCTCATCTCATCTCTATAGTTTGATATCCCATTCCGCCCTGGATATTAAGTGGGAAGGAAAAGTATATCAAAGCTTATCTGCAACACTTTGAAATTATCATAATCAGTTATCAATCAGTCAGTCAATCAATCAATCAATCAATCAAACTCTCTTCTCTATCACACACACATACACATACACATACACACACACTCACACACACATACACACACACACACCTCAAACACTTAGAGACTCTATCTCTCTCACAACACACACATACACCTACACACACACCTACATACACACCTACGCACGCACGCACGCACCACACACACACACACACACACACACACACACACACACACACACACACACACACACACACACACACACACACACACACACACACACACACACACGTTGCAGGTGATGTGAGGATGTCAATTGACCCTTCCCTGTCACTGTGCTATTGGCTTTTCTTTTTCTCTTTTTTTTCTTTCTCACTTTTTAGTTTTATTAACGGGGATGGGGAAGGCGGAGGTGGGGGGGGGGGGGGGCAGTGTGGGAGACGGGTGGAGGGATGGAAGTGGAGTAGAGTGGATTGGTGGGTGGTGCAGTGGTAAGGACACTCTTGGGAGAGAAATGAGAGGGATAGAAGGACGTATAAATTCTGTCTCTCTGACTGTCTGTCTCTGTCTTGCTGTCTGATCTGTCTGTCTCTGTCTGTCTGTTTGTCAGTCAGTCTGTCTGTCTGTCTGTCTGTCTCTCATCTTTGTTTATTTATTTGTTTTTACATTATAAATTTTCTTGACTTAGGGCAGGATGTAAAAAAAAAAAAACCCGCCATGGAGTGTGCTTATTTCTCTCTCTCAACAAAACGATGAATTACTTCATTAATAAATCAATTGATTCATTCAGTCTCTGTCTCGCAACTCTCTGTTTCTCTCTCTCTCTCTCTCTCTCTCTCTCTCTCTCTCTCTCTCTCTCTCTCTCTCTCTCTCTCTCTCTCTCTCCTCTCTCTCTCTCTCTCTCTCTCTTCTTCTGTCTGTCTTCTTCTCTTCGTCTCTTCTCTCTTCTCTGTCTTTGTCTTTGTCTGTTTATGTCTCTTCTTCCTGTCTCTGTTCTGTCTGTTTGTCCCTCTGTCTGTCTGTCTCTCTCTCTGTGTTTGTGTGTGTGCGAGTGTGTGTGTTATGCGTGCGTGCGTGCTCGCGGCACGTGCGCGGTGTATGTATCTGTGTGTGTACATGACAGATACACAGCCACGCAGAGGGATGAGACCTCAGAAAAAAAAAAAATAGAAAGACTTACACGGTTGACTGGAGAAGAATGGCGATATTGTGTAAGAATAATTGGAGATGACGACCATAGTCCTGTACCAGACATTTGCATTGAACACAGCAATTACCGGAACAATAACCAACACTTGCTAACCACAGGCATCTACGGGTGGCTTGCTAACAAGATAATAACATCCCCGTTGTCGTCACTGTCACTGTCATCAGCAGCATTGTCAGCATGAACATGAACATTCATTGTCACTGTGTTGAAGCTAATCTGTTTGTTTTCTTATTCTTGTCTGGGTTTTTTTTTATACAGTTTTGATGGCTTTTTTGGGTCGAAATCTAAACGATAAACAAGAAAGCCAAATTTTCTGTTTTCACAAAAATACTCAACACACACACACACACACCACACACACACACCACACCACGCACACCACCGCACGCCACGCACGCACGCACAGCACACACACACACACACACACACACACACACACACACACACACAAAAACAAACAAACAAACAAAACAAAAAAAAAACCATTAACACTAACACAACAGAGATGGGTCATAATTTCAGTCCTTCCGTGCTTTTGCTTGTCGCCAATCTACGCACTGGAAAATAATAAGTGCAGGAAGAAAAAAAACACATCTAGACAAAAAAAACCTCTTAGAATTCTGTATAAACCTGCAACACCAAACACTAAAAAAAACCACCCAAAACCCCTGACATATGCAACCATAAGTTAGCCTTTGATCAAGAACTGGATTATTGATTAAGGGATTTGATGAATTTGATGGGGTTTGGCGGAAGAGGAGGGGAGAGGGAAGGGAGGAACTCAAAAGCTCTCCATACAAACGGAACCCAGTCTGGATTTGGCGTGGGCATGGTCCGATGACTTTGATCAATTATTTATCCTTGAGCCAGTCTGCAGGGAGGCAGTGATGGAGGTGAGTTAAAATTAGAATGGAACTAGGGGTGATGGTGGGGGTGGTGGGGAAGGGGAACCACAGTAAGGGAATGAGGGCAGTGTGTGCAGAACGATGTGTGCACAGTAGTCACTTACCTAGTGAACTTTGGAAGATGGTATGCACTGGTGTGGATTTGTGTGTTGCAGAGAGAGAGACAGACAGACAGACAGACAGACAGAGACACAGACAGACAGACAGGCAGACAGACAGACACAGACAGAAAGCTGAACAGATAGATGGACAAACAGCTCAGACAGAGACAGATGAACAGACAGAAAAGAGTAAGACTAAAGCAAAGAGAGCGAGGGGACAAAATTAAGTACACAAATACACAAAACAGCACGCTCTCTTCTCTCTCTCTCTCCTCTCTCATCTCCTCATCTCCATCCACTCACCTCACTACAACACACCACCACACTCTACCCACACCACACTCCCCTCTCCACAACACACACACACGCACACACACACGACACGACACACACACACACACACACACACACACCTCCGCACACACACACACTACACCCACGCGCTGCAGGCACGCAACACACACATACACGCACACTCACACACCACCCATCTCCACTCCCCCCTCTTTCCTCTACACACAACCACTCAACACACACACACACATACACACAACGCACACCACACACACACACACACACACACACACCACACACACACACACACCACAGCACACACGCAACACACACACACACACACACAACAACACACAACACCACACACACACAGACAGAGAGAGAGAGAGAGAGAGAGAGAGAGAGAGAGAGAAGAGAGAGACAGAGAAGACAGACAGACAGACAGACGACAGACAACAGAGACACGAAGACAGGAGAAGGAGTTGAAAACCGTGCGTGTACATGCTAGTTTCTGACATACATCGATCTTAACGGTCGTTCACGGCAGTCAGCCTGGTAATTAATAGCATCTCTGGCTGTGCACTGTGACAGTTCATGGCCAAGTCAACGTAGAACCGTCACCACGAGCTCTAATATTCATCTGGCTGACAGCCGAAGTAAGGAGAAGACGCTAGTTAAGCTAGCCTGGCAGCTTCCAAAGCTTGAAGTCTGACATGCAGATGTCACTCCAGCTCTGCTAAATGTCTGATTTATTAGCAGGACAATGTGCCATACCGGCATGTCATCCCCAGTACTCCTCCTGTCTTTGGTTCAAACTCTGTTAACAAGAATCCAGACTTCTTGTGCGGCACTTCACTGTCGAGGCTGTCAGACCCAAGTGTTCCCACCCAGCTCTTCTGGTGTGAGCTGTACGAAGGACAATTGATGCTCACTCGAATGTCAAAAAGAATGTTAAGATATCCTGGATGCATCATAGAATTGTCTGCATTCATACCTTTGCACGAGGGTGAGTTGGTTCAGTGGTTAGAGCGTTGCGCTCATTATCTGACGGCCCAGCTGTGAGCCACCACCAAGGCGTCTGTTAAAACAAATTCCTCTTCAGTTAACAGAACTTCCGATTCCACTCTACCAAAAGTCCTTTGGATGAGACTATAAACTGAGGTGCCATGTGCGAATCCTTGCAGAACATCTTTCATACACGTGAAAAATCAGTTCCTCCTTTTAAAAGAGTAGGCCATTTCGTGCCAGTAGGTATGGATGTTACAATCTTGAAAATACATGCACACTGCTGTCGGACTGCGGCTACCTTGATGGTGCTTGAGCAGTCGTATACGCACAATCTTACCATTGGTAAACCACAGAACTCTAGTCCAGACACGAATAAAAGAGCCCTTGAGAAAACATCTCAAGAACACAAAATGCTAGAATGATAAATAATAATATAATAATAATAATAATAATAATAATAATAATAATAATAATAAATGGAACTTATATAGCGCTATATCTTGCAAAAACAAATCAAAGCGCTAAATCCTCATCTTAAGGGCTGTGGCCGAGAGAAAAATGGCACGTAGATTGCTGGTGAAGCCTACTGCACTAATATGTTTACCCAACGTTTTGGGGTATAAAAAAATTGATGACATCTTGCTTATGCAACTGGTTACCCACTGTTAGTGTAACTGCATTCTGACTTCGTGGATGATGTCTAAACACGACACCAGTGTGCCTACGTTTTCTTCAAAGTTCGTTATCTCTGCTTACCAGCACACAGTTGTCTGCATTTTCGAGGCAGAACAGCTTTTTAATGTGTGCACAAGATGTACTACGTGCATTAGCACACGGGACCTGAGTTTATAATGTCATCCTTGCTACTTTCGGGGAGTGGAGTCTGTACTGGTGTTAACATCAGGGGGGAAATACCCATCAAACGGGCGTCTCAATGGTGGTTCAAACCCGAGCCATCAGATCTCTACCTTAATGCTCTAACCGCTTATGCTATCTCGCCCCAATTCTCCCCCACCCCCAATTCAACGTATTCAACGTATTCAGCCCGTTCTGTAACCCCATCAGCCAGATCAGTCGTGTAGACCTACGTACCATTTGCAATTTTGCAGGTCAGTAGATGTGGAGGTTACAGTGAAGCTTGATGGATTGCAGACAACACTACTCATGCTGGTTAGACTGATGATGGCACGGAACTCTGTAACGTTACTGACAATGTTATTGCAGGCATCAAAGCAGAGGTGATGGAAGTCATGGAAACGTCACGTAACATGCCACCTAGCTAACTGTTTGAAAATGACCTCCATATA
The DNA here is from genome assembly GCA_030674155.1 of Stramonita haemastoma. Taxonomy (NCBI): domain Eukaryota; kingdom Metazoa; phylum Mollusca; class Gastropoda; order Neogastropoda; family Muricidae; genus Stramonita; species Stramonita haemastoma. The sequence goes on from CM060321.1 coordinate 40,838,171, forward strand.
CATACATAGTATGTGTGTGTGTGTGTGTGTGTGTGTGTGTGTGTGTGTGTGTGTGTGTGTGTGTGTGTAAGCAGGTGTGTTATGTGTGTTATGTGTGCGTGTGTGTGTTGTGTGTGTGTAGATAGGTGTATGTGTGTGTGTGTTAGGCAGGTGTGGTATGTGTGTGTTAGTGTTAGTGTGGTGTATTAGTAGGTACGTGAGAGTTAAGTGTGTGTGGTGTGTGTGTGTGTGTGTGTTGTGGTGTGTGTGTGTGTGTGTGTGTGTGTGTGCATCTGTGAACATATCAAGGTTTTAAGAACAGCCGGTGGCCAGGTGTGGTGACTCACCATGTAGACCGTTGATCATAGCGGTGACTCAAAACTTAAGGCACGCCTGTTGACTTCTTTGTCATCCAAATTCTTATTGTATTTCAGATATCTATTCTGAGCAAATGGGGAAAAAGAGATGCCCAGATGTAGAGAAAGTTGATTTAACCGGGTGGCAGACAGATTTCTCAACAGGGTGTCTGTATTTGAAGAGTATGTGTCAAGTACTCTATATCGGGTGCACAGACAGTTAATAGCATCATTAAAACCAAAAGCAGAAAGGAAGGTTGGTGTCAGCCATCTCAGTCAGGAAAGTGTGTGTGTGTGTGCGCGTGTGTGTGTGGCGTGTGTGTGTGTGTGTGTGTGTGTGTGTGTGGTGTGCGTGTGTGTGTGCATGTGTGTGTTGTATATGTGTGTGTGTGTGTGTGTGTGTGTGTGTGTGTGTGTGTGTGTGTGTGTGTGTGTGTGTGTGTTATGGGGGAATATGCAAACATAAGCGTTTTCAAACCTGCTCCAGGATTCGCTGTTACACTGTAACAAGAGTAGAGCAGGTAAATGAGAATGAATGAAGAGCACACAGAGAGAATGAATGGCACACACACACACACACACACACACACACCACACACACACACACCACACACCACACACACACACACACACACACACACACACACACACACACCACATCATCATCCTCAAGACTTGGCACTCAAAAGCGGTTGTGCTACTTGACTACTGGGCTGCCTCAGCGCGGTTATATCTGTAATTATCATAACTCTCCTGCTTAATACCCATGGTCACTGACTAACCCCAGACACAGGCAGCACGTGCGTCCGTGTCGATGGTCATCAACTAATGCTCTGTGACGGTCCCCAGATGACCACACTGTGGACAGACAGAAGCCCGTGGGCAAGTGCCGGACTAGTGAATCACCGTGATAGGATTAGGATCAGATGGGTGACAGAGACACACAGGTTAATGTGCCTGCCGGACAGATTTATCACCTGGCTGTTTGTGTCTGTGGGTATTGCCTAGCCTTTGTCTGATGTAGGGTTATGAGTCATCGAAACTATGGTTTTGTAGTTGGGGGTAATTGCAGCCTGCTCATAAAGAAGTCAGAAACAAACAAGAACCGTAGTGTTTAACTGTAACATCACACTAGATAATAATACACGACATTACACAATATGACACGACACGGACACATTACTTTGATCCTTAATGAAAACAGTTTAAAAGCTACAGCCAACCATGTGCACAATATGTTATGATCTTTTATACTGGAACAGTAATGCTAGGATATGTATGTGTTTTTTTTTTAAGATAAAAAATGTCATCGGATAAACCTGTATACAAGAACGCTAGCGAATCCTTTCTAATCCACTAATGTTTTGTACATGCCTGCCCTCTTATTGCTTGATATTGCACCACCCACAACGCTCTTTACCAGACCCAAAAGGTCTTGTCTATTGGACCTAGAATAGATGTACATGACATGTTGCGCAATGTTTTCTGGATTTATCTGTCGTTTGATTCACTGTTCTCTATGACTGCTTTTTAAGGGCCCACACGCACCAAGTTACTGTCAAGAAAACAGTTAACTAGTTCAGTTGGACTTTCGCATTTTGATGTTCTACTTTTGAGAAACGCTTTTTAATTTGATGACAATAATTGTAGTGGACAATGTTTGTTTGTGAAGGCACTTACAGGATTGTAACTATCCTATTGTTTGCGTGTACATTTACTGTATCGTGTGATCGATTATTGGTAGCGTATTCTCTAGGTTCTCATAAATGATAATGTACAGACTTTGGTTCTAAAGGTATCTTATAGAACACGCTATTATATAAAATAATGCCTAAACCATTTTTGCTCTGATGTTGACTGGCACACCCGATTTTTGTTTTGAATCATTTAGAGTCATGTTCACCACACCCACAATATCATTTTTTTTTACCACACGAGACAATGATTAATGTCTCTGTTTTACTATCTATAACACTTCTGTTCAATCATCACATAACGGCAGACAGCTAACACACACACAGCATCAGTTTTTAATCAGCAAATGTATTTGGGCAGCCTCCTGCAGATAAAGGCACTATCGGCAGGACTGTGGGCTGCTCTACTAAATCATCGTCACCTGACTATGATCACCAATGATAATAAAATCATTGGAAATTCATACGGCGCACAGTCGTAAAGAATGGCTTCTGTCCCAGAGCTTTCTGTTAGCGTTTTAATCACAGCTAGACGTGTTGGTAGACTGTTTCTGACAAAAGTAAAAGAAAAGGGGGGGGGGGGGGGGGTGTTTGCTGTTGATTTTCTGCGAGTTTGTTTTTACTTCTTACTGTTCAGGAGATGGCATTTGAGACCAAAATGTGTCATGTCTAAAGCTGTGGGCGGGTTTTAGTCACAAACATAAGATGATTCACAAAGGAAATTTTCGTTCGTGAGCGCTTGAGTGCAATCTTTGAGTAATAAACAGGTGTGTGTGTGTGTGTGTGTGTGTGTGTGTGTGTGTGTGTGTGTGTGTGTGTGTGTGTGTGTGTGTGTGTGTGTGTGTGTGTTTATCATGTATATATATATATATATATGTATAATATATATATATATATATATATATATATATACTTTTATTTCGATAATCATGACATAAGTACTCATGTGCTTTTTTTAACATCCAGTCATCGTTTGCATGCTGTTTTGTAAATTTTGTCATCCATCCCCACGGGCACATAATAGCCTACTCTTCCTTGACAGATAGGCAGACCGACAGGCAGATGAGTAGTAGATATGCTTGGGAGCCTTGGTAACAGAAAAGCTATTGGCGACATACACATATGTTTCTTCTTTATTAAGTTGATTGATTGCAGAATCAATACCAGAGCTAGGTTTAAAGCCCCACTCTGTAACTTCAATGCCACACACGGA